>CM019236.1:15051437-15082983 GCA_009741485.1 Malurus cyaneus samueli | reverse complement strand
GGGCTCGGGTGCACTCAGTCAATTCTCAGTTGGGTGTGAGTGTTGATGTGCTGGAGGGCAGGAAGGCTCTGCAGAGGGCTCTGGACAGGCTGGATCCATGGGCTGAGGCCAATGGGGTGAGGTTCAACAAGGCCAAGGGCCGGGTCCTGCCCTTGGCTCACAACAACCCCAGGCAGTGCCACAGGCTGGGGCAGAGGGGCTGGAAAGGACCTGGGGGTGCTGTGACAGCAGCTGAACATGAGCCAGGGTGTGCCCAGGTGGCCAAGAAGGCCAATGGCATCCTGGCCTGGATCAGCAATGGTGTGGCCAGCAGGAGCAGGGCAGGGATTGTCCCCCTGTCCTGGGCACTGCTGAGGCCACACCTCGAGGGCTGTGTCCAGTTCTGGGCCCCTCCCTGCAGGAAGGAACTGAGGGGCTGGAGCGAGTCCAGAGAAGGGCAACGGAGCTGGGGAAGGGTCTGGAGCACAAATCCTGTGAGGAGCAGCTGAGGGAGCTGGGGGTGTTCAGCCTGGAGAAAAGGAGGCTCAGAGTGACCTCATGGCTCTCTGAACTGCCTGAGAGGAGGCATGGCCAGATGGGGATCGGCCTCTTCTCCCAGGCAAACAGTGAGGATGAGAGGACATAAGTTTAAGCTGCACCAGGGGAAGTTTAGATTGGACATTAGGAAGAATTTCTTCACAAAAAGGATGATTAGATATTGGAATGGGCTTGATGATCTCAGGAAGAAAAAACAAAAGGAAAAATCCCTCACAAAGTAATGCATTAAGATTAAATATGTCCAAAAAATTAATTTTCAAAATTAAAGAAGTTCAGTGGAATTCAGTGGAAATTTTGAGGGAGTTAGGTTTGCTAAAAAAAATGTCTTCCAAAATGCTTGGTCAGCTTTTGATGGCAGACAAATAAAAAGGAAGAATTTATAGATCTTGATTTCAAAAAACAGAACAATTACAATGTTTCCAAAATACAGCTGGTCAAAAATGTAAACAAAGGCATATTCTGAGGAAATGGAGGTTTTCATGGGGTACTTTTAAAGCCTGTCTGATAAATATTTTAAAGATACCCTTTATTTTTAAGAGTTCATGTGATTATTGGAGCTGTATCGTCAGTTCTTTGGTAATTGGGCTGAAGGTCCTGGAGTAGCATATGAGCTGCTCTAAGACACCCTGAAATTCCATATGTTGCATTAGTAGGGTCCCCTGTAGGACCCCATTTTTGGCATCACAGGTGAATGAAATACTTCTTCACTAGCTTCATACATCCCATTTATATAATTTCCCCATGATAGATATAAGCTTTCCTTATCTTAAAAAAGAATTAGCAAAAACAGGTGTGTATATTGTGTGCTAGGTAGAACATAGTTCAGTCAAAACAGAAAGAAACAGGTAAATGTGTGCTCGTTCATGCAGAGTAGGAAGGGAAGTTGTGCATCAAGATCAAGACTGGAGAGTTCCTGTGCAGCACTTTCAGATGATTGAAAGTTGTACAAAGTGATAAAAATGTGTGGTTTGGACAGTGGCTTAGCAAAGTGTTGTTTTGTCCTCCACTCACTGCCCATGTGATACCTAAAATGTCATTTGTGTATTTTTGACCTTTTTCAGTTTTATTTCAAAACTGAGTCATTACCAATGTCTAAATGACATCCTCACAGCTAATTTTAACATTTCCTTTATAGATTTAATTTTTTTTAGTAGATTGTTCTTTTTCCCTTCAGTGCACCCCCTAATGTAATATTTTTTGTTACAGACATCATGTTTCTGCTAAAAATAATAAATGTTATTTGTAGCCCATTCCTTAGCATCTTCAGACAAATCACATCAAAGAGTGACCTGGAGCCATGCATCTTGGCCTCCTGTGTGTAAATTAGTCACCTTTCCAAGAGTTCTTCACAGAAATACATTAACGGAGAGCTCTTAAGTTTTGCATAGCACAGAAACTCTTATTCTGAGTTTGCAAATAACAAAAACAGAAATACCTGCATATTTCTCTGAGAAGATGGTATTAATCATATAAAAATATAAAATCATATTTTTTCAGTATACTGAAAAGCTGATTTACACTGATAAGTTGTAAAATTGATTATTCAGCATGTGTTCTGCAGAATAACATTTAAAAGCAAAAACTTGTTCATTGTCTTCACTTGGCAGCTTCTATTTTTTCTTGAAAATGCAAAAACTGTGGTCATCTTTTGATAGTGATCAAGCAACCTGCTTCCCACAGTCCTTACAGCGAAAAAGAAAGTTTGTTTGGCCCTTGAGAACAAAATAGTTTATTCTAATGTGCAAGTAATCCATATTTCCATAGCACCAAGCCTGAAACTTTGCAAACCAGCTCAGGCAGATAGGTGGTTTTGGCAAGTGTATCTGTGATTGATGACAAGCAGACATGACAAGATACTATAAAACATCATTAAACAACAAACATGTACACCAAGGGGTATGTATCCAACCCCATTATATAATGTCGAGATAAGGAGCCCTAAAAAACTGTGCTCTGAGTAATTTTACTACCAGAGTAGGTGAAAAATAATAAATAATAATTACCCTGAATATGTGCAATATGCGTATAAAATTTCTGAAGTCAGTCAAAAAGGTGAAATACTTCACAGTATAGAAACTCTTATTTTCCATAATATGAGAAGTACAGTTCAGGATTGTATGAAAAAGTTATCAAGTGGGTTACAATAATTTAAAACAACAGTATTTATCTAAGGGAGTATTGTTAAAGAACACAGTAGTTGTCACAGTATTTATTCTCCTACAACCTATTCTTCATGAACACAAAAGAATGTTGGTATAAGAAGCAGAACCCTGGGAGACAGATTTTGTGTGTGAGAAATTATTCTTCAACATTAGGTCTGTATGAGAAAGAAAGTTTCATATCCTAAGGGTACATTTATAATTAGCATGATGTAACTGAATCAAAGACATTGTTTCTTAGGAAACTGAGACAGTCTGCAGAAGTCATTTTAGGGTGGGGCAGAGGGAGATTCTAGGTTCATTTCATTATTGAGAAACCTTTTTTTTCTATGCTATGGATTTTTTTAAGGCTTTTTTATTGTTATTTCATTAGTATTTATTAATTAGTCTTCTTCTTCCTTTCTTGTCCTGCAGTGGCTCACACGTGTATACACTCAGTGCAGATGGAAAGAAAAGCTCATCCCATCACAAAAGCTGCTCTTCCCATCACAATTTGCCTCCTGGTCACTGGGTCCATCTGGGTGCTGAAGCTGGAGGGCTTCTGACACTGGGCTTCTGTGACACCAAGCAAAGGAAGGACAGGCACTGCTCGCAGAGGCTAGTGAGTGATGGCTGACCAAGACTTTGGAGTTCAGCAGCAGCCATGTCATGGGAAATGCTCACAGCGCGTCCAGATACAGGCTCTTGCATTAGGATGGGTAACACGCCTGTTGTGCTAGCTTGAAAGCAAACCAGCAGGGAATTACCCCACACAAATATGTTGGAGATTCTAAGTCAGAACTACAGTCAACAGAAAAATTAAATAAATTTATATTGAATAGAATTAATAAAAAAAAATAAAGGAATATATACAGAAACAACACTTAAACTGCAAATCAGAATACAACCTGACACCCCATTGGTGGGTGGTGGCTGCAGTCCTGTGGATGATATGGTCCTGTCAAAGCAGTGATCCTGAAGACAGCTTGCGTCTGTCTCTGGAGGTCCAGTGATGATCCTTGACCTCCTCGAGCTGGCAATCCAGTGGAAGTAGAGTTGTAGTGTTCCAGACCCTCACTTTATATGTCCATAGGGATGTCCAGTTCCTCCTCTCTGGGTGGTGGCATCTCCAGTGGGATGATGTAATTCTATGACTCATGCCAGAGACCTTGATGGCCCATTAACAGAGATAGGTCCCCGGAAGGTGTTATCAGGGCTGAGTCATGCTGAAGGTAAAGAGCATTTCCCCACCTGGTTTTAACAGCTTATGGAGATGGTAATAGAATACAGATTTTTTGGTTACACGTTCCATGTAAACTAAGACACCTGTGTGTCCTATAAAGTAAATACATGAAAGAAGTCAATATAAGTTATGCAAAGACAGTTTTCTACTGCACGTCCATCAAGTGGATTTTAACATCCTGGTGAAGCTTGTTCTAATACCATGATGTCCATATAAAACCCATGTCCAAATCAATACCTGTGGAATAACTCCTCCTGTTGACAGGCTTCTTCATTTTAACTTACAGCTCAGTTTTCAAATGTTAGAAACAAATAAGAAGCTGAGATAATACATGTACTCTTTAAATAGTAGCTATAGCATGTCGCACCTAAAGGGCCATGACCTAGATGCCGAGAAGGGTGAAGGAAGGAAGCATTCCTATTTCAATTTTCCAGGCAAACTGTCTTTTTCATTACACAGTGTTAATGCCAAGAAGTTCAAATGATTCAGCAGAATTCATTGTGCAAAATGAAATACATTCCGTATGAAAAGGTAGTGCCATAAATTTTGATATTTACTGGAACTACGGGATGGAGAAAATGTGTTTCTCAAATACTTGCACATACAGTATTCAAACAGTGCTGACAAGGCTAGATAATCTGAAAGCTACACAGACTTTGCATAAGGATCTCATTTCTAAGGAAGTCAAACTTCTCACGTCTCTATTTTCACTGGCTTCGATTCTCTTTGTCTTCCTGGATATTGGCCTGGCACCTAAGCCAATGTAGGCAGTTATTTTACCTATGCAAAACATCCTCACCATCATTGCCAACTTTGAGACAGTTGTGTGGCGAGGCTTCAGGATCCTGTTGCATTCCTGCATAGCTGGGGGCATATTCTGCAGGAATTTCATTTAAAGAGGATGTAGACTCAGTGTCATTAAATGTGCAATTTAATACTCGAGGCAGACAGTCATGCTATACCGTTCAATAAATACAGATTTTAAGACTATTCTACAGGTTTCTGTCACCAAAGAGACCTCCCCACCCCTCCAAAACTCCAAAACGCTGTTGCCCAGGGTACCCAGGGCGGGGATGGTGGCCTTCCGATCCTGGAGACCTCCTTTCAGCGTAGTGACGAAGACCACACAGCCTCGGGTAGCGCCAGGCAGGGCGAACGCGGGGGTGTCTCCTCCAGGGAATCAAACTAGTGGAGAACTTCCCGGAGCAAGCCGGCGGCAGAGCCTGCAGGGGACAGCACCGCCGGCAACGCCGCGGGTGCGGAGCGAGGGGCACGGACGAGAGGAGCGGCCTCCCGGCCCTCCGCAGGGCGTGAGGAGGAGGAGGAAAAGAAGGGGAGGAGGAGGAGTATTTGGGGGCGGCTTGGAGCAGGTGGCGTTCACTGTTGTGCTGGGAAGCGGCCAGCTCGGGAGCGGCACCGGCTCGACCTCGCACCGCGCCGGACATGGGCTCTGCGGGCGCGGCGCTGACGCCCCTGCTCCTCGCGCTGGGTAGGTCTGTCTGTCCCTCCGCTCCGGGAAGCAAGAGGATGGAAGGGAGGAGGGAAGGTCTCCCCGCGGGTGCGAGGTGCGGACCGGGGCGGCCTTCGCTGTGCTGCCGGGGCCGGGCAGAGACGCGCGGTGGGTGAGCGGCTGCGAGCGCCGATGCTGTACCTGGGCCAGAGGCGCTTGTGGCTGTGGCTGCGTGCGAGTGCGATAAATCGGCGGCGATTTTAAAGCGAGTTAAACTCCTGGAGTGGTATAGAGTTCACGTTCCCGTAAATGGAGTGTGTGTGCGCTGGCGCGGAGGGAACGGGGGCAGTCTGATGTATGAATTTAAGGTTATATGATGATTATACCTTTCTAAGCGCGAAGATGATGTTCTTTTTGTGAATGCTGTTCCTAATTTGTAAGAGTCCTCTAGGTCTGTTACCACCCTGTTGGGCAAATGGCCCTTGGAAAAGGATTGGGAAACTTCAACCATCTCCTCCTTCTCTTGGCTAACTTAATTACCATTACATATATTTTCCTGGGAACTATAATCTATCATATTCACTTGCCATGAGCAAATTCCCAGGCAGTTTCAGAGTTTTAATATTACTGTATACTCTCACAAACCCTTAATTAGCTAGTCATGGAAGAGGCGGCATGAAATGAGTTTTCACTGATGAGCTGTTCCAACTTGTTCTTTCAGGAACTATAGTGAACACTTCAGTGGAATGTGTGGCTGCAGGGTATGAAATAAAATACAAGATTATTAACCTGTGATGTGATATACACAAAACAACCTGACAATTTTTTTTTTTTTAAAAAGAAAATTCTGAAGAATAAAGGGGGTTAAACATGCACTCTGCATTTTTGCTTAATCTGTGTTTTATTCTCCTGGTGGCAGCCACTGCAGACCAGGACCAGTAGCATTCCCTGTAATTCATGTGGTCTTAAGACTTGCAAAGGTTTGTACAGCATTGCTGAAAGCAGAAGATAAGGACTGATTGTGAGAGTAGGATTTCCTTGGCATTGCAAATGACAGAAGTGGGGTGAGTCTACTTTGTTCAGACACTATCCATGATTGATCTTAATTTATACATTTGAAAGCTATCATAATTTTGTATTTCAGATGGATGTGTCATGACATTTGATGTTAGCAGATGAAGTTACTGTGTTAATATTTGCTCAGGACTTTTTGATCTTGTAGAGGTGCCAAGCAAAACACAGTTTCAGGACAGGAGCATTTTCCCTTAAGTGTTTTTAGAATTCCACTATGGTGGTATTCTTATAGATCCCCCACAAAGAACTTGAAATTACTTGAATTCTAGTGAACTGGATTACTTTCAGAGGTGATATTCTTGAATTTAACTGGGCTTGCTTAGCTGAATTAGTCATTACTTCAAGAAAAGATTCCATGTTATTCCAGACTTGATTTTATGACAGTATATTAACTTCCAAGTTATGGGCTGTATTAATTGGATCACGTGGGGTGTTTTGTTGTGCCTTGAAATTCAACTGAAATTAGTGCAACACTGAAGTAATGGGTTACTCTTTTTGGATGTGTACTTTTGTGTCTGGAAAGTCATTAAGACTTTGTAGATGCTTCAAGAAGAGGAGATCTGAAACAGAACTACCATTTTGACAATGTGACTTTGCTGCCAACCTTGTTGTTTACCTTTGGTTGTTGTCCAAAAAGTATATAGTGTAGAGAAGTAGATTATGTTAAGAAGAATAAATGAAGCATTAATAGGGCAAGCTATGCAACAAAGCAAGAAACTTTTATATTGTTACAAGCTGCTTATAGATCTGTCATGTCCAGTTCTCTAAATTTATATTTTAAGCATCCGTTTTTTTCCTTATCCTGTTCTTGAAAGTTACAGCCAAAACATCCCAGCTCTCTCTGAGAGTGAAGCCAGTGGAAAATACAGTAGCTTTCCTGGGCTCAATTCTGGTAACATTGTCTCTGGAAAGCTCTAGTGCCCTCATGCTTCAGAGGAGATATTTGAAATTTGGCAGAAAGGTGCTATTTGCATTGTTTACCTGAATTTGGCCAAAGTCTTTGCAAAACTTATTCAGCTGGAAAGAAATGCATTTTTATCAGCTAGATTCTTACTTAATTTATGTACTCCTTGTGCACCATCGTCATAGGTTTCTGTGTGAGATGTTCAGTCTACACCTGCAAACACAAAGACATTCTCTCTTGATGTCTTGTGTTATTTGTTATTTTTACAGCAATATCCATTGTTGTTTAAGTCACTCTGCTTTGCAGTTTCTTTCTGGATGCTGGTCTGCAAACTGCCTATATTGTATGCTCTTAATGGTTTTCTGGGCTTTGGATGAATCAGCTTATCTCCTTTTTGTAGGAATAATTCAGTTCAGAATAAATTATCATGCACTAGTGTAGGAGGAAGTAAAATTGGGGTGGCCTCACCTGTACTATCTCAGAAGGCCTTCCCATTGAAGCCTACCATGCACCTTCCACCCAGGATGTGAATGATAAAGCTCTAGCACATTCTTAGAATCTCCACACTGTGATGTACATGTCCCTTGAGCTCTTTAATCTGAAATGAAAAATTGCTGCTATGTAAAATTTATGCCTTGTGGCCTGCAGTGTACCACGTAAGTGCCATGGATTCTCAAGTCTCCCTGTGGGACCAGGCAGGTTGAAGGAGAAAACTCGGAAGGAGATCTATCAGAAACTGGGAGGAGCATGTGTGTGTTTCTCTGAAAAGCTCAGTAAAATAGAGAACTTCCGGAGTTAGGGACCTTGCTAGTGATGGGCTATAAGGCTCTACAGAGGAATAGGAGACCCTACTTACAAACCCTTTTTCATCAGTAAGTTTTTGTTTAAACTGGTATAAAAGCTGTGATAATGGCATTTAACATGCGAAAGTTGGAAAGTGCCCAAAGTGAGTTAGCAACCTGGATTTGTCTCTTTTGCACATCAGTGCATCATGCTGTCACTGCCTATAAAAAGAGAAAAGCAGTGTGATCAGAGAACGAGCTGGAACTCCTGCCTTGCTTAGTTTTGAAATTAGAAAGTGGTGTAATGAATGAGGATGAAATGTAGGATTAGAAATTATTCTTTTTTTCCTTCAGTGGATTCTCTTCTCTCTTTTTTTTTTTTTTTTCCACAAAAGCTGAGTACAATTTTAGACGAGTCATTTAAATCAAATCTTTGAATGTGGCTTGGACCTTTTGTGTTCTTCTCTTCTCTTTGCTCGCAGGGGTTCTCAAAACTGAAGCTGCATTTTCACGATCTGGTTAAGCTGACCTGAATGTGGAGCTGACACTGCAAGGACATTTCATCCACTCCTGGTTGCATGTTTCCATCAGTTTCTCCGTGCTATCATTGTGGCTTAGTGTGGGGAACAGGTCAGGGACCCCCTTTGACAGAATAATTTGTTCCCACTTTTGAGCCAGGTTAGTTTTGGGGATGATCTAAACTGATCCTGGTCACTTGAGCAACTTATTTGTTAGTGCTGGCATAGAGGACAGTCAGAACTTGTGGCCAGAGGAGGCAGGAAAGCTGGAAAAGTCCAGCTGTATCTATCACTTCCACTGGCTTGAGCTGGTTGTGGAAGTGTATCTTGATGTGCAAAACTACTCTGTATTCTCAGCTGTGACTGAAGTTTTTGGAAATTGTATCTTGAATGTGCTAAGTATTGTGACAAAAATAGTGTTTTAGCTTGTATCACTAGATGTCCAAAAGAGGTAAAGTACTGGTTTTGAGTTTTTTTTTTAAATGGAGCTAGGATATCTTTTTCAAACTGAGTGTTGAAAAATAAATCCTCTGTCACATACAAATCTTTAATGTTTTATAGACAATATGTGGCAAGTATTCCACAAGGAAACTGCTACAGTTAAAATCTTGCATGAAAAGTACATAGCAATGTACATAGCAGAAATGACTAAGCTGATAACTGTGCAGCAAATGAAAATTGGACATTTGGTACAATAAATGAAGCAGAAGTTGGGGTGATAATTATAACAACGTATGCGTGAGCATGACTTAAACTGCAAACCTATTTTGATTTCTGCCTTTCTCCTCTTTTGTGATCCTTTTTATACCTGCTATTCTATTACCATTTTTGTGGTAATGTTAATGCTAAAAATCATTCTGTAATCTGGAGACGGCTTGAAAGCAGGACCCAAACATTAACACTTCTGAAAGTAGAACTCTCTAATTTTTCCTTCTTTCTGAGGTAGCAAGTAGTAGAAGCACTACTACATATTATTTTTGGAGTTTTGCCTTTCACAGCATTGCACATTGAAGTAAGGCTTCATTCATACTACATTACAGGACTTGTATTCTGTATTATGTTTACTTTAGAAAGCATACAGGGTATTACCATCAGACCCCTCAACACATTTACAGTTAATATTTATTTGTGCATAATTTGGTCAAAGTCAACATGAGATCCTACCAGCAAGTTTTAACTGTGTGCTGCCTCTCTCTAGAACAGCCTGTGAATTGTTCTTTGCTTTTTTGGTTCAGTGTCACAGAACTTTAATTTAAGAATTTAAAGAAGTAGAAGCACAGCTACTCCTTGTTTCCATTGTGCTTCCTAGCCACTATATAAATATTATTCATTGTGGTCTTTCTTCACTATTGTAATTTTGAATGGATGAAAGTGGGTTTGCATGTATTTCTTGCAATGTATTTTCATGAGGGCTCATAACTGGGACTGCCAGTGTAATGGCCTAATGTCGAAACAGCTAAGTGTGAATAAAATACTTTCCTTTAGGATTAATGAAGGCAAAAGAGAGTTTCTGCATATTCAGATGAGTAAAGCAAGTAATTTTCCCCAGCAGAAATCTTGTGCAGCCTCTGTCCAGTGTTGTTATTTTCATTTAAAGGTTTCCTTTGTTAGGCTCTGTGCAGGCTGGTTCCCATTTCCATGGTGACCGTGCTGAAATGCAGACAGGACACAGGCTGGATTCTCATCGGCATAGCCATGCACTTGCATACCAACACATGTTATCTACTTGGCTTAGGACATTTCCATTAGCAGTTTTAATGTTTAGAACTTCTTTTTCACATAGTGATCTCTGGCCCTGTGATACTACACAGCGTTGCGATCTCAGACCCTGTGCAGCAAGACAGAACAAGTTGATAAGCCTACTTTCTGTGTAAATAATTTTGCTCTACTGTTCCAATTTAGATTAGTCAAGGACATCAGCAAACCGTCTGAGCCTTAGTTTTCTTTTCTATTAAAAATGACAAGAGAAAAGCATTTTTATTTATGAACCCTAAGGTGAAAGACTGACAGATCTGTACTAAATAGTTGTAGGAGCATACCCCTTCTCAAGGCACTGATGAAAGGACAATAAAAACAAGTGAGTGTGAATTACACAGCATAAATTATATCTTCTGTCTATATTTTTGCTGAGTGTGAGCATGTATCTTTGCGAAGCAATATGCAATCATTTTCTTCCTTCTCATGCTGCACTCATTTTCTGGAGATGAAGAATAATAAAGGCATCTAATGTAGTCAACAGACACATTTCTGCCACTCCAAAATCAGGCTGTGAATTGCCAAATAAATTAACTATTCTGAGAGCTGGTAATTTTTTCTTTAGATTATTCCTTGAGTAGCATTTCAGGATCTTCAGAGAAGAATATTTAGTTTTGTCCTGGAGTTGCATATGCCGTAAAGATATATTAAGACTTGCATATTATTCAGAACTTAAAAGAACAGGCAAAGAAGTAGAATCAACACAGAGTCTTTGAATGGAGGATGAGCAAAGACATTCTGTGTGCAACTGAATGGCATCTGCATGGTTGAATGTCACACATGATGAATGTCACGGATTCTTTTGTCCCTTTCAAATTGCTGTTGGACATGGTGTAGGGTTTGAAAGTTATGCACAGGCCTGATGGAACTTGTGCCTTATTCCTAATTTATTTTGCCCTTTGCAATTTGCTTTCAAGTTTATAATTCTTGCCTTATTACATACAGTTGTTTGCCCTTTTTTTTTAATCACACGAATCTCTTTGGATAACATGGTTGATTATTTCTAAGGAAGAGGCTGTAAAGAAATCTTGGGAAAAATTACTGTCAATAGCACACTTCAGGGAAGGAGTGTATTGCACAGTAGAAATACCTGAGGAAATGGGGATTTGAGGATGAGGAGGTCGGGGGTGGGTGGGTGTGAAGGACTGAGTGAAGTTTTTACCTTTTATCTGTATGACAGCTAATTTTCTGCCTTTCTAGCTATCTGTCTCAAACATAAGTGACCCTTCAGCAAGAAATGTGGCAGCAGTTCATGCTGTCTTAGGACTGCAGTGCACAGCTGTGTGTAGTGATGAGATGGCTGGTGACCACTGCTTCACCCACTGGATTACCTGATCAAAAACTACCTCAGCCAGCTGCAAGATCAATTTTCTGACTTGGCTGAGGAGTAATGGCTTGTGCTGGGTTTGTATGGGTTTAGTGCAGCTAAGGATGCTGCTACCAGAAGCATCAACCCACCACTTTGTGGGGATGTGCCTGTGCTGAGTGCTGTGCTTCCTGAAGTAAGGCACTCATGCACAGCAGTCACTTCTCATAATCTCTCACTTTCTGTCATTGTTGTGTTCGAGTTTCCCTTCAGCTGTGAATGCACACTAGATAAGAAATTATACTTCATTACAGATTCTGCTAAAGGAACTAAACAGTAAATTACTGCACTTCAGGCCTAAATGTCCTCTTGACTGGCCCTTTTTTCTTAGCTGGATAAATGTCTATGTAGGTGTCAAATCAGGGTAACCTGTGTCAAGAGTTTAAGTCCTGGTTTCCTAGTAGCAACTAGTTTCTTAGTAGCAATGTTACAATAGAGTAAAACATAAAAGGTAACACCCTTGAGGTACCTGTCCAAAGGAAGTGGAGTATTATGTCCTGAGGCAACTAGTGCATCCCAGATACTTACCAAATATCACTGCAGAGGAGGGTGTACAACTCAAATGTCTCGGCGCCTGATTATTTTATGTATTTTTTATTTGAAGAGAATATTAATTGCTATCTGAAGAATGGCAGAATATTTTATTAAATAGTTTTTCAGTGTTCTGGTTTTGTTAATGATAAGTTCTAATAAGATGTCTAGTAATAATGAATTTGAAAAATATTTAAACCAGAATTTCTACTGTGTAGTATAAAATTCAGTTGTCTTTATATGTAGTATTTCAGATGCACATAGAACTGATTTGATTTATAGATATTAAACTCGGATTCAGCTGAAATTCCTCAAATGATAATTCAGCTAACCTTTCCTGAGTAGAAAAAATTTGAGTGACCTGACACTTCATTTAACTATGCTCACCAAATAAAGTTCACATTTAAGCATATCTGAAATATATATAGGTCAAATACAAAATAGCAGAAATGACCGAGAATGAACTCTCTTACTAATATGGGCAAAACAATAAACAGAGAAGAATCTACCAGCACTACTCACATAGTAATCTTTCAGTACTCTGCTAATAATAGTTACCCATTTAACTCTAGCCAAATGTCCCTTCGTTTCACTGTCTCTCCTCTCTTTTTTTGTTTTGTTTTTTTTTTTTTTTTGAGGGGGGGTGGGGTTAAGTATTGGTTGGGGTTTTTTTCTTTATTTTTTGTTTTTCCTTTCAAGCTGCCAAAAAAACAGTTCATCGTATTGAACTTTAAAAAAGTATTTGAGTCTCTGGAGTTGTCCCTCTGAGAAGCTGACAGCTACAATAGACTTTGGTTCTGTGAAGACAAAAAAGCAACTGTTCTGCTTTTGTGGAAGCAAGTATTATCTCTAGAAAACTCTTCTTAAATGTACATGGGCCTTTCTCTCTGACCCCAAAATGTACAATGGCTGCATTTTGCAAAAAACAAGGACATAACTTCCATCTGAACTCTGATTAGAGATAGCCTGTCACCAGCCTGACCACTGGCATCTGGTAAGGCTGTGTGTGTGAGCTGAGGGCTGGGACAGTGCCTGCTGCAGCCCCTCTTCACCTAAAACATGGTCCTCCTGCCCCAGAGTGCAGGGTTAGGAGCCTTGGACTCAGCTCTTTAAAATACACAAAAAAAGGAACTTACTGCAAACCAGAAAGGCTCCTGCAGCTGAGAGGTGAATCAAGGGTGTTTGAACGCCATCCTTCTCAGGCACCTACATGAGGAGCCTCCATCTGCTGAGGTCAAGGATGCGGAAGAGCTTTGGGCGATGATGTCCAGTTCAGCTTTTTTTCAAGAGATAGCTCCTTCAGAGCTATCTGACAGTCACCTGGGAAATTCAGGTTTAGGTCTCCTCTGAGGCTTGCGGTGATGTAGGTTCACCTCTCAACATTTTCCAGAAGCATGTTTGCTACTAGGAAATAAAGCAGCCTCTACCCCTTATACTGAAATTAGTACTCAGCTTATCCTGGGATGTCTGCTCATGTTTCAAGACAGACAGGCAAAGATGCATCTTGTCTGTGGCCTTAAGTCTGGGGCACTTAGCTGGGAGGAGTTCCAAGCTGGCTCTTTCGAACCAACTACCCATTTAAGAAAAATTTGGTATTGGTTGTGCAATAAAATAAATAAGTTGCTTAGCTATTTAGTTAAATAATTTAATTATTTCAAGTAGAAATAATTAACTTGGAAGTCCTTCATTGTCACTGTTGTATCAGAGTGGATTAACAGTAGGGTAGGATACTTTGCTCTTAGACAGGACTGCTTCTACACCTGATTCTTATTCTAAACTTTCGTGCAACTTCATGTAATGAAAGCTAAGTGACAGGTAATTTCAGGTTCATTGTGGGTTAGGCAGTACTGAAGTCTGGGCTTCCTGGATTGTTTTCCTGATTTTAATGTGCCAAAATTCTGCCTACTCACTATCTGGTGCCAGAATTGATCATTTCAAGATGCATTAAGCTGCAATTTCAGGTGAGTGATTGGGACCACCTGCCTACCATTCAGGATACCCAGCCTTGAGCTGCCATTAAAATCAAAGGAGAGAAGTAGTCATTACGTCTGACATAGGAGAACAAATGTTCTGATAATTATAGCTCTTCCAAGTATTGTGTTATATATCCTGTGGTGCCTTGGAGGTTTTCTTGTTGCAGGAAGCTGATGCAGCAAACTTTTTACAGCTGAGACGTTTCTTATTTCTGTGGCTGTCTCTGTACAGTACAGAGAGCTAGGTTCCCAGCTAGCTTCAGAAGCTTTGAGGGAGGAACGGAGTCTTAAACATTGTGTCCTAAAAATGACATGATGGAATGGTTCCTGGAGCCCCTGCAGCCCTCATGCTTCAGGCTGTGACATTCAAGTGGCAGAGGAATGGATGGTGGTGATGAGTCCCTTGGCTTTCTTCTAGTTTATCCTTTCAGGTCACATTTAATAGTGATACAATATGATATAATAAACAATCTAATATGCTATAATAAACTGTAATTTTCATATAGCCTAGAGTGTGGTATAGGTAGGGAAGCACAGACACCTGTGATTGCTTCACTTTCTTGATATTTGTATGAAAACATGCATTTTTCTTTGTACAATCATGTTTTCATAGCATCTGAGATGTGAAAATGTGGCAAATATTGTATACAAATAGCAGTCACATTGCTTTCAGTGTGATGACATGTATTTCCTCTCTTAGAGTTGTAATGTGGCCCACACTTGTCTGACTATATTTGGAAATATTCCTGCTTTTAAAAAGAGAAAATTCAGCCACTGATAATGTAGACACAAGGGAAGAGAAGCTGCTGGAGTGAAATGCCACTCGGAAAGTCAGCTTTTATCATAGGGAAGCATGCGAATGTTTTTGTGTTTATCGTCATTACTTTTGAAGGCCAGTAACAACCACAAAAACAACATATATGTGCATATATACTCACATACTTTTAACCTCTTTGTGGTGTTGAGAAAAAATGGTGGTATTCTAAGGAAATAGTTGAACAATCCTGTTTGTGCCAAGATAAAAGAAAACTTGCATGTCATAATAAAAAGATGGCATTTATGTGAATTTTCTGTAAGATAAAGCTTTTCCTTGCTGAATACATGAATGGAAACATGCCAGGATAATAAATTTGAGTAGACTTGAATACTTGCTGTCTTTATTAAAAACTAATAGGAAGTTGCCAGTCCTGCAGGAAAAGCTCCTAAGCATTTATTTCCAATCAGTCCTTGTGTGTATAGTAATTTGTCTAGATTTCTAAACTCCAGATGAAGCGCAGTTTGCTCTGGGAGCCAAGGATGGTAATACCTGGGCCACAAGTAGGGAATAATCAAGAGAAAGACAAGTCTTGTAGAGTAACTAATGAAGCTGCACGTAGATTTATTTTGTTCTCTTGTTCTTCAGCAGTGTCAGAACAATAAAATAGATAGCTCCTAGTTGTGTTATCACAGTCTCTCCCACTTTTCAGTTACAATTCAGGTCGTACCACGTTTGTGCTGCTTTTATAGCAGATTATTGATAAGTCCTCAGTGCAGCTTCTTGCATTCCGAACCGTTGCAAGTGAAAGGCAGTGACTTAGGCTTTCACACACTCGGAGGCTCTCAGGCTGGAAACTGACCTATTTCCAGGAAGAAGCTGTCAGCCAGAAGCTGTCAGCCAGAAAACTTGCTGGAAAGGAGGGGAGGAAGAAGGGTGGGAGCATTGTTACTAAATGAAGCATTGTTTCTCCTTTGTTCTGAGTGGTGGATTTGGGGGAGGCTTTTTTTTACTTTAATTTATTTGTACTCTAAATGTTATGATTTCTGTTAATTATTAAGTAGTTTGAGATATTGTAGCTGTTGTGAAGAAAAAGTTGGTCTTAATAGAAATAGAAAGTAAAACAAGTAGATGTAGCAGTAAAAGGAAGACTTGCCTTTTTCTGTAAGCTTCTGTAAACATAATGAAATAGCAACAAAGAAACCAAAGTGAGGATTATAGGATGCTTTTACTTTCTGTTCAAAATGTAGTGTCTTGCCAATCACTTTCTTTGCTCTTTTGATTCCTGTCAGATTTTCACCTTGTCTCTATTTAAAAGGTTTTTCTCAATAAGAAATCTGTTCCGTTTTAAATAAGTCCAGATTAACTGTGATTATAAAACTGCTGGTGTAGTATATGAGCTGAAGATACCTACATGCCATTGTGAGTATCTTCGGATGTGGTTGTACATATTGAAAAAAAATTACAGAAAAGTAAATTAAAAGGAGAAAAATCATGAGAATTCTTTTTTCAGTTATGTTGACTGTACTGGGTAAAGTTAATATACTTTTCCAGACTGAATTATAAGTAATCCTTTCTTTTCCTTGCATGTAGCCACTCCATGTAGCTATCTCTGAGTTACTAAAGACTGATGAAAAATGTATTTTATATTTATATTCATTTGCAGGAAAGTCCTGAGCAATCAAACCAATAGAAAATTGCTCTTTTTACATGAGAGGATCTTGATTTGATGTCTTTACCTGTACATGCGCACAAAGCATGTCCCAGTAAAGTGGACCCAAGTCTAGTACATTAGCAAAAGGAAAAAAAGTTTATTTTTTGTGAAGATTTTGCTCATTGCAGTGAGAATTGCTCAGTGGCTTTTGAAAGCCACAACAAAGGACATCCATATTGTAATTCAATAGACTAAAGTAACTGCATGCTGGTGGTTTTTTCCTTATCTATGCCCAGTCTTGTCTATAAAGCATTCAAAACACAATGTATTATGAAAGCTGGGTAGTTCTTTCTATAAGAATATTTGATTAACTCCAGCTGGATTATTGTTCTGATAACACAAGTTATGAATATTAATAAAAAAAACATTAGTAGAGACTAAATATGTTTAATATAAAGCAAATACTACTTGACTATCCTCTTTCATAACTTTACAGCTTCCCCTTCCTGCCTTCATTCCACCTTCTGACTAATATTTCAAGACGGTAGGTGATTATAGTGCAAAGGGTATCTGCAGGTTCTTGTATTCCCTCACTAACTTTGAGGGAATCTGTGAGCCAACTTGAGCAAACTTGTGCAGAGGGATGAAAAGAATAGCCAGCTGGGTATCAGAGTGAGACAAAAGTGCTTTTTCAAATTCCCTGACAGCTAAGAAGATCTAGTGTGACCTTGCACTATAGAAAATAGCAGAAAATCTACCCCGAAGAGAGCCCTTAGAAATATTTCAGTCATGGAGAAAGCTTGAGCCAGTGTGCATCCACTGTGAGACTAAGTCAGTGGAAAACAACAGCTACAAGTTCTCTCATCCTTCCCGCCCCTTTCTTTTCTCTACCCTCAGCAGGGTCTGACAGGCTTCAGGGCCCTGCTGATGTGTGTTCTTTGGAGGTAGAAATCTTTGAGACCAAGGGAAAAATTTTCTTCATGGAATTTGTAGTGGCTCTCTTGAAGTGGTATAACATAAAGGGCAAAGCAAAGTCCTCTTCTGGAATGAATGGATATTTTAAAAAATGCTGGGCTGAGCAATTAAGGCAGTGTCAGCAGCACCAGTCTTAGTGGCCGCCAATCTAAGAAATTACTTCAGGAAGCAGACAACAATCTGGTGGGGTTTTCTTGATTCATTTCCCCCCAAAACCAACTTATGGGCTATAAACCATAGTGCATAGTTTTTGCATAATGTCAGGTCATGGCCTTGTTTTTCTTTAGTGACTACATCCTTACCCCTTCCACCCCCAAATTCGTCAGCATTCTGCTGACTTTGAGCTTGGGTTTCTCGGGGTCAGCTGCCCTGCTGGAGCTGGCACAAGGGACAGTGGTTGTACCAGTGGCTGTGCTACCAAGCAGAGGAGAGCAGCCAAGGATGGTCCCCTGGCATCGTGACTGACACAAATGCTCACTCACAGAGACAAAGGGTTGCTTAGCTGGATTATATAATAAACTTTTTTTCTGGTTAATAGCTAGTAGTTGTTCAAAGAAAGTGAACACCATATGGTTAAGGAAGAAAAAGAGAAGTTTTCTATCAGCAAGGTTTATATTAGATAAACTAGTGTAGTGTGTAGTGGATTCTTACAGACTCAGCAGTCAAAGTCTCTTCTTTTTTCTTGACAGTGTCAAGAACAGAGAATGCCTCTGTTTGACTGGGTATTTTAATAAGAAATGAAACTTGGCATAACCGAGTCTGTGTAATTATGGCATTTTGTAATATATTGCCATCTTAAATAGTAAAATGTGATTGAAGAGTCAATCTTACTATTTAAAATGAAAGCAAAATAACACATTTTTTATGACATGATACAAATACAGGTGAATAATATGTCCAATATATTTTATTTGAATTTTCTAAATGTATTTCACCAAATGAAATAATCAAATACATAAAAATCTGATTATTTTTCATCCAGTTGAATTTTAATGCTGGTTAATCTGAATAAGGGGTTCAATCAGACAACTAATATAACCATGACATAAAACAATTGATTATCACATAGACATTTTCTGCTGGTCACTTTAGCTGTGAGCTTTGCTCACAATCAAAAAATTATGAATTGGGTGTAGCTAGTGAGCTTTTACCTTCATTAAACTTGCTTCAACTTGTAATGCAAACAGAATGAAGCAAACAGAAGGCATTAGAGCTATCATTAGACATGCCATTTATAGTTACAGAAGAATTCTCACACGTTGAGGCTTAAAGGTACCCAGTCATAACATGTACTATTCGTCATCCTGCTAGGAGGAAAAAAAAAAATCCTGGTGTTATAAAACCAGCTCCAGACCTATGGTGCAGCTCCTGTGGCTCACACTGCAATAATGCAGTTGCTGAAATAAGGGAATTCCCAGGAAGAAAAAACATACCATCTAAAGAGATACTGGAGTTTATTAGAAAGCTTATAGTTTCTTTTATCCCATTAGTATTTCTTCTCTCACATTTCCTGTCTGAAGCTTGGTGTTGGGAGTACCCTGCTTAGTGAAGATGTTCTCTTTAAACTGAGCTGCCCAAGAGCCCTTCCCAAGGGAGAGGAGCTGCTGCTTTTGAAGTCTGCAGACGGGCTTTCAGAAGCTTTTTTCAGAAGGCTTGTATCTGGCTTCCTTTGTTCCACACAGTCTGTTTACTTGACTGTAAAGTGCCATTTACAGACAGAAGTTAGGAAGTGGATTTTTTACTTGCCCAGCTAATCTCTCATCATGATCATTAGGCCACAAAGCAGAAGTCTGTCACCAAAAGCTATTACAATCCAGATAGTGAATTAGTTTTCTTTATTTCAAAATTCTTAAATTATCAAAGTTCATAGCCTGAAGGCAGCAACAGATACTGAATCATTCCAGCCTAGAATATACAATACTTTGAGCCTAGATACTCCAATGATTGGCACCCTTTTAATGCATAAGAGACCCTCTTATTTTGTACAGGCTTAAAATAGGTTTAAAGGAAACTTAGAATTTTCTCTTTTTTTTGGCTGCAAATGCTCAAGTTTCATTTTCTGGATACTATATTAAGATATATGTACAAAATGGATAAAAGATTTTCTTACAGTCTAAGTATCATATAGGATGGAGGAAAATTATAGGAAAAATGCCTGCTGTATTACTGTCAGTATATACTTAGTAGGCTCAAACCAACTCAGATTTGTGTGGAGTAGATCTAAAAACCAGCTAATTATTATAAAAAGGTAGAATTTAAAATGTGACTGAGATATGTTGGAACTAGGTTCACTTGATAATGGTTGTGCTGAGCCAGATTGCATTTGCTGGCATTTATACTTGGATTTTTGCAAAGCAAATGTGATTGAGAGGCTAAGCTGATCCCTAAGAATATTGCAGACAACAGTGTGTCTTCAGAGGCTGGTTTTTATGATTGCTTTTTTTGTTCTTTTCTTTTCACTGCCCTTGACTGGCTGTCTGTCTAGAAAGTGAATATGATACAGGCAGCTTTGAAGAGACCTGTGATCTGGCAGACACTTCTCCATTATTCCGGCTGACATTTTTGCTCTCTAAGAGCAGTGCTCTGGTGCTGCAGTAGTGCAAATGTTTAAAAAGGATAAAACTGAGCCCCAGTGATAAATGGGAAGGATGGGTAAAATGGTTCCATGAGTAGAAGGGGTGGGTTACTGGGAAGAGAAAAAGGGCATTGCTTCTGTAAGCTGTGGTGAAGCCCAGAGAAATTACAAGGAGTTAAATTTCCCAGTTCAGGAACAGACAATGTCCTTGTTCCTTGCCCCCCATCCTGGAGAAAGCAGGACCACAAAGAGTGGCCCTGGATGGTCCAGGGATGGGAGGACAAGGGAGATGAACAGGCAACACATAACCCAGCCCACATTGTCCTGGCCCCATCTGACTAGTCACAGCATCCCAGGGAATTTCACCCAGTATGGGGACATTCCTTCAGGCTGCTGGCTGTCATATCTTCTCCCTGTAGTTTTATCCTGTTCTGGAAGAAATTTTTGCCCTGCCTGAGGCATTTAGCAAAACTCTCACCTTGGACATGCGCTAGAAACATCTTCCATGTGTTTTCACCAAAGTTGGCCTATGCACTCACACGTTCAGCAGTGTTACTCTCTGGCTTGCTGTATCATTTGCTAATAAGTGTGCAACAGAGTCCAGACAGTCGAGAGTTTTTCTCTAAATGTCATTGGATTTTGGGTCAAACTGTTTATCATTCTAGGTTACTTCTGCTTCTTCATTAGAAAGCCAAGATTTTGTTTTCATGTGTAACATACAAAGTGGAGGGTTCGTATTCCATATTTACATGGAGGATGGCACTGTGGTATAGTCTCCTGTGGCCTCCTGAGAATGGGACACTGCTAAATTGTGCTTGATTTCTGACTGAGGGTAACACAATTTCACAACACACAAAAAAACCTACAGGATATGACATAAAAAATAAATTATAAAATACAAGTATATGGATCACAAAAGAACTACTGGCAATTGTGAATTTCTGTCTCAATGCACCTTTTGCCTCCGCTCAAAACCCAGACATAAACTATGTTTATATGAGAGTTGTGTTAGTTCAAAGGGATTGCAAAACACAGAGTAATGGTCTGTCGCATTCTCTTCTCCAGTCTGAATGGCGGACTCAGGAAATATATTTATTTCTAAGGATGTTTCTCAAGGACCTATACTTTTAGCAGTGGGCGAATTCTTGCTTTCCAAGGCTGACTGTAGATAGTGGCTATTTGAGATAACTAATATATGATTTCCTGTTTTGAATTGTGGTAAAAAAGTAGTAACTCTTTTACGGTTGTGTTTAGTCTTCTGCTAGTGATGTTTCTGTTTTGAATTCTATGGACAATGGTACAAAATACATTGACACTTTTTTACAGGTTGTGAGCTTTGTCTGTAAACCTGTGGCTGTGATTTTAGCATTTTCACTATGATGTATTATCGTTATTACTATTACAGCTAAGCTACTGTGATGGACTGTTTTATGCTGATATAAACCCTGCTAACCCCTCCTCCAAAGCTGCTCCTAGGACCTGGGAGAGAGTGATACAACAGTAAGCTCTCTGCCCATCAAAACTAGAGAAAGGGTTAGAACTTATGCTTATATTTTTGAGATCTTCTATTTTTAAGTCTCCTTAAAGGGTCCCTGTTTTAATGGATTATTGAACAGGGTGCTGCTTTGCTACACAATGACTCATGTTAAATAACTGTGGTGAGGCATATTTGTGTGTAGAGCAGATAAAACTCATTCTGTCTGGGCACACAGGAAGGGAGGGGAAACATGTGGGATGTTGTTTAACCCATGAGCAACTCTGTGAACCTGCCTCATCCGGGAACCTCAGGGAGCAGCCACACTGTGCAACCACAGGTCATGGTTTCTTCCATCATTGCCATTTTTTGAGGGATTTCAGGAACTCTAAGGTGTTCCTCAGCTGGTCTGGGAACTCTAAATCTGTTCCTCAGCTTGCTCCTGGAATCCTCCTGCTGTCTTACTCCTTCCACCTCCACCCTAGGGAAGGAGTTGTCTACTCACAGCAGAGACCCTCAGGGGGGGAATGACCTTTTCCCTGTAGCCTCCCCAGTGGATATTCTCCTACATATCCACCTACAGTTCTTGATCAGAAAGAAATCAGAGCCTTTATGAATGAGGAGTGGGCCCCCCTGTCCTACAAAATCAACTTTGTCCACATTGCTGCTTCCTTCCAAAATGGCATGGAATAGCACACCATTCCTAGGTGGCACGTAAGTGCCCAAAGGAAAAGATTTAATAACAAAATCACAGCGGACTTACAAAGTGCTACGATTTATTAATGCTGTTCTACCTTGCATGTTTGTATTTCTAAGTTTTCCTGTTTGGACAACTGTTCAGACTGTTTGGACTGAAAACAAAGGCTTCTGGTGTGATAATGAAATGACTCAAAAATTTAGATTTTCTGATGCAGCAGATAATCTCATTTTTATTCAGTGCTGGAAACAAAAGTTCAAACAGTATTAACAAGTACAGTTGGGGCATTTTGTCTGAGCACAGAAGGTTGAGATGAAGGAAGTTGCATCTAGCTGGTGGACGGTAACGAATGGTGTTCTCGGGGCTCAGCTTTGCTTGATATCTCCACTGACTTGATGAGGGGATCAAGTGCATCGCTCAGTCAGTTTTCAGGTGACACAGCTGGGTTGGGAGAGTTGATCTGCTGCAGATCCTCTGCAGAGGGCTCTGGACAGGCTGGATCCATGGGCTGAGGCCAATGGGGTGAGGTTCAACAAGGCCAAGGCCAGGTCCTGCCTTGGCTCACAAACAACCCCGCAGTGCCACAGGCTGGGGCAGAGGGGCTGGAAAGGACCTGGGGGTGCTGTGACAGCAGCTGAACATGACTCAGGGTGTGTCCCAGGTGGCCAAGAAGGCCAATGGCATCCTGGCCTGGATCAGCAATGGTGTGGCCAGCAGGAGCAGGGCAGGGATTGTCCCCCTGTCCTGGGCACTGCTGAGGCCACACCTCGAGGGCTGTGTCCAGTTCTGGGCCCCTCCCTGCAGGAAGGAACTGAGGGGCTGGAGCGAGTCCAGAGAAGGGCAACGGAGCTGGGGAAGGGTCTGGAGCACAAATCCTGTGAGGAGCAGCTGAGGGAGCTGGGGGTGTTCAGCCTGGAGAAAAGGAGGCTCAGAGTGACCTCATGGCTCTCTGAACTGCCTGAGAGGAGGCCATGGCCAGGTGGGGGTCAGTGTCTTCTCTCAGGTAACAAGCAATAGCACAAGCAGAACTCACCTCAGGTTGCGCCAGGGAGCATTTAAACTGGTCATTAGGAAAAGGTTGTCAAGTATTGAAACACTCAGGGAAGTGGTGGAATGACCATCCCTGCAAATACTTAAAAGATGTGTAGATGTGGGACTTGCTGATATGGTTTATTGGTGGATTTGACAGTGGTGGGTTAAAGTTTCTTCAGCCTAAAAGATTCTGTGATTCAAATGTACCTCAGCAGGCTGGTGATGTGTTTTCTATGCCATAAGCTTAACTTATGCCTTAAGGTAAAGGAGGATAACCAACCTCTGAATCATAGGTTTTGCCTCCATTCAGCTATAACATTCCCATTCCCATTAGTAAAGCTGCAACTTTCATTAAGGCAAACAGTGAATGAGTCACTGATCTCTGCCCACAGTATTGTAACACATGTAACGGGTGCTAGAGAGGCATTTTGCATGGGCAGGGTACTGTAGCGAAAATACTGTTTTTTCAAGCTTGTGTCAAAGGCTATATTTATTTGCTTCTGTTGGGGGAGCTGGTGCAGATGAAGAGCTTGTTTCACTGGGATCAAAATTCTTCTTTAATTGCTTCTGTGATAATCACAATCTTTCTGTTAACAGGCATTCTTCATAATTGCTGTGAAGCCTACAATGTTGGGCTCCTGGAAGCAAAAATATTTTCTGGCCCACCAAGGGAGCAGTTTGGATATGCAATTCAACAGTTTATAAATGAACAAGGCAAATGGTAAGCAGTTTGAATGGCTTGGTTTATATCCAGCTAAAAGGTTTAGTAAAAACTATTGCAAATCTTAATATTTCTTTTGTAATTCCACATTTCATTTAAATGCATTCTGGCTAATTTCCTTTTATATTAGAGCTATCTTTTTGAAAATAAATACTTAATGTTATTAAACCAAAAGTTTATATATTCTGAAGACATATGCATGTGATGGTTCAGGCTTTTTTCCTTAACACCATGTGACCTGAGTCTTTCTTTTGGTAATCTTACTTTTATTTCCAATACATTAATTTCCTCAGGCTTGCAATTTCTGTAGAATTATAGCTTTCATTGCATTCCTTCATGTACCCAGAGCATTTTCATTACACTTTGCATATATGTGGGAGAATTTTTCATTTTCATGTTGCTCAGGTTAAAACAAATTATTAGGGCTAGGGAGTTCCAGATATTGATATTAAATCCAAATTAAATCTGTATAATTTTGTGTTTGATACAGTATTAACTGTTTGCATCTCAAGGGATAATGTCTTTGGATGTATGTAACAACACTGTCACAGCAAAGTCTTGTGTCTGCTACATCTCTTCTGCCATAAAATTTGATCTGAAATTCACTGTTGCCACAACATTGGGTTTGACGAGCAATTAGTAGAGTATTTTTTCTAGTAACTGTTGGTTTCAAAAAGAATTTTAACATACTACAAGAAGTAAGCACATTTAGTGGAAGGCACATTGTTTTCTGTGGCCTCAGCAGTCACAAGGCTTAAGGTGTCTCTGTGTGTGAGAACTGTAAGTCTGTGAAACTAGCTGAGAACAATTACCTGTTAAGTGATTATTCGGGCTTAAGTCTACAGCAGAAAGCCACACCAGATAATATATGTTATGGTATGCTGAGACATTTCAGACCTAGTTTCCCCCCTAGGCAGGAACAGTGTCAGAACCTAAACAGCACAAACTGCCCGTTTTGCTCCAGTGGCAACAGATGGATACCCGCTAATTGCATTATGCTCGGTAAAAACGAAGTAAGAAGTCAGAATCTGAAATTCACGGAAATGCACAGGAAAATGAAAACCTGCAGTTTAAAGTTTGGGAAAAGTGGTACAGACTTAGTGAGGCAGCTGAGCCATTTGTGCGCAGCGCTGCTCGGAGGTACTGTGCAGCTGCAGTCGGCTGTACACGCAAACCCACGGACCCCCGAGATCGCAGCGATGCTTGCCTCCAGGGACAAGGAGACAACGTAAGGGGAGAGCAGAGCTGTATCCTCTGAATTAAAACCTTGGCATTTGCTCTCCCTCAGTTGGGTAGGCTTTCAACCTACCCCCACCCCTCATCTGATGCAGTGGTGGCTTCTCATTGCATTTGTGACTGCTTTAATTATGTGTTTAATCACCTATCGATCAGAGATATCAGGTTTTTTTAGAAAAAAACAAACTTCTGTGTAAAGCCACTGAAGGAGACAGGAATGTGTCTGTAGTGAATTGAATGCTTTTGCCTCATTCTTGAAGAAATTGCCTTGTTTATATTTATTGTGATATTTTCTGTGAGCTGCAGCAGTAGTAGTAAGTGCCTGACCCATTCAAGCTATTTGGTATTTCTCTCTTTTGTTTTGGCTTCTGATATAAAAACCCTCCTAGTACCACTTTCTTGGAAGTGTGTCCTGGCTTGCAGGCTAAAATAAAAAAAAAAAAAAAAAGGAACTTTGGTTTAACTTTTCTATGTTAAAGAATCATAGAACAATTTAGGTTGGAAAAGCCCTTTATGGCCAATGAGTTTTAACCAGTCTTCTCCTAAGTATATGAATATTTTGAATCTGGAAAACATTTTTGCACATAGGCACTTCACCATCACTTCTTTCACCTAGCTCCAAAAGTCAGGGAAATTTTTATCAGGTTGTGTTCAGTTAACTAGGGCTTGTTAGAGACTCTTCTTCAGTCTCTCCCACAAAAAATCATTAGGCAAGCTTAAAAAAAAGTGAGTCATGTTCTACTCTCTTGTTCTCTTAATTTCTAGGCTGTTTTCTTTTTCTTGGGACAATATAACTTTTTCCTTTATGTATTATTAAAAAAACCCAAACAAAAAGCCCAGCCAAAACCCAGAACAAAAAAAACCAGCCAAACAGACAAAAAAACCCCAACCCCTAACCAAACAGAGCACCCAATCTGTTTCAAGTTGTTCAGCAGAGTTTTCTTCTATAAGTAATAGAGAGGCTGCAGTCCTTGCACAGAGTTCTTGTTGACATGGCTGAACTGGGAACAAGATAAACAGAGATAAGATCAGAGTGATACTTTTAGTCCCAGGGGAGCATTTATCATCATATGCTTTTGTGAAAAGTTCGTCACTGCACAGCAAGAATGTAATGTATTAGAAAACTGCCCAGGCACAGAGAGTGTTTTTTTTTTATCATCAAATGCTGCTGGAGTGCCATCTCTCCCCAGGAGATGTTATCCGCAATCTAAGGGCTACCAGAAATTTTATCACTTCCTAGACTTTGCTTAATAAGTTCACAAGGTGCTGTATAAAATACAGCTTTAAAAATCCTCCCGTATTCTCTCAAAGAGTAGAAAGGAGAGATACAGAAATGCAGCAGATGCTAGTTGTATTATTCAGCTGTATTTCTGGGAGGTGCATCTCCTGAGGCAGTCTGAACTATAGAAATGATAGAGAAAATTTTTGCAGAATTGGTACTGGTTTTAACTTTTGCCTGGAAATTAGTTCAAATGAAAGAGGGAAGGCAGTCCAAACAGGAATACAGCACTATTGAGGAGCCTGGTACACACTGGGACGCTGTGACACAAACCAGCAAGGAAGACTTTTTTGTATAGAGACAGATGATCCAGGATAATTGGGCACTCATCTGCTGTGCATTGAGTGCTGATGGCATGTGATGCTCATAAAAAAGGACAAACTTGCAAGTAAAGCACAGCTCAAGCTTTTCAAAGTGTCTGGTGGGAATTTCAAAACAGGAGCTCTTTAATGAACTCAAGGAAAATTGTGAATACCAATGAAACTCATCAATTAGAAAAGTTTAAGCAATTCACCACACAAGTAATTAGCCACCACAGAAACATCATTCGGTTTACGCTCTAGTTCTCCTTGTCAAGAGGTCATCTGCATTTGAATCTTAAACTGAGACTAAAGTTTCATTATTTTATAAACATAATCTTTCAGAAAGCCAGATTGTACCCTGTCACATTAATCTTGAATGTGCATTCCCTGAGCAGCAGCTGACAGTACTTTATTCAGAGATAGCAGTACTTACTCTATGCTGCGAGTTGGTTTTATATCAGTCTCAGGTGAGGAAGATTGAAATAGCTGTAAATAGCTTTTAAAATGCTTTTTCCTAGCCACATGCATCTTCATGCTCAGCTGTGTGCTTAGGAGTTGCAATTTTTATTATTATTATTAATTTGGTTTTGAATTTATATAGTGGAGTTTTTCTTTCTTAAAGTATTTTGTTTCATCTCACATGTTAGTAATGACACCTTTATATAAGGTGCACTTACTGATGGATCACATAATTATTGCACTACCAAAAATAGTTTTAGAAATCATTACGTACTGCTCACTGGTCACCAAATACAGTGGCCGTTCTTCTGAGGTTCTGTGCTGCCTCTTCAGGCCAATAAGATGTTTTGCCAAAAAGACACATTTCTGTAGTGAACTTGATTGAAATCAGTACATTTTCAAACTTTCTATTTGAGGAAGGCCATCTTTTGAGGGTAATTTTAGTTAGATTTTTTTTTTTCCTACCAGAAGCTGCCATTGTTTACAGCTCTGTCTTTTCAGTGCCAATACCACTGCAAATGCTGGGTTCTTTACCCAGCTTTTGTTTTCTCTGACTGCATGCACCCCAGTTTGCCCTTTCCTGCTTGGAGAGGCTTTGGCTGCTTTTTTCTAGGACTTATGAGCTTGTCAGTCAAATTCTCTTGCCATAGCTTGCTGTAGTTTTTGAAGTTTTGAGTCTTGAGTAAAGGATCAAAAGTTTTAGATGGTTACAAGTGTTTTAATTGTGTTTTAGCAGAGAAGCATCTATGAGAGTGAAGAGTTTTCTGGTCTTCATGTATCTACTCATCACTTCCTGTAATTGTAGGAAAAAGACCTGATGATCCAAGAGGCCTTATCTACTTTTATTTTTCCTATAACAATCTCATCTTGAACAACAACAAAACACAATAAAGAGCAAGTGCATAAAAGGAGAGGAAAAAAAAAAGGAAACCAGAAAGTACAAAATATGTTCTGACAACAGCTGGGAATTCAGCCCTTTGCTATGAATTCTGAGTTTGCTTTCTGCTACATCACAGTTCGCTGATTACTAGCTTTGTCATGGTGTAATTTCCCAGAAACAATTCATGTTGCAATTTTTTCTGCCACTCATCCAGCTTGTGTGCTAAGGCATTGCTGCTGAACGTCCTTCGACTTCCTAATGCCATTGCTTTGTATATAGTGTTGGAGACTGATTCAGAAGATGAATTAAAAAATCAGTAGTAACATTACATTATACTCACTATAGTACTGTGTAAAGATGGCCTGCAAGGACACATAGGAAAGTTCTGTAAATATAAATATTTAATTCATGGCTAAAAAAGACTCTTCATTAATATATGATACACTTTATTTGGAAACAAGCATTCTCAAGTATTTTAATACTTATTCCTTGCATTCTTTCCTGATACATTCCGTTTCGCTTTGCCTCATGCATCCTGTTTAATTACAGTAAAAAAAAAATTGTAGTTAGCAGGATGCTAGCCAAATACTCTCTTGCTGCCTTTCCTTCTGATGCTCCAGAAAGACGTGCATGCATTTTCCCAGAGCAGAATTTCGTAACTCTCTACTGTAATGGCTTATGTTAATTTTGAAAGGCAAGTAGGTCTTCCTGATTTCTAATGTAGATTAGGGCTAGTGTTAAACTTAAGTAAGGCAAAGAGAAATAGAAATTACATTTCTTCCTAGTCTTTAAGGCTGGCAGTTAAAAGTGGAAGGCTAAGCTTGGCATAAATCAGTTAATTATTTTTTCTCAAGCATGTTTTGATGACAGGTTAGACCATTTACATCAAATAATGAAAAAGGTCTAATAGCTCTGTTCATTCCTGAAAATTACATTCAGTGATAGTTCTAAATGCTGAATTCTGTGTGTGGAGTGGCATTTTTTGGCCTGCAACATAGGATGATATTGAGATTCACAAACCCTGCAAATCAACAAGGAATAAATTAATTAATAAATTAATAAAATAACTCCCAGTAAATTATGAAGAGTGCAAGATAAATGAAAAAAAAAAATTAAGTTGCCTTGGGCACACTTGGCATAGATTTAAATTTGGGTTTAAAATGAGAAGAGCTCAATCTTGTTTTGTCTTACTTTTTCTTCTTTGTACCATGTAACATCTCAAAAGCTAGGCTAGTTTCAGGAGTAGCAAAAATAAAATAACCTTGTGAATGCCAAGTTTGAGAAGTGATGGTTCGTTTGCATAAGCAGATGTCTGGATTGCAGTTAATGCTGAAAGGAGGAAAAATGGGAGCCAATTAAGCTCATGGAATGAGCAAAAGTCTGCTTGGCTTTTAGGAAAGGCTGTGGATGATGTTTGTCTATAGTTTATGTCAGTAGCAAGGGTGGAGCTTGGAGTTAGGCTTGGATTTGGAGTCAGCTAGTGCTCAAGCATGCTTCCGTTCCTCTTTTCCTCTGGTTCTCACTCTGCTTGTGAGTGAAACTCTGTGCTCTGTGCTCTCAGTGTCTGCAGAGCAGTGCCAGGACAACGCACAGTGAGTGACTCGCAGTCTCACTCACCCATGAGCAGATGGGCGTGGTTGCAGCGGGTATTTCCAAGATACAAGGTCGTTCTCTGAACACTAGCTGTCATCCTGCAAGGACTCTGAAATATGTTTGCCTTCTGGGAAATTTAGAAAAAACATACAAGTGTTTATAAATGTACACAGCTGCAATGTTTCAGCTTGACAGTTAATGCTGGAAAGCTGTTCCAGTTTCAGAGGCTACACATGCAGTGTTGCATTCCATTTTGGAACTGTTTCCTGTTTCCATAAAAAGTCTTATTTCTTGTCTCCCATCAGCCCAGTTAGCATTTCCTGGCTGTACCTAACTCTGTAGCACCTAGCAAGTGTGAGAGCGTAACAGTATGTCTTCCTGTTCTGCCTCCTCCTTCCTCTCGCTATTGACCAGCCCCAGCCCCCTGCCTCACTGCAAGTATTTGCAGATTATGTTATCTGTTGGCAAATGACCAGCAGAGTAGTTGCTTATGAGCTCTGTTTATTTGGTGCTAGCTGCTGGGGTGGTTTTGGCTTCCACTGTGCTGAAAAGACTCAGAAAGGTTCATAAAATAACAAGAAAATCAGAGGCCTCCTCACAGTTACTGTAATGTACATTGTTTTGATAGGGGAGAGATATTTATATAAACCTAAGTTGCATAATTTAGAGATGCTAGGAGTACACCAAGTCCTCTTCCTGCTGTCTGCATAATCACTGTTTTCCAGCAAGGTAATTAAGAAGGAGTTAGGCATTTTTAATCTATCCAGATGCACAAAAAAGAGAATCTGAAACCAAACGCCCAGCTGGAACCGGTAAATAATTTATTGTCTAATGTAGATGAGATAAACTGGAAAATGAAATGAGTGATAGTATTTTCTCTGCACAAATGGTAAAGGTCTAAAACTCTTTCTTGTGCATCTAAAACTCCTTTTTGCCATAACTATTTTATTCAAACTAGTAATAACATTGCAGCAGTAAAATCAGATGATGTCTAGGAAGTTAATATGATGTATAGAGATTGCATTGAAGTATAAATATGTTCACTGTTTTGTTTTTTTGTTTTTTTTAATAGTGCAAGGTATGTTGTGTTAGCTACCTATACAATTTTAGATAATAACCACTCTGTTTTAAACAACCTATTGACCAACTAAGGAAAGTATGGTCTCTGAATGGAACTTAATATTCTCTATTGGGCCTCCATGTCTTGTCCTCTTACAGTCCCCAAAATGCATTAGGGATCGTTCTATTTGTAAAGAAATTCATATTGCTGCTGGAGCAAATACCACCGGTCCGCTGCTTTTCAATAATCTGTTTTATTTTTAATAAGTCTTGAGATCATCTTTTAGAGAGTTGTGATGAAAATGATGTTCTTAAGCAGTTCATTCCCAGCAGGTCAATAAGCAGCATTGTTTTGTGAATGTTTCACCGTTTAAAATAAAGGATTATTGGTGGAGGCAGATATTGGAGGGAACTTATGCAGATGAAAAATTAGTCGAGAATGAATCACTTTATTGCAGCACAAATTACCATAAGTCTAACCTTCTGTTCAGGGATTACAGACTTTATGCAGCAGTGTTCCACGTGCAGTTATTTTTTTCTGATCTCGAGTGTTACTCAACGGGTGAATCTCATCTCCCTCGGTGG
>CM019236.1:15040928-15051412 GCA_009741485.1 Malurus cyaneus samueli | reverse complement strand
AAAAGGAAAAAAAACAACACCTCGAAAGACCAGTGAGTCCACCCAAAACCACCAGCCAGGAAAAATCTCACACAGTTCTTAAAGACAGCTTATAAGCAAATTGGAACCCAGTAAGAGCTGAATGACCAACAAGACCCATCTAAAAAAGACCTTTCTACTCTATACCTATCACCATTCCCAAAAAGGACTAGCATTTTCAAACTAACCTATTCATACACCTAAACGCTTCATTGACCAACGATAATCATGACCTTCACCTTAGATACCAGCTCAGACTTCTGAGTTCAAGTTAATGTTGACTTTTGGAGTCCAAAATTACCTAAATCCTATTTGAAAAGGCCAATACACCATGAATGAGATAAAATCCCCAAGAACAAACTGAATAGGAATAGCTGCGAATAAATCTGTAGGCACTTGAGGAAACGGATACAATGACAGCTCCTACAACAAATCAAATGACTTGCGGTGTCCCTTTTAAAAATTTTGGTCTTGGTTTGGTGCTTCTGCTTTTGCCTATTGGGTTAATTTGTACTTCTCATGAATATTTCTTATGACTTACCCCTGGGATCTTAGTTAAGGCTATGTCTAAGCCTTCATCACGGGTGCTGTACAAATTTTTTCAAAAAATTACGGCCCCAGCACTGCCTCCCAAGAGGTAAAAATAGCGGGTTTAGCACTCATCAAAACAACAAACCACACAACGTCAATAAATAACAGAAGAACACTCTAAAACAAAAATTCAAGAAGTAGGACAATCTAAATACCCACGTTTTGCCAGTCTCACATAACACTCTTACAGCTAAAATTACCAGAGATGAATATTCTAGGCTCTCACACAGCCAGCACATTCGGCAAATCAGAAGGCTTTGCCAGAAATGAGAACCTTCAACAGGGCCATTACTGCAGACTTTGGAGTCACTGACACTGGCCACCAAATGCCTCTGCGAATCACAGAGGATCTAAAGCCCAATAACATCATAATCAGAACTAGCGATCAACAATTCTGTCCACGCTCTCAACATATTATCAATCCCAACCAAAGACTTTTGCTCTTTGGCACATACCATTTATTATAAGAATCTCAAAAACTTACACCAACCTCTCCAACACCATCGCAATGTAGATTATTATCATGTTTGTCTTTTTTTAAACCTGAATCTAATTTATCACATGGTTGCCACTTACTTAATAATGAACAGCAAGCAGAGAAAAGCCTTCTTCATGAATCAATCGAAACTTAGGACCTGATTATCAGAAACAAACTCCTGTTGCCGTAAGTATTAGTCTTCCACACTGACTGAATTGACCCAACAAGGCCCACAAGTCCTAAAACAATAACAACAAAAAGAAAAACTATTAAAACAATACAATAACTAAATGTCCAACACCATATCTATACATCAAAACCAAATATCACAAAGCAGAGACAAGGACATAATAATATAGATCAGACAGCATCTCTGGGTTACCGAGGCCACATCCGTTAGCCAGACTCGTGACACCCCTCATTTCACAGAACTTATCTCGGATCAGACGCACGAAGGGCGTTTTGGTGCCAAAAGTGCACGATTGCCAGTCCCCACTCCCAATCCCCGTGCAGGCCCCGCCGAGGTGGCCGCAAAGGTGCCGGCACAGGCGACCCCGAGCGCAGGGCTTAGAAGCCCGCGAAAGTACGGAGCCGCGCTGAGCCCCCGCCAGCACTTCGGCCCCGCGGGAAATGCACACCAATAGTCCACGCAACCGAAGAGAATGCCACCATCGTCCCGCCCGGGCCGAAATGACCAGAATTCCCCGACGAGAATCGCCACCTGTCCCGGCGGAAAATGCACTCCGCTCCCAGTGGAATGCCCCACTATCCGGCCGAGAAGAAACTGCCCAAGAGTACCACGGCGGAGACATGCACATGTCCCGGCCGCGGAATGCCACTTGTCCCGCGCGGGAATGCGCATATCCCGACATATCAACGGTAAACCGCACCGACACCCTCCTGCCCCGCGCGGGAGCGCCAATAGTCCCATCCCGCACATACCACCAGATACCCGCAACACTCCTTCCCTCCGCATACACGGCCATTCATTGAACTTTTGGGCGAGAAAAATCACAATCCTGCTTCGTTGCCTGAAACACAAATCGATAAAAAAGAAGTCGATTTTCAGCTGGATCAGCCAGCTATTATTTACGTTTTTCTTCTATATATACTCTATCAATCGCGTACTAAGAACAGAATTTTGTCGTGAGAATCTAGTGTGTGTGGGTCGAGGTGGAGGGTTGAGTGAAGGGTTTATTTCCACTTTCCCCTTAAAATAACATAGACAACAACAAACGGGGAACAAAATATAACTCTACATAACCTCTCTCCAAATAACATTCTGGTACACACAAATCTCTACAGCCTTGCCAATTAACACCCAACTCATAACAGCTACTCGGGTCTGCCACCACCAATCTGAATTTAAACGGAAACAACAAGCACTATTACACTGTTTGCCAAACCAATACCGGCCAGGCAAAACAAACAACGTTAAATCTACAAATGGACGACAGTAAAATAAAAAAAATCACATAACTTTAAAGCAATCTCCATGGACTTTATCCAGTGAAGAGACAAACAATACAACAACCTACCCCTAATCATTTGACCCAAGATAGCAATCTTTTAAGATGACGAAAAGGGAAGTATAACTCCACACCTAAACTCTGCATCATGAACCGAAATAAATGGCTTTCTTTAGCAATGACCTACTAGCACATACTGGCTTAATTCTTACTGGAACACCAGCACCGCATTTTTGAAGAAGAGGTGAAAGGCTCGCAAAATACCAAAATATATCTATAACACGACTAACTACTTTGACAAGCTGGGAGCGAGAGTATTCTACTCCTATCAAAGTCTACAAGTCCTTATAATCAATCTATTATGCCCCTTTATCTAAATCTTTTTTTCATGTGTTGAGTCTGTGGTTTCACACAACTGTGATTGTCCAACTCTTAAGAACAAACAAGTAAAAGATGTAATCTATTAAATTTCTTGATTGCAATACTTTCAAGAAAAAAGAAAGGGGGGGACACTAACAATAGCATTACTTCAAGTCAGACCAGTTTGAAGATACCCTGTCATCATCAAAAATGCCAGGGAAACCTCACCATATCAAGGACTGAAAGTGAACTTGACCCAAGGACACAGAAAATAATTATAAAGCGGAGGCACAGACTTGCATCTTCAGGCACTAACACCTACAGAAACCTGGACAATAAACCTGGAAATCACCCCTTGAAATGGAAGGAACGAGAAAGGCCGATGGATCAGAACACTGCCGATGACCTGCCAGGAGTGACCACAAGACCATGCAGACCAGCATGAAAAAGCAAATATGCGCCGTCAAAAAAAGTATGGACAACGAAAGCTGTATGAGCCTGAAGGACCAATCACCAACCATTTCCTGAAAAATTATAATGCACTTACGAGACATAATAAAAAACTCAAATGACCACTATACAAAGCACTAGACCCTGCGCTCACTTGGTGTTTCCGAGAGAGGGTGTTATTTAAAAAGCAACATCCGGTCAGCAGAAAAAACTTATTTGCTTTAAGCAGGCAAAGAGAAAGGTGACCATGATTGTGTGAGGAAGAATCGCGAAATACAGAAGGCCAATGATTTTACATGCAGAGGGGTGAGACGAAACTGCACCTCATCTGTCAATCTGTAAAGGCCACCCAAGCATCTCGAACCTAAAAAACACAAAAACTGATTGAAAATTTAGCTGGCAGAAAAATCCAGAAAATGCATTGATCTACACCATTCAGTGAAATTCTTCTGCAAGGAACTAATCAAGGTGCCTCAGAACAAATGAATTGAGATTTGTAGGCGCAAATGCACTGCCCATGTACATTGGAAACACACTGTGGACAGCCAATACCCATTGGCGATCAAACAGCTCGAACCAGACAAGGACCTGCGAGCTTGCAAAGCCACCACAGACAGGCCAAGCGCCATGGTCACTCCCTCCCCAAGCCCGCAGTAAAGCCACCGAGCGCCACCGAGGCATCGCAGAACAACAGGAACTGCGGACACCCGGTCAGACGGAGAGATGAGCGGTCCACAGGAGGAAGGAGAACATGAGACTGGGAGGAGGAAGCCCTGACAATAACCCAAAAGCACGATCCCCAGGGCCAAGCTGCCATCAGAAGACAAGGCCTCGCGCAGCAAAGTTCCTGGACTGAGAGCAAGCTTCAAGTTAGGAGCAGGCGTCCATTGCATGTGGAGCCCAATACCTGCCACCCACTACGTCACGGGGCTTTTCGGTATCTTGTTGAGGCCTGACTCACACGATAAGCAACCTGTCTCCAGTACTCCATCTCTACCTTTATGTCAAAAAAAGAACACTCCTCGTTGACAAGACGGGCTCACTTTACGTACTCAAGAATTCAAATTTTTTTTTTTTTTTTAATTCCACTGCAGCCTTCAAGGGATCCAATACAGATACACATATGGATCCGGGAACAATTTTTTTTTTAAACTAAGAGAAGTTCAAATATTATTAAAAAATAAAATATTTCCTGCGTGAGACATCTTTAAAACTCTGCAGTATACTACATACTGATTAAAACGTGGTATCATTAGGATATTAACAGTACGTTGGAAAATATTATTCAAGAGCACAGAATAACCGAGCGTTTCTAATAATTTCAAACAATAGTCAGGAACAATTTTACTTATTTGAAGTTCATGAAATAATTTTTAAATAATTCCAAGGAGAGCTGCTGGATGGCTGGAATTAGGCCTGTGCTTTAAGTACTTCAGTAAAACTGTCCTAAATGTGTTAAATAAACATATAATAAATTACTCGCAATATTTTTGGATACTTAAGGAGATACAACAAGACAATACAAAAGCTGACAGGCACTGTCTATGAGCAACTCTTCTGTCTGTAAATTATTTATTTCTCATTTTCTAATTGCACATGCGACCCTACATCAAACCCTGGAATACCACCGGACACATACAAGCAACCAGTTTACAATCGCTCTCCACGTTAGGATCACAAAAAAGCATATTAAAGAACGACATTACCTATCGAATTTTGAGATAAAAATTCTGTTTTCAAAGGCTCCAAGGATACTGCATTTGTATACACCAGAATACTGGCTTTAGAATACACACAGGGAAAACTACACTTCCTCCAGCTAACCTAGTACAAAACACATTCCACAGACCCATGGAACTTAGACCAACTTCCCTAATATATACAGACGTAACAGTGCCCTCGTGCAAGTGTAAATGGGTGGAGGAGAGATAATATACAACCGGTTTTGAAAAGCCACCAATCAGAGCTATTACAAGACTAACTTGAAAGAATATTAGATAGTACAAACTATTCTTGCCTACTGATATTGTCTGACACTAATTGACTGTCTTAAACAAATAATTGGTTTTCGGTCATTTAATATAGGATAGGATCTTAGATAAATGAATGAAGGAAAACTTTCACAACTTCATTCTAGCATTAATGATACATCCATACATTGATTCTTGGATACTGCGGATACCATCTGCCTGAGGAGATGGAAATATTCCTACAACCAACACAAAAAAACATAACTAATCTGCTCTATAATGAAATACCATTTAGGTTAGGTTCTCTTATGAAAAAATGGATAGTAGATCATTCTGTCTATCTTACATTCTCCTCAGAATTCTCTGTAAGGTCAACGGACTATCATTTTGTTACATACCAAAAATCCTTCCAGTTTTGAGTTCTGTATCAGACCGTCAACGCCCAAGGTTCACTGTCCTCTTAATTTTCAGTACATTTGGACATGTTATTAAAGCTGAAATAAAAATTAAAATTTAAAAGTCAATGGACACGAAAATCACAATAACAGACCTGTCTAGAAACAATTTACCAACAGTTAGATCCTCCCTTATTCAACAAAAAACCTTGCATCTTTCCTCACGAATCCTAAGGTTGCCTTTCTTTCAAACATGGCTGCAACAACTGTACTAGACAAAAGAAATAAAAACCAGTCTTCCTGGAACACAAAATTGCATAACCATTAAACTATAGACGATGAATCATAAGAAGGCGTCATTTATGAATTCTGCCTCAAATAAATGAAAGGCAAAAGAGAGGAAGAACATGACCTACCGTAGCTTGCATATTTCTTGGCTAGCTGACACGTAAGCTGCAGGACTGCAGCAGCTACTGTTACATTCCTTGGAGAACATGAAACCTCATCTGATCCACATTATTCAGGCCTTTAGACAAAACAACTGACAAGGGGCAGTGGAGGCAATGCGAAATCGGTGACACCAAATAAAACATAGAAGGACGGCACACTCTTCAATGCCCCATATTTTTTACTGTCTCCCAAACTTGAACTCTTATTTTATATCTTATTTTACCAAGGCACAGACATACACTTCCTACCCTGATGGCCAGCGGAAAGATACGAACACGCGCCTCCCCAGATGCCTGCTACAGACCGCGATGCCAGCACGGGCGCCCTTCAATGACCACAGGAGCCCTTGCATTCCCCAGCTGGCAATGGCCTTTAGAAGACCCACACACTTTCCCGACCCAATTCAGGGTGCATGAAGCACCCGGCTTCCAGTGGAAGTGACCAGTGCTCCCTGGATGGCCACCTGCACCCCTGTTGTCTCCAGCAAGCTAGGGCACCACCAGCCTCACTCCAAGACAAGCGCTACCAGTTTATGCTCAGACAGACACAGGTCGCCATCAGCAGATGAGACTCTGAATTGCCTCAGACACTGAGGGCCTCACAGCACACACCCCACAGACATTCTGAGTTATACACAGACAGACAGCTAAGAAAAGGTTCTTTAGATAGACAGTGTAGATTGGGCCTGTACAAGACACGAGCGAAAACTGGAAAACAATTTCGCAGCCAAGACATATGGGCTATAGAACGTACCTTGTACAAATTACAACTTATTACAGATGTGTTTTTCGACACACGACCACCCAGGACCATGCAACGATATCCCCAGTCTGTTAACAGGATAAGCCGCCATCCAGGCGTGAAACCAACACATATAACCTAAAAAAAAAGGAACGTTCATTATGTCCTCACCAATGATTACTAGAGAAGTCAGCACACACATATAGAATGACAGGGTAAAACGAGACTTTCACAACTGAATATCTGCACAAGGTGCAGCGAGCTCTCCAGCACTACTCAGAAGCTTTACTTGCAGCGTCAATACTACTGGCACATATCACACGAGGCAGCAGTTGGTGAAGAAATATGCGAGAGCCATTGGGGAAATCAGACTGACACTCAAAATACGAGTTCACTAGTTTATGCAATGCTGGCCTTAATGTCATAGGTCAGAAGACAATATAGAGTGAAGATACTAATATACTCTACAGATACATAAAAATATCCTAGAAAACATATGTTGGCGCATCCCAGAGATATGCTGCTTATTGTTCATCAGTTAATGGTTAAACTGATTCCTTTTAAGTTATTCTTTCCAACTGATAAGAAAACATTTCTCACAAGGACCTCTGTCAGCAACAGTCAAACACCTATGCTGAGCTTGAACCCACCACACCTTGATAACACGCGTCAGAAAGAAAATAACTGCACGTGGAAAACAATCTGCTGCATAAAGTCTGTAATCCCTGAACAGAAGGTTAAGACTTATGGTAATTTGTGCCCTGCAATAACAAGTGATTCATGTCTCCTGACTAATTTTTTCATCTCCCATAAGTTTCCCCTCCAATTCTCGCCTCCCCAATAATCCTTTTCCAAATTTTTAAGTGAAACATCCAAAAACACCTTTACTGAAACACTGCTGGCGAATGAACTGCTTAAGAACATCATTTTTCATCACAACTCTCTAAAAGATGATCTCAAACACATCTATTAAAAATAAAACAGATATATGAAAACAGCTAGGACCACGGGTATTTCTCACGCAAATAATGAATTTCTTTACAAATAGAACAGATCCCTAATGCATTTTGGGGACTGTAAGAGGACAAGACATGGAGGCCCAATAGAGAATATTAAGTTCCATTAGAGACCATCTTTCCTTAGTTGGTCAATAGGTTGTTTAAAACAGAGTGGTTATTATCTAAAATTGTATAGGTAGCTAACACAACATACCTTGCACTAATTAAAAAAAAACAAAAAAACAAAACAGTGACATTATTTATATTTCAATGCAATTGCTATAACATCATATTAACTTCCTAGACATCATCTGATTTTACTGCTGCAATGTTATTACTAGTTTGAATAAAATAGTTATGGCAAAAAGGAGTTTTAGATGCACAAGAAAGAGTTTTAGACCTTTACCAATGTTGCAGAGAACAATACATAACTGCATTTTCATTTTCAGTCTTATCTCATCTACATTAGATACAAAAAACCCTTATTTACCGTTCAAGCATGGACGCTTTCCGTTTCAGATTCTCTTTTTGATGCATCTGGGATACGATTTAACAAATGCCTAACTCCTTCTTGCCAACCTCTTACCTTGCTGTGACAAACAGTGATATGAGAACAGCAGGGAAGAGGACTTTGGAATGTCTCCCTAGCAATCTCTAAAACTTTGCGCAACTTAGGTTACATCTATTAAATACCACATTCACCCTATCAAAACAATTACATACAGTAAACTGTGAGGAGGCCTCTGATTTTCTTGTTATTTTATGAACCTTTCTGAGTCTTTTCAGCACAGTGGAAGCAAAACCACCACAAGCTCAGCACCAAATAAACAAGACTCATAAGCAACTACTCTGCTGGTCACTCTATGCCAAGAAACCCATAATCTGCAAATTACTTGCAAGTGAAGCAGGGGGCTAGGCTGGTCTAATAAGCGAGAGACGGTAAGAGAGGACGAAGATAACAAAGACATACTTGTTACGCGCGCTCGTCCACACTTGCCTAGCGTAGGCTACAGAAGTTAGGTACACCAGCACAAGAAATGCATAACTGGGCCTTGATGGGAGACCAAGAAATAAGACTTTTATGGAAAACAGCGAAACAGCTTCCAAAATGGAATGCAACACTGCTGTGTCAGCCTCTGAAACATGGAACAGCTTCCAGCATTAACTGTCAAAGCACTGACACAATCATGCCACTGTAGACGTACATACTTAAATAAAACAAACTTGTATGCTCTTATTTCAACATTGAGTAAAATCAGATGATGTCTAGGAAGTTAATATGATGTATAGCAATTGCATTGAAATAAAATAATGTCACTGTTTTGTTTTTTTGTTTTTTTTTAATAGTGCAAGGTATGTTTGTGTTAGCTACCTATACAATTTTAGATAATAACCACTCTGTTTTAAACAACCTATTGACCAACTAAGGAAAGATGGTCTCTAATGGAACTTAATATTCTCTATTGGGCCTCCATGTCTTGTCCTCTTACAGTCCCCAAAATGCATTAGGGATCGTTCTATTTGTAAAGAAATTCATATTGCTGCTGGAGCAAATACCACCGGTCCCTGCTTTTCAATAATCTGTTTTATTTTTAATAAGTCTTGAGATCATCTTTTAGAGAGTTGTGATGAAAAATGATGTTCTTAAGCAGTTCATTCCCAGCAGGTCAATAAAGCAGTTTTGTGAAGTTTTTCACCTAAAAATTAAAGGATTATTGGGGAGCAGATATTGGAGGGGAAACCTTATGGCAGATGAAAAAATTAGTCAGAGAACATGAATCACTTGTATTGCAGGCACAAATTACCATAAGTCTTAACCTTCTTGTTCAGGATTACAGACTTTATGCAGCAGATTGTTTCCACGTGCAGTATTTTCTTTCTGACTCAGTGTTATCAAGGTGTGGTAGGGTTCAAGCTCAGACATAGGTGTTTGACTGTTGCTGAGCAGATCCTGTAGAAAATGTTTCTTATCAGTTGAAAGAATAACTTAAAAGGAATCAGTTAACCATTAACTGATGAAACAATAAGCAGCATATCTCTGGATCCCCAACATATGTATTTCTAATTTTTTATGTATCTGTAGATATATTAGTATCTTCACTATATATCTTCTGACCTATGACATAAGGCCACATTCAAAACAGTAACGTATTTGAGGCAGCTGAATCCCCAAAGGCTCTCCCATTTTCTTCACCAACGCTGCCCCTGGTGAATCCAGTATATTGACCTGCAAGTAAAGCTTCTGAATAGTGCTGGAGAAGGCTCCTACACCTTGGTGCAGATACAGCTTGTGAAAGTCTCTTTACCTGTCATTTATAGTGTGCTGGACTTCTCTAGTATCATTGAGGACATAATGAAGTTCCTTTTTTTTTAGGTTATTGGTTGGTTCACCCTGGAGCGGCTATCCTGTTAACAGAACTGGGGATATCTATGCATGTCCTGTTGGTGTGTCCAAAAACACATGTAAAAAATTGAATTTACAAGGTACGTTCTAGCCAACAATGTCTTGCTGCAATTGTTCAGTTTTCCCTCGTGTCTGTACAAGGCCAATCTACCTTATCAAA
>CM019236.1:14993294-15031289 GCA_009741485.1 Malurus cyaneus samueli | reverse complement strand
GGCACTGGAAATCTCTCTCCCAAAGGCTGCCTTCTTCCTTGGGCTACTTTGGAAGTGAGGTGCTTAAAAGTTAGGCTTTCTGCTCAGTTCTTTCTGAACCTCACCTTTAGCATCTTCACTTTTTTTTCTTTCATTTTAAGTGTACAACTTACCATACATCTTTAGCTTCACCTATATTAAAAATAAATAGGGTTTGCAGTGCTGTAAAGTAACTAACCTTTAGGACTTCCTTAGAAGAGATCAGACTGAGGTGCTGTTAGCTTGTAGAATTATTGCTATTTTCTCATTTGTTCCAGAGCTCCTTGTACTGTTGCTATCCATCAGCTCTTCCAGAAGTAACCAAGCAAACATTTAATGTCTACTATTTCAGAGACTTTGCTGTAACATACTGTAGTCCATAACAAATGACCTAAAATGCAAGAGTATTTTAGCTTTCTTTGCTCTTCAAATGTGTTAATATTAATTGGTTTTATATTGAAAGAAAATTGTGCATCTGCAGACCTTTTACACCAACCTGACATATAAATAAGCGTCACAATTCTATGTAACTAATTGAAAAGCATCATAATCTGACATTTTTTTTTTATTGCATAGGTGGGTTTAATTCAGTACGCTAATGATCCCCGCGTAGTCTTCAACTTGAATACGTATCAAACTAAGGATGAGGTTGTTGCAGCAATGGACAAAACGGTTCAGAAGGGAGGGGATCTCACTAATACTTTCAAAGCAATTGACAATGCAAGGTGAGGTGCATTGAGGATTTACTGTGCAACTGCTGTAACTTACCTTATATGGCAATAAGAACATCTGGGATTTCATTCCCACTGGGACACCATATGCACAGAGCCTCTTGAGTAGGTTGCCAGCACTAGGCAGATTCTGTCAGGTACATTTACAGAATTGCTGAAAATTGTGTTGTTAACCATTGGGTTAAACTCTGTAAGTAACTGTAAAGTAATTCTGGTATCCAACAGAACTGTTTGTTCTGTCATAGATCTCTAAACATGACGGTGCATCAAACATAGTGGACGAGATTTTAGTAAAGACGCAAAATCATTGAAAGAAGCATATCCAGGGTTTCAGTGGGCCCAGTAACATTTGTGTTTGCAGGTCAGGCTTTGGTTGATAGTATAGAAAATAAAACCTCTTGTCTCTTTTCAGTTTGTCACTGCAGCACCATAAGGGTGAAAAATAGTGAAAACATTAAACAATGTTTATGGACTCTGAATACCTGTAGAAACCAGGTCTGTTTCTCAACATGAAGATGCTGTTTTGAAGTTGAATCAAGTACAGAACTGTAGGCCAAAATGTATGCTGAATCAAATGGATTTGAGAATTTGTTTGGGAACAGACTCGGCCTACAATAGAGTCAATATTTGCAGTAATATTGAGAAGCCTATTACTAATTTTCTTCCACTTTTGTCTGAGCTTGGTGATGCCAGTTTCTGGTATCATAAAATTTCAATAGTTCTGATAAAACCCCCTTTTCATTTAGAAATATTTGTACAAAAAAAAGGTACTGGTTTTCCTGGAGTTAAAGTTTCTGTCAGAAACACCATCCAGTCCATCCAGTCCTACATTTTAATTTTTTTCTACTTCTTTGTTACTTTTCTTATGTACTTCAAAGCCCCTTGTTTTAATTCAGTGATGGACATATTAATTAGAGTGTATGTACTGGGTTCCATCTATTATGGATTAATGTGTGATAAACCCAATGTTCTATAACAGACAGTATGCCTTCTCACCTGAATCGGGAGGACGCCCAACAGCCACAAAAGTAATGGTGGTTGTAACAGACGGTGAATCCCACGATGGCTCCAACTTGAAAACAGTGATAGGTAAATGCAATGAAGACAATATAACCAGATTTGGCATTGCTGTAAGTAACACTAAAATTATACATTACTGCATTTTTGAAAGATCGTTCTGTTGTGTCTGTATGAAAGTGCATGTTCCATACATAGGTGGTGTTTAATGCATGCATTTTTATGCCAGTGAGACTGAAAAAAGTCAGATCAATCCAATGAAATTGTAAAACACTGATCTTTTTACTCACTGAAAAAGCAAGACTAGAATTGCCTGAGCAACTTTAGTGGTTTTCTCTTTTGCCATGGCTTACGTATCTTTCCTGTACAAATGGTATTTTGCATAGGAATAAACTCTAATAAGCATTCAGTAATAGGATTATGAGTTTTGGGTTTTTTTAATATGTATATTTGCTAAAATACTACAGAAGGAAATGGAGTAGCATCATGATTTCTTTCACACTTCTTATTTTGCTGTTTTGCTTTTTTATACAAGGTTTTGGGTTACTTAATAAGGCATGAACTTGATACTAAAAATTTAATTAAAGAAATCAAGGGAATTGCTAGTCATCCAACAGAAAAGTATTTCTTCAATGTGTCATCTGAAGCTGCACTACTGGAAGAAGCAGGAACACTTGGAGAGCGCATTTTTAGTATAGAAGGTAAAATACTCAATGTCTCTGAAAAATTAGACCAGATTGGCCCAGCTGACTGGTTTAGGATTTTATTTATCTTTAGCTTAGTGCAGTAGTGTGAAAATGAGGAGCTGCTGGCGCTGCAGGCTGCTCCATGCTCACCATGAGGGCTCTGGTTTGCACTCCAGCTGCTTCACCCCTGATTAGCCTGAGCTTCAAGCTAATTTATACAGTTTGTGGAAAATATTCCCCAGCTGATGAAAATTTCTGTCATGTTATGGGCTTCAGGCAGGGGGCTTTTCCATGTTCAACCAAATGTATTGGAAGTTATTGCTTGTGAGGTTACTGTGTGAATCCTAAGAAGTTTTATTTCAAAAAAAAAAAAAAACAACACACAGAAGAAAAGGTTAATGATTACGATGAAATGCAATTTGTGTGGATGAACCAGCTCCTCCCCAGACCACCACAATCTGTGTATTGTTCAGAGGAAGATGTTGCGAGTGACAACAGAGATGCTTTGTCGGCACAAAGCCAGCTTTTAAATTTGAAGTTAAATTCAGACCTTGCTTTGGAGAAGTGAAACCTGCCCTCAGCATTCCCTAAGAAGTTTGTGGCTGCCACTGTCCTGTGCTCAGGATGATTTCCCACTTTCCCTCATTTATTCTTTATAGGCCCATGCTGCTGCTAAAGCAAGGGATAGGTCTTTTTTCTGAGGTAACTCCCACTGAAATCCCATCGATCTACGCTTGGAATGGATGTCACAGTATTTTTCAAGACAATTACAACATTTTTTAGATGAAAAATATATTTCTATATGAAAATAAAATTCATATTAATTTTGAAGTTGTGAGTATACAGTTATTAAAGCTGCTAGTTGGCAGTCTATGCAGTGCTTCCTAGGAAACACAAAAAGATCAGCCACGGTGACAAGACTGTGCAAATTGATTCAAACCATCTTTATCATACATCTTCTGCCTCTTTTTTTTTGTGGCGGGGAGACTGTATAGCATGCTCATGGCTCCATCTTACAACTTGCATTAAATCCCATTTCTAGTTTACAGCTCTGATTTCCGTTGTTTGTTGTAATGCTTTAGCAAATTGGTGGATGTTCCGCCTCTGGCAGCTAATGCGAGGCACAAGACTGGATTTTGTGCTTTATATGGAGATAACCATGTATTCATATCTGTTTTACCAGGTACAGATCAAGGTGATACTTTCCAAATGGAAATGTCACAGGTGGGCTTCAGTGCATATTACTCACAAAAAAAGGTATGTGAATTTAATTATTTAATGATATAAATAGATGTAATTATGTGCATATAAGTGGAAGAGAAACAATTATAATGTCAAATTTTAAGGTCTTTTTACAAGCAGGAGAATGTCGAATTATCCTTTTAATTTATTTTTACTTGAAAACATATTAATAAGTGAAGTATTATTGTTTGTTTCATGTAATGGCTTTGAGATGCATTAATGCAATTATTTCAGTGATTTCTGAGTTCATATAGTAGGAAAAATTTAATTCCTCCATGCTTGTGACTAACTATATTGTAAAGCTGGTAGACAGTCACCAAGATATAAATAAATAAAGTCTGAAAATAATTTGTCTATAAATTACAAAGTTCATAATATTTGTTTAAAGCATATTTCACTTAAAAATTAGGTTTAAAAAATATACATTTTCATGCTAATTAATTTTAAGATTATCTTTGCCATTAAATCCTCTTTGTAAAATCCAAGTGGGGCTCAATAAGCTTTCAACTGAAAATACGAGAAAGTATAATAATTACGAGAAAGTAAATAATATTTTAAAAGTCGTCTGTATTTGTGCAAATTGAAGTTTTGCATTATGAAGCACTTGATGCTAAGAAATGGTAAAAAGATAAGAAACATGCGGGTATTCAGAAAAATTACACATTCAATTTTATTGCAGTTTTCCATAACAGTAACTCAGTTTAGTGAAGAATTTTAATAACTTGAATAATCTAAACTATTTGTTCTCTGTGTACAAGATTAAGTATTTCTGTATGAAATATTCTGTATAAGAAGCCATGTTAATTTAGATTTTAGATGTAGCTGTTCTCTCAAGAACATCTCCTTATGTAAAGAATTAAACTCTGTACCTATTCGCATCTGTTTTTGTGTGCCGTCATTGGCACTTTTGTTGTCAAAAAGAGGGCTTTAGCTTTTTGATACAGCTGCATTCGTGTGATTGTCAGTCTTCTGAGGATCATGAGTGCATAAAATCATGGTTTGAGCAATTCCAACCCCAGGGTGGGCAGATTTAAGAAATGATCACAGTGTTTAAATAAATCCATTTTATCATGAGTTGCAGAGCCATGGGAACTAAAGCAATCACTTATTCTGTTGCAGTAGAAGGGTGATAATCCCTCTTAATAAGGCAGTAAAGTCCTGCTCATCAGCGGAGCTGTAAGCAGATCCAGTCCACTGCCTGCAGCCTTCGGTCTTCATCACTGCCTTGAACACATTGATGCAGGAAATTATACATGGTAGCTTCAGCTCTGCTCACACTTTTTTCTAAACCAGGTCATTCTAAAATGTTAACTTTTATTTTTTAAAGGATGTTCTGCTGCTGGGTGCTGTTGGGGCCTATGACTGGAGTGGAACAATAGTTCAGGAGTCTTCAGACAGAGTCACCACCTTTCCAAGCCACGTGTTTGAGAAGATTCTACAGGACAGAAATCATAGCTCATATCTAGGTAAGGAGCTGAAATACAAATCTAGAAATGTATGAAAATTGATTAAGATATTTTAAGAAGCTGGAAAACTCTCCTCTAGCCAGATTTGTATTAAGAACTGATTTGATACTATGGAAAGAATCTTTGGTCAAAAAAGATCTTTTTTTTTACTAGTCAAGAAGCCATTGAATGAAAACTTTACTGTGTTTTTAAGTTCTGCTAATATCAAAGTGGAAAAATAATATCAGTCTTTATCACTGCTATGGTTTGACCCCAGTTGGCAAGCAAGCAGCCACTCAGTCACTCCTCTTGAGTGGAGTGAGGTTGGGGAAGAGTCGGAGCAGCAAAAGTCAGTGAACTCATGGGTTGAAAGACAGACTTGGAAAGTGAAAGTCATACATGCAAGCAAAGCAAAACAAGGGATTAATTCACTGCTTCCCATGGCCAGGCAGGTGTTCAGCCATTCCCAGGACAGCAGGGCTCCAGCACACACAGCTGTGACTTGGGAACATAAATGCTATCATTCTGAAGATCTCCTTTCTCCTTCTTCCTCCAGCTTTACATGCTGAACATGCCACCATATGGGATGAGATATCCCTGTGGTTAGATGTGGGCAGCTGTCCTGGGTGTGTCCTCTCCCAATTTTTTGTGCTCCTCCCATCATCCTCACTGGCATGGTGGGATGAGGAGAGAAAAGAGCCTTGACACTGTCAGAGACTGCTCAGCAGTAATTAAAGCATGCTTATGTTATCGGCATGTTCTGTTCCAGCATAAATCACAGCTCCATACCAGCTGCTCTGAAGAAAATTAACTGTATTCCAGCCAAAACCAGCAGTCACAGAGGCATAACAAATCGTGGGATTTGAAAAGGCTGCTTAGTGAATCATACTGATCATTATGAGTTGCTTCTGTTACAATATTTGTGTGTTCTTCCCCTGTTTGATGTGCATGGGAAAATGACTTTCTATTGTTTCATGTGTGCTTGCTGTTTTCTTAGCAGTTCAGTTTGTACTTTTGGAATATTGCTACCTTTTAATAGAGATTTTACTTATAATCTCCATATACATATTTTTGTGACCCAATAAAGCAAGCCAGTTAATATTTTTTATTCACAGAGAATACAGCCAGTCTTTATTCTCAGTTCATTTAAATGTTTTCTGCAAACCTGCAACATGCCTGCTCTGCTGTTTCATCCCCGAGTAATGCTACTGCACGAAGTACCAATGACTTACTTACTTTTTAAGTTATTTAATAAGATACTATCTTTGCAACTGACATCATCTTTTTTTCCCTATGGCTCAGCATTATTTGCATCCAATAAAATGAATAAATCTAAACCCAACCTAATGAGCAGTAGCTCTTTTGCATGTATGACCTGTTCAGTATTTCTCTTCATTTTTAAAATAATTTTTAAAAGGTCAGGTCATTTCCTTCCTCTACAAGGCAGTTTTAGTGTATTTACTTTAATCTTTCTGGAGGAAGCAGTGTTACTGCCTTTTCTGTGCCTTTATTTTTCATTCCACTTTCTGTTCCCCAGTAGGAACTCTCCATACCAGCTCCCCCTCACCAGCTTGGGAGACCATAAGTCAAAGAGCTACTGAAACATGACAGCTTGCTCGATTGACCCCTGTTCTGCACTGCACCCACTCACTTCAAATTACTGTATTCTGTATTAATTAGGAAGGTGCATACTTAACTTGCAGAATACAATCTTGGTTTTGTAGTTGCTCATTGAACTTCCAGTCATAAAAGTTGTTCCCGCCCTAGAAAAAAAGTGTCTGAACAAAAATCTGAATTAGGCTGATATAATGTAAAGATCAAGGCATAATCCTTTTCAACTGTGCTCCTCATATTGTCCTGTAGCTTGTTAAAGGAATTTCCACATTCTGTCCCATCACTGGCATTTTGTTACTGAATTTAACTATAACATTTATAAAGGATGACTTTGTTTACTTTGCTTAAAATCAATTTGCTGGAACTAAACCACAGAAATGTAAAGCATGTAGTAATGCTAGATGTATACTGCTAATACATGTTTTAAAATATTTTCAGGTATTAAACGATGTTTCCTGAAAGCGAATAAATACTAGAATAATGGTAATGAGGATTAAAATGTTTGAAGAAGTTCAATCAACCCTTCAGCTGACAAGCTGTTAATGTAGCCTGCCCTGTTCAGACAAAGCACTGGTCTGTGGTTTGGTGAGCTGTGGGAAAATGTGCTGAAAACTTTGCAAAAGCTAGGTGTTCCTCCTGAGTTTGAAGATTGGTCCAAATGTTCATCTCATATTTCTCTTTATTTCTTCTTTCCAAGGATACTCTTTGCACTGTTTTTTTCCTATCTCCTTCGCAAGCATGACATTTTTGTGGTCTGCATTTTACTGAATAGGCTAAACTATTGTCCATGTTATTCTGTAAACCTGCTTCGACTTGATCTGTGTGTTACTGTTCTCTCCAGGAGAATACTTGCAAATTTTATGCATATGTGACAGCATAACTTCCCATCTGGAATCATCATTCTCTGCAAGTGACGTACCAGATTGACTCATCCTCTGCACCTTTATGGATAATCGGCTGTTGAATTGTAGTTGTTGCTCTCTCAGACATGTTAAATTAAATGTTGGCTTCTACCCCCAGGTTATTCTGTTGCCATTCTCTCAACTATGAGCTCTGTCTATTTTGTTGCTGGTGCACCAAGATCCAACTATACTGGGAGAGTGGTGGTTTATGATGTCGACAGCGACGGTAATATTGCAATTGTGCAGTCACAGAGAGGCGAGCAGGCGAGTATATTTGGGTCATAAATAGAGGCTTTGAGGAATTTTTACTGACCCAGCAGTAAATTGCAATTTGTATTGAAAATTCTCTTTCTTTCAAAACATTTAGAATCCCTGTGAACTTTTCTTTGCCTCTAGACTATTTCAACGACGTTAGCTGTAACTCTAAAACAGTATTTTAGGAAGTAATCCAATTAATGGTAAAAGATAATATACATATCTGATTAATGTATCCTTCAGTCAACAATGCATGTTGGGAGAGACTCGGTGAACTCTGCTCTGCATGAGAAGTTGTGAAGCAGATGACATCGAAAGACAGATCTGGAAGCTCAATCTCTATTTGTCAGTTTAGAAACAAGGAATGGTTTTAAAAGGTTTTGGTATAATTTGTAAGAAATCTGAGAGTAGATCAGAGGCTGGGTTGTTTCATGTGCAGTTATAAAGAAAATATTGCTCTCATACATCTTACTTTCTGCTGGCATTTGTGTTGCTGAGTGGTAAAGCTGTAGCAGCACTATGGGGCAGAAAACATGAAACATGGTAAGGATGTGATTACTCCACCAGTGGAGTATGCTACATAGCAACTTCATTCATCAGCATTCGGTAGTATTGCAATATTACTGGATCTAAGATTTCTGAATCAGGTGCTAAAACATGACTTACAAAAACCATATACAGTGACAGCCCATTTACTTCTAATTTCAGATTGGCTCCTACTTTGGCAGTGTGGTGTGTTCAGTGGATGTCAACAAGGATTCTGTCACAGATGTGCTGCTTGTGGGTGCACCAATGTTTATGAATGACCTGAAGAGAGAAGAAGGGAGAGTATACATGTTTTCCATCACAAAGGTGAAAGTGGTTCAAGGAATCATTGCTTAGGGCTAACATCTTTCAAATCTGGTCACATGCATGCTAAAAGGCTTTGGCCTCTCCTGATACTCTTATGTCACTATTTACTGAATCTTTTCAAAATGTTGGAAATGTTTCAAGATTTTTTTTTCTTTTGCAAGTAACAGAGCATGTGCTTTTCCTGTGATATGGCACAAGGGCAGGGGTGTATGGTGCCAAGCCTACCTTGTTAGAGGGCTGTGTGTGGAGGCCTTTCCAGTGCTGCCTCACATGTTTTGCTTTTCAGTAACAGCTGCAAACTTTCCCCAGAATTGCTTGTGCATGTGATCTGGGAATTTTCCAGCTGGAACAGACGACATGGAGCCAACAAGCAAGGGAGTATCTAAGATGAGAACTGTTAGTGATCAGGGTCCTGGTGCTCTTGGTGTCTGCCTGGTCCTGGTGTCAGACAATGTGCTTCATGCAACATATCATGAGTTGGCCATATCTCTGAGAAGCCTAGCTCAAGGCTTTTGCTGATTATTTTGCCTTTTGGTTTTGGTGAATGTATTCAATGTCTGAGAGTATTCCCAAAGCAGTTCTAAGAAATGTTCTACCAGTTTCCTGCATGATTTCATAGACTCTGACACTGGATGGTTACTATAACTCTTGTTGTCTGCTCTATCCAGTAAAGGTTTGTTACTTGTTTGATGCTTGACTGACATTTTTATTCAGACCAGTAGTAGGTGTTTACAGAATATCTGCATTAACCATACTGAGCCCTCTGGCACTTTTGAACAGTGTTTCAATCACTGGATGTTTGGAAAGTAAATTAATATCTGCCTCCATCAGAGAAAACAGAACGTGGTCTCTTTACTAGGTAAATTGCAATCCAATAAATAGAGAGAAAGGACCATTCTCCTCAGCACCTCAGTCAGACTATCCTGAAGGAACAGGAAACTACCCTAAAGCAATTTCAAGGTAGATGCAGCAGCTGAAAGGTCTGACAGATGACACTTGTCTTTGTGCCTATGGATCAGAGAAAGGAAAAATGAAAGGATTTTTTTTTCTCTGCTTTTGAAAACAAAATAAATTGGAAGGCTATCTTACAACTTTTCGTCATCAAATGATAGGTTTAAAATTATTTAAATGTTAAGAGTAATGAAATATTTTAAAAATATTTTGAAAGGAATTTGGATTTGTGCAAGTTGTCCCATTGTGCAAGTAATACTTTTCTAGTCATGTTTAATAAATAACTTGGCTGTTATTTCTAAAATTTTAACCATGGTGTGATAACTGAGGTGAAAGTTGAAAATCCTGTTTGCCAGAGTTGTATTTAATCTGATGTAAATGGGATTATTCAACTATGAAGATCTCCAGTCTTTCTTCATTGGCATTGGAGAGGTCAGGAGTTTACCATTTGGACACATGTTTTTTGCATTAGTTTAGTAAGGAAATTCCATTTCTGCTTCAAAGAATTATGTCCAGTTACATAATTTCCATTCCCTCTGCATAAAAACCAGTAATCCAAAACTGGAAACTGTATTTTTCAATGTATTGTGAAACTTTCAGAACAGTCAGATGAGGACAGTGAGAGCATTTAAGCTTCATACATATGGTTATATTTGCTGTTAGTACTTTGCATAGCATGCTTTGATTTTGTTGGGGAATTCTTGCCAAGACTTTGAGACATAATGCAAACTGAATGGGCAATACAATGGGGAAGGAATTCAATGTTGAGTTATCCGAGGGGAATGTACTGGAAAACAAACAAAAAACAATGCACATAGATACTGCTCCTATGCTGAATCTGGTGCAATGATAGCTGTGTATTCACTTTTTTTTCTTTGTCAAATTTTAAAGAGAATTTTGGATCAACAACAACTCTTGGAAGGTCCACAGGGGTCAGAAAATGCGCGCTTTGGATCAGCAATTGCAGCACTTGCAGACATTGATTTGGATGGCTTTAATGATGTTGTAATAGGTGCACCACTGGAAAACCAAAATTCTGGAGCAATTTACATCTATAATGGATTTCAAAAGACTATACGTACCAAATATTCTCAGGTAACTAACTTTGGTTGCATAATCCTGTATGCATTGCCTTTAGATCTGCTAGAGGAAAACTGAAGGTTTTCTGTTTTTTAACTGTCTACTGTTTCATCCTCTTAAAGGAGTACTGTTATTCTCGTAGTTTGTCTAAGTTTTGTGCCTCTCTTTCCTTCAGCTGTCAGCATACCCATGTTGATACACTTGTGCTTGTAACTGAAACATATAGAGGAAAAGGATGTGCAAGATGCACATTTTGAGCCATTTTCGATGAGTGTGAAATCAGCTAATTTTCTAAATATTTTTCACACCCATTATTTCCAGGTTTTTAGTGTTGATGTACAGCAATGAAGATTAGATAAATCCCAGATCTGCAAATTACAAATACATAGTATTAAAAGGAAAGTCTTTCAGTGATCTTCATATATACTGTAATGGTAATGTTAATAGCACTTTCCATGCAGATTTTCTGGTGGCAGAAAATATTTGTTTGAACCTCTATTAAGCTTCATATTCTCTGAGTTGCTCAATGTGAGGTGGAAAAAGTTTCCATCTGTATCTGGCATACAGCAGTCAGTTGATCTGCTCCCAAGACAGAATAATCTAGTCCTTTGTCTGCTCCAACAGAGGAGAAAGAAGTGCTAAAAACATCTGAGAGAACACCCACAAATAAAATTTGTTTACACAATACATTGAATATACAGGGAGTATCATGAAAATAAATTGCTTAGGCTGCTATCTACAGACTTAAGCATGCTTTGGCAAACTCAGTAACCAAACTCTCTTTCCTAGAAAATCCTAGGATCAGATTCTGCTTTTGGACAAAAGCTCCAGTTCTTTGGAAGATCAGTAGATGGCCATAGAGACTTAGATGAGGATGGCATTACTGACGTATCTGCTGGTGCTGATGGAAATGTGGTTGTACTATGGTTGGTATACAGTTTCTTAGAAAGGAAGTAATTAATGATTCAGGTGAAGCACTTGAACATTTAGTTAAACAGGAAAATATGCAAATGAAAAAGCTCTTTCATTCCTGTGTTCAATGCTAACACTGTGCCTCACCACTTCTATCAAAACTAGCTAAAAAAAGAGCATTAGGCTAAATATCTTTTAAGCATTTATCATTAAACCGTTGAAAGCCACGGCAGCACAGAGGGCAGAGCCAGGGTATGTGGGAGGATGCCAGGCGGCAGAGCCTGCTGGGAGGGACTTGACTAGGATTGGGAGGGCCAGGAGACATCTGCCTGCCTCTGCTGTGCAGACACATGATCCAGCGGGAAGGAGCAACAGAGGGAATGGCACCTGTTGGAGAGTGTTTTAACAGCAGATTGTGTACTTCAGTAGCCACAGTATCATTTTGATAGCTGAGCCTGAGATGGGCAAAACTGCCTGTCACACGGCCTGCATGACCTTTTCTGGCTGGTAGGCTATTATAGGGGAAAGTGTTGTCCTGCAAGGTACGGAGGGAGAGCAGTCAATACAGAGTTGACACCTGTTTCTCTCAAGAAACACATTTTTAATGGCACATGGCCTTTGCCACGGAAGTCTGAATGTTTCACAAAATATAAAAAGGTTTCACAAATCTTCTGCCTGCCTGGCTAGTATGGGGTTTCTACTCCTTGCTTAAAGAGCCAAATTCAAATGCTGTCCCCTTTCCTATCAGCTGCTTGTCTTCTCGCCTGAGGCTCCCCATTGTAAGAAAAACATCATTGAATTTTCTTCTTTCATAATGAAACAAGATAATTAAAAATGAATGGTCAGTTTGGACCTTTGACTGCTGCTGCTGCTGGGAATTTCATTAAACACAATTATGCTCCTTGAAGTACCAAAATTTATTTGTATTTGATTAGTGAAGATGCTCATTCTTCTTTCACTCCGACATTTGGGCTGATTAATGAGTATCACTTTTTATTAAAGTGTTTGTTTTTACATGTAGGGCTCCTTTGAAACTGTTCTTCATAATATTGCTTAGTTACATGGACGTTTTCATGAAAAATAAGATTATTAAATAAAATGCAGAATTACCCATTCCCACCTTCCCAGAAGAGCTCGGTTATTTCCCTGAAGGATCAAAAGAAGGCTACTTATTTGGAAAACAGGCCTAGGGCTTCAGTATCTGATACCTTGAGGGAATGATTAGAGTGTTAGGATGAAGACATCAATTATCCATTAATTTGACATGAAAATATTTTTTTATCATTGCTGAAAGCTACTTTATCAACAAATTCATGTATTTGTACAGACCAATAATTTTACCGGCATTAAAGAAGTTTACATGGGAACCAAGAATTAATGCTAACATTTACAGATAGTATTAGACAACAGCTTTTATGTTACCCAGTTCTGAAAGCCCCATATAACCTTTAAAATACATTTTTCAGGTCAAGAGCCATTGCAAATGTGTCCATAACTGCCTCATTTAAACCTGAGAAAATCAGTCTGCTGAACAAGAATACGGACATAACTGTCAAAATATGTTTTCGGGCTACGTTTAGACCTACTAAGAAAAATAATCAAGTGGGTAAGGTATTTCAATGATTTGTCTTACACTAATTTATTCAAAGTCCATTATTCAAATGAGTAATGGGAAGTCTAAAAATATATTAGACTGAATGTTAAGAGCCACAGAATCTATAGAAAACTTAAGTGCTTGAGAAAATGTTTTTAATCATCACTGATTTTAAGTGTTTTAAGATTCAAGAGTTTCATTCATCACTGGCTCCACAATCTTTGAAAAGTGGAGTGCTAATAGTATAGTATCCTTATTGTTCAACGACCCCAAAAATATTGTTTATGAGAAGCTGGATTTTTTTCAACCTTATGGTTTCAACAGCAGACTGCATATTTCTCCCCTCTTTCAGAAAAAAACCCAAGACATTTTCCAGAGCTCAGTTGCAGTGTCAGTGGAGAGCCTCTTTCTTTTCAGAGGACAGTGAATATTTCTGTGGCCAGCAGTGGTCTCCCATGTAGTTTTTATGTTAAGTCTCACAGATAACACCAGTTGGATTGCTTCAGTGCTACATAAAGCGCCTTTAGGAACTCATGACTTTTTGCTATAAAATAACAATGAACTTCCACAGCATATTAGTCAAAATATGAATAGCAGGCAGCAGAAATTATGATGTGCAGAGAAGATGGAGATTCTTTACAGTCACCTCTAAGTTCAGTGATACTGTTGCAAGGCCCCTTCATCTAGCATAATCCTGGCCCTGCTGACTGGCTTGGTGCCTGGGTTGCAGGCTCAAGCCTCTGCACTGGAGGCTGGATTGATTGCCATTTAATGTGCTCCCTGTGGATCAGAACTTATATCAGGACCGAAACCTGTCTGACTGCTTTGGGAAACACAGCAGAAGGTATTTTCATTTTGGTACTGCTCTGTGTTTAGCAAGCTATGAAAAATATGAAATATTTAGTGTGGTTTGGAAAGCCTGGTCACTATAATATTGAGCACAGTAATGAGATCACGGGCAACCATGCTCAGTGAATAATGTACTGTTGTTATTCTTGTAGCTATAAAGTACAACGCAACATTGGATGCAGATCTCCAGTCCTACAGAGTGACTTCTAGAGGATTTTTCAAAGAAAATAATGAAAGGTACATGCAGAGGGATCTTGTGGTGCCTCATGAAGAGAGTTGTGTTCATGATGTCTTCAGTGTCCAAGTAAGTGAAATTACAAGTAGTCTTGCATAACAGAAGTGATAAGAGGACACAGGGATTAATTTTTGTCTGTAAGGTGAATTTCATGCATGGTGTACTGAGTTATTTATGGTTTCCAAATACCCCCAGCTGAAAAATACTTAGTAAGATTGATAATGTCATAGAAACGAGTAACTGTCACATTCACTACAGATTTCTAGGACAGAAAAGACAGTTCTTAATTATGTTCTTCAGCTCTGGTGTTAACATAGAGCCCTTAATTATAATTTAAATAGATTTTCATTTCCCTCTGAGTAGATTCTTCTGCAGAAGTTCTATGTACATAAAAATGTTTCCTCTCAAACTAATATTCTGGCAGACTTCGGGTACATTCTAGCCCCTGGTATATGCCAAGGAATAAAATAATAATAAGCAGGTCTCTGTTTTTCTTCAGAACCCAAGATTGAACATAGCCCTGAGAGTTGCCTTAAGCCCTGCTGCATGATGCTAGGTCAGGTAAAAGACTTCAGTCCCTGTTTTGATTTGCAGTTCATCACATTTGGTGCCATGTGGAGGCATGAGCCGTAGAGTTAGAAGGTGATTCATCCAGAACTGAGAATGGAGTTTATTGTATTTTAGTGTCACTCAGGCACAGCTGCTCTTTGGGGTGGAAGAGCAAAGTGGAATAGGAATATGACTTCTGCAGCCAGATGAGAATGAAAGCTACCTGTTGATGGCTTTGAGACCAGCTCCTACAGCTGCAGATAATCTGCATGTTACTTAGCCCTGGTAGTTACCGTGACATGTACAGTCTCCAGGAATGCTAGAAAAATCAGATTTATCATTAAAATGGCTGTTGAGCTAGAGGAGCCCACACCAGACAATCTCACAAAATTTATTTTCATCAAGAAATGAAGGTTTGAGCTGTTCCTTCTCCTTGTTTAGAGCGAGTATGATTTTACACGCACTGTCAGTTCACGACAGAATTACCAGTTTTACCCTGTTTTGTGTGCTGACAGCCACCATCTGAACCATGTGTTTTACAGGAGCCTTCAGATGCCGTGAATTCACTCAGTTTGCGCATTGACATTGGCCTTGCAAATCCTGCCTCCAGCCCTGTCCTTGACATATCTTCTCCTGCATCTGTGGCCTACAGTGTAAGTATGCACCATTTTACTCTTCAGAAGTGCGTGGCTTAGACACATCCATATTGTGTGGCCCTCACAAACACTGAAGAGGAACGTGCAAGTGAAAATTGGTGTTCCAGTTAAATCACCTGGAGGAGGTCCCCTGGTTCCTTTTATACCTTTGCCTGCATGATGCACACGTCAGCCACCGTGACATAACAAGGATGTTAGCTCAGCCATGTCACTGCTGATGTGAACTTCTACTTGATGGCAAAAAGAATGGTAATTATTTTAGGTCAGTGTATTTATTCTACAATAAAAGAGAGATGGAACTAAATTGACTGTATCACCTTTGTTATCAGTGAAAAGTAACCTGTCTGTATCATTCTTGGATCAGTTGACATGTAGCAACACATTGCTCAGTTCATTCGTTCATGTGTCAAGAATTTTTAATGTCCTTCGGAGGGATTTTCTGATCCGCAAAGCAAGAATGTGCTTCAGCTTGAAGGTGTTTGCACTCTAGTGTCTGCAGATAATGTTAAAGTTTGAGCCCTGTCATTCAGGAAATGTTTTTGTTTTTCTTAGATTCCTTTTATAAAAGACTGTGGTGAAGATGAACTTTGTATCTGTGATCTTGTCCTGAATGTTCAGCAGAAGACTGATGACAGGTAAGAGCTGAATCAGTGGAAGCATTAGGGTCCAGTATCAAGTTTTCACCAGTCAGTTTGTCTGTAGGCTTTGGATTCATTTCTAAAGGAGTATGCCCTTCTAGTTTAACATCTGCTTAGAAACAGCACGGATAAAAAAAAGCAATGGAATTTTAATCTGCTTAATCAAGGAAAAAGCTAAGATAGCAACACAAACAGAAGCACAACTCTTGTCAGCTTGGACCAACCCAAGTTTTGGTACCTTAGAGGTGAGGACAGAGAGTATTGGACAAATGGTGTCTGACTGGCTGCTGTTGGGAAGGGGAGCACAGTGGAAGAGCAGCAGCAGCTGTCTTCATCCCACCTTCAGGGAGCAGCAAGGATCCTGCAGTAGCTGTGCCCGGGGGAGCTGTGGTCAGCTATTGGGGCACATGCTCTGGTCCATGTCACATGTGTGCATACATGTCCAGTACACAGAAACAGGGCTGCCTTTTCCTGAAGCTGCTGCCCATGTCTGCTGCCCATTCTGTCCACCTTCCCACCAGGGCAGACACTTTGAAAATTCAGCAAAGAGACTTTGACAGTAAATAATCACAGTCCTGAGCCTTCAGATGACACCAATTCTATCTGGTTTTAGTAAACACCATCACAGAATTTATTATGCCAAGGGGTTTGGAGAGCAGAGCATTTAAGTGTGTAGAATGTAGGAAATGTCTTGCTGTGCTTATTTGTTGTTGGCTACAGGCAACACATTTTCCTGATCCACAGCTGTTCTAGTACCTCTGTTTACAACAATGGACTTTATTTTCCGACAGCAAACAACAATTTATTGTCAGCAGCAAAAACAGAAGACTAACGTTCAATGTGAAATTGAGAAATAAAAAGGAAAATGCATACAACACCAGAATCCAGGCTACATTTTCAGACAACTTGTTTTTTGCTTCATCATCTTTGCCGGTGCGTGATACCCAACCTCACAGTTTCTGTTACTGCACCTGATTTTTGAGGTTCTCATAGAAATGGTTTTTTTATCTTTCTAGTAGTGCCTATTCCAGAAAAGAATGTGTGTACGAAACTCTCTCCCAATTTGTTTTCTTGGATACCAAAATTATTCCTGCGGCATATCAGTTTATTTAGGTCAAGAGAAGATACTGCCAACTCAGCATAAAAATTGGCAACTTGTTGAGTTTGAACTCACCTCAGACATCTTCTCACTTTAGGCCTTGGCACCCACATCTTCTTCTTAACTCTCAGCAACATGCCTGAAGCAGTTTCTGTGCCACAGGGAATTTGTGTTTGATAAATCAAACATGTAGCATTGATGATGAATCCTTAAAGCACAGACTTTGGATTTAGAAATAGTGTTACTGCCAAGGCCAAGTGTTCCAGCTAGACAGTTAATCAGATTGACATGATCGCTATAGCAGAAGCTCTTCTTCCAGCAAATTTTGTTTTAGAGAAGGGGAAAGAGATAAATTATGTATACTATTTTGGGGAATGCAGTATACCTATAATCTAAATTGTTGCTCCCAATTAATGAAGGGTGAAATGCAGAATTCAGTGCTTGGTTTATATGGTCAGGCTGCTACTGAAGAGGTGCATGATAATCCTGGGGGTGAAATCTAGAGTAATCCCTATACTGAAGGGAAAGAAGGGATAGCATTCATTTCTGCCCAAGAGCAGCATTATTCTGAACAATGAGTTGGCAAAAGTACTGCACACAATGCTTGGGGTGCCCCTCTACCTCCCTGTCCTGTTGTGCGGCAAAATTGTTCATTCCACTCCTGCCAAAAGACCACACTGGAGTTAGAATTTTCTTTTTCTTTAAAAGCCCTTTTGCATAGCTCTTCAGCGTGCAAGTGGAGTTTGGACCAAAAATGTGCCTGCTTCAAAGCAGGAAGAAAAACATAAGCTGAGTATGTATGGGTCTTTTCGGGGGTTTTGTTTTGTAGCACAATTCATGAATGGTAAATGTCTACTAGGAATGTTTTTTACAAAACACAGTACTTTTTAATAAATTCTTCGCAAAGCATTGATAGCTGGCTCTGGCCTGTGAATTTTTCTTTGAGTCAAGGATGATGACAAGCCATCTGCAAAGTAGTAAACAAATTCTTACATATTGCAGATTTTCCTACAGAAAGTGTGATAGAATTCCCCTTTGCACTCTTAACTTCTACAGTGGAAGTACTTAACCAGCTCTAAGAATGCATAAATATGTCTGCGAAAGTTCTGTAAAAAAGGACTGTAGAAATTAATTCTGGAGCTGACCTGTACATTCTGGCCTGTATTCCTTCTTCCAAACTCAGCACAAAGTTCTAACAAGATCATTACAGCTCACGAGTAATTTCATGGGGTCCTTGTCCCACCTTTCTCATGACTTCCCCCGGTCTCTCCTATGTCCCACCCATCCGTTCATCTGTAGGAATTACTGTCATAATATGTATTTTCACTAGTCCTTAGTATAAAACATATGCTGTTGAAGGTGCATGCCTCTCTACTTCATCAAAACCTGATACTAAAATGGTGCTTCTGTCTGTTTTCTCTGCAGAGTGATGGCACTGAAGTCTCATGTCAAACAGGAACAGCACAAAGTACAGTCATTTGCCAAATAAGCTATCCTGTTTTCAAAACAGGACAACAGGTACAGCTGGCATGTTTAAACAATCTTGAATGTTATCTAAAACCTTTCCTGCTGTTGTTTTTCCTTAACTCTGTGTTTATTACTGGTAAGGGTTTCTGATATTTGACAACAGAGGCATTAGACAACTAGGGGTTAAGATTTGTGACTCCCTGCCAGAATAAAGGAAAAAAAGCTCTCAAACCTCATTTGTCACAACCCACAGCTTTCAAATGCTGCTGCAGTTATGTAACTCTTGGAGAGCGAAGGCTGGGGCAGGGAAGCATGGAGCATCATGTGCAGGCTCCTAAGAACTGAGCACAATTCCCATCAAATCCCTCCTGCAGTGTGAACCTGGGGTGACTGCCTCACCCGATGTGAATTTCATCTCTCCAAGAAAGCAGCATTGTTTTGAGAGGAGGTGGAAGGCCCATATGGCCCTAAGATGAATTGTGTATCTTGTTTTTTCATATATACTGTAAACCTCAGAATATCCATGGTTTTATGGACTCTCTTATTCCTCAAGGGCAGAGCAGAAACAGGGTTCTAGCCTCTTAACATGATCAACTGGAGCAATAAGAAACTTGCAAAAAAGAATAGAAATGTGATATTCTGTGGTGGGCATGCAGAATAATAAAAAAGAATTATATATAAAAAGTTACATTTGTTCTGAATTTTAATGGAATTGCTCAAAGTGGACCTGCTGGAACAAATGGAAAATAATAGTGAATACAAAGCTTGCATCAGTGTTAGAGTTTAAAAGGAAGGAATTGTGAGCATCTTTTGTTGCAGCTTGCAGCGAGTTGTACACATTATTAAAATGCAAATAACTCATATTTATGTAAAAATGCCAGCTTGTAGAGGAATGCAAGAAAAAGTAAATTCTGAATATTAAGAAATCACTGAAATATTACACTGAAATCTATAGAGAATTCACACATAAAGGGCAGTTCTAGATTGTCGCACACACATATAACTGTGTCTGTTGGGAGGTCCTTTGGATGTTGCACCAACTCATTTTCTCTCTTTTGTCTCTTCCACAGGTATCCTTCGATATTAGTTTTGATTTTAACCTTAAAAATCTCCAGAATGTGGCAGTTCTAAGTTTTCATGCATGGAGGTAAAGTACATAATGATATGAAAGTAAGTTAGGTATTAAACGCTTATTTGTATAAAACAACATTATAACATCTGACTCAAATGTGTTTTGATGAACAGTGAAAGTAAGGAGCATCAAGATTCAGACAACCAGGTCACCTTATCAATTCCTTTGCGGTATGATGCAGAAATTCACTTCACAAGGTATGCTGAATAATCTAAAGAATCATTGTCATTTTGTCAAGATACTTGAAGTAACAGTCTTGAAAGGACTCTAAAAATACAGTGAAGTTTTTCTCTTGTTTTGGAAATCCTAACAAATTCCCTCTTCACCAGTAGTAACAGATTTTTCTGTCCTTCCAACAAAACCTTACATGTAAAAAACCATGGAAGTTGTGGATCCATGTTTGCCTCTGGACTTTTGTTACAGATGCTCCTGTGAACGGAAGTGATATAAAAGCCAAACAGTGCATGTGGTTTTGATAACATAAATAGTTTATGCTGTATAATAAGGTTGGGCTTCTGGACTCAAATGTAATGACATGGGATCAAATCTGGAGTTCAAATGGTCAAAGCAAAAGAACATCAAAAGGAAAAATAAACCCCACTCAAACTCTCAGCAGAGGAGAGGAAGAAAAAAAGGAAAAGATTGTTAATGTATCTGCTGAATTTGGAGCAAAAATATAAGTTTTTTAGCAGTTTTGAGATAATAATTTGAACTAAAACCCGAGGTGTAGGGCAGATTGTCCCTTGCTGCAGCTGCACTGGCATTGGGAGCAGACTCCCTGTTTTCCCATGTTCCTGTCCAGATTCTGGCTCAAACCTACCCCTCCCTTCCTAGTGCCAGCCCTTTCTTCTCCATGTAGATGCAAGGCTGGGCTGTTGCAAGAGGGATACTTTACGCTGGGAAGAGTGGTTTGTGAGGAGAGGCAGCTGGGCAGGCAGGGGTAGAGAGACCAACAAAAATCCTTTTAAGACCAATCTCCATATAGTGCTTTTGAAACCTCTCATGTTGAGCCCTGGAAACCCTTGGTGATTTCGGACTCACTCAAATAGTAATTAGTCTGCTACTGTTCCAAACAAGAATTATTTCAGTTACAGTTTAACTTAGATTACAGCTGAAACAAAAATACACTGGTTTCACTCTCAGATCAGGGTAGGATATTTTCATTTTCATCAAAGAAAGATTTATGTGTCTTTCCCAAGTACTCAATTTTCAGGAAAAACTACAGGTAATTACACTTCATGCACTTTGTCACAATTCTTGGTGAAAAAATGCTTTTGCATCCAAAGCATTCAAAATTAGTAAATATAACCGATATTAAAAATAGTATTTATTCAGAGAACAACAGAAATTTGGAAAAGAGGGAGCTGCTTAAATGCCCAGCATAATAGATTCAGGAAATTAATATTCAGAGATCACCATGGCTACAAGAACTGTTGGCTGCTGTGTAAGATGAGCTGGAGTAGGGACCCTAGTGTGGAAGATTAGTGTTACAGCCTTCTTTGCAGAAGTAGTGCTAGAATATTTGGAGGCCCTGCGGCATGCCTAGGTGCCCCAGCCCCAGTGTCATGTAGAATTTTTGGGATTATTTTGAGTGCAGGGAAGCATTTGAATCAGCAGTGCAAGTTCTTTCAGCTTCCTGTCAGAAGCAGCAGGGACTGCAGGAGCATCTGTCTAGAGGCCAGGCTTCTTAGGAAATTGAGATGGTGCAAACTTGAATCAGCTGATTTAATTAGCGGTGAAATATGAACTGATATTAAATGCTTCAAAAGAAGGGAGGAATGGAGTCTATAAAAGTTATTCGAGGACAAACAGGGGTTTGAATTCAGGTGCATCTCCTAAATATGAGAAAATGCAATTTCATATACAAGTCAAGGAATGAAGGAATACCTGTTGCGAGAAAATGATTAGTTATTCCTGGATATAATAAATTTTAAAGAACTAAATGAAATATATATTAAGCCGTGGCATAATTTGGCTTAGGAAATATTTACCTGGAGCTAGTTCATTCTTGAGGCAGGTAATACAGCCAAGAAGTAATCCCTTAAAATACAAGGGTTGAGAAAAAAGTCTTGCTGAAGTTAAGTTTTTCTAGGGATAATTTCCTGAGTTTCTAGGAGAAGATGTAGGAATGTATTTTACCAGAAACTTCTGAGAGGACAAGAAAGCTGATACTGTGCATCTTGGAAGGACTGGATCTTCAGCAGTAAGGAAACAGAAAATGTGTTACTTTTGTTTTCCTTGAAATCCTTGTGAGGAAGCCCCTCAAGGAAAGGATAACCCACAGGGGGAAGTGGAAGATCAAAAAGGATCCACACTGCTGTTTGGAGGACCAAAACTGATCAGAAGGCATATCTGTGAGACGGCACATGGTTAATTTGGGATTGTACACACTGCTGTTACCTGGATTAAACAGGGAGAGCAGTTAAGAGGGTGGATTCCTTGTGTCTCAGGAAGAGCTGATGTAGAAGTTGTAATAGCCCTCGTTTCTTGTTAACGCGCTCACCAGTTTGCTTTTTGACTGCTCAAACTTGCCTTCTAATGGAAGCTAATGATGGAGAGCAGACACAGTTGTAGGATGGTTTATCAGAGGAGCTGCTCACAGGTAACAGGCAGTAGGTCTGATGCACTGCACAGGGATCTTTACCTTGTCTTTGAGCGTGGTTCTGACTGACTGAGCTCCTTGAGCACCCACAGGTCCTTGCACCTTGTCCTTCCATCACACACCTGTAATCCCATTCTGCACTGTGCTGAAACCACTCTTCGGGTACTTTGGAAATTTTGGATTTTAAACCTCCTAATTACTAAAGAAAGTGACCCAGAGAGGACTGGGGGCTGTGTGATATGTACCATGTATACAAGCAGGGCAATGCCTGTGCTTACACACCCAGCCAGTTACAGATGTACCAAGGGAGACTGCCAGGGAGGCCTTTTCTGGAGAAGGCGACTGCAAGGCTGAATGGTGGAGTTTGTGGCCAGGAAAGGAGTTTGCAATATGGCCCTGAAACAATGCAGGATCTAGAGGCCTAAGAGAGCCTGTGTCCCAAACAACTCTCTTGTGTTAATTGCACATACTCGATCCAGCTCTGGGCTTCAGTTATTTTCTTAATCAACTTTGTAAAATGCAAACAGCAATCTAAATGATTGACTTTTTCTCTGTCTGTACTTCTGACCTGTTTCACAAAGGCATATCCAATAACATATGTTTTCAAAGCAGCTGCCAAATTGAAATGTATTGTTTTATGGTTGTTAACTAGGCTTGCCAACATCAACTTTTATGAAGTATACTCTGGTCATAACATTCCTTCCACTGTGAATAATTTTGAAGATATTGGCCCCACGTTCAACTTCTCAGTTAAGGTTAGTAAGTGTGTTTTGTTCTGGTTCAAGAAGTTGCCTTAGCTCCCTCTGTAGCCTGCTCCCAAAAATTAGTTAAAAACAACACTCATGCTTTCATTGTCTGATTTTGAGGCTTTTGAATAGGTCAAGTTAGAAAAAAAATTTGCAAATAGCATAATTGCTTAGAGTCTTCATAAGGTTAAGGATGACATTTGCACAATGTGGGGAGGGATTGGTCCTGCACTGTTTACATATTTGGAAGATGGTTAATGCTTAACTTTAGGCCAACTTAGATTGTTTTTTCACACAGTCTCCTGACAACTTGATAAAGAAAAACAAGTCTTTGCAAGCTTGGACTTTGAAACTTGAAGTTTGGCAAGGGTTAAGGGCGCAAACCTGATGCAAGATCTAGCCAAATCACAGCACTTATTACATAACACAGAAAAAACTTAGATCCAACTATGCAACGTGGAAGAAACTTAAATTATGTTCCATTTCCATTCCTGCAACTGCTACTCCAAAGGACTAAACAGGCCTATTGGCTGTGGCAGAATATTGCTTTTCAAAACATATTTCATGCAGTTAATATGAGCTTTGCTAAGAAAACAGACAGGAACCTGGAGCTATAGAGTATGCTTTCTGCTTTGCTATTCACAAAATTACTACCCCAATGTCTAGTACAAAAAATAATGATGTAAAAGGAGTCCAGTTATTCCATACTGATCCATTATTTCTAATTTTCTTGCTATATTAAATAATTTGGGCATATGTAAGCATAACTACCTGAGTTAATTCTTGAGTTATTTGTTTTGCAGGTAACAGCAGGAAGTATTCCAGTAAAGATGGCATCTGTAACAATCAATCTTCCAGAACTGACCAGCAAAAACAATCCACTGATGTACCTAACTGCAGTCACCACAGATGAGGTATAGAACTGAACTGTGCTTTGGGGATTTATCAGTACAATAAACATCAATTATCTCCCCAATATTAGAGCTTAGTTTAAGAGAATCCGTGGCCTTTCTCCTTGTCGCTTCCTCATACAGGGAGGACCACAATGCCAGCAGTACACTAGCCTATTACCTAGCAAATGTGGAGTATCTGGATCTCTTCACTAAGGTAGTTCTCTAAGTTCCTGGGGAAGTTATCATAAAAGTGAATTTGTTACATGAGGAAAAGCCTTTCAGTTCAATACAGGGAAAAAAAAAATATTATACCATTTACTTCTGACCAAAGCCACATACAGTCTCTCTTAGTTTACTAAAGAATTCAGTATTCACAATCTAGCCTTTACAAGCCACCATCTAATTGCAGAAATACATATATTATTATGATGACTATAAACTCCTGCTTATCATGTGATCCAGTCTCACTCCTGCCATCTTTCCTAGGCCAAAGGTGTTACTTGTGAAGCTCAGATAAATCCACTGCAAATAGGGAAAAGACCTTATTCTCCATCTTTCACGAAAGAGAACTTCAGAGCTTCCAAAGAGCTGGTGAGTAAGAATCAGGGCTGCAGTAAGCAGGACAGGGAAGCAGAGATATCCTTCTGAGCCCATTGCTGTATTTGTGAGGAAAGCTGTGATGGGGTGGCATTCATCATTTACAGACTGAGAGCTCAGTCTATGGGCATTCTCACAGAAACTGCATCTGCTTTAGCACAGCCTGCAAGCACTTAATTTGTATGCACAGAATGGCAAAGGCAAAAAGTCTGGATGTTCAAAGAATTTTTTAATTATATGTTAAATGAACAGGAATTAAAAAAACATTTAAAAAATGAATCATTTTTTAAGTGTATGTTTAATGCATGCTGTTGCCTCTTTTTGCTCTTTCCCCTGGCAGAACTGTAAGAACATGAAGTGCAGTACCATCATATGCAAATTGGAACATATTATGCTGAAGGGAGAGTACTTTGTGAATGTGTCCACCCAAATCTGGAATGGAACCTTTGCTGCTGTGAGTATTAGCTGTTCAGTAAAGAGACTTTACAATCTAGAAAGACTTTCCTTTACTTTCAGTTGGTTTGTGTGTTTTTCCAGATCGAAAACTTGAATCTAAAAGTAGTGAAGCTGCATAAAGGAGCTGATAAAACTTCAGTCCAGTACAGAAACTAACAGATTGCTGTGATAATGCAATCTTCACAGCTGAAAAATACATTTCCTACGTGTGTTAAATTAATTCTAGGGGAACTACAGTTTCCAAAAAGACCTCATCATAGTACAGCAGAGGACAGTATCATCATAGCCTGTAAAATAATCATGCTTTTACCTTTTGAACATCACAGCCTACATAGTGATCATTTTTGAGTCCCATCAGATTGCCAAAACCCTGTTAGTGCTGCCAGTTTTATTTGGTATAGAAACTGTGGAAAACATCTTTAATTGATTTTTTATTAGAGTAGGTGTCATAGAAACAGTTTTTTTTATAGAGACCTACAGAATGCTTATGATATCCATCAGTAATATCTCAGCCTTTCCATTTTAAATCACCATGTGTCCTCCAGGCAATAACTCATCATGAGTTACCAGACTTTTGAAGTTAGAGCATGTTTGCTTCTTAGCTAGGCAACCAACCAAATGGTCTTGGAGACTTGGGTTTGCCTAATGCGTCAGGAATATGATGCAGTCTCTGTAGCGTGTCTGGCGAATCTTGTGGCAGGTATTGACATTTAACAGCAGGGCCGTTGTCAGCTTTAGCATTCAGCTCTTAAAAGGAAAAGGTCAGGTTGGTATTGTAAAATGCGTTATGGAAGTGTGCGACAAAAGGCATTTGTCTTCAGAGTTTGTATTTTTCTAATCAGGTCAAGACCATTTGTTAGTGCTGTTAGGTATGCAGAAGGTGGAGACCTGAACAAAAGGTTACTGCACTCACAAAAAAAGTGAGTGGAAATGGTTTGTTTACCACTGGCCAATGGAAGGGAAAGAACAAGGGTCACAGTTCTCCTCACATCTCCCACTTCATAATTTTCTGCTTGATTGTCAAAATTCAGTGCAAATAATCTTGCAAGCACTCACTCAATAATGCACATCATTAGCCTTTCTATTTAGTGCAATTAGCCATAGTCCAAAAAAGGGATAGCAGGCTTGCTAAGCAAAGAACAAGTGTGTTTAAGAATTGAAGTGCTTGGAATAGTTCTCAGGTATACTTCTAAACTTTTAGGTCCAGAACACACCTCCTAGGCTGATGACCACAGTGCAGGGATGCAATACTCACGCTACAGAGACAGGCAGTTTGGTGTGTGTTGGCTGCTGCAGCCCCACAGCTGCCTCTGTCCTATGTCAAGCCCACGGTACCTGGCCCTGCCACAGAGAAATGGCTGAGGGGGCAAAATGACAGAGCAGACATTGCCTTTGGTTCAGCTGGAGAGTGCTCCTGTGCTCCCATGAACCTGAGGCCATTCCTCGTGCTGCTGTAGGAGAAGAGCAGCAGTGAACTGTCAGTGTCTACACAGCCAGGCCCCTCTCCTCCCAGTACATCCACAGAGGGAAGTGGGATCTGGCACAAGGTCCCTTTTCAAATAGGAATTGGCTTAAGATTTTTGTCTTTTTCTCTGTTTAAGCTGAGAGCTATGTCAGAATTTGAGACATGGAGAGGAACACATAGTGATAGGAAAAAATAAATGGGGAAAAACAGAAGCATTGGATAGAGGTGAGGGTAGGGGGAAATAAAAGAACATCCAGTTTCCATTTCTGTCAAAGGCCATTCCCATCTGTCTTCTGTTGCTGTCTCATTTTCTCACTGTTATTTTTCCCCATCTCTTCCCTGCTAGCAGCAGTGACAGCTTTAAAATAACTATAAAAAGGGTTATGTAAATAATTCCTTCTGTTTTGCTTGAAATGTACATTAAGCAAAAAGAAAAACCAGCTCCCCAGTGTCATTGCTAAGTGGATTACTGATTCCTAAGTGGATTATTACTTTGATGGACGTAAAAAAAAAAATTCTTAAAAATTTTCTGTGTTTTTTTCTGGATGTGAAGTCTTCCTTTCAAGGCAAGAGAATCATTGTAGGGTATCTATATTCTAACTGAGTTGTCCTATGACAGCTTTACAGTTGTTTTAATTTTCTCTTTCAGTTAATTTTCCAGACATTACAACTCTCTGCAGAGGCAAAAATCGATACACATGACCCTGAGTTATTTATAATTGGAGAGAATACCCTAACTGTAAGTGACACATAAGTATATTTTTTCAACTTCTTTATCTTTGACTGTATTAAAGTGATAGTATTTAATTTTCAGTGTCCTTTAGGAGTACATAGCAATTTGATTATGTTGAACTATGTATCCTTCTGACTAAATACAGCTCCCTTAAGTTATTAAAATGTTTTCATTTCAGCCCTCTGCTATATAAACCAGGCATAGTTAAAACCTCTAGGCCTTAAATAAATAGTAGAACTATGAGAAAAAGTCAGGCACTTCTGAAATTCATATAGCTTTCCTTCATGAAAAGATCAAAATTTGGACTTCTTTCTGCAATGGAATTAATTGTTATGGATAAAAGAGCTCTAGGAAACAGGTTCACAAATCTGATTTATAGTCTTACTTACTTCTATAAGTGTGCAGAGTTTGATGTTTCTAGACAAATGTTTGGCAAAGGTCTCCAGAAAATAATCTCATTTATAAAGGAATGTGGAATATTTTTAGCATTTGGAATAGCTATCATATGGACAATGTGGACACAGCTAATCTCAAGAGAAGTCTCCAAACCACTGCTTTATTAGTATAGAATTCTGCTCCCAAGCTTTCTGTGTGCTACATATAAACATAAAAACTACTGGAAGAATACAGTAGCACTTTGGTACTGTTGTAATAAAAGATATCTTATTCTTTGTCTTGAGAGGAACGCCCTTCCATTTGCAGTACTAAGTTCAGATTTATTTTTAAAGGATTTAATAGCCTGTTTTATCCATAAAATAAAGCTAGTAAAAACCAAAATGCAAATTAGTAAACAAGTCAAGTATCTGTAAGAATGTGCAGCTTAGCCCATTCACAGGCAGTGGAGAATTCAAATAAATATATGCAAAAGCAGTTATTGATGGATCTATCTCATTGTGGTGGTAGGACCATCATACAATACCATTTTTAATCATTGGTTTCCCATGAATCACTCTATTTCTTGTGAAGAACCTCTAAATAAATGATTTTGTAATCAGGAAAACTTCCAATGCTTGAAGAACAAAGGAAATACATTTTTGCAGAAAAATTACATGCCAGTATTTGAAGTGTTCTGAGTGCTTCAGTTTGGCATGATATTATTTCTATTAGGAGATAAAAGTCATTACTTTACAATGCAAATATTCCAGGTAATTGCACAGGCTTTTTAAGTGGCTCATAAACTATGTATTACTTAAGTATTTTTCCACACTTGAAACATGGTACTGCCAAATCTACATTACCAGAAGTTCTGCAGGCAATTTCAGGAAGTTCTGCAGGCAATTTCAGGAGAACTAGAATTTAATTATTCAAATGATAGTTGACAAATAAAAGTTAATTCCTTCCTAGTCATTTACACACATGCAGCTGTGATTTAGACACCTTGAGGCAATAGCTGAACAGACCATGGAAGTTATCCACACGGTTCCTGAGAAAGACTTGGTGGCTTTTGGTGACTTGAAGCCTGATCCTTACTCAGTGGCCTATTGCTCTGTGAGAAGTGTTGGTAAATGTGCCAGATTGTGGAGGTACATTCTCCCTGGAGCAGTTAGTCTGACTCGTGGAGTGAGCACCCAGCACTGCATTTACTTCTTGTCAGGCCAGCAGGAATACCCAGTCTGCCCTTTACACTTCCTTGGGAACAGGACAGTGCAAAAGCACATGGAGCTTATTTCCCTGCTTATCTTGTAATTTAGATGGATGTGGTAGGATTCATTCAGTTTAATATCTGAATTAAACATTACGCCCTAGTCCTTGGAAAGTACAGGTATTTCTAAAATGCAGTTCATCCCATCTTAAAGATGATTCGAGAATACCTGGGGTGAATTAGGCCCTAAAAAATCTTATCCTCCTTTGAAAGTCAAGGAACCATGTAGCAGATACAACACCAGATGAGGTGAAGCCCCTTCACAATGTCTTATTGACCACAACTTAACTTCAGGAAAGATAATTTGTTCTTAGGCATCAATTTTCCTTTCCAGCAATGCCACTTCACTGTTAATCTAATGGAGAAAGCATTACTAGGCAAACTGCATATAGGAAATTGGCTTTTTACATTGGATGAACCGGGTTGTTGTTTAGCCAAATGAATGAATATTGCCTTGTGATGCTATGTGGGGAAGCTGCTTAGGTATTTTTACGTAAAAGACTGCAGATTTTTTCCAAGTTGGAAAGGACTGCCAGCTGGAGACAAAATGTTAAGCTGCTAGAATCATCATTATGGCCATTCAGTTAGAAAATACACAAAGCAATCCTGCCTTGGTGAAATGAATACACATAACCACACCTAGCACAACACTGGAGCCTTCCAGCAGAAATAACTTAAATCACTGACATGTCAGTCCAGTGCAAGTTTCCCAGAAAGCTTAAGATTAAATTACTCCAGACAAATGCACCTAACAAGCAACCCTGAGAAAATAAACCAGTGTGACTTGTTTTATCATGTTTCAGGAAGGAAAAAAACTTTCAGCTAAATGCATGTCTTTCCAAGATTAAATCTGACAGTTCATAAATACTACAGCAATGTCTCCCCGAGACATTCTGTTATATGAAATTATATATTTCATTATAACTAATCCAGCTAGATAGGGTATCACCCGAAAACTTACTTCCAGACACCGTATGCTCGACTGGGAGCTCACTGGTATTGCTTGTGGTTCGGGAAATGTTGGTGTGCTAGTAGTGCTGCTGTTTGACCCATACATCTTGCAGCAAATCCATGCAGTTGACCCAGGAGAACACAGATCAACATGAGAAGATCTGTCAAGTCGTTAGTGGTTTCACACAACGTAGGAGCAGCAGGCAAAGGAGACAGAGGTGCCTGCCCAGCAGGAGGGTTGGAATTTCAGCAGATGCGGTGGTGTCTGGCCTCAGGGATTAGTACTGCCTCCTACAGCTGCCTGCCATAGGCAACGCTTGGTGGAAAGTAGTGCTTCTCCAGCATGACTCTGATTCTGGGGCTGTACACCAGGCTAGTGCTCGCCTTCATGTAAATATGGCTGGTTTACAGTGATGGTGTGGGGGGCCTCTGAAAGGCCTCCTGTTAATGAAGAGGCAGCTGGCAGGAGAGATTGGTTCAATGCCTGTTCCGCATGGCCAAGAGTGATGAGTGCCCCTAGTCTTTAGCTGGCACTGCTGTGTGCAGTGGTAGTGCAACCAGGCACCCTGGGACACCAGTGAAAGGGCTGTAATTGCTTGGTGTGTCCCAGTCACTGATCCTGGACGTGTGCAGTCCAGACACTCTTGATCCTTGGTTTACAAATCTTACTTTATTTGCAGTTAACCTTAACCCCTAAGACACAGTCTCTCTGCTTTCAGATCCCAGTTACAATAATGAAGCCGGATGAGAAAGCTGAGGTACCAGTAGGTGTTGTGATCGGCAGTATATTGGCTGGACTCCTCTTGCTGTTGGTACTGATTGCTGTTTTGTGGAAAGTAAGTAGGCATTTATACTCTTAAAACCAGAAAGGGATAAATACATTTGGGCTATTTTCTTTGGAATCTCTCTTATCTAGTGCTAAACAAAACCACAGCTGCAGTTTGGTAGTATGAATGATACTGCATTGGCACTACACTCTTGATGTATTTTAGAAGGGTTTATGAAATGGGTCATCATAGAAACTGGAAACATGAAGATGATAAATGAATTGTCAGTCTTTCAAAACAGGGGCTGTGGCATTTATTTTTTTCCTTTTGAGACTGTGTGCTTCCTTCCATAATACCCTAGACTCTGTGCTCTGAGCACCCATGATATTCCCAGTGGACAAGGGTGGGGATTACCAGCAAGGCGGCCAAGGATATGTACTGAACAGGCAGAAGAGCAGAGAAAGGACAAGGGCAAAATGTAAATTACAAATGTTTCCTAGACAAAGGGGAATTTTTTTCTGTGTGCCAGGGCATAGGTGTTTGAAGTGCTCCTTGGCTCACCAAGGCATTGTGGAAATATCTGTATCTTGGCAGGGAGAAAAGTGGCTAATCAGCACTGCTGTTCTAGCACTTGGTTGCTCCAGGCAGGAGTTTAGGACCCAGCTCCTTTCATTTTAGAGGCAGGAATTGTCTACAAATCAAACTCTCTAGTGTGGGCATGCACACATGTGCAGTCTACCATCACAGTATTTAGCTTTGCTGAGAAATTAATTATCAATGACTGACTGCAATGTGGTGTTATTTTAATACTTCTCACAGCTCGGCTTCTTCAAGAGACAGTATGAGAAAATGACACAGGATATAGAAGATGTCGATGAAATTGCAGAACTCACAAAGGACAAAGACTGAATATGAGTTACATGGATAAAGAGGAGACCTGAGCCACCAACAGTAGTTTGATCAGTCAGTTCTTCAGCTGGAGTGCCTTAAAGCTTAGTAACATTTAAACATTTGTAAGGAAAGTGTCTTTATGGATGAAAATATTTTACAGATTCCTACTCTATTGTAAGAGTAACTGCAGGACAGTTTGGTTTTTTCAAAAATGGTTTATAGTGCCTTTTCTTGTAAAATTTTGCCTCGCAAACAAACTTAACCCTTAGAACTGGCAGGTCCGAAGTATACAGTAACATACTGTGCCAGCAACCTTCTCTTGATCCACTGCAGAGTGAAACAGAACAAAATTTATTGCAGATTATTGTGGAACAGCATCAGTTGGTAATTCAGTTGACAAGTACCATATGTGTTAAAGGACATTTTCTATTAAGCTGATGATGAATGTGTGGTGAATACTGTTTCCAGACTAGGAGAAGAAAAGTCATTTTTCATTGACTAGCTCCATCCTTATTGTTTTAGAAAAATAATTTCCACCAGCAAACCTTTGCTTTAACCAATATATAAATTGGAAACTTGTGTATGAAGATGTTTGTCTGCATGCCACAGGACAAACTGGTTGGGCAAAGTCTTCCAAAAGTTCACTTGTATTTCTTGCACTAAAGTCACAAGTAAATTACTGAAGGATATTGTTTTGGGGAAATACTGCCAAGTAATATGTATAACTCTCTTCTGCATGCTTTCTCCCTGAGAAGAAAATATGAATTTCATAATCACTTACAGCAGGTTCTCCGCAATGTTATTATTGGTTTTCATCTTGAGAAGCACTACCCACTATCATTACGCTGGCCTTTACGCTCTCGGTCCCTCTGAAAATCAGTTTGGCTTTTGACATAAATAGGAAAGACAGTCGAGACCTTGCCTTTAATTCTGTACTGAAAGATTTTGCAGGGCTAAGAGCATAGAGTGAACTAAAGGGGATAGCTGACTGACGAATTACGCACGTTACAAAAGGGGATAGTGAAGATCTAAACTCTGTAAAATGTTTACTGCACTTACTTCTTTAGCATCTCAGTGCCCTCCAGGAGACCAAAGCTTAGTACAACCTCCTTACCTGTCACATTTTATTTGGTCCCACCTGTTTATGTCTTGATGAAGTTAACTTATGTTTTATACAGTGAAGTACTGTAGTGCTCTGGAATGAGCTTATCGAAGCACAACACTTGGGTGACTTTGTGTTGATTGCACACCTCAAGTTCCTCACATGCTGTTACGCTGCCTGGTTACAATGAAAGCTCAGTCTTACAAAGGCCCATGCTGTAAGACTGGTAAGAGTCAGGGGAATTGGCCCTTTGGCTGCCTTTCTCTCTCATGGCTGGCAGTTAGGCTTACAGTTGACAGTGAGAGAAGATGTGTGGGCTTTTCTTGTGTATGCTGCCATGCAAGTGAGATTTGTTTCCAACTTGAGGTGATTTACTTGAAAAGTAAAACATGCAAATGTGCCTCATTGAGAATACAAAGTAATTTTTTCTTTCCCCTTAGGCTGGATTGTTTCCATTATGTTTTGAGGAACTAGGCTTCAGCGCATTTGAAAGTTTTACTCAATCTTTTTTAATAGGTAATCAGTCAAAAGCCAACCATCTCTTTGGCAAGTAGCAGCTTTATTTGCAGCAACAGCTGGATTGTGCTCCATACAGTTTTACATGGGCTTTGAATTTATTTTGTATCTATGTTTTGGGGTGTTTTGTTGTTTTGTTTTGGTTTTTTTTAACATTCTGAAAAACAGTTCAGATTCTTATCTCAATTATCAAACAAGATTCTTACCATCAGCTGAGTCTGTGACCAAAACAATTATTTAAAAACTGGGGGGAAAAAAATTGCAATTGCATAAATCTAAAGAATAAGCTCCTGACTTGTAATTATAAACCTTGAGGGCAAATTCTCTGAAAGTAAAGATAAGAAATTTGTCTGCCTCAATTCTTATATGAACTTGTGCAGAAAAAAAAAATAACCCTTACAGCCATACATGTGGGAAGCTCCTACATAATCATGGTCATGATAATTCCACCAGAGGAGAGGTGGAATTTCACAATACACCAGATGGCAGAATCTTCAATTTCTGTTGCTGCCTGCAAGGGAGATTCAGGCATTCACCCAGATTTCCTTCTGCATTTAGCAGGAGGTACAGGTCAATATCCAATATGCAGCTTCTTTGGGGATTTACCAGTTTATCCATCAGGTAGCAATGATTCAATTCACTAGTCTTCACTGGGTTATATTTTGACATGGACAACAGGATTCTCCTTCCCAGCCTGGACAAAATACTGCTTTCCCAAAATAAAGGGGAGACATAGCAATGGGTAAGGTTTTTGTATCCTAACCACTTCAAGTTATTAGTTTATTTTTCTTTTACAATTAATACTTAAATGGCTAATTCAGTTTTTGTAATGGGTGAGTTTATTGCACTTTTAAGTTGGCACAACTGCAAATAATACTGGAATTATTGTATATTTTGTATTGTGTGCAAGGTGTTTTTTTTTTTAAATTTACTTTTTGAAACGCATGTTATTTTAAATATTCTGAAATTTTGATCTTCAGCATGTACTTCTGTTTGTGCTTGCAGCAAAAAAAGTCAGCAATACCTTCAGCAAACTCAAGTTATATCTGAGTCTGGTCTTGAATTCTAGCTGCTGATTTCCTGGTACTAGAATCAAGTCCAAAATCAGCGTTGGTTTTTTCTATACATATGAACCTATGTATAAATTTGGGATGTACAAGAGAGTTTATAATAAAGTTGACTTCTAAAAGCTAGCATGTAAGCTCTGTGGGAGCAGGAACTGTATCACTGTGATGGCCTGTCTAAGGGCCTAACAGCATTACTGCAATAAAACCCAAGACTACTGCTGAACTCAGACTTATTTCTTCTTAAACGGCACTCTGAAGAAAAGCAGTACTACTGAAAAAGTCCTGCATTAAATGGAGCCATATATGTCTTTGTTCCAGTAGCACAGAGTAAGAACCCCAAGGGAATGACTCTGCTAGGTACATGTAAAGGAACTGCACTTGAAGTCTTGTAGAGCACAGTGAGGAGTGTAACACTAGCAGTAAGCTGTACACTAATATAACCCAGTTCACATTAGTGAAAAATATTTGGAAAGCTCTAGCTAAATAGATGATGCTAAAACATTACCATGGCCAGATCTTCCTATAAACATGGGATTATCATCACTGGTATCTAAAATTACACCACATTCTACCACCCTCTGCACTTTATTTACAGAACTGGTCAACAGTAGCACGTCATGACTCTGGCTCTGGCTACACTCCGCTACATGCTGGAAAAGCTAAATTCAACTTTTCAGCAGGAACAATGTGGCAAAGGAAGAGAGGGAGGAATTTGGCTATAAATAAAAAGAAGATAGGAAGACAATTTGTTAGGAACTACCACCTAAAAACAACATGCTTTCACAGAACTTTTAATCTGCACTTTAAACTTGTCCATACTTTTAACAGTGGTACATAAACAATCAGGTAGGCTTCCATAATACGATACCAGATTAACCCAATCTTAAGGCACAAAACTGTCTTTCACCAAGTCTTGGTGTTTTGCAGAATTAAAAGCCAGATTCCTTATATACTGACTTATGTATGAGCTGGTTTTGACTGGGTTAGGGGTACATTTATTGACAGTAGCTGGTGGGGGCTGTGTTTTGGATTTATGCTGAAACTTGATAACACAGGGATGTTTTACCTGTCACTAAGCAATGCTCCCAGTTTCAAGGCCTTTTTGCTCCCTCATCCCACCCCACCAGTGAGTGGGCTGTGGGGGGCATAGGAGGGTGAGAGGGGACAGCTTCGACAGCTGCCTGCAATTGACCACAGGGAATACCCATCTCGTATGGCATCAAGCTCAGCACATAAAGCCAGGAGAAGAAGAAAGGGGGGAGGCATTCCATGTTTGGTGTTTGTCTTCCCAAGCCACTGTTACATATGGCGGAGCTCTGCTTTCCTGGGGATGACTGAACCTGCCTGCCGATGGGAAGTGGTGAATGCAAGGCCAAACCCTCTTCTGCCCAAAGCTCTCAGAGCAGTGCCAGCAAGAAAAAAGTATCAGGGGAACCAACTTGATTAAAGCCAATTTGAAAGGGTGCACAGAGAGGGGATGAACATGTGAAACAGCCATTTGGGAAGAAGCTGGTGAGTCACCCAGCAAGTCTGAAAAATGTTGTCTCAGAGCTCCCACCTATAACTGGAACACTGAAGCATTCAGCACATGTATTTACATTGAATTTACCAGCCTTATCTCACCGGAAAATAAAGAGCTGGGTCTCAAATAAAGAGCTTGTTCGAGAGCACAAACAGGTTTGCTGGGAAAAAACCCCACCCATGAACATAATTTAACAAGCAGCAACTTTTTCAAAGGTTCTCTCTCCATCAGTGAGCCCTCTCAATGTTGGCACTATCCCAATTTAGGCTGAGGAGCACCCATGCAGCCTTGCCTTAGAGCACTGGATCTCTCATCAAACTGTTTCACTAGGCTAAGGAAAAAAACAAGCAAAGACGCCCGAGGGTTTCCATACCTGCAAAGGTTTGTATAGAGCTGTCTGTAGGAAGGTTAACAAGTTCCACTTGCACAGAAAGCAGAATATGCTTCTGCAAACTCAACCCCAAAACTGTCTGCAGTCAATACCAGATCAGGTCTGCTCTACAAAAACACATCAACAACCCCAAGCAATCCCTCTTTACTGAGATTAAGTGACCCTTTACACACCTTCACATCCTGCTCACACACCATAAAAAAAAATTCAACCACGTGACACCTTCACTAGTTTACCAAAAAATAAATAAAGTGGTATAGGGACAGAAGCCTAAAGGTTCAAACCTGCATGGGGAGTAAATTACCCATATTACATGCCAAAGCCAGCCACAAAGAAACACCCCGAACAAACCACACAGACACCCGATGAAAACACAGCCCCCTAAACCTCCCATGAATTCTCATTAGAAGGAAAGGGAGAGCAGTGCTCAATCCCGTAATCTAATCAGACTTCAGCAACTTCCTCTTCTAATTGTATTAGGACTCCTTGCCAGGAAAGGGCGCAGGATTTACCCCGCTGATCCTACAGTCCCCTCCTGTTTACCTCGAAGAGATGTTGATGGGACAAGTTGCTGCGGGGGTTGAGCTCGAAGATGAGGACGTGGTTGACTCCAGCCTGCCTCCAGCCATATGTGTTGATACCCAGAGAAAAGATGAATCTATCAGGAGACCACTCGATGACTCCCAGTGGCACATATGAGTCCACTATAGCACCCTGTAGCAAAAAAAAAAAAAAGGAACACCTGTCCCAGCAAATTATCCTGTCTCAGATATTGCCTCAGAAAACAGATACATTTGTACACAACGCATATCCATCAAGCAAAAACTTTTGCCCAGGCTGCAAGAATTGTAAGAGTATTCATGGGAAAATTCCCTCTCCAGCTGCTGTAATCGAGTCATTAGCAGCATCCCTGCCTCACACTACAGGCACAAGGGACAGCACCAGCATAAATCTGACTGGAGGCACTTAAATATTCTGGTTTAATAGAGATGAAATCCCGACAGACAGATACACAAACACTTCAGCTCCCCACAAAACCGAGAGGAGCCATTTACAGCATTTAAAACAATGCTAAACCCGCCTAATCACCCAGCTCAGTACAACTGTAATACAATACATATTCATGGACAGCCATACAACACCCAGCCCCACCCAAACTGAAATCCCAGCACAAGGCAGGGTGCTGGAAAGCCTGTTGCTTCCTTTGTTCGGTCTGCAGGGGTTTGGAAATGTCCTTCACCTCTAACAATGAACAGCCCAATACAGCAGCAGTTTTCTCCAGTTTAAACCTCTTTGCTAAGGACTACCTCCCCTGGTCACCAGACACAGGTTTTTTGAGAAAAGCACAAGTAAAATACAGTTATTCAATCCTCAGTTTCTGTTTTGTCACGAGTTTTTCACCCATATGCTTTTTAAGAGGAATAAAAGAAAGAGCATGCACTTTACAGAACTGAAGCTGAGGATTTATTCCCACAGACCTGCCTAAATTGCAGCCCCAAGTTTTTTCAAGCTTTTTTTTGTTCCAAAGAAACAAATCCACAGAATCATTGTTAGCCATCTACTTTAACTACATAATATGAAAGAACTGTGCAGAACAATGAACTCCCAGAACGCTTGCTATTAAATCAAACTAAGAAACTCTTGATCAGGAAAAAGAGTACTCCTCAACAACAACACGTGCCCGGAGAAATCTCCAGGAGACTGCAGCACTAGAAAGGCACTAAAGAGAC
>CM019236.1:14962973-14984719 GCA_009741485.1 Malurus cyaneus samueli | reverse complement strand
CATTTGTCAAGCCCAGCACATCTGCTTTTGGCAGGGTGAAGACACAGCACAAAGCAGTTGCGTGTCAAAACAACGCTGGGCTCAGGGTGAATATTGCACCGCAGGCTGGGGCTTAATCACCGCTTCCCCAGCAGCACGCAGGGTCTGTGGGGATTAAATGAGGCCATGTTACACTGTTGGCTGGCTCTGGGGACAGCTACTCAGCCCTGGCAGGGAGCTTAATGCCAGCACTGAGCTCCTGGGTGCGAAGCAAGGGTGGGAAAGAAGGGGATGGAGCGGGTGGGGAGCGGCAGCACCACGGTTGCCAGGTAGCTTCGAGTTACAGCCGTGCCTCGTTTGCCTGAGCAAACACACCCCGCAGCACGATATTTACAGAGCACGGCCTTTGCTTGCCATTCCTTTGGGAGGTATAAAAATACTGAGAATTCCTCCTCTGGGAGCTCAGCAACAGTTGTCCCCCTGTTGTTGCTGTCGTCCCTGAAATGTGGCCGTGTTTGTGAGCCGTGCTGGAGTCACCTCGCTGTTTGCTCCACTCTCAAGCTCTGGGCTAGCTCCTCTGCCTTCTGCTTCACTGATCCCAGTGATACCTGGATATCAAGACGACAGCTTGGAGTTACCCCTGTAAAACTGGTCTGGTCCCAGACCAACAGGATTGCAAGTTTTGGAGTGAAAACCTAGCTGGATTCACTCTGCCATCTTAGCGGTCTGACATCCAAACTGCAATTAGCAGAGAAAATTGCAGCCTGCACTGAAATTCGAGGGAAGGAAAGTAAAGAAATGGCTTCTCTGAGGAAAGAAAGAATCAGAATTATGCACTGCCTGACCAACATGAATTATTAAACAGGGATATTTTGGGGAAACAGACACTTGTCAAGAGCCCACAGTACATGGTGATGCTGGGGGAGATCCTTCACTACAGGAGGTTCTTGCCATGCAAGAACAGAGGTACTTAAATAGTAGGTGGCATGGTACATTTTTAGTTTGAGTTGTTTTCCGCGGGCATCCAAGCACCAGGGTGCTGTCAGTGCTTGGATGATAGTGCTTTCATGCAGCAAACTCCAGCACAGTCCTCCTCACGGTGGCAGGACAAGCTAAAACTACGGCGCTACATCTCCGTGTTCAGATGAGAGGAGATGGACTCTCAGGGCTGTTGTCCCAGGGCCTCCGTGGCAGCCTTGGTGTCTTACTGACCTCCAAGAAAGGCCGGATACCTTCTCTGCGCCAGAATGGATCAGAGATGTATCACAGCTTGCAGGCACGGCGGGACTAAATAACTTTTATACCCAGACTTACAGGCTTGTTATCGGTGCAATTAGGGGATCTTACGTTTTGATCGTTTTGACGCTTCTTAGGAGCACACCAGCGCTCCTACGGGTTTGGTGGTAGAGATGGTGTTTTGCGTCTGGCGCACGAGAAGGTGTGGCGAGCAGCACCGTTCTATTTTCAGGTGCATTATAACATCATGAGACATTGATCCATTCAAGAGCTGGAATCTGTATAAGCACTTTTGTAATTGGTTCTTTAACAGGTACGCCACAAATGTGCATTATATGCGGAGGGGAACAGGGTGTAGGGGACCTGTAGGTCGACAGGGTTCAGGCGGCTGTCTGGATAAGCCGTGAATTCAAATCCTGTTGCAAGACTGTTAATTTGCAAAGGCCAAGCTTTCAGATTTCTATGACCCACAGGGCAGCTAGCAAAGTTTCATGGACAGTCTGTTCATAACCGATTATGACATAAACTGGAGAATAGGATATACATCTCTCAGCTTTGGGATATTTTCCTGTGGCTCAAAACTACTTACTCCTGCCGATGGGGGGGACCGTACATGTTGGCCGTGCCAGAACCGTTGCTAGCGTAGGAAATCTTACGTTGTGGTACGACACTGGTCAGATAAAAACTTTCAAGTGCGTTGGAAGAGGTTCAATCTCAATGAGACATTCTGACAGAGGGTTTTCCTTCTGGGTTACGCCTACCCCAAGTGCGGCTGTAGGCAGCAAGCTCCCGCGGAGAGGCGAGGAGCGTGGTCAGCGTGGCCACAGAGCGTCTGGTTCGCAACTCTCTCAGCAGGATGGCTGTGAGCAGCAATCTTCCCAGCTCTGGCCCCCAGGTGGTGATAGGAGGACTGCGAATGTCACCTGGCACGGGAAGGGCTGGGGACACGGTGTGGGGGGATATATGGTGATTGTGGGATGTCCAGAGGTGCTCCAACAGGTCTCCATTACGAGGGCACAACCCAGCTATCGCCCTGCGACCCTGCATTAATGCTGACAGGCTCTCAGATGATTCTGGTTCAGTATTGTCAAACAGACATTTTGGGGGCCAGAGGTTTGTAAAAACCCTGCCGCTCCAAAAAAATAGCTGTTAATAATGTGCTTCACTTCTCCTGCTCACTCACAGGAATACCAGGGTAGGTGAATTGCTTCACCGTGTGTGGGCTGCTATTTCTGGCTATATAGAAGGAGATTATTCTCGAAGTGGAGAGAACACAGTTTTGGATTCAGACAATGAACGGCAGTGCACTGTTGAAGTGCAGATATAAGTTTTCTTGAAAGAGTGATCGAGTTTAATTGTCGTTTCGGGCGTATTGAGGTACTTTAGGGAATCAGAGCTAATCTGCAGTGTTATGTGATTGGAACAATCCTTACCAGTGGCATAAAACGAGGTGTAGGAATACATTCAAGGACAAGAGAGCTGCTATTTATTTCCTGACACTGTGCACATAGCCTACTTTGTGCGGAAGATGGACGATTTATTTAGATGGACCCAGAGAGGATTAGATTTCATGTGACTAAGAGAGTTTTCTGGAGCTGTCAGTTTCCTGTAATCTCCTCCATCACCTTATACAAGCAAATGACGGCAGTAAGATTTAACACGAACTAAACGCTTGCCGCCCTAAGTTGCAATTCTAGGCAGGGATGTGAAACACCTAAGTAGATCTCTAATCATTTACAGTGGCAGGCCTTTTTGCACGTTTCCGCATGAGATGTTTCAATGGTGCCAAACCAAGAAGTCTCCGCTCAATATGTATGCTGTTTTGGACTCTAGAATGCCTAATCAGGGGTTTGCAAGGTTCTTCACATGTCAGATACATCTGTGAGTGTGTAGTGGCGCATACAATGTTCACACGAACTAAGGTGTGGATATTTTACCAGCTACGTGAACAGGCGTTTGTCTTCGCTCAGGTACGGGCAGTCACTGGATGACGAACAGGCACGGAAGATAGAATGCAACGCTGTCCCAACTCCGTAGAGGTGAGCTTGTACTTCATGATTTCTGCATAAGAAGGCAGGTTTCAACTGTAGGGTGTAAAGGACTGTATGATTTTTTTTTTTTCTGTAATATCTTTTATTCGACATCAATTCCCATTCCTTAGAATGGCCTGAGCGCACAGGGACTTATTATCACTTCCTCTCGGAAGGTGATCATGGTTGACGACATCCGATAGAACATCCATCAAGAAGAATCACCTACATAAACCCATCACTTGCAGTGTAACTAACAAGCGAGATTAGATAATCTATTTTAATGTGCTCAGTGTGTTTGGTAGATGTGTGGAATAATTACAAATTTAAGTATGGACATTAACAATAGTGCCGTCGAAAATATGATTTCTTTGTCGTTGCATAAATTGGGGAGCTCTTGAAATTGAGGACAGCTAGCTAAAGCGCCTTTGCCAGGTCTATGTGATCTGGATTTTGCGTTGCTTGTCATAGGAAAACTATTTCATTATTGAGTGACTAGCGCGTTGTTGGTAGTTTTTTTTGTTTTGTTTTTTTAAAGCAAGCAAGCTTTTCGTTTCTTGGCTTATCAAAACTTAGGTTATTTAGTGATGGTCACTCGGTCATTGTGTTCCTCCTCTGTTGTTGAAGCCTTCTTTTTATTGAAGGTATGACAGGAACCTCGTTTTCCTGGACCCCAGCTTCTATTTACATGCCTCGACTCGCAATCTAAATTCCCCGCTAATTTCCTTTGATTTTTTTCACACAGGGAGAACAGTTATTAGGATATTTATCCAATTATTATATTATGTAGTGATTATCAAATTAATTTTTATTATTAGCTGATATTTTCAACCTGTGCTTCATGCTGTGATGGAAGAGGCAAATTTGTTTGTTGCCTGCAGTTTGCCTTTCTGTGTGTTTTTAATTTTATTTAAAGTAATATTTAAGCTGCATGCCGTATTTTAAAGGAAGGCGATTCAGTGTTATTGGATGGCAAGGTGAAACATTGATGCTTTAATGAAGATCAGATTCTGTCAGCAGGTGTGTCAAAGTCTCTATCAGACATGTGTATCTTGATGCGGTCAAGCTCATGAGAAGGAGTGCAACCAGTCCACCGTGAGCAGAAGGTTACTTTGTGTTTTTGCCTGTTGCGAGGCAAGATGTCAATTCAATTCAGTCTGAGTGCTTGTGGCTGGAAGAAATAGAGACGAGCATGTATATCTTGGCAGCACGATCAGTAGATGAATCCGAGGTGGCACAAGAGAGCTTCTCATCCATACTCTTGCTGCAGGAGGACATGCGGTGGGCCTGGAGAACCAGGAAGTGAGCCAGGAACACTGTGCTTAACAAGCTCAGGATTCTCATGATGAGCAACAGGAAGAGGCTGAAGGCAAACACGTGGTTGAAACTACCATGAAATGAAACAACAATGCCAGGAAAATGAATTTCTCTTTCCGATCAGAAGCGCTATGTCTAATTCTTTGTTGATATATACATCGGGCAACTGATGGTTAGTATGAACACCATTGTGAAATTGATTTCTCTGGTTTGGAGTACAGTACATGAAGAATATCTCTAATGCCAGCTTTATAAGAATGCCATTTATTTTAGTTCTGTACCATTAATAACCTTTCAAAGCAATTGGTGCCTGGACTCCAGTGTTTTCAGGCCATTACTTGACCCCACTACAGGGGGCATCAGCTTCATTACTTGTTTCATGAAGTCAGCTTGTCTCCTCATGACTTCAGCTGTGAGAGTATGTATCTCACATCTATAGTTCCACAGGTGTGAGTGATCAGCCGCCTGAATCTGCCGAAGCCCTTGTTGGAAGGGGAGCAGTGACTCGAAACTGTCGGCGGAATAAGAAGCAGGATATTCATGTGGCTGTGTCAAAGGTCATCAATTATTGGCGGTGGGAATATCACGAGGTCAACTTATTGGGATATTAACGAAGTTGAGCATACTATGCTGACTTTCGTCTGTTGCACAACAGGGTACTGTTCTCAACTTCAGATACGGATTCTGCTCTCCTCTTACTGTTTGCAGTATAAGTCCGGTTGTGCCCCCCGACTTCTTGTTTTTCTGGTAGAATCGGTTCCAGGCTCTTCTCAGAAATCATCTCCAATTAATGAGTCTCCACTATTGTTCCCGAATGCCCCTCCCTCCACTGTGTTCATGTGGTCAATGTCGTTCCATAGCCTTGTTCTCAATGTGATTTCCAATTTCCTTCTCCCCTTACTTACATTCAGTGCATTTGCCCAGACAGTCCAATTGATCCTGATCTGCTCGCTGGTACTTTGCGTGCTAGAAGTTGTGCATGTGAGATTGCTTGGGTTTGCCACTGCTCCAGAGGGAAGGGTTAACCGGCGGGCCGTGAGAATCTATTGTGATGTTCGCGGGCTCCCCTTAGTTTCTCAAGATCTACTGTCCCTTTACTCGTACAAGTCTTGTGGCGACGATTTTGTCCATCCACGAGACGTTTGCTTCTCAATTAGCTTTGATTACCCTCCTCCCGTTAGTGGTTTAATGGCCTTTTCCCCGGCCGCCCTACCGGTCATCGGGCACTTTTTGTGCCACTGTTAATTTAATCTGACAGCCGGTTTAAACTCTGATCCTTTACACTCTCATACACTGTCAAGAACTAGGCAGCGGTTATAAGTCACTCAGAATCTGTAGAAGAAAGAGAAAAAAAAAAAAAAAACATAATATAAATAAAGACTGATAAAATTAGCAAAAATAAATAATAAAGGGTAGTACTTAAATTCTCCGAGAAAAAGCGCATATTGAGAGGCGTTTAAGAGTTAGTGGATAGCAGTAGGGATCTTGACCAGAAAGTCCGTGAGTGATGTGGAATGGACCTATGCCAGGTCAGGGCCGCTTTTAGGGAAGGACTGTATTCAAGCGCCAGCCTCGATTAGCTTTCTGGCAGTGGGTTCAAGCACGCCTTTGCTATGATAAAGCCTCCTTCTCCTTTCGACTTCTGTGGCTCTTTATTCGTGTATCATGGACCAATGTTTGTCGGAACATGTGGACTAACTAAGTTCAGTGAGTGTGTGAAACAGCTTTACAGGGACGATTTTCCTGATTTAGCAAAATGAGATTATAATATAATATCTCTTGTTGTTATTTTTGGGAGAGGCCCTTCTGCAATTGCTCTGAGGTTGGAAGGAGATATATTTGAAGAAGAGTTGACTGTTGGTTACATAAGTTTTCCCTGGTGACTAGGCAGTTATCAACATGAGAATCCACGTGCTATTGTCTCTGGCAGTGGGTCAGTGTCCTCCAGCCTTTGAGGCTGCACTTTTGACCCCCATTCAATTGCCGGCATGTGGGCGCCTGGCTCTGGCCCTAGGCACAGTGAGGCTGCAGCCTCAGTATCGAGTGCGGCTGCGGCAGTGTGTGGACGCAGCAGCTCCCTCTCCTTTTTTCCGTCTCGAGATGTGTCTGCATACATCTCTGCATTTTTAGGGTTATAAATCACACACAACAGCAGTTGATATAATCTACAAGCCGGGCCTGACCTTCGGTTTCTTTTCACAATTCCATGACTTGAGCAACATGAGTTTCGCTGGGTCTTCCCTGCTTCCAACAGTGCTGGTGCAGATAATGTGAGTGAAGCTAATTCGTTGCTATTTATTCTCTTCCGGAACACCAGGCATCCTGCATTGTGTGGCGTTTCAGTAGAACTGTGACTCAGTCTGGGAGGTGGGCCGTGCGTGCGCTTCCTGGGCCGGATCCATTCCTCCCAGACCGTTCTCAGCAGAGTCATGGTTTCCTTGCCAGCAAGTGTAACAAGGCATATGCGTCACCTAGGCACAAGCAAGAAAGAAGGCTAACCATGGGATTGGTATTTCTACAGAGTCTAATTTACTTTTCTAGAAGGAAGCCTCATTGTGTAGGAACTCACATCCCTGACAGGGATTCCCGGACGAGAGTCCACAAACAGCGATGAATGTGATAGAGAGCTCCTATCATGCGAGAAGTGACCTGGAAGTACCCTATATCAGACACCTGATTTTGTATTTCAGAAATTGAAGTTGCCAGTAATGGCTCTGTCCTGATATGTCGAAGATCATTTTTGGCTTGGGGAAATGAAAATGACAGCATGTGAGAAAACGTCGCCAATAATCTGGAGGCCAGCACCGTTTAGAGATGTGATTATTTAACCTCCCTTTCACGCAGAGAGCTGTGCGTGCTATGGGTAGGAATAAAATACACGCTGGTCAGTGTTGACGCAATCTAAGCTGCGTCTCTTGTTTGATAGGTATTGGGTTTTCTCTCCCCTCCCTCTTTCACATGCACGTTTGAAACTCGTGTCATTTTCCCTAGGTGATCTTGGTTTTTGTGAAGATTTTTCACATAGGGACATGGTGATGCGATTTGTGCACTGACCACTGAACAGTGATATGCGATGAGACTCATGGACCTTCCACTCGGATTCCATGGTTACATCTGTGTGGTTGATGGACAAAAGCTGATTAGGGCTTGTATGTAGTGACAGGGCAATGGCGTCAATGTTGGATCGTTAACGAATGTGAGAGGGAGTTGGATTTAAGATGTGTTTTTCGGTACAGGGATTGAAATCTAGTTTCCCCTCAATGATAAAGGGATGGTTGGACCCGGACATGGGTGGGTCTGCAGATGCATTCCTCGGTCGGTTGGTTTCTTGGCCCCTGTTCCTCTCGGGGAGCTGAGTTTTGTACGGCCAGGGATGGTGTGGGGTGTTAGCCAGGCATAACCGTGGCTGAGATGTGGGAAGCATTTCAGTGTTCATGGGAGGTGCGGATGAACTCAATTGAATTCTTTGTTCACGAGCTCCCCTTCCTCCCTCCACAATCCAGGGCCTTCCATTGAATCCTTACAGTCTTTAATTCGGCTACGCAGCGTGGACACTCTGAATGGCCAAGTACGCAAGCTTTTGAGAGGCGTTGCAGCATGAACTCAACAGCATACCCTTGACGGATCTCCAGATACTGATAAAGGACATCGGGATGAGAACTCACCTGGCCGACATTAAGTATAATTGCACAGATATGATCATGTTGGTGTTAAAGACATCAGTGACTCTCCCCTCACATGCTATGCGAACAGAACCCGTCAGACTAATGAGAGATTGATAAGGTACCTCTGTGAGGGAGGGACTGTGAAAGTTTCTAGGAAGGGAACAGAAGAAAGGAGAATGCTGGAACAGAGAGAGTAAACTGAATTCATGGGACAGTAAGACAGAAGAAGGATGAGTACCCAGGGACAAATTGAGTATTAATTCGCCCGTTGATGGAAATGCTTGCGCACTTCCCTCAACTAGCATGATGGGCTTGCGTCTCCTGATAGTACATCTGCGTGCAGATAAAGTATTGTTTAATGCATTAGTCAATAGTTCGCACAATGTAAACAGCAGCCCTCAACTCTTTGCCCAAGCTTTAGGTGTGCCAGTGCCTCTAGTAAGAGAGGTCAGGGGAACCACTTGGTTAAGCCAATTTTGAAAAGCGGCTGCACCAGAGAGGGTGGAATGGGATTGAAATATGCCACTGTTGTCTTCGGGGAAGGAGTAGTAGTGCATGTCACTTCCTGCACAGCCAGGGTTCTTAGAATGTTGGTTGATGTGTTATTTCCCGATACACTGTGTTATCTGGAACAGAGGGCTCTTCCACCGAACGTATTAAATTACTGTGCTTTGATCTTCACCTCCGGCTATAATATTTCTCTAGCCCCGGAATAAAGGTGGTGGGTCCAATGTGGCTAATTAAACGGTTTCGGGAGGGCCACAAAAAGGGGTGGTTTGGTAGGGGAAAGAACAAGCCATCTCGAGCCAAATAGGTTTTAATTTTACCATCCGGCCAGGCTGACCTTTTCTCAAGTTCCTTGTATCCATTCTTTCAGGTCTACCTCTATTTGAAGCCATCCTGGGGTTCAAAGTGCAGGAAGCCAGTTGCTGGACCTCTTCTTTGTTCTGACAGATTAGCCAATTCTCAAAACTGGCAGTTCTGAGGAGGCACCTTCACTGAGCGACGTCTTGTTCGGCCTTCTGAACGGTAGCACTTGTGAATCTGTCCATGCCAATAGTTGCTTTTTATCTTGGGCATAGGAAAAAAGCCATAGCACTGCGAGCTTGCAAAAGTAAATGGCGGAGGCATGGTGTCTTTTTCTTACCTGTCCCTTAAAGGTTGGGCCTCTGGTAAGTAGAGAGCTGTTGTGAAGAGGCGAACAAGGGGTTAAACAGTTCCTGCACAGAGGGCCGAATTATGCTTCTGATGACAAAACTAAACCCAGCAAAAGCAACAACATGATTGCTAGCAAGTCGGGATATAGGATAGAGGCTATGCGCTACTACCACACATCAAACCCCAAGGCAACTCTTTACTGCGGATTGTGACCTTTTACACACTTCACGCTGGAGTCTGCCCTCAACCTGGCGAAGCCACAGAAGCATTTTAAAACAAACGGTAATTTTCAAGCACGCCGATCGTGTAGAATAGCCAGTTCCAGGATACTTTTGTGTAGAGCAGCCAAAAACGGGACTTGTAATATAAGGTTTTGGTAGGGTTGATTTGTAGGGTGTGGAAGCAGACAACCTAGCCGAACGCAGGCGTAGAGTGCCGGTAGGAATTTTCAGCCATGATTTTAGGGCGATTGTAGGCTGTCAATTTACCGCATTTGTATATCCACTACATAGCGCATCAGTCGCTTTGACAAATGTTGGACCACGCTAAAACGACTGCCCGAGTAGTATTATCTCTGCGCTTTATTCCCCAGGCACAGGCATGCAATGCAGGGAACACAATAGAACACCTTCGGGAACCCGATATGTGGAAACACAGCCTAAACTCCATTGATTCTTGGAGGCAAACTGGGGCGGGGTGGTAGGCCCAGTGGGCTACCCCTCCCGTAGAATTCTGTTGAGAATCTTTCTCCCTGCGTCTGCATCACCTCTTTTCTCTTTTCTTGGTAAATATCCTCTTTGCGTGTTAGAGTGGAGCATCTCGAACGTTTGCTCATGTGTAGGGCGCGATTACCCCGGGTGAATTCTCTCCAAGAGTCCCTCCTGTTTATGATCGAAGAGATAATCAGGATTTGGTGGGAGTGCTGCGGGGGTCTGAGCTCCCGGAAGGGAACTCGAAGACGAATTTTGTGGACTCCAGGCTGCCTCCAGCCTATGGGGTGTACGGTGGGAAAGGGGCTTAAAGAGATATCCTGGTAACTGCCGGAGAGGTGCGGGCATCCTCAACCAGTCCTGCTCTGAGAATAGTATTACTCCCAGGGATACTAGTGCATATTTAATATTTTGATGTTAATGTATCATTATATTATAGGTTGAGTTAAGACAAAATATAAAGTGAACATAAAATAGTGTGTGAACATTTTTAGTCAAGCAGCTTATGCCTGGTATCTCAGGTGCATAATTATTGGTGACTCCAGAAAAGAGATATCAACCTATCTTGTTACTAACATGAAAAATTCTTCCATGCAGCAAAAAACTTTTTATTGAGCTCCAGCGTGTAGCTTGTCAGGATTTTAGGGATGTAACATTATTTTCTGGGCATTCATGGGGATACTGGGAATCTGCGACTTATACAGACTTTCCCTTTCTACCATCATTTTGTCTTTATGCTCAGGTCTGTCTGGTGTAATTGTCGATGTCATTGCAGGCTTCTCCCTGCCTCCACTGAACTTACTCGAGGTGCTGCAGGGCTGGACGCAGCCCTACTGCAGTATTAATTCTATGAACTGGATTCGGCACTTCAGTATTTTCTGTTTTCATAGTGAGTATTGAATGTGGAGCCGAACAGACTACAGTGATACCACACACTTCAGTCCCTCCACAGAACGAGAGAGTTTCATGCCAAGTACCGTTCAATTCTAATCATGCTTAATACCCCGCCTAGATTTTCACCAGGCTTCTAGTAGAACTGTTCACATACATATTTCTGGCAGCATGACAACACAGCCCACCAACTGGAAATCAGCCCAAGAGGGTGCTGAAGGGTTAAATGCCTTGCTCGTTTCTCTGTCTCGCGCTGCCTGAAGCTCGCGAGAAAATTGTCTGTGTGCTCTCACCTTCTAAAAAGTTGGCCTGGAATTGAGGATTCCCGTAATCAGCAGCTAGTCTTTTTTAATAGTTATTTTATATAGCCTTTTGGGCCTGGATACTTCCCCTTGGTCCAATGACTGGTATTGCCTACAGATATAAGTTTTAGTCATTGTGGTTGATAGACAGGTAAGGTGTTGCTAGTTGACTCTGTCCTCTACTGGTAGCTCTCAGTCCAGTTCCCTTTCACCCCCAGGTTTCTATACTTCCCATTCTGTGTTGTTTTAGTGTCTACCCGCAGTTTGTGAATTCCCATCTATTTGCTTATTTAATGGAGGGAAGACTGAAAAAGGAAGGCTGCCATGTGAATACTTTACTTCGGAGAACTGGAAGAAAAAAGACAAGGAATGCTTCTGAGGATTTTATCTTAGGAAGGGCTAAAATTTCGAGAACCAACTACAGATGTTTTATCTTCTTTCTCTCAAAAAAAGTACCTAGTTGTTATTCTTTCTACAAGGAATCAGGAAATCACACCATGGGCGAATTTCATATATAGCATTACCTTGGAAGTTTTTTACATAGTACTTTCAGAACGAGTCTGTAGTGTTCTAAAAAGTTTTCTATCTAACATTTAAGTAATTGGGATGTGGAAGCAATAGAGGGATGTTTGAGACCATATTTGACAATAATCAACCTGTTCTGAAACTTACTCTTTAAATGTTGGACTTACAAACTAGACTTGATTCTGGAAAGAGTATCTCTTCTTCTCCTCGACCCGAACTTCCTTTTGATTTACACCCCGCCTACTACTTGCCCGCACTCCCTCCCTTGTGTTTTAGGTGTTCCTTACTCTCCTTTGAAATTGCGTTATTGTGCATTTTAACATGGAGTTGGTTTTTAAAACTTCCCTGAAATACTTGGTTGCAAGGTGTTCAGACTACTGTGTGATAAGTACTGTTTTACTGCTTTACCTTGGTAGTCTGTGTTCTCTGTCAGCATAGGAGGTCACTGCAGGACAATTGCATTTTTTTTAATCTTGAAGAAAGTAAATTTCCTGTAACATAAACAAAGAATGGGAAGTATTGTGAGTCTGCTACATAGAGCCACAAACCAAGCTAAATAACTCAATAGCCATCCCACTATTATTTACGAATCTCAACCAGGACTGCACAGCACTTGGCTGGCAAGCAGAAAAGAGGGCATTACCCTAAGAACAGATGGACTTGGCTGAACCTCAGGCTGATCCCCACTGAATTTAAAAGAGCCCACCTACACTGAAGTTCATTCAACAAAGAACTCTATAAGAAATTATGTAAAAGCTGTAAAGTGCACAGTATCCATGATGCCATGTTAACCTACTGTATCATAATTTTGAGAAGAGTATTTAGATGCAACAAAATGTCACTATTTAAAAAAAATTACATTAATACATTAAATACACTAGTATTAGATCTTAAGAGCGGACTGGGTTACGCAGCTGCAGTCCAGTCCTAAGCAGCAAATTCTGAGTCCCTGATTATTCATTCTGAGACCACAGAACTTCAGTCTCCTCAAAGAGGTATCAGAAAAGTGGAGCAATGCAGAGAATATCACTGTTAACCACATGCCAAGTTCTGCCGGGGAAAAAGGCAGAGATAATACTCATTACTTGCATGCAAGACTGTGGATATACAATGAGGTTCTTTCTAGACCTGGGCTGGTTTCTCCACACACTAATGTGTGCCCGTCTCCCAGCTTTGGGACCTCTGCTCATCCCTTCATTGTGTGCTGTTGCTTATGCCCTGTGCTTTCTCGAGGCCAAGACAAGAAATGCTCCTTTTACTTGCAAGCTGCAGTGCTATCAAAAGCACAGCTGACTCAAAGTTCTTCCACAAGCCTGTGAAGAACTGAGTTTTGCTACTCAGAAGAGTTCAGGCTTCCTTCACTTTGACCCCAGGATGGCTTCAAAATAAAGAGGAGCTGGATGGTACAGATACAGGAGAACCTTCCAGATGCTTTTCTTGCCACATATGGGCCTGGTTGCATTAGAGGAAATTTACTGGTGATAGACACTGATATCCCATCAGGAGCAGCTACTGCCAGTAATGGTTCTAAGACACCCTAGATGTCTTAAGACCAGCATCGGCCTAAATTTGATTCTGTCCCCAAACATACCTTTTTCCATATTGGGACAGATGCTTTTAATGTATTGATGCAGTATGTTACAGCTTCAAGGGATTCTGCTCTGTGTGGAGAGGAGACTGCAATAATCACACTTGCTTCAGTTATTGGAACCACACTGGGGAAGAAGAGGAACAACACAGCTTTAGCTAACACTGTACATCAGAGCACCCCAAAGTGTAGCCACGTCAACGTCAACATTCGGCCACATGCTCTCCCTGACCTCATTCAGACTGAGCAAGTGTGTCAACCACATCCAAAAGATGTATACACTTTTTAAAAGAAGAAAAGACCATAGACATGGTTTAGATTCCACTCTTAGAATAAATAAACCACCAACACAAGCTTTTTCTTCCATTCTTTTTTCTTTTTTTTTTTTTTTTTTTTAAATTAAGCTATGGATTAAAAGGGGAATCATTAACTTGAACAATACAGAAACTCACTGGGAAGCTAACTTAATAGAACATAACAAGTTAGAAAGCCAGTTCTTATCTGAAAATCTAAGAAATAACTGTTCACACAAAATTGGAAGAAGAAATTAAGTGCTTCATGCTATGCAGATTTTTGCAATGAACTATTTTTGATGAATTCTGATTTAAATTCTAAGTTTCTACTTGGTCTTGCATTACAAACTTAAAAGAAGCAACAAGGTTCTGTGCTTCTCCTTTAATTGTAGTATTCCCCAAATCACTCCAGTCCCTTACGTAGATCTCTAGCAGCGTCCAAGGAAGAATTCATTTAACACTTGAGTTGCCCTCAAACAGTCACTCTCTGTTGCTAGATGGAAATAGGGAAACACCCCTCAGACCTTGAATCTCATCTTGCCAATCATATCCTAAATTCCTTAGATTTCTGCAATCCTGCTATTTCAGCAGGTATCTGAGAGACAGAAAAGCCAAGAGTATGTGAGATTTAGTATTCCCATGTTTTGAATCCAAAGAAATCTTTATCCAAGACTCAAGGAACATTGTTCTCCTTAAATGTGGTGGCAATTACTATAGACACAGCCTAAGCTTTCAGACTTTGATAGAAAAATTGACTTAAGTCTGACAATAAGGACATCTACAGCACCTCGCAGACAGAAAAGAAAAACAGAAAGTGTTGACAACTTTCACACCTTTTAAAAATAAAGAAACAAACCAATAGCTTCCCTTCCTGGAGTGAAATTTTCAACTTTTTTCTCCTGCACAGGTCAAATCACCAGCATCAAAGTCCAGTCAGGCTAAATATGGGAACTGCAATCGCTAAGAATATACAATTCTTGGAAAATAAAGTATTTGAAACTTAGCTCCAGAACAAGAGCTTGATCCTTGCAGCCACGCTTTGCTGCATCTATGGTTTTCTAAAACACTCTGGCAGGTTTTTGCTAACTCTGTAGCTACAAAGCCATGGGCACCAGAACAAAGATAAAATACTCCAGTTGCAGAAAGGATGGGGTCCTGACATAACATACCCCAAGTCATGTTGCACTGCAATTTGTTTGACGATGGCCATTTCTGTTCTACAGCTCTGCAGATTTTTCTTTAATTTTCGGTCTCCCTGCCTATTGATGTATATGTGGCCATAATTCTAAGCTGAATCACTTTTTTCTGCCTTTCAAAAATTATTTCTTGAGTACCTAAACAGAGATGAATTTAATCATTAACACCATACTAGATAAATGAATACATACTTATATCTTTAATAATGACATATATTTATTACGTAGTATAACAATAACTATATTAATACTGAGTAATCCAGAGAGTTTTGCTGATAGTCCAGTGTCAGCTATTGTTGCTAAATATAAACAACTGCTCCCTTAACACGACAGTTGCTATGAGATTATTTGAACAAGATAAATCTTTTCTTATAAATTAGGAAACATTCTACTTTACACACATTACCACACGGACTAGTCTGGCCCATAATACGCCCAACGGCTGGACACTGTGGTACCTACCAATGGCATTTGTCCATGCAATTTTTAAATGTCCTGTATTTAGGAGCTGGGTAGCACTGAGATTTAAGCACAAAAGGGGTTTCATATGTGTGCCATGCACATTAAGCACAGGACAGAGCTACCAGCCTTACTTTCACCAGCCCATTGGTAAAACAGTACTTCCCTTCCAACTAAGACCTGAGTTGCAGGACCTTACATACAAATGTGGATATGTGGCTGGCATAGCCACAGTATTCCATTTCCCTCCTGGAACAAGTTGATAACAGGCATAACAGAACAAGTCCCAAGCAGCTCTGTACCCTAGAGCTGCTGTTCTGTTCAGTCCTAGGATAGCTGTACCAGCTAGAAAGTTTCTCACTGGTTTAGCCCAGTGCAGCTATTTAAGAGCTGCCATGGTCTTGCTCTAATAATTCAGAACATGTTTTCTAAACATCTGGGGTTCAGACAAGGATCAGATTTATGAGAACTACAAGTCTGGGATGTGGACAACCTAGGTTCCATTTATAAGACTATTAACATATCCAGAAATTTAGCTCACAAATATTAAACTCACCAATGAACAAAGACACTGCCCCACAGCATGGTGAAACAACGAGCTCTGATACTTCATCTACAGAGAGCTTTTCAGACTTGAGCTTGATAAAATCTTTTGGCACATTTTTGCTTTCTTCCATATCTCACTAGAAAAACTGAAATCAAACAGACTCTGTTGTTGATTCTGGAAATACTAACATCAGCCGACTCCTATTTATCAAGTGCTGATGCCCCAATTAATGCAGAACACCGCACTGTGTATTTGCCCAAGAGACTAATCTACACGTGAAATTCACTTCACAGCAGTCTCAGTGAGAGAATATTAAGTGCAATAACAAGCAATGACCAGCTTTTAATGCAAACATATTTTTTTCTAATAGGAAAGTCTGGTACTGTGGGATAAAACTATAATTAGCCCGAGGCCCTGGTTAACAGTACATTCAACCAGAATAGACCACTGTGTAGTGCAGGTAAACCTACAGTGATAGTGTCAGTCTCTACTGCTTATCAAATCAAACAGTTTAAAACAGATTTCTGATAAACACAGATTAGGACTTCTAATCATAAAGTTGAATATGCTCTCCAGCACCCCATATTATCAGGCTGTTTCAGTCAAACACAAGAAATGTCTAACTTTTTTGAGTAAAAACCAGTCATCAGATCATCTAAGAATGAGAAGTATTTTGAGAAGTAGCAATGGAACAAGCTGCAGTATATATATGGACTGGCACGGGAAAGTAGGCAAAGAAACAAAGCTATGCTAAGCTCTTAAACAGCAACAAAGTAACAACATTTCTAAGCAGCAGTCAATTATTTTTTCTGTATTATCTTTTCTGTTAAAAAAGCGGCAGCAAGATTTTCATTTTCTTATTTAGGACAGCCAAGTATCTACTAGTAGCAAGAAACAACCAGCAAAGTGTAACAAGACCTAAAACCCAGATTCAAAGCAATGCCTGACCTCTCTGGCAAGTGTCTTCCATTTACTGCATACGTGTTAATCATTTACTGGTGCACTGGCTTATAGTTTCTGCTCAGCACAAATGAACTCTCCAGATGGAAACACAAGTTGGGCTCTTTCAAAAGATTACTGGGTTTGAGGGGGAGACTTGCAATCACATCTCTGGACCTAAACAAGAAAAGTTTCTTGTAACATCATACAGAACTCTGGAGGTATTTTAGCACAGGACTACACTCCAAAGGAAACTAAGCAATGCGTGATACCTACCTAAAAGACCCTGGGCAGGTTCAGCCTCCACTAATTGGTGGGATGATGGCAACCTCGTCTCCAGGTTGCAGGAGCAGGAGCTGATCTCCAAGAAGCACGTACTCCTGGCGAACAGCAAACACCACTTGATCCCGAATGACAGCAAGCCTGAGGGGCGATTGGCAAGAGTACAAATAGGTTTCCAAACAAGGTTTGCATTTAGCCACAAGCTTTTATTAAACAACAAACTGATGTACAGTCTAGGGCAGCTGAGGAAAAAAGCACTGAGATTCACACAACTTTGCTTCCAAGACACTGTCAAAAACATAATAAACACACACCTCCTAATCCTGGATTTTCTTTCTTAGTGTCTAAGAAGAAACAAAACCAGTATAATTACCAGAAGTAAGGAATTAGATTTATCATAAGCCTATGTCAGAACAAACCAATGTGGACCAGACTCACTTCAGAAGCTTACAACAAAAACATTGGTAAACTCAAGAGGCAGGAACCATCCAGTTCCAGATTAGAAGGGAATGCTGCCCTGATGCAGTGTGGCTGGACTGTTGTGTAATTTTCTTAAACACCAAGAAGCACTTGCAGTTCCTGAGATCTCAGGAAGATTCAGTGGTTAAAGAGTAGCTCTTCTTGTATGTGCTCAGTTTATGACGCTTTGGATCTTTTGTATTTACAGGTCTGAAATCTGCAATTGATAAAGAGTGGCCACAGAACTGGTAAGAGGCAAATGTGATGTGTCTTCTGGCAGATCTTCTACATTTTTTTTTAATGTGAGATGTTGCCATGAGAGTCCATAACTCTGGGTGCTGAGGCAGGGAGTCATCTCCACAAGTAAGTGCAATGACACAGCAAGCATGAGGGCCATGGCAGTTATACACCAGAAAAAAGAATACCAGCATTTTACTTTAGATGGTGCCAGGCATGGTAACTGCTCTTGCTTGAGACTACAAAATCTGGCACAGCCAGCTGAAACTGTATTGCCTAGAAACAAGTAAGCACACCAAAAGAGAGCAAGTAAAAATCATCTTATTTCCTACCAGCCAGATGGAGAAAAGTAGGCAAGGCACAAGCTGTGCAAAACACAGTAGCACTGACTCAGACGGCAGACTGAAGAGAGGGATTGTATGAAAGCAAAGCGAGCCACTAAAGAACTGCATGCCACATGAAACTGAAGTGCCCATAAGAAGGACAGGCTCTAATTGAAGTCCCTTGCAAGCTAATTAATTGGGGAAAATGGGTGGAACAGAAAAGCACTGTCAAGTATGCTCAAGCTGCAATTTGAATATCCACCAGCAATGTGAATAGAAGTCTGTGGTCAATGTCCTACAATTATATTGAGTTTTTCCAGAAGAGCTAGGAACAGAAGCATTTTTCAAGAAGGACACTGTGAAATAACTGCAAATGCAAATTATATTGCCCAAAGTCATCATTCATAAAAGGACAAAGTTGACAAATTGTGGCAAAATGACCAATGGTGCTGCTGCTGCTTCTGAGAGAGAGGAAAAGCCTGCAAAGTAAAATACACACATTCTCTACTGCCTCCACCACCAAAACACACTTAATTTCAATTCCCTGTGAGGGAAAGGCCCCTGGCCCAGCAATTTGTAAAGAGTTTCTCATTTGGAAACAGATACCACTGCTAAATAATTCATTTTTTTTCATAGTGTTTGAGAGTACTTTTCTAAAGAAAGATTGTGCCTAAAGGAAGACTTTGACACCTGTGTCCCAAGTTATGGAAATTCAAAAACACTAAGCACTAAATCCTGAGGACCACAACCTCTCTCACACCTTACTTCCTTTTTAACCCCCTGCTATCCCTCCAAAATGGTGTTGCACCTTTGTCTATTAGATTAATTCTTGACAGGACTGAGCACCCTTTCCTCAGCCTGAAACAGAGGGCACATTTCTGCTGACATCCCCGAAGAGTACCAGTCCTGCAGAGGCCCTTACAGCACAAGCAGTGCTCTCTCAGGACCAGACTCCTAGTGAAATGCAAACAGCAGTGGTGTGGCTTTTTCAGAGAAGAGAACATTGAAAGTGGCTGAGCCTATTTGCTGTGTAGGGCTTGAGTGGCTGGAAGCCTGTGGGGGCTTCAGTTCCCCTCCTGAGCTCGGCCTGGTGGCTTACAGCACAGTTACAGAAAATCACAGAATCAATTAAGCTTGAAAAGCACTCTGAGATCATCAAATCCAACCTATGACCGAACATCACCATGTCAACTAGACAATGGCACTAAGTTCAATCTTTCCTTAAATACCTCCAAGGACAGTGACTCCACCACCTCCCTGGACAGCCCATTCCAGTTCTAAGCACCCTTTAATGAAGAATTTCTTCCTGATGTCTAACCTAAGTGACTGATAACACCAGCAGACCGTTATTTATTTCTTATTTTTTGTCCTGGCTGTGCTTGATCCCTCCTTGAGATATCTCACATTCTCCACAGGCTGACAACGCAGTGTAATTTTCAGGTTACCTCATCACAGCCCTCCTGGACAATGGGCCACGTTCACCTCTCAGGCCCAGTTCTGGGTATGTGTACTGGATCTGGGCTTTCCTTGTGTACATGTAAAACTACAACATTGCCAGCTGTGCAAAACACAAAACTCTCGGTGCAGGTTACCAAAAGGATGTAACAGCACTGTTTTTGTACTGTTGAAGTACTGCTATGTGTTCCAGTCAATGCTAAACGTATTACAAAAAAAATAAAAAAAAAAAATAAAAAAAAAAAAATCCAGCCACGTTTTTCCTTTGCACCTCAAAGGTTAGCTTGCTTGATACCTGGGATGGCTTGACCGATCTCCTCCAAAGCTGCAGAGCTGACTTCTGCCGTGGCCCGAGAGGGTTTTCGCAGCGCAGTCCCGCCAGCTCCGCGCTCCTGGCGAAATACAGCACCGAGACCTGCCGGGAAACAAACAGCGCTCAGGGGAGCGGGGCCTGCCGCAAACAACCCGCTCCGAAACACCAGCACGCAGCCGGAATCCGAGCGACAGGAAAAGCTTTCCTAGGCGTTTCTCGATGCCGATCGGCTCTGCCGCGTCCTTCCTGTCCCGGCTCTAGGGACAGCAGGGGCAAGGCGGGAGAAGCCGGGGGCGGTGAGTGACCGCGGATCCGCGCCCCGCTCCGGCTGCCCAGGCGCTCCGCCGCCGCCCGCGGCCAGGGGCCAGCGAGAGCCCCGCCATCCTACCCGGCAACGGCCGAGCCTCCCGCCGGGCCGGGACCCTTAGGGCTGGCCGGCAAGGTTTTGCACCTCACCTGGCAGAGCATGGAGCCGCCGTCCCGGGCGAGTTGCCCTTTGCCACGGGCCAGCGGCGGCGGCCTGCGCCCAGGCGAGCAGTGCGGGCTCGGCCCGCCCCTTGCGGCTGGCCGGGAGCGCCGCGGGGGGGGGCCCCCCCCGCTGCCGCTGCCGGGCCGGGCTGGACACCGGCGCCTTCCCTCGCACGGCTGGGTGGCCGAGGTGGGAGAGGCCGCGGCTACGCCCCCGAACTCCGGCTGCAGTTTCGGGGACGGCACCTTACAAGCCGATGTTTCAAAGTAACTCGGAACCCCGTGCGCCTCGGGATTGCAGATGTTTGTAAACTTTATGCATCCACAGCCTTGCGCATGTTAAACATCTGCTAAATGCACAGCACAGGTATAGTTGGCGTATGAAATGCACGGATTAGTTTCTAAGCTGACACAGGATTTCAGGGATAGGGCCTGTTTCAGCGCGGAGATGGGCAGCTGCGCCTCTGCCTTCAGTAACAGCATGGAAGGACAGCAGGGTAGGAGAACACTGGCTTTCACCGCCGAGGGCAGAGTGACATGGGGTGTGTAGAAAGTGCTGCCAAGAGACCCCCAGCAGTTATTCCCGGGCACAACTGTGCACCAGAACTATTCCTTGTGGGTGGTCAGAGTTATTTCCCTAGTGTTTGGTGACACTCATAACCTCACACCAGTAATGGAGGAGCTCCTCCAGACAGACGAACCAGGGGCAAGTCCACAGTGGTTATCAATGTTTGGAAATCATACTGCCAAAGGCCAGTGTCCACAAATGAGACAGAGGAGCCCTGCAAAAATCAACTTTACTCAAAGCTAGGAAGAGCCCACTGGGCAATACCCATCTGGGGTCTCTCAGGTGTTTAGGGGCCACAACCTCCGTTTACTCTAAGCTCCTTCCTACTTTCCCTGTTGGGTGAGGACATGGAAGATGCAGCCTTCCAGATCCGCATGCTAAATATCTCCACTCTAACACACACCCCCACACCCATTCTTCCAGAACCTGATTGGTTCTTTCAGGTTATCAGGTCGTTTGTAAAGACATATACGCCCATTTCTCCTATCATCAGTGGCACAGAGTTTGTGGTCGGTGATTGTGATTTGGCCTGGTGTCATAGAGTTGTTAAGGTTGGAAAAGACCTCTGAGATCCAGTCTGATCATTACCAAAGCACAGTTGTGTTCACCACTAGACCATGTCCCTGAGTGCCACATCCACAGGTTTTTTGAACACTTCTAGGGTTATTCTGCCACTTTCCTGAGTAGCCTGTTCCAATGCCTGATCACCCTTTCAGTGAAGTAATAATTCCTTATATACAAACTAAACCTCCCCTGGAGCAACTTGAGGCTGTTCCCTCTTGTCCTGTTGCTGATTCCTTGGCAGA
>CM019236.1:14945166-14962948 GCA_009741485.1 Malurus cyaneus samueli | reverse complement strand
CTTTTCCTATATATATTATCATCATGTCTGGAATATTTTCAGGGGGAGGCTTCCACTATAAATAGCTTCCCCAGGCAAGGAAGTTGGGTAGTCTGCCAGGAATTGTTCACCAAGGGGCAGATTTATCTATCAAGTTGCTGTTCTATGAGAGTTATGCGCTGAGTTGTTCGCGCAAGGTAATTTCATTTGAGCCTGATACGTGACGCCGATCAGATAAGCTAGTAAGCACACATAAATTTTCGTCGCTGGACGAAATCTGGAGACAAGGGCTTTCCGATGGAGAAGTCTCAGTAGGGCTTCAAGACTTACTGTTAGAATATATACATTATTGTAAATGAACTGCCCCATTGGAAGTCTGTCTTGTTACAAGAACTCTGCTGATTCAGAGGTCCTATGTGTATAATGCTTTCTGTAATGAGAAAGACTCGAGTAGCTATACTTAAGGTGTCAGAAGCGAATGGTGTTGATAGACCTATCAGAGCGTCAGGCTGGGAAAAGACAGAAAGCTGCTCGTCTCCCTCGCTGACTCTCTCTCTCTGGACAAAGCTGGAAATTGTGTTCCTCTAGCTATGGGCCGTTGTCGGAGGAGATCGAGGTGGATGACTGGAGTAGTCCGAAGCTGTCTGTATAGAAAGAGTGAAGGGATCGACGATTTGGGTACACATATTGAGCTAGACGGCCTCGCCCCTTGCCTTTCCCTGCGGGAGGGCTTGGTTGTGGCCCCAGGCATTAACATATCCCCGAGTGCCCGCTTCATCCTGGCTCCCCACTCTGAAAGCCGCATCAAAGATGTCATGGTTTTCCCCGTGCCTTCGAGGAGCAGGCCAGAGGCAAGCACATGGAAGCGTCCCTGGCTTGCAGCCACCCCGCCGCTTCAGCTCCGCTGAAGCCAGGCCTTCAGTCAGCAGCAAGTCCCGTCCAAATTCCTTCGTCTTGCCTCCGCATTGGTGCTGCAGACTGCGCAGCCTGTTCTGCTGTAGTCCGTGCCTTGGTCCCAACAGCCCCAGTAGTTTAGGTGCTGCTTGCAGCAGCCCTGGCCCCAGATGTGCGGCTGGCCCGCAAACCTGCCCAGTGTCCTGAGGCAGCCCACATAAGCTGCCTTTGCTTGGACACGTCCCTACGCCTGAGAATTCCCTGGCTGCTTCTGGACATCTCATGCAATTGGCTGTCCGCAGACTCAAATATTATGGAAGGTGCGTCCGCTCCAAACCAGCCCATTAGCTAGAGACATTGGTGTGCCGAGCGGCTGACTTCAGCGGGCGAAGACATTGGGAGGCCGGTCAGCAGGTGGAAGAGCGGAGGTTGGGAAGCATCCTGTGGTCCCACCGTCAGCGCCTGGCACCTGTTGTCAGTCTTTATGATACATGTCCTGGCGTTGGCCACATACCAGACACTTTGAAGCACTACGGAGTGATTGGCGCAGCCTCCACCGACCTCCCGATGTTATGTTAACTTGCTTCCAACATGCAAACACTGACAGTGCTTTCAGGAGAAATAATTGTTTCCTGATATTTAATCTGAACCGTTCCCATGGTGAGAGTCTAGGTTCATTTTTCTGGCTCATCTTGGCGAGAACTTACGCTGCTGATCCTTTGGGAATTTCTTCCTGGGAATGGGGACAGACGGAGGCGTGCTCCCAGGAGTCACCTACTGACGTACTAGCAGTTATTTGCGACACAGACAGTTATCTATAGAACAACATGAAAGTAGAAGTTAAGAATCATTAGTGGCGGAGTAGTAGTCAGTCGGTGGTAGAGGTTGAGTGTGTAGTAGTAAAAAAAAACATGATACCAAAACAGCCCACCGAAAATCCCGCCCACAATAACCAAATCACAAGATGTAAAATTAGGTTCAATAAATGATGAAAAGTTGAGAAAGAGTAGAATACTAATAGAATTGGGATGATAGGAAGTTAGAGAAAGAAGAAGAAACAAAAGAAGTATGAAGGTATCGTAGAAAAATTAGGTAATAATGCATTAGGAATCAAACGCGGATAAGAATTAAGATGATGCTAGAAGAAGAAACGAGTAATGGTTGAGTAAAAAAATAATCAAAAGAAGCAAACGAATAAAATTACTATTATGAGAGTATTATTAAGAGAAAGTCAATATAGCTACATCCACAGCATCTTTCTAGAAGGTTCGAGATGTTTTGCGTGGGTGTGAAAGAGCCTTACAGACCCTCTTGTCCTTATACTGCCTTGTCTTCTGCTTCTTGCTCTCTCTCTGAAGACTCTTTCCGTATTTGCTTTCTTCTCTCTACTTTACATCTCTAGTTAAATTAAAATCACGTGGAATTACTATCTGTTACTGTTTCATCATATGTCTCATTTGCACTCTTGACTTGGGGGCAGAATGTATCTTTTTTTTTTTTGTTTTCATCTCAGTGGATCAGAACCACAGGCCTTCTCTGCACGTTGGTTCCTGGTTCTAGGTAGCCGGAGGTTGCTCAGCACTCTAGGAATCTGCCATCGTTTCCTTGAACCTCATTCAACAGCTTCCACCTTCCAGGTCCTTCGTTGCTGAGGCCCTCGAGACCAGAGTGTAGTGTTCAGGGTGGGGCTCTCAGCAAAACTGGACTTGAGGGCCACAATACACTACTCCGTTCTGCTGCTCTTGTCATTTTCCATCTTTTCTTCAGCCCTGCCTCGTGCAAACCACCTAGCTTGCAGGGCTCCATGCCACTCTTCTTGTGCCGATTAACACAGCATTTACAGAGCCTCAAAGGACCAAAGCTCCCAGGTGGTCACTGGGGGCCCCCTACATCCCCAGCCTTCACTGGGACATGGATACGAGCAGCAGCACTCCCTGACTGGTCGGATCCTCCAGCCCGACTTCGTCATGCCCTTCACTAGCCCCCTCCCAAGCCAGGGTGCTTTGCAGTGTGGGCTCAGGTGTTGGCTGTATCAAAGCCTCACAGGAGCAGCTGGGCCACATCAGGTTCAGGAGACTGAAATAGCCGGTGGTTAATAGCATGTAAAGCATTGGTATGGAGTACTTGGCACTTATTTTGCTATCCTATAAGGAGGCTGAGACCGACTGAAGCCCACACACCTCTGTTTTGATTTCTGAGGACTGTGTTTGGACTGTGAGCTTAGTGCCGATTGCATCTATGCGATATGATAAAGGTTGACACTAGCTGTTCAAGTACTTCAGGTCTATGAAAGTAAAGGCTAAGCGCTAGGGACGTGGGGTATACTCTCACAAGAAAGTAGTCTGAACAGCATACCTTGTCTGGGAGAATCAGCTTCTGTGAGGTTTGGCTCTGGAGGGAGGCCGATAGGCTCGCACAGTCATCTGCGGAGAGGCCAGGTATTGCATCAACTCGCCCACACCAAGAGGGTAATAAGGGCTTTGGGGGGTCTGGCAGTAACTTTGGTCAGAAGGCAGGATCAAGAATAGTGCCAGTCTGGAAATCTGTGACAAGAAAGGCCTGTATCAGTGCAATTATATCCATTTTTTTCTCCACCCTCAGATGGAGTGTTTATGTTTCCCTGTAAATTATACATATATATATTATAATGGGTGTGATATTTTTATACACAACCATTATGAGTAATCTCTACGTCATCATTCGTTCATGAATGTTACCAGGCTTCCATGCCTTCTTTCCGTCTGACACATTTAGATATTATAGTTTTATGGTGTCTTAGGTTACTCACTGCAGGACAGGAAATTAAATATAACTCATCTTTTAAAGGATATTAAGTCGTGCAGCGTGTTTACTGTTATCAGGAATTTAAGTTTATGCTCTCTTTGTGCGGGGGATTAGCAGCTTACGTGGTTGAACTCTTACAGTTCTAGCGAATACACTGTGTTTAATAGAGATTGATGGGTGTAACTGGCATTTTTATCTCCTAGAAGAATGTAGCACACTCAATTCTTTACTTTGATAGTTCAGATTTATCCCTCGTTTGCTATAGCTAGATGGCATGTGATGAACTTTTCTCTGCATTTACTAAACTGTATGCAAATTCTCTGATAAGCTGACTAAGATCTGACTTACAATACCAATGGCTTGTACAGGACCTAATACTGTCTTTTGACAGTGGCCAAGCCAGAATTGATAGTAAGTTCCAAGATGAGATAATGCGAAAAGCTGGAGATGCAAAGTTCTTTGAAGATAAGATATCTACTTTTATTTCCCAGTATTTAGACGGGTTGACAGTGTTGCTCTGTCTTCATTCAGTAGGATGGTTTTGCACATATGGATCATCTATATAACGACTTTTTCAAATATAGACGTCCTTTGAATTGTTCAGGATACTAATTTTCGTTTCGCTGCAAAGGAAACTTGCTATATAGTTTGCCAGCCACATGAACGGGTACAAAAAAAAAAATCATTGCTAGGAGACGGGTTAGACGAGAGCAAAATTCATGAGCTGGCAACAAAGGCAAGTACCAAAGTGAGAAATTTCACAGTTTGCATTGTGTGCTTTACGAGTCTGGGAACTTGTGATTTGCATCAGATTGTTTAAGTTTGCTTCTTTTATTGTGCTGCCTTAGCAATATGTGTAGCAGGCTGTAAACAGGGTACAGAGGTATAAGGTTAATATTGATGGACTGGTTGGATGTATTGAAGTAATACTTGACCGATAACTTTTTCAGTTTCATCATCTGAGCCAAGCCAAGAGAGTCTACAAGCCGGCATATGTGTCCATGGCCAAACGATGTGAAAGATGGACGAAGGACACAAATGAAGTTCCAACCAACAGCTGCTCAAGTACACTTACACGAGTGTCATGTTCCACCATGTATGTTGGATATTGCTTGTCACATGTATTGACCTTGTTATTTGAACTCAACTCTTTTACAGACTAACAGGCTCTATCATCTTTGCCTTAGGAGAGAAAGATTATTAACTGTACTAATAATCTTTTTGAACAAAATTACGAAATACTCTTCCATTCCATCTCCTTTTGCATCCAGGCAAAGATCTAAGCAAACCCATAGATCAGCCTCACTACCTTTTATTTGGTGTAGGTAACTGTGGCATCATTCAGTCTCGTAATAAGAGGCTACACCTGAATGACTAGTTTTAATTGGTCATGCCCAGGCTGTGTGAAACTGAGGATGGGTAACTTAGGAGGTGCTCTGTCTATAAGACATTCTTCCCCTCAGCCCTGAGAAGCATTCTCAAGATATAGCAACAGAAGCACAGGAGGAAAAGAATTATTACCTTGGGGTCCACTAAGGAGGCTGTATAGTCTGAGCCCCTATTAGGTTTTTACGATCACATTATTTCCCAGGTTTGAGATCTGAGTACTGAGCCCAAAGGAAATTCCATACAATTTTCTCCTTTGGAGAGTTTAGTTTGCAGGGAAAGTTTATTCCAGATTATGGAGTAATCCATAGGCCTGTGTAACAGTAGGAGCTTACTCAATATTCTAGTGATTTGCTGATTTGTAATTTCAAGTATCACTTTTTTTTTAGATCAGCTAATCACTTGTATTCTTCAATCTGACAAACCTGAAGAGTCTGAGATTTTCTCAAAATAGATAGAACAATTTTACTTTAAGGAACCACCCCTAGGTCTGCACATAATCATTCTTATGTCTTGCAGCTCCCAGCACTCTGACTCCAGCCACATAGGGCAGCTGTTGATATGCATGGAGGGCAAATGAAGGCACTCAACTTCATTAACTTAACATCACATTTCTTTGACAACAATGCACAAGTTCCTGAATTTTCTTTTTGAATTTAATTTTGACGATAACAATTACATTCTGGATCAGTATCTGCAGATCTTTTTAATCTGGCGTTCATTCTCTGTTCTTAAATTTATGAATGACTAACAGAAGACTTTATCGATAGTGAGTTTCACTTACATACCATTGTTACCTATTGGCAACCATTAGTTAGCAACCCAATGAGCAGTTTATTTGGCATATGCTCCTGAAATAAATTATTTCCATTTTCCAACTGCTAGTTCTTACCCATACCTTCTCGCCTGAGCGTTGGCATCAATGTCCATTGCAGCTGCATGGTGACTGATACACTTCCTTGCAAAGTTCTTTTTTGGCTGAGGCTAGATGTCTGTTCAGCAGGTACCACATTTGATTGTGAGGCTGGCCCCCCTACCAGAAGTGCTCACAGAATTAAAAATGATACATTGTGTATCTACTATGCAACAACGTTTTGCTAGTCTTTTAATAACAGGTAGTAGCCATGCATCAGGCTAATTGAAGTGTTTCTGTGCATTATCAAAAAAAAAGGGGTACCACTAGCTGTTATCCTTATTAAGTATTCTGAATATTACGTATTCTGAATTGTGACAGACTTTAAGTGCAAATTCTTCAAAAGAGAATTAAATGTCCTCATGCAGAAAGCACATAAGATGTGTGAAACTCAAGCTCGCAGATACCATGCTGCATATATTAGCAGACATAGGTATGCTTCATATTTTCATTCCGTTTTTACTTCTTGCTTTCAGATGCATAGCTTAAGAGGAAGTGACAAGATACTTTATGAGTTAGCCGTAATTTCTGGCCGAGCCGAAAAAAAAAAAAAACTACGATGGTTAGTTTACCCTCTACATCTAAAATGGAAAGGCAGAGGAGACATTCTATTTATCTTAATCAATATTCACTTCCCATTTTTTCCAGTCCTGCAGAGCTTGACTGAGGGTCATAGCTCTCTATATAAAGAGGTTTGCACTTCCCAGAATCCTATAAAGCTGCTGTACATGGTACAGAAGTAGCTTCTTCTCAAGCTGCTAAGGTTAGCACTTTTGGACAGTCTTTGAAAAACATTCTGTAAGCTGATCTGACTCATTGCAAAAGTGGGAGAAAAAGGGTTGCTTGCCATCTGTCCATTCAGAGCAAACACATCCAGAGGCAATATTTCAGGTCTACTTGTGCGCAGGAAAAAGAGGTTGAAGGTCTCATACAGTATAAGATATCTGTTAAAACCACTACCTAAGATATTAATTAAAGCAAAAAATTGGGAGTCAGGAGAGAGTCCAGACTGAACAGGAAGACAAGTCTGCCTTGAGCTGAGCTGGACAAAAAAATTGGGACATTACTCTAACTGAAAAAAAAAAAAGAAAAAAAAGAAAAAATCAGAACATTCTAATTCTGTTGACTTAATTTGGATAGCAGATGTTGCTTTACCTGGAGTTTGACAAAGTTGCCATAACTGCAGTGTCACTGCAGTATCTTTACCAATAATACCACTATCTGATCCTCTAATGGTGAAATATCTGGTAATCATTGAGTTAATCCACAGAAAATATGTTAGTGCTCTGTTCAAGGAAGGATTACTCTTTCAATAAACAGATTGTGAGTATGGGTATTTCTCTCATTATTTTAATCATTATTTTCAAATATGTCACTGGAAAATCAGGAACCTTTGAGGTAACTCTTAGGCCTTGCATTGCACAGCCTTCGTGTTGTTAGCACATTTGATTCATTTGGGAAATGGTCCACTGAACAGTTTACTCTTATTTGGTTATCAAAGTGCCAAGGAGAGGCTCTTTCATATACCAGAAGATCCATGTTCTCATTGAATACTATTAGCAAGAGAGACTGTCCAAGAAAAACACAACATGATTCCTGCCATACTTCTAAATTTTTCAGAGCTGCCATTTCCCAGTACAAGGATGTCTGTTTTATTCAAAGCCTGCATGCTTGACTGGACTTCTGTCTACATCACTGCTATTCCTGTGCTGCATTTGTGTCATTATTTGTGTTTACTTCTAGCACCTGGGTCTCCACATACCAAATATGAGACAGCTCAACTACTGAAGTTCCTTACAGAGAATTATAAACCATGCACGAGGCAGGTCCTGCTTGGTTAACCTCTACTGCTTTCCTCTCATACACAAGTGGGTCACCTTGTCAGAAAAGGGGATCAGGCTAGCCATCCAGTGTCTAGATGCGGCACTTGGGGACACGGTTCCAGTGGGTGAAATGTTAATGGTTGTATTTTCAATGGTTTGGACAGGTCTCTTCCACCCTAATGGTTCTATGATTCCATGCAGAAGAGGACCATTACTGACACAGCCTAATAAATGCACACCACAATTTAGAAATTGATGGGGCTGTTTCACTTAACTTTAGCTGTCTAAAGTTATGTGTCTGTCTAGTCCCAGGATGATTGTTCTACAGTAAGTGAAACTGTGCAATTGCCTCTAGCAGCAGAATTTACCCAGAATAGGTGTCAAAGTTAGATTGGTATAAAAGACCTGAACAACATTTGAAGATATCTCTACCTCTTCATCAGCTGTAAGAAACCTATGCAGTAAATTATGGCTCATTTAATGGACAGCTAAAGTGGTCACACTACTCCACCCTTTCTGACGGATCCCTGCTCAGAAGTTTCCAACAGAAATCACTGCTACTCTAACCAGAGCTGCTACTTCTCTTGCTACAGCTTCAATTCATAGTCTTTTGTCTTTTTTTCTTAGTTCTTACAGTTTCTGTGATGACTTTGAAAGCTTCTCTGAGTTGCCTGTACCTTTTAGATGCAAGAGGCTGTGACTCACATGCGTCAAAATCCTGGCAACAGTGTTATCAGCTTTACAATTCCCCTTAGGTATGAAAACTCCTTAGTGCCTAGGTTACTGACCCTCCAGGTTTCTATCAGGCAACAAAGCTACATTTTCTTTTGTCTTATTCCTGTGGCTCAGTGGCATGCTGAAGTCTCAGGCTCTCTTATATTCATCATTTGATTTGACATCTTCTCTAAGGACATAGTTGTTTTTTTTCTCCTGTATTATCAGCTACATTGAGCTAAACTGAAGTCTGACCTGTGTTAAAAGCAGTTATCCAGAATCTTAGAAATCTTCTGATGTTTCCAAGGCATCAGCTTTTCAGCTGATGAATATATATTCAGCTAATCCAGACTTCTAGATAGATGATCAAATACATCATAGATCAAAGCAGAACCTCTTCTATTGCAAAACTTAAAACAGCTATTTTTTCTTTTTTTTCCTTTCTTCTCTTTTAAATTAAAAACAACCGCTATTAAACAACACTTTGCATCAGGATTTTCAGTAGATTCATATTATTGTCTCACTTTTTTAGCACTGTTTGCTGTAGTTACTTCTTATCCCAACCAACATGCTTTGTCTGTTCATGTATCTGTTCTTCAGTAATGACTGAGGATAGTTCAACTTTTTTTTCTGATTTTCCAGCGCCTGCGGGCCTTCTGCTGAGCAAAATTTTTCTGGTTTCCACTCCACTCAGAAAACTCTGCCGTACCATGATAACTTCAATAGCTAAAAATTTAGTATTTTGTTTCTCTGCCAAAATGGGAAATATTCTCCAAGACCAAGATCAGCCCCAAACCCCAATTTCTCCAGTTCACACAAACAGTCAATGGAGAAACAGCTTGGCTAGGGGAAAACAAGAGAAGAAGTCGGTTTCTTCAAATCATTCTTTAGAAAACCTGTGGGCTTCCACTGCTTGCCGCCTAGGAAGATCAGCTTCACTAGGCTAAAACTTTTTGTTTTGAATATACCCTGAAAAAATTTGGAAGTCTTGACAAGTTTTTCTTTCCTTCAGAAAGCCTGTCGAATGGTTTCAAAAAAATATACCCTACATCTCTTCATGTTGCATACACTCACCTCTGTCAAACAACCCTGCATCTGCTTGGGTAACCTTCCCTGTGCAGTAACAGACTGATACCTCCTCCTTAGGGCATGCAGTCTGCTTGTCCCTAAGGAAAGCTCAAGTCTGGCAGTTTGACTGCCCGACACTTTAGGAGATGGGAGAGGAAATTAAATTTTTTCCCGCCACTGCATATTAGTCAATGTTCTTAATATGCATCAGGAAAAGGATGGACAATTTTCGGTCTTGTATCCTCACCTAACCTAGAGTACAGTACAAATTACTCTTTGGGGTTTTTTGTTTGTTTGTTTGTTCTTTTTTAAAAAATTTTTTAAATATTTGTATTATCTTTTTAATTATAAAAATAAATATTAAAAAAATAACTTGATTTTATGCTTGCCTCCAAATGGAATGGGTGTGTTGTGGGTTTCGTAAAAATGAAGCTAAAATTTTGGGATTTGTTTGAGTGTTTCAAAGATAAGAAAAATAAAGTTTACCAATTTTATACAAGTTTCTCAGATTCTATTATGTATCCAAGTTAAAATGAATTTTGATTTTTTTTTAAAAGACTTCGCATACTCACAACTCTTTGTGAATTAAAGTAAATTTTAAGATTTCTGTTGCAGATAGAGTTTAGGGAAAGTAAAAAATATTGCTAAGAATTGAAAAAAAAAAGCCCCAAAACTGGAGAACTGTAACACTAAAGTACCTCTGTAAAGATGGAATGACATTGAATAAAAATGTTCACTTCAGAAACAGTTACACACTGGTCTGAGCATAAGATGTCGCTGTGCCTCATGCTGGATAAGTGTCCATTATACAACAGAAATGAAACTTAGTCAAAACCAAGCCATAGAACTTTTAGCATCTCAGATTGCACACAGAATTTGGAGATTATTTAAGGGTCTTTCATTATTGATTGCAGCATAGGCAATGCAATTTACTTAGCTGTAAGCAATTTGACTACCTGGATACCAGATATAGCATAGCTCTTCTTTTAATTTAAAGTATGAAACTGAACCCATTTTATCTGCAGAACCACAATCTCTCTCTCTCAAAGAAATCTTTTTGGATTCAACGAAATGGAAGAGTTACCAAGTGAATGGCTTTCAAAACTATCATACAACCTTTTTCCAGGGCTTGGAAAATTTCAATGGAATATAATAATTTTTGAAGAAACGCCTGTCTTATTTACAAAAAAGCATTCCGTTGTCAGCCATCACAGAGAGGAGTTGAATATGCACAGGGAATATGGGCTGGTGGAAATAATTCCTTTGTGAATTAATGTTAGCCCCAGTAGAAGACATTATCAGTCAAGATCGAGCTGTGGTTTTCTGGAAGTGTGCAAACTGGTGATTGAAAGCACAGAACCTTTACATAAGAATAGTAATTCAGTTTTATTACCGACTGTGTGATGATGAACATCTGCAGACTGTTAGCAGAAATCCTGTAGTGGCAAGAAGGCAGGTATGAGACAGGCATGATACAAGCTGCAGCCGCCCCCTCCTAGAGTCAGAGTAGAGACACTTTACTGTTGCTTGTACAACTCTTCCTTTGGGTGCTTATAAAAGTGTATGCATTTTAATTCTGTACTTAGAATGTTAAACTCTAAGCATAGAATTAATCAAGTTGTACAGCATTCCTCAGAACCAGCTATATAATATTACATCTAAAGTGTATACGAAGAGATTGAAGCAAACTTCCAGATACTTTGACAGATAGCAAAAGAATCACCATTCACATAACCAGAACCTAAACCTACAACGGACTGCCATTTGCAGAATATCCTGTCACAATTGTGCTTGTGTGCCTCCAGTGGCAGCTAAAGACACTGACTTGCAAGGAAGATACGTAACTGAAATACTGAGATAATAGTAAGTAAAAACTTCAGCAAAACTTTCCCTTTCAAGCTGAGTGCACACTTTCAAGCAGCTACAATGATTATCAAGATTTGAAACGCAAGGTAACTGCAATCTGTAATCTGACATTACAAATTCTGAACTCTTAAGTAAAGAGGTTGACTTTCATTTTCTGTCACCCATAGATCTGAATAGTTCCTGTGGATTCCATTTGCTTCAGCAAACTGATACTGTGAAATATTCTTACTTTGTGCAATATTTCAAATTCTTACACATTATGACAGTTAGAGGGCCAACAATTTATCTGGATAAACTGACAGTGTATTATTTATCAGCCAGCCTTTCATTTCTCCCTGTTCTAGGTGCTTCCAAAAGGACAGAAAAGCATGCAAACTCACTGAAGCACTAAAAATGAGAGACCTTTTATCCTTCTAAATATTATTTCAGATCTCTGATTCGTTGATTTGATAGCATTAAATTCCTTGATCTATAACTTTGTTACAGAAATTCAAGATCTTTGCAGGAAATAGTGCTTTTTGAAAATACATACTTTTTTTTTTCCCAAGACAATAAAACATTTGGTATCTTAAAATTTCAATAATCCAGATCAAATATTAGCCAGGAAGTCCAATACAAGGCAGTTTCAAATATGAGGTTCTGTGGGTTGAAACTTGCACTTTCCTTTGGCATCAAAGTGTGCAGAAACAGTTTTTACCTTAGCATCAACACTGAATGCCCGAATACCCTTTCCTATCGTTCAGAGCATGTGCTGTACCATTTAATAATCATCCAAAACTTTCATAACTGGCTTTATTTGAATGATGATGGTGTGCATTCTAGTTTAGTACAACATTGAGTTACCTTTTTGGGCGAAGAACAGTACAAAATGAAAGAGGTCATCTCTTTAGGAATACTGTAGTTGCCAACAGAAAGAAAAATGAACATGAAAATTTGTGGATTTTTTTAAAACTCATTGAAAAAAATACACATTCCAATTACTGCAGTTGCTCAATAAATAAATACTTGATAAAAAACTTGCCCATAAATGAAAGAGGTTGAAGAGAACGACTTGTGTGCCTATGAATTACAGTTCCGGACTGCTTATACTCTGCCTTAAAGCTATGTATTCTTTCTCTGTACTTGTGCAATGCAATTATATTTAGAAGGGCCTCTTAAAACTGGTGATCTATTGGTTTAGGGAGTAAAGATTAATTCCAGATGTAGTCATGCTCTTCTGCCCTTCAAAACGTAACTACTGCACCATCTGTTTTGTAATAGACAATTTCAAAGAGTGCCATGGGGAATGTTAAATACATTGGTCAAACGGCCACATATACCTCACACACACAGGAATCCTAGAGGTCACAGTGCCTTAGACAGATCCATATTGTCAAGTTTTTCTCTCCATTGTTCAACTATGGAAACTCAAGGAACAGCTCTCCTTCCTCCCAAAATAAGAAGGAGATGCTTTCCAGATTATTACCAGTGTTGACATGTATGAGGCCAGATTCAGACCTGAATTCAGTGGAATGACTGGAATTAACAGTGACATGTCTTCTATACCTGCCTGAATTTTGGATTCTTGTAGTATTCCAGATGTCTTTGTGGTTGTTTTTTGTTTTTTGTGTATGTGTGTGGGGGGAGGTTTACTTCTTTTTTTTTTTTTTTTTTTTTTTTTTTTTTTATGAGATCAGTAGCCAGAATTTAATGCTAAAATCACTTCTTGATTTGGCTGGGTGCCCAGAAAAGTGAAGGTGCATTGAAACATGAAGGGTTATTCTGTGTCACAAGTGATACTTTTTACCTTCCTATTTATTTCAGAAAGCTTGAAGTAAGGACATTGTTTTCTGTCTCTTCTAAATAAAGTCTTATGCATCAATATCTACAGCTCAAGTATGTGAAAAAAGAGCACTGAGGTCATGCCATCAACATGACCTAATTCTCTCATACACAACAAAACTAGAGTAAAGACATTACTCTGAAGATTCCCCAAGCATAAACGCTAGCTGAATTTATACCAAATTATATTTCAGAGCAGCTGAATTTATACGCAAATATCCTGAGAAAAGGTCTAAAATAAAAACAAAAGGAAACAGAAAAACTGCTAGAAATTGGACAATTACAATCTTGTGTAGTCCCTAGAGAGGTTTTTCTGCAGTGAACATCAAGGAAAATCATTAGTAAAAAGAAACAAAGGTTAATAACAATGTCTCCAGTTCATTCCTCTTTGGTTTTTCCAGTGCGCCCCGTCATATTTTATACTAATTCTGTAATGGAGCTGTCACAAAATTATCTTAGAACTAGCAGGCTAGTGTATCCTTTTAGGGTAAATGCTGACTTTGCTGTGGTTTCTCTATTCATCACATGCAGACATTCAACATCACATGAAGAATCAGTGCTTTAGACTGTAAGCATAATGTCTGGTATACTCAGCTACATCTAAAAGTTCAAAATATGCTGCTGGTAAATAAGAAAGGAATTAGTAGGAAAAGCATCCCTTTATAATTCCTTAATATTATGAGAACTGAATTTCTCTAAGCCACAGGCATTTGGAGTAGTGGTAAGATAAATACCTCGCATACAGGAAAATTTGCACTTTTTGAGTAGTAAACATTATTAAAACAAAGAAAGTTGCAAGTGGAATAGGCTAAAATACCTGCTTTTGAGGACTTCAATAACAACTTTTGAAATTGAAGACATCTTGAAAAGAAATACATTCTTGAGAGGATTAATGTACATATTGATGTGGGAGGATAATATGTACCTTTCAGTTACAGCAAAAGCCCACTGCTTAGGACAAGGTTTAATTGAAAATAATAGACTCAGTAACACCTAGAACTAGATGCTATATATTGCAGATACTCATATTACAAACCAAGAAGCTACAAGAAGAAAATAGTGCTGAAAGAAGCTACAGAACAGGTAAATATTTTAGGGTAAATCAGATAGAGCTAGTTTATAGAATCATGGACAATTTTGAATTCTGGTCCTACAGAGCTTAAAATATCTCCTCCAGGGCTATAAAAACATATCTTAATTTAATCTTATTCCCCCAAAAAAACCACCAAACAAGCCAAAACAACATAAACAAACAATCAAACAAAATCGAATTTGGATAACTCATTCTTGCAAACCAAGCAATGTAGTTGTCTCACCTCTTGCTGAGGCTGAGTTCCTGGAAGGTAAGACTTCCAGAATAAAGAGGTATTGCCTTGTTGGGAATTTTGTTTTATACACTAATCACTAATACCTCATCTTATTCCTGGTTTTGATTAAGAAACTTTTAGCTACTTCTTATCTGTTCCAGAACATAGTTAATAGTATCATAAGAGTCCGCAAAACCTTATTCTATTGCTCTGCTTTCCTAGGCTCATAATCTGCTTTTTAACTAAAAAAGAAAATCCAGAATTCACCTGCCAGTAACTCTTCCTCTCCCTCCCATAGCTGCCTTAACTCAACATAATGTACAGATAAATCCTTCAAAACTCACTGTTTTTCTGGCTGAGAAGATAATTTTCTCCAGCTGAGGCCCATTACTCACCCCACTTCAACTCCTTAATAAACACCGGTGTTACACCTTTTGCATGGGAAAAATGTTTTCACCACTTGCTAGCTACTGTCATGGTCATATGCATGCATGTCAAAGTATAATTTCCACTTAGGATGTATAGAATACACAAATTACACAGGCCAGAGGGAGAAAAAAAAAAAAAAAAAAGCAATTCTTTTTATTCCTTGTCACATGTTGTGTTTAGAGTTCAGTTTGTAACATAGTAATCATTCACAAAAAAAAAAAAAAAAACCAAAAAAAAAAAAAACCAACCAACAAAAAAAAAAAAACCCAAAAAAACACCAAAAAAAACCCCAGAGTTTTTAAAAAGTAACTTATTTGTTCTTTGGCAGCAGTAGGATTAAGACCAATGCACTTGAATAACTGGTGCAATACAAATGCTCTGCAGAAATGGATTGTATTTTCTATCAACACACTTTCTGGAAAATGTAATCACTTTAACTTTCATTGTGTTTGTAACACCAGAGACAATAATTATTATGCAGAAAGGTCTCTTCCTTTCTCAAGCCATCTTTTTAGCTATATAGGGACTTTTTTTTTTTTTTTTTTAAACTGACAGTGTTTCAGTCCAGCCAAGATCGATGTCGTGTCCAGAGAAGGGCAACAGAGCTGATATAGGTCTGGAGCACATGTCCCTATAGAGGAGTGGCTAGGGAGCTGGGGTTGTTCTGCTGAAGGAAAAGGAGGTCATTGGGGTGAACCTTATCAGTCTCTGCAACTCCCTGAAAGGAGAGATGTAGCCGGGGGGCTCAAGCTCTTTCAAATAAAGCCAGTTATGAAGTTTTGGATGATTATTAAATGGTACAGCACATGCTCTGAACAATGATAGGAAAGGGTATTCGGGCATTCAGTGTTGATGCTAAGGTAAAAACTGTTTCTGCACACTTTGATGCCAAAGGAAAGTGCAAGTTTCAACCCACAGAACCTCATATTTGAAACTGCCTTGTATTGGACTTCCTGGCTAATATTTGATCTGGATTATTGAAATATTTAAGATACCAAATGTTTTATTTGTCTTGGGAAAAAAAAAAAGTATTGTATTTTCAAAAAGCACTATTTCCTGCAAAGATCTTGAATTTCTGTAACAAAGTTATAGATCAAGGAATTTTGAATGCTATCAAATCAACGAATCAGAGATCTGAAATAATATTTAGAAGGATAAAAGGTCTCTCATTTTTAGTGCTTCAGTGAGTTTGCATGCTTTTCTGTCCTTTTGGAAAGCACCTAGAACAGGGAGACATGAAAGGCTGGCTGATAAATAATACACTGTCAGTTTATATTTCCAGATTAAATTGTTGGCCCTCTAACTGTCATAATGTGTAAGAATTTGAAATATTGCACAAAGTAAGAATTATTTCACAGTATCAGTTTGCTGAAGCAAATGGAATTCCACAGGAACTATTCAGATCTATGGGTGACAGAAAATGAAAGTCAACCTCTTTACTTAAGAGTTCAGAATTTGTAATGTCAGATTACAGATTGCAGTTACCTTGCGTTTCAAATCTTGATAATCATTGTAGCTGCTTGAAAGTGTGCACTCAGCTTGAAAGGGAAAGTTTTGCTGAAGTTTTTACTTACTATTATCTCAGTATTTCAGTTACGTATCTTCCTTGCAAGTCAGTGTCTTTAGCTGCCACTGGAGGCACACAAGCACAATTGTGACAGGATATTCTGCAAATGGCAGTCCGTTGTAGGTTTAGGTTCTGGTTATGTGACATGGTGATTCTTTTGCTATCTGTCAAAGTATTCTGGAAGTTTTGCCTTCAATCTCTTCGTTACACTTTAGATGTAAATATTATATAGCTGGTTCTGAGGAATGCTGTACAACTTGATTAATTCTATGCTTAGAGTTTAACATTTCTAAGTAACAGAATTAAAAATGCATACACTTTTATAAGCACTCCAAAGGAAGAGTTGTACAAGCAACAGTAGAAGTGTCTCTACTCTGACTCTAGGAGGGGGCGGGCTGCAGCTTGTATCATGCCTGTTCTCATACCTGCCTTCTTGCCATCTACAGGATTTCTGCTAACAGTCTGCAGATGTTCATCATCACACAGTCGGTATATAAAACTGAATTACTATTCTTATTGTAAAGGTTCTGTGCTTTTCAATCACCAGTTTTGCACACTTCCAGAAAACCACAGCTCGATCTTGACTGATAATGTCTTCTACTGGGGCTAACATTAATTCACAAAGGAATTATTTCCACCAGCCCATATTCCCTGTGCATATTCAACTCCTCTCTGTGATGGCTGACAACTGGAATGCTTTTTTTGTAAATAAGACAGGCGTTTCTTCAAAAATATTATATTCCATTGAAATTTTTCCAAGCCCTGGAAAAAGGTTGTATGATTAGTTTTGAAAGCCATTCACTTGGTAACTCTTCCATTTTCGTATGAATCCAAAAAGATTTCTTTGAGAGAGAGAGATTGTGGTTCTGCAGATAAAAATGGGTTCAGTTTCATACTTTAAATTTAAAAGAAGAGCTATGCTATATCCTGGTATCCAGGTAGTAAATTCTGCTTACAGCTAAGTAAATAGCATTGCCTATGCTGCAAATCAATAATGAAAGACCCTTAAATAATCTCTCCAAATTCTGTGTGCAAATCTGAGATGCTAAAGTTTCTATGGCTTGGTTTTGACTAAGTTTCATTTTCTGTTATGTATAATGGCACACTTATCCACATGAGGGCACCAGCTGACATCTTATTCTCAGACCAGTGTGTAATCTGTTTCTGAAGTGAACATTTTTATCAATGGTCATTCCATCTTTACAGAGGTAAACTGTTAAGTGTTACAGTT
>CM019236.1:14922231-14943131 GCA_009741485.1 Malurus cyaneus samueli | reverse complement strand
CAGCTCTGGTTAGAGTAGCAGTGATTTCTGTTGGAAACTTCTGAGCAGGGATCCGTCAGAAAGGGTGGGAGTAGTGTGACCTACTTTTAGCTGTCCAATTTAATGAGCCATAATTTACTGCATAGGTTTCTTTTACAGCTGATGAAGAGGTAGAGATATCTTCAAATAGTTGTTCAGGTCTTTTATACCAATCTAACTTTGACACCTATCCTGGGTAAGATCTGCTGTCTAGAGGCAATTGCACAGTTTCACTTACTGTAGAACAATCATCTGGGACTAGACTAGACACATAACTTTTAGACAGCTAAAGTTAAGTGAAACAGCCCCATCAATTTCTAAATTGTGGTGTGCATTTATAGCTTGTGTCTGAGTAATGGTCTCTTCTGCATGGAATCATAGAATCATTAGGGTGGGAAGAGACCTGTCAAACCATTGAATACAACCATTAACCATTTTCACCACTGAACCGTGTCCCCAAGTGCCGCATCTAGACACTGGATGGCTAGCCTGATCCCCTTTTCTGACAAGGTGACCCACTTGTGTATGAGAGGAAAGCAGTAGAGGTTAACCAAGCAGGACCTGCCTCCTGCATGGTTTATAATTCTCTGTAAGGAACTTTCAGTAGTTGAGCTGTCTCATATTTGGTATGTGGAGACCCAGGTGCTAGAAGTAACACACAAATAATGACACAAATGCAGCACAGGAGATAGCAGTGATGTAGACAGAAGTCCAGTCAAAGCATGCAGGCTTTGAATAAACAGACATCCTTGTACTGGGAAATGGCAGCTCTGAAAAAATTTAGAAGTAATGGCAGGAATCATGTGTGGTGTTTTCTTGGACAGTTCTCTCTTGCTAATAAGTATTCAATGAGAACATGGATCTTTCTGTATATGAAAGAGCTCCTCTTCCTTGGCACTTTGATAGACAAATAAGAGTAAACTGGTTCAGATGGACCATTTCCCAAACTGAATCCAAATGTGCTAACAACACGAAGGCTGTGCAATGCAAGGCCTAGAGTTACCTCAAAGGTTCCTGATTTTCCAGTGACATATTTGAAATAATGATTAAAATTAATGAGAGAAATACCCATACTCAACAATCTGTTTATTGAAAGAGTAATCCTTCCTTGAACAGAAGCACTAACATATTTTCTGTGGATTAACTCAAATGATTTACCAGATATTTCTACCATTAGAGATCAGATAGTGGTATTATTGGTAAAGATACTGCAGTGAACTGCAGTTATGGCAACTTTTGTCAAACTGCCAGGTAAAGCAAACATCTGCTAGTCCAAATTATATTCAACAGAATTATGATGTTCTGATTTTTTTTTGTCCAGCTCAGCCTCAAGGCAGACTTTTGTCTTCCCCTGTGTCAGTCTGGACTTCTCCTGGACTCCTCAAATTTTTGCTTTTAATTAATATTTAGGTAGTTGTGTTTAACAGATATCTATACTGATAGGATCCTTCAACCTCTTTTTCCGGGCCACAGTAGGACCTGAAAATACTTGCCTCTGGCTGGTGTTTGCTCTGATGGACAGATGGCAGCAACCCTTTTTTCCCCACTTTTGCAATGAGTCTAGATCAGCTACAGAATGTTTCAAGACTGTGCCAAAAGTGCTACCTATAGCAGCTTGAGAGAAGCTTACTCTGTACTCATGTACAGCAGCTTTATAGGATTCTGGGAAGTGCAAACCTCTTTTATAGAGAGCTGATGACCCTCAGTCAAGCTCTGCAGGACTGGAAAAAATGGGAAGTGAATATTGATTAAAATAATAGAATGTCTCTCTGCCTTTCCATTTTAGATGTAAGGGTAAAACTACTATCGTAGTTTTTTTTTTTTTCTGGCTGGCCAGAAATTACAGCTAATCATAAGAGTAATCTTGTCACTTCCTCTTAAGCCTATGCATCTGAATAGCAAGAAGTAAAAACGGATGAAAATTTGAAGCATACCATGTCTGCTTAATATATGCAGCATGGTATCTGCGAGCTTGAGTTTCACACATCCTTATGTGCTTTCTGCAATGAGGACATTTAATTTCTCTTTTGAAGAATTTGCACTTAGAAGTCCTGTCACAATTCAGAATACGTAATATTCAGAATACTTAATAAGATAACCAGCTAGTGGTTACCCCTTTTTTTTTGATAATGCACAGAAACACTTCAATTAGCCTGATGCTAATGGCTACTAGCCTTGTATTAAAAGACTAGCAAAAACGTTTGTTGCCATAGTAGATACACATGTAGCATTTTTAATTCTGTGAGCACTTCTGGTTAGGGGGGCCAGCCTCACAATCAAATGTGGTACCTGCTGAAAGACATCTAGCCTCAGCCAAAAAAAACTTTGCAGAGGAAGTGTATCAGTTCACCATGCAGCTGCATGGACATTGATGCCAGCTCAGGCGAGAAGGTATGGGTAAGAACTAGCAGTTGGAAAATGGAATAATTTATTTCAGGAGCATATGCCAAAATAAACTGCTCATGGGTCTGCTAACTAATGGTTGCCAATGTAACAATGGTATGTAAGTGAAACTCACTATCGATAAAGTCTTCTGTTAGTCATTCATAAATTTAAGAACAGAGAACTGAACGCAGATTTAAAAAGATCTGCAGATATCTGATACCAGAATGTAATTGTTATCTCAAAATTAAATTCAAAAAGAAACAATTCAGGAACTTGTGCATGTGTTGTCAAAGAAATGGATGTTTAAGTTAATGAAGTTGAGTGCCTTTCATTTTGCCCTCCATGCATATCAACAGCTGCCCTATGTGGCTGGAGTCAGAGTGCTGGGTAGCTGCAAGACATAAGCAATGATTATGTGCAGACCTAGGGGTGGTTCCTTAAAAGTAAAATTGTTCTATATTTTGAGAATAAATCTAGACTCTGTCATTGGTTTGTCAGATTGAAGAATCACAAGTGATTAGCTGATCTAAAAAAAAAGTGATACTTGAAATTACAATCAGAAATCACTAGAATATTGAGTAAGCTCCTACTGTTACACCAGGGCCTATGGATTACTCCACTAATCTGGAATAAAGCTTTCCCTGCAAAACTAAACTCTCCAAAGGAGAAAATTGTATGGAATTTCCTTTGGGCTCAGTACTCAGATCTCAAACCTGGGAAATAAATGTGATCTGTAACAAACCTAATAGGGGCTCAAGTACTATACAGCCTCCTCTAGTGACCCCAAGGTAATAATTCTTTTCCTCTGTGCTTCTGTTGCTATATCTTGAGAATGCTTCTCAGGGCTGAGGGGAAAATGTCTTATAGACAGCACCTCCTAAGTTCCCATCTCAGTTTCACACAGCACTGGCATTAGACCAATTTAAAACTAGTCATGTCCAGGTGTAGCCTCTTTATTACTGAGACTGAATGATGCCCACAGTTATCCACACATAAATTAAAATGGTTAGTGGGAGGCTGTATCTATGGGTTTTGCTTTAGATCTTTGCCTTGGATGCAAATAGAGATGGAATGGAGATGTTATTTCTTTTTTCAAAAAGTTATTACTAAGTTTAATAATGCTTTTTCTCTATAGCAAGATGAGTAGGAGTTGTTAGTTAAAAGATTTGAGTTTAAAATCCAGCATACATGTGACAAGGCATAATCCAGCATACATGTGACAAATGTAGTGTACTTGAGCAGCTGTGGTTTGTGAATCACTTCTATTTGATGGTCTTGTCCATTTTTCACTCTGTTGGCATGTGACAATCCTGGCTTGTAGACTCTCTTGGCTTGTCTCAGATGATGAAACTGAAAGTTATGGGTCAAGTATTAACTTCAAGTAATTCCCAACCAGTCTCAATATTATTTATACCTTCTGTACCTGTTTTCAGCCTGTCACAATTGCCTTTAATGCAGCACAGATAAAGAAAATTTAAAACTTGATGCAAATCACAGCACCACTTAAGCTACACATGCAAACTGTGAAAATTTTTCACTTTGGTATTGCCTTTGTGTGTTGCTCAGTGAGATTTGCCTTCTACCTCTCCCAGCAATGGATTTTTTTTTTCGGTCGTTTCATGTGGCTAGGGCAAACTATAGCACGTTTCTTTTGGCAGCTGTGAAGGAAAATTAGTATCCTGACATTCAAAGGACGATATTTGAAAAGAATTTATATAGATGATCCATATGTGAATGAACCATCCTATGAATGAGACAGAGCAACACTGTCAAGAAATACTGGGAAGAAAAAGTAGATATCTTTCTTTCAAAGACTTTGCATTACCACTGTTTCTGCATTTTCATCTTGGAACTTCTTCAATTCTGGCTTGGCCACTGTCAAAGACAGTTTGTCTTTACAACTTGTATTGTTAAAGTCAGATTATTAGTGCTTCAGAGATTTTGCTACAGTTTAGTAAATGCAGAGAAAAGTATCACAGCCTTAGCTATAAGCATATGTAGGGGAATAATAGTGTAAATTATCAAGTACAGATTGTGTGTCATTCTCTAGGAGATAAAATGCAGTAACAATCTTTAAAACTACAGTGTTTCCTAGACTGTAAGAGTTTTCACAGTGCTGCTATCCCAAGAGCAAACTTTAAATCTGATCCAGTAAAATGGTGCAACTAAGTATCCTTTTAAAGATGAGTTATTTAATTTTACTGTCATGCAGTGTAAAGTAACCTAGATCACCATAATCTTAAATCTTAAAAATGTGTCAAGATGGAAAGAGGGCATGACAGGCCTGGTAACATTCATGGAAGGTATGATACGTAGAGATACTCATATGTGTGTGTGTATATATATATTATATATATAATTATAGTATATTACAGGAGAAACATAACACCACTCCATCTGAGGGTGAGAAAAAATGGATATATATTCACTGATACAGGCTTGTCACAGATGTCTCCCAGAACTGGCACATCTTGATCCCTGCCTCTGACCAAAGTTATGCCACACCCCCAAAAGCTCTTATTCCTTCTTGGCTGGTGGGGGAGTGTGTGCAAACCTGGCCCCAGCAGATGAACCTGTGGGAGCTACGGCCTCCCCCAGGCCAAACCCAGCAAGAGCTGATTTCCAGGAAAGGTGCTGGGTTTCACTTTCTTGTGGGTATATTCTTGTCCCTTAGGCTTGTTTACTTTTCATAGACCTGAGGTACTTGAACAGTAGTGTCACCTTTATCATATCGCAAGTTGCAATTGGCAGCTTAAGTCACAGTCCAAAGTCACAGTCAGGTCAAAAAGTGGTGGGCTTCAGTGGTCTCAGCCTCTTTTATAGAATTGCGAAATAATTGGCAAGACATCTTCATAGCAATGTTTAAGCTATTAACCACGGCATTTCAGTCTCTGACAGCTCTGATGTGCCCAGAGCTCCTGTGAGGCTTTGGATACAGCAACACCCTGAGCACCACACTGCAGAGCACCCTGGCTTTGGAGGGTGGGCTAGTGAAGGCATGAGGAATTGGCTGGATGGATGCAGTCAGGGAATTGTTGTCTGTGTATCCATGTCCAGGTGAAGGCTGGGGATGAGGGGTGTCCCTCAGGACCACCTGGGGCTTTGGTCCTTGGCTCTGTAATGGCTTTGTTAATGGCACAGAGAGTGGATGGAGCTCCCTGCAGCATGGGGTTTGCACGAGGCAGGGCCCTGAAGAAAAGGATGTGGAAATGAGCAAAGAGCAGCAGGTCAAGGAAGGTGATTGTGGCCCTCTAGTCCAGTTTTGTGAGAGCCCACCTGGAACGCTACATCTGTGTCTGAGGGCCCAGCAAAAGAAGGAGGTGGAGCTGTTGGAATGAGTTCAGAGGAGAATGATGGAGATCCTCAGAGTGCTGGAGCACCTCTGCTACCTAGAAAGACAGGCAAGGCAGAGAAGGTGTTCTGATCCAATGAGAGAAAGATACCTCTGCCCCAATCAAAGTGCAAATGAGACCATATGATGACAACAGTACAGATATTATTTCACGTGGATTTTATTTAACTAGAGATGTAAAGTAGAGGGATAGAAAGAAATAGGAAAGAGGTTTCAGAGAGAGAGACAAAGAGAGCAGAAGACAGTCAGATAGGACAAGAGGGTCTTTAAGGCTCTTCCACACCCAAAACATTCTGAACTTCTAGAAGATGTGTGGATGTGTATTATTATTACTTACTAATATTTCATTATAGTATTATTATTTTTCTTCTTTGATTATTTTTACTACCATTACTGTTTCTTCTTCTACATCATCTTATTCTTATTCCTGTTTTATTCCTATTATTTATTACTAATATTTTTTCTACATGACCTTCATATTCTTCTTTGTTTTTCTTCTTCTTCTTCTTCTTCCTATTCATATTCTTATTTAGTATTACTCTTTCTTCATACTTTTCATCATATTATTCCTATTCTTTTTGTGATTTTGTTTGTGGGGGGATTTTTGTGGGCTTTTTTGGTATTTGTTTTTTTACTACTACTACTACTACTACCACCACTACTACTACTGCTACTAATATTTTTTAACTCTACTTTCATTTGTTTTAGATGAACTGTGTGTGTCGCAATCCTGCAGTACGCAGTGGTGTCCTGGGAGCAACGCCTCCTGTCTGTGCCCATTCCTCATGGAAGAAATCCCAAAGGATCAGCATGTAATCCTTCCAAGATGAGAGAAAATGACCTTAGATTCCACCAGGGAAGGTTCAGATTAAATATCAGAAACAATTTTTCCCTGAAAGACTTGTCAGGCATTGGAAGAAGTTACTCTGGGAGGTGGTGGAGTCGCAATCTCTGTAAGTGTTCAAGAGTTGTCTGGATGTGGCAGTCAGGGACATGGTTTCATAGTGATGACAATGGTGCCAGGGTGATGGTGGAACTGGATGGCTTTCAAGGTCTCTTCCCACCTTGCTGATTCCCAGTGTTTCGCCGCTGAGTCAGCTGGCACCAAATGTCCTCCATGGGTGCTGGTTTGGAGCTGGCCACCTCAGTAATATTTGGTCTGCGGGACACCAATTGATGATGATGATCCAGAGCAGCCAGGGATTTCTCAGGCTGTAGGGACGTGTCCAAGCAAAGGCAGCTTATGTGGCTGCCTCAGGACACTGGGCAGGCTGCGGGCCAGCCGCCATCTCTGGGGCCAGGGCTGCTGCAGCAGCAGACCCTAATCCTGGGGCTGTGGCACCAGGCAGGCACAGCAGAACAGGCTGCGCAGCATCTGCAGCACCAATGCGGAGCAAGAAGGACATTTCTGGAGGGGAGCTTGCTGCTGACTGAAGGCCTGAGCTCTCAGCCGGGCAGCTGAGCAGCGGGGGTGGCTGCAAAGGCCAGGGACTGCATTCTCTGTGCTTGCCTCTGGCACCTGCTCCTCGAAGGCAGGGGAAACCATACATCTTCTGACTGCTTGGGCTTTCAGATGGGGAGGCCAGGCATGAAGCGGCACTTGGGGATATGTCTCAAATGCCTGGGGCTCAACCCAAGCCTCCCGAGGGACAGGCAGGGGGAGGCCGTCTTCTGCAAAGTGTCCCAATCGCTGATCTCTCTCTTCTTCATCAGACAGCTCGAGAACACTCAGTTCATCCCACTCGTCCTCCTGCAGCACCCTGCTGCTCTGGACACTCACATGTTTCCAGTTGTTCTGCATGAGCTCTTTGTCTTTTTCCCAGCTGGGCTGTATGGAGTGTCTATCACCATTTGCTTTGGACACCTCGTAGCCAATCGAGTCTTTCTCTTCAGAAAGCTCTTCATCAATGGACTCTTCTGAATCAGAGAGTTCTTGGTAGCGACTGACTTCATGGGGCAGTTCTTGCTTGCTGTCTTCTTCCCAGTAAGACAGGTCTTTGAAGCTACTGACTTCTCCTCGGAAAAGCCCTTGCTCCATGATTTCTTTCCAAGGAGAAAATTCTGTGTTGTTACTGGCTTCTCTTCGGGTCAGCTTTCGCTCAATGGAGAATCTCCCTTGGGACAATTCCTGGCAGCTACAAACTTCTCCTGGGGACAGCTCTTGCTCAGTAGAATCTGCCCCTTGGGACAATTCCTGGCAGCTACCAACTTCTCCTGGGGACAGCTCTTGCTCAGTGCGGNTGGAGAATCTCCCTTGGGACAATTCCTGGCAGCTACCAACTTCTCCTGGGGACAGCTCTTGATCAGTGGAGTCTCCCCCTTGGGACAATTTATGGTAGCCATCAACTTCTCCTGGGGACAGCTCTTGCTCAGTGCGGGCTGCCCCTTGGGATACTTCTTGATATTTGGTCATTTCTTGTTGGGAGAGCTCTGGCTTCCCAGCCAAGGACCCCTCCTTGCTCTCTTGCTCTGCCTTGCCCCTCTCTGCTGCATCAGAGCTGACGCTCTGCAGAGCCTTGCTGGAGTCTTGGGGGCCGTGTGGAGCACGGACTGGGCTCTTTGTCCCTGCCAGTGGCACCTTCTCACTGACATGAGAATCTGGTGCCTTTTCCACCTTGGGAGCCGGAGGATCTGGGGGCTTCTCCTCATCAGCAGCTCCAGCCAGGGCAGCAGCAGCTGCTGGCTCAGCCTCCTTGGGAGTCCCCAGGACAGGACAGGTGCTGAGCAGCTTGCGGGCTGCCTCTCCTGTCTTCTCAGTGCCCACATTGCTGGGATAGCCTGGGCTCTGCTGGGCACAAGACTGGGCATCCTCATCATTCTTTGCATGCAAGGGCTTGTCCCAAGTCTTGCAACTGATCCCTGCTCTCCATTGGGACAGCCCCTGGCTGCTCACACGTTCTTCCTGTTGGGGCGGTTTTTGGTCACTCACATGTTTTTGCCATTGGAGCAGCTCTTGCACATTACAGACTTTTCCTTGAGATAGCTCCTCCTCACTGTTGTCTCCCATTTGGGACAATTCTGGCTCTCTCTTGTCCACTTCCCATTGGCAAATGTGTGAATGTCCTCGCACATCTTCTAAAAGACACATTTCCTGCTCTCCCTTACCTTCCCAGTGCACAGGCTCCTGGACGGTCACGATTTCTTCCCACTGGTACAGCTCTTGTTGTGTCCCATCTGCCCACTGGACTCTCACACCTATCCCCCTCTGGACTCTCATATCTTCTGGCCATTGGTAAAATTCTTGGACTTCTTGCCACAGGCAAACCTCTTGATCCATGTCATCTTTCCACTCTTCATCCACGTTGTCACAGGTCCCCTCCTCCTCAGTCTCTGACAGGGCCAGGACTGAGCCACCCTCTGCCCCCAGCAAAAGCCCACTGAGGTCCTGGTCTGTACTGCTGGACAAGAGGCTGGGTGTCTGGGAGCTGGAATTCACCTTGTCCTCCTCCATCTCGGACATCCTGTAGCAGAGTAGGATCCTGGGAGCTGCTTGCTCCTGAATGAGTGGCTCTTCTGGGACTGGGGACTGCGGGGATCTATGCCACTTACATACTCCCCAGCAGGGCAGGGCTCTGCTGTGTCACAATGACCTCTGGGCATCATAATGTCCTTCATCACCAAGGGCCCTGACACAAGGTGCCTGTCATGAAGGGCCCCACCCCTTCAACAACTGACCCTACTGGAATGGTGGGGTTCTAGCCCCTTGTTATGAACCAGTTATTAAAGTTATCAGAAATGTTGTGCCTGAATTAAGGTGTAAATGAAACCATTGCTAGAGTCAATAGTATGGGTTTTATTTAACAGTAAATGACAGACAGACAAACACGCAGAGAGAGAGAGAAGAAAGAACAGAAAGAAAGACAGAAAGAAAGAAAGAAAGAAAGAAAGAAAGAAAGAAAGAAAGAAAGAAAGAAAGAAAGAAAGAAAGAAAGAAAGAAAGAAAGAAGAAAGAGGAAAGAAAGAAAGAAGAGAAAGAAAGAAAGAAAGAAAAAAAAAAATATAAAAGACGTATGGGGATAGAAAGAGAGTGACAGAGACAGATTAAGTAGAAAATACCACCTCTCCATGGATCCCAATGCCACCTCATTCGTGCTCTCCATCAGCACTTCTGGGTCCCCCAAAAACATTGAGTTCAGTAGACTGACAGACACTTGGGCCAGATGGCAATGCCTCTGGGGTACCTCCCAAGGGAGGGAGGCAAGTTTGACACACTCTCTTGCAACAGACTCTGGATCTGTTGCATTACTTTGCATCATGTGCGGTGTTCTGTTGTAAGGCCTCAGCAAAGAGTCTGGGGAGCTCTCCTGAAGTCTTTGATAGATTATGGCTACCCTGCAACTGCTCCTTAAGTGAAAGTCCTGTGGATGTGGCCTCCAGGGTGGGGAATTTCCAGGCTGAGCCAGTTTATGTAAGGGAGGATGGGTCACTGATGTGCTGGGAATGCTCAGAGTGGGGCATGACTATGGAGCACCTCAGCTTTATTTCACTATGCAATCGCAGGCAGCTAGAATATCTCCAGTGGAACAGAAAAATTTACAGAGTATGTGACAGGAAACTGTTAGGTATTAATAATATGCAATTATACATGTTGTAAATTTTGCAACTATTCCTTGTTTAGTACCTTCCCTGAAGGAAAATTTGCAACTGGGTAATTCTCATATGACTGATTTCTAGCTCTTGGTGTTTAACAATGGTATTGGCCATTACATCAGTGTTACATTTAGTCATGGGGAAGGAAGTTGCTGTAAACAGTCTCTCAAAACAGGGATCAAGGGCAGAATTGATTTAAACTGACCCTGACAATGAAGTGGTCTCATTACAGGGCTCTGCAGCCAGGATCCATTAAAATAAGCGGGTGTTTTTCCTTGCAGTTTTTGAGGCACTGAAACTTCATCAGCATTGAAATAAAATGAACTGCCAAAAGTGTATTTGTAGATGGCAATGACATCTCTTTCAATGTTGTTCTAATTCCACTAAGTGTTAAACACAAACGTATAAGTTACTTTGTGGCAGATTTATGCAAAGAAAACAAAAACCCTAGTAACTCCATTATCTGCCTCATTTATTTTCATTTTTCTCTGGTATCTCTAGAGTTTCCAGCTATAACAATTTCTGAAGGGGCTATTTCTTCCAAGAATAATTTTCTTAAAGAGTAAAGGGAAGAAAAATATATCTGTAACATGAATTTTTTGAGCTTCCAGAGAGCAAATACTTTTTTTATCTCTTCTAGGAAACATTTTTTGTAATGCAAGTATTCAACCTTAGAATCAGTTCAAGATTATTGGATACCTGCTATTAGTCTGGGAATTACCCCCTCAAGATGCCGATGAAAATATTTTCCAAGTAGGATCAGGCAAGCATTAGAATAGGTTGCCCAAAAGGGATGTGGGGCCTCCATTCAGCTCATTTGAGCAAGGCACTGAGCAGCCTGAGCTGATACAGCAGATAGCCCTCCTCTGAGCAGGTTGTTGGATTGTATGATATCACACACATCCTTTTAAAGTCAGTTCTTCTCATAATCTGTTACTTTTAGGACTTAGTGATAATTTCTTCAACTCGTGCATTTCAGTTGGCAACAGATCCCTGTACTCTTCTCAAGCTTGGGCCTTTATTAATTAGTCAAAAAAAATAAATTGCTGAGAAGGAGAAAATGAGGATTTTTACAAAATAAATTGATGAAGTGATTTTTAAAAGGGAGTACTTTTCTTTTGACCTTAGATAAGCACTGAATAATCTTGGTTATCAATAATATGAAGTGAATTACTTTTTACAGAAACTACTTTTATAGCAAAAACTAACACAAGTTGCTTGAATGGGATTAGCTCTGATCTGCATATTCTTGGGAACAGAAGCTGCTCATTGTCTCATAATAGCTTGGATGCCAAAATACTTTTTTGTACTCATGGTTCTGACTCCAGTTTCACATGGTCAGAGGTATCAGAAATGTGAAATCAGCCCTGATACAGAAAAAGACCCAAGCAAGTTCTTGTGTTTTTTTCAGCTGAGGCATGGTCTGGATTTTTCTTTCTGTCCAGGTAGTGGGTTTGGACCACAAAACACTGATCCACAGCTAGAACTAACCCAACCTCTGGGACCCTTTCTATCCAGATTTTTTTACAACCCATTAGATTGTAAACTGCTCTGTTGCAGAAAATGTCATTATTTGTGTGTTTTACTTGGAGAGTGGGAGACCCGGTTCCATTATTTAACTAGATTTGTGGGTTTCTTTCAAACCACTCAACATTTGTTTCTTGCTGGCTGACTCTTTGGGATTGTAAGAAACAAAGACAGGCACGTTTTTTTGCCTTCAGCGCCGAGCAGCGCTGTGGCTTCTCTGGTTACCGTATGTCCCAAAAAGCAAATGCAGGATGCCAGATGATGCAATGACATGCGCCATGCTAGTGGCTGAATAAAAGTGTCACAGGATTCAGCTGCACCACTTTCTTGCCTTCATGTCTACATTCTCATTCTTCCTCAGTTTCAGGCATGTAAAATTTGTGGGGCACAACTGATAACAAAGATCTAACTCTCTCAGTTATACTGAGGGACTGAAATTGGGGTCATTTGCACTAGGCTATCTTAGTAGTCTGTCAAGAAAGAGAGGTTTTCTTCAGGGGAGTGTTAAAGTTGCGCTGAAAAAGGGTATCCCCTTCTCTTTCAAGAGGGAACAATGAATACATTCCTGATTAAGGTACCTGGCTAGCTACCCACAGCTAGGTGAGATGAAACCAGACACAGCACAAATGCTAACAAGGTCAATCCTAGTCCAAACAGTCTGAAGCAACAATTTAATTTTCCTAGGAGTCATGCAGACCCAGCCTGTTTAAGCTTTCTTCTGTGGTTCTGTCCTTCAATTTTCATATGCCAAGCCAATGACACTGCCCTTACCAGCAGTGTGTGGGTTCCTACTCCACACTAATTAATTTTTCTTTTATGGAGAAGTTAATAATAGCAAGCTACCTGGCATGTCTCAAGGTCAAAACCTGCCCACAGGCAGCAGCCACAGACCATAAATGAGCAGATGCCTGGAATAGTTTTTGGAGGCAGAACAACAGAGAGGCAGAGGAGATAAAAAGGAGGTGCTGAACTGAGGAGGTGGAAGATAGGAAAAACAGAGGAAGATGAGGGATGCTAGAATATCTTGAGTTATGAAAATTTGCATCTGGGCTTGTGAGAGAAATGTAGAACCCCTAATTCCTGGCAAAGTCCAGAGCTGTGTGAAGTCTGCCTTGATGCAAGTAAGTGCTCCAGCCTGTGCTCCAGCCCTCCCACCCTGTTACAGAATGGAATCCAGCCGTAGCTCAAAAATCATCCATGAGATTCAGATCCTGGTTTGGATTTTATCCTATCCTGCAAACATGGAGTGCCAGACTGGTTTGGAACACAGGAAAAAGTGAAATATGGGAAACTTAAAAGAAGGAAGAAAGTTGAGTAATACCAGGTGTTAGTCAACTAACAGGAAGGTGAACTACAGCTAATAAGCTTGGATTCTATAGGAGTTGTTTTTTCCACTATTGGTTAAGTATTTCCAGTTTACATACCCAGATGTCATTTTGTCAATTTCAGTGATTGTCCACTAGTCAATACCTCTCACACTTCTGGGGCCAGAGCTTTCTCTACCTCTTGTCAGCTTTATCAGTTGTTACCTACATTTTTTTCTAGGAAAATACTTCAATTTGCTGCAAGCCACGTCCTGCAGTGGTTTAGGACTCCTCCTGTCCCACTGAAGCTTGTAGGCATGAATATATGGAGTGCATCTGGTGCACACCTTTTCACTGCTGTTGAGCCAACATTTGGAGCCATTTTGTATCTCATTAGAAACACACAATCTTTCAGCATTTTAAATTTATCTGTTTTCTAGAAGGTATTTTACTTCATTCATAATATGCAAGGAATTAATATCCTGGGTTTATATGCCAGACCGGCAAATAGAAGAGAGAATGGGATCTACCAATAGTGTTTCAGTTTTTGTCTTAGGGGTTTCATAATTTTTCTCTGACCATCTATCTTTATGTATGATTATTCTATTATAAATCTTGTTATGATACCAGAATAATTTTATAAATATGCAGTTAGAGGTGGGCCCAGTTCAGCCTGAACATTTGTGTGTATGTTTGTGTGTTTATCTTTGCCTCTGTGTATGAGGTTCATTTCCAAGGAATCCAAATCTGGATCTAAGTCCAAAGTCCTCAGATGGTCCCTGTCACTGCAGAAACTAAACCGAAACAGCTGAGCACAACTTTGAAAACATTTATATTCTAAATCCTGGTCCAAATGACTAGAATTCCTTTCTTTCTCCCATCCCTTTAATCTAGATTGGAGATAAGATCTAGGGAGCACGGGAAAAAGAAAAGACAATATCAACAGTTGATATTAATTGCCCTTTATCAATCCCTGAAGAGTTCTCAAAATATTTAAACAATCTGCTCTAAGTAACAACATTAATAAACTAAATGTGATAAAGAAGAAAAGCCAGTAATTACAGCAGAGTTTAAACATCACATCTGATAAATAAGAAGGACCTCTAAATAAAACAAATAAAAAAGATAAAACAGAAAGCATAGTAAAGAAAAAAAAAATCAAAGCATTGTCCTAAATGGCATAGAGGTCACATGAGTTAAATACCTCTAATGTCTTTCCAAAAAGAAAACATTATTAAAAGCCTGGAAGAACTGAGTTCTAAATTAATTCTTCATCAACATTTGAAGCTCATCCCCCCTCCCATTTATCCCAGCATTTTTCCTAAGGCCTTGTGCTTGACCCATAAAAACCATGTAAATGTCATAAACAAAAAATAAAGTTTTGACCATTAATGGAAGATTAGAGCATTGTAGGAAGTAAGTGGAGTACGTAAGCCTTAAGCCAAGAGTACATTCAAGATCTGAGAGAGGCTCTATATGGAAGATATATGAAATATATGGAATTTATTTGTTATTTATTTATTGCAATTATACACTGTGTTTGAAAACTATTAATATTTAGTAAGTGTCAATTACTAGCATTCATTTGATTTCAAGTAAAATGTTTTTATGGCAGTTCGGCAATTTAGCAGAACCTAAATTTTTGCCAAAAAAATCCCTGTCTGTAGAATTTGCAAAGGCTTGTGGTGAGTTATCTTAATCCACCTTTTTGGGTTAGAGATTAGGCTGCCAAAGTGCATCATAGCTGGATTTGAATACGCAGATATCTTAAACCCACCTTAATTTAATCTGTACAAGGCCTTTGGATGGGCAGTTGTGCAGCAACCTCTGCCAGCACTTCCTTCTCCCTACTGCTGAAACCTCCTCACCTTCATCCTGGTTGTCTTACAAACATGATATTCTTCTCTTTCATCAGTCACTTCTAACAAAATGAGGCAGTCAAGTTTAATATACTTCACTCTAGGATAGCAAGTATATTTTTTCTGGTTTTGCTCGCATTTACTAATGAGAAGTTACATTTTTATGCAACCCTACAATAATTTAATTAAGATGAAACACTGGGGGCACTTCCATTGAGATGAAGGATATGTCAGAATTTTAAGACTTTTTCTCATGTGGTTCTTCAGTGACATATATTTTTTTCCGTTAAAAGAAAAAAAAAAAAAAAAAAAAGAAAAAAAAGAAAACCCAACAAAGGAAATTGGCCTGGGGAAAATGCCACTGAGATACTGTTAACAAGTCTGACTTAAAGCCAAGCAGCATATGCAGGGCAAATGCTCAGTCCACCCATTGTGCTTACAGCCACAGGGGGCTGAGAATAATACCCTGTGAGATTTTACTAGAAGTGTGGTAAAATATTCTGGTATAGCTGCATCTCTATCTGAAATGAGAAACCTTAGTTTTTACTTTAACTTATACTATCTACTTTGACACAGGTTTTTATTTCTGTGTCAATACTGCATCGTTATGCATTCAAAGAAGTGCTGTGAACAAAGAGCAGCCTATTCATTAACATACTGTGAAGTGAATTGTAACCTTGGTACCATTGGTTCCAATGCAGGTGATGAGCTGCTGGCGAGTCCATGGCTGCAGAAGTTATAGCCATGGTACTTTTATAGTTATTTCTTTCCACAGAATGCAGCCTATGAAGATTTCTTTCCGTCTAGTCTAACTCTGAGCAATTTTCAGGCTGTTTTAAGTTGTAATGAGGAAAGATCACCTTCAGGAATAGGGCAGAATTAGGATGGTGAAGACAAGAATCACCTTTGTTCACTTTTAGCTCTCCTGTTCTATGAACAGTGTGGTTTACCAGAGAATCTGATCCATCTCTGACAGTTTTTCGTTTCCTTTCAATTAAAATAAGGAAATTAATTTAGGGCTGTCTGATAGTTTGGAAGTGTGGAAGTGAAAATTGTGCTGTGCTGATTGGTCTCCCATGAAACACACCCTTTAAAGGGCTGAGTTCTGGTGTAGGAGTAATTACTGCCTCCTCACCCTGCTGAGGTGGCCAAAGGAGAAGGTGGTTCCTGAAATAAAAAGCATAACCCGGGTCTTTGCTGGTGGCAGTGCACAATGCTCTGCCTCTTGCTTCAGGCTTGGAACAAATCCACTTCAGCCTCAAGAAAAGGCAAATTTGTTAGCTGGAGTATTAGCTACAACCTTCAAAATAGAGCTTGTTATTATATTGTCACAGAATGCCTGTAGATTTATGAGGCCTTTGGAATACAATAAATTAATCGCAGTAGTACTTGTTTGTTTTTATAAAGATTTGCAAAACAAGTAGTAAAGTGTTGATGTGAATTTTTTTTACTTCAAAATCCGTTAGATATTGTTCTGAGTCTAGTTTTCTTTAAAATGAGCTGTTCTAGATTACATCTAGGAGTCATGAGTTGGTTGAATGCAATTAGGATTTCAGGAATTGTAGTCACAAATCGAAAATCATCAGATCCTAAGTGTGATCTTAATTATATTTGTTCTTTAGCTTTAATAGTAATATATAAATTTTACAAAGCTACATGCTAACTGATATTATTACAAAGAGCCAGCTAGGAAAAATAAAGGAGGATTATTAAAGCAAATAGGCACTGACTTTCCAGTAAAATAAATGGAAATATTGTAATTAGAAATATCAAATAGTTTTACTTTATCTCTTGAAGTAACTGATAATTTAATGGAAGCTTTATATTTTATAACTCATATGTTTTTATTAGGACTGCTAAAATGCTTAACTAACTGTTTCATAATTTGTCAAATTACGTTCAACTGTATTAACTAATAAAATATTCGTTTTCAGTAGTTCTGAAGAAGTATTAATTTAAAAGTTGATGTACTAATCATTCTTTAAAATCTAATTCTTTTCTTATTCTACATCTCATTTTACATTAAAAAACACCATGTCTTAGACCTAAAGCACGCTGAAACCACAGACATCCCTGCACGCTCCAGCAGTGGTAGCCTGAGCTCCTGCGGATACCTGCTACCTGCACGCTACATTGCCTTTTGAAGGAGTCTGTTTTCTCAATTGATGACATTGCACAGCTTTTATTTTTGTCGGGGTTTTTTTCAGTAGAGTGACATGATGTGAAATAAAATAACCTGATGAAATACAGTAAGTTAATAATAGTGCTGTGCACTGAGCACCTTTCATCAAGATAGATCCCAAAGAGTTTTACTTAGACTGTACATATAAAAACTATTCCCCCACCACTGAAATTCAGTTACTGTTACAGAAGAATAGGGTAACCATACTATGCCAGGAATAACAGCTTTTTTGAGTAAGGGAAATTAGAAAAAATGTCTTCATATGAAACAATAATGGGAATACTTAGAGACACTGGATCTAATTACCAGCATTTTCATTTGGTCAACGTGTTTAAAGGATTTCTTGTAAATAAATAAATCAGTGATAGGACTAGGGGTATCCATATATATTTAACTTGCCACAAGTTCTTGTGACTTCATTTTGCCTTTTCTCAGAAACAGCACCTTAAGCAGCAGAAAAGAAGAAAAAAATCACATATACTTAAAAATTGTTTCAAAAATTACTCAAAAAAAGAAATGCCATTTAGTCACGAACTGTTGGCTCTAAAATGCTCATGTTTTTGTCCCAAATGGTAGACAATTCTAACCCTTCCACCTGGTGTAATTCCAAAAAAAAAAAGCCATTTTGGATATTGTTATGACATGCTGCAGAACATAAGGGTAACACGGTTTCTTGTTAATAGATCCCTTGGGGCAGATTAGAGTGAACAACACTAAATGATCCATGTTTGTAAATGTACTCGTTTGGTTTATTACAGAACAATATGCAAAGGGAAACAGGTATGTAGACATTTTCGTTATTATTACCTATAGTAATGTGTGGAAAATCACACTATGAAAAGCCAGTGTCCATAAAGGAGACAGGAGTCCTGTAATTTATTTGAATCAAGTGAGAGAGTCCACTGGGACTATCCTCGTCGGGTTTCTCTCTCAAGGTTTTGGAGGATGCAACTTCCTTTTATCCTAAATTCCCAGCCGATGTTGCCCTCTTCCTTTCCCCATTGGCTGAGGTGCTAGGAAGGTACAGTGTTTCCCCATTGAACATGTCATTTCCCTCCAAAGTTCAGAAATTCAGGCTATCTGGGTCCTGCAAAAGACTTTCTGCGGACCCATTTGTCTATTACTCGAAAGTTTAGGAGTTCAAAGTGTGGTCAAACTGGGATCTGTAACAATCTTGTACAATGGAAGTTGGTAGAAACATTAAGACCCATCTCTCCTAAAGACACTCATTGATCAAGTTGTTTGTAAAGACATTAGCACTCATCTTTCCTATCATCAGTATAACAATATGAAAACATTGCAACATGAAAGAACAACAACATTACCCAAGAACATGCAGAGGAAAGGAAAGAGAGAGAAAGGAAAAGAGTGTGAAGGTCCTTGTATGTCCCAAAATGAGGCTTGGTTGCTGCAGTCTTGGTCGAAGCAGTAAGCACAGACTGGATCCATCAGCTGGTGAGTGGTGCCCCAGAGAAATGGTGGGGAGAAATTCCCAGGAAAATCCACAGAATACAAAATCTATTTATTTGATATCCACTCAGGTTTTGGGTAGAGATGCCCCAGTACCTGCCCTGGGCTGGGGACACTTTGGGAGGCCTTGACACCTTCTGAGACAACACAGCTGACCAACACAAGTGGAGCTGAGTCCATTATTGTCCATTAACAGAGATGACCCCTCCCAGGCCACAGCCAGTGTCCCAGGACTTCAGGAGAGGGAGCCCCAAACCCTGTGTTTGGTGCAAGGGAGCACGGCAAGAGACACCTCCCCGACTCCACAGGACCCTCTCCTGTCTCACTCCCAGCCCGTCATTCACCCTCTGTCTCTTCAGATCAGAGGTTCAGCCACTGCCCACCAAAAGCTCATCTCCTCCACCTCAGCAAAGCACCCTGGCATACCCACAAATGGGGGAATGTTTTGAGCCATAATCCCTTAATCATTCAGTCTCTCACAGGTATGTCCAGGTAGAATCTTGTCACATGCACAATCTGAGTCCCAGGGTCATTCAATGCAATACAGGGTCATTCAGTTGCAAGACTGATGCTATATTTGCTCTCAAATTGTTTGTGATACAGCATGTGTTGTCTCTGGGAATATCACACAATTCAAATGTAAGCCATAAGCATTTGCAGTACAGATTCATAATCCTTGATTTAAAAATGCAACTAAAATGCCGCAAGTTATTCATGTGTGATAATTGTGTAGTTACTAGTTACTTTACTAGTTACAAAGTAATTGAAAAGAACAAACATTTTCTTTTGCAGACTAAGTCTATTTGCTGTTGGCTAACACCATTCCCAAAGAGTAAGCTCAATTCAAGTGCTGCACATTTTGCAGCCTAATCATTTTTCATGCTGCAAACAATTATTGAAAAATGTAAATGATCATATCAAGACAGAGAGAGATAGATGGATCATAGCATCCTCTTTTTGCTGAAAACCACCACAGCATGTAATCAGCATTGGTGACATTTCTGACACTGTATATATAAGAAATCTAGCCAGATATGAGAGAGGAATTTGTTTGATGTTTCTCAAAAAGTTAAAACATTATTGTAAATTCACTGAATGAGAATGAGCTGAAGGATTAAAAATGAAAACAACAGTTCATGACAACAGGTTAAACTGGTGATGCATTATCCATACAGTGTCATAGGGATTCATCTCATTGCATGTCATTATTGATTCAATGGAAAGGGGCAGCAAAAATACAGTAATTAGGTTTGGAAACTGAAGTAAACGTGAAGGAGGCCAGAAGTAATAATAAAGTCCACACTAGGAGGTAAGGAATATGGATTGGAAGTATTATACTGTGATTCAGTATGAAAAAATGCAACCTAATATAACTAAAGAATCTAGAATTTATGGATATCAGCAAAAAGGCAAAGCAATAATAATGGACAGTGGTTTAGATATCTGTAATATGATCTAGTGCCTAAAAAGTAAGTTTCAGGACTAGACACTCATAAGAGAAGGCAATAAGGAGCAGCAGAGGCTGAGTTACAAATTGACTTGAAAAACTTAACCTACCTGCAGCTCTGACAGGAAAATCAGCGCTGCTAGGTAATAGCTATGTCGGACTCCCAAGTTTGGTACACTTTTAAAAAGCATTGCTCTTATGATTTTTTTCCCCCACTTTTATAAGGAAATTCTCCCATCCCCTCCCTCCTTGGGGCCTCACTTGAATATCTATCTCACTGATAGCACAAAACTTACCTTCAAATTATGATTGTAACCTATACCGACCTATCTCCAAGTTCACTCTCATTCCATCCTCCCATTCTGGGATAAAACAATACAGATTGTAAAAAAGGGAAATAAGCCTTTTTATAGATTTTTTGCCAGCTCTGCAGAATTCCCCAGCTTTAAAAACCTCACAGCAAAGATAATACTGGGAGGGTGAAATGTGCAGTAATTAAGGCTTTAGTTGATGATCAGGAAGGCTTCAATTCATACCCTACGAGGCCTGAATCACCTATTTGATCCCAGTGTTGTTCTGGCTCTCATTCCTCATTCTTGAAATGGATTTAAAATGGATTTAATAGTCCCTTATATATCACAGGGGTCTTGTGAGAATAAATATGCCACAGATGGTAAAGTACTCAGACATTAAAGTCCTCAGGGCCAGAGGAAATCAAAAGTTATATCCTTGTATCTGACTTTGGAATAATTTGTATGAGGTGCAG
>CM019236.1:14856169-14918564 GCA_009741485.1 Malurus cyaneus samueli | reverse complement strand
TCAGGAAGGCTTCAATTCATACCCTACTGAGGCCTGAATCACCTATTTGATCCCAGTGTTGTTCTGGCTCTCATTCCTCATTCTTGAAATGGATTTAAAATGGATTTAATAGTCCCTCTATATATCACAGGGGTCTTGTGAGAATAAATATGCCACAGATGGTAAAGTACTCAGACATTAAAGTCCTCAGGGCCAGAGGAAATCAAAAGTTATATCCTTGTATCTGACTTTGGAATAATTTGAAATTGAGTGCACAAAGCTTTCAGAGAATATGCTAGATACAACTGCCTAATTTACAGCACATATTTTATTCAATTAATTATATTTCCATATGTATAAATTGTCCATGGGGGGTTTAGGAATGCAAGAATTCCCACCCCATCAGGAGGACTGTTTAATAGAAGGCAGGCATTGTGGCACTGCAGCGGGGTGAGCAGCCCACAGCCTCCCAGCTCCCCACCATCTGTGCAACTCTGACTTCCACAGTTAGTGAGTTTTGATGTTTTTCAGTTGAATGTTTCCCCCTGCCCCCTTTTTAAAAAAACTTTTAGATGTTTCAAGATATGCACTGAGGCTTGCTAGACAGTTGACTATCCCAGCAGAAATGATGGGAAGTGTTTCGCAGAAGAGGAAATAAAATGAGCCCATTACCATCAAGCTGCTGTAAACACGGATGGAATTTACTGGATTTATCATCACTCAACAAGAAGCATCTCAGCATCAGCCAGCCCACCTAACGCATTTTATCAGTAATACCCCGTGTGGGGTAGTGATTATCCATACACTAGCTACTACATTTATTAACTTGACCTATTTTCTATTTCCTGACTAGACAGGATCTGTATTTGAGTGAATGTGGGGTATATTGTAAGTATTTATAAATATTTACAAACAGGGCCTTGCTTTTTAACAGCGAATATTCTGCATTTCTAATCTGGAGCTTCTTTTTTCAGTAATACACTTACTATGTTTTCAACACCCTGGTTTGACCAAAAGACAATTCTTTTCTTGATTATATCTGTTTTCTTTGCACCAGCTTTTTATCAGAAAAAGACTAATTCATGCTCAAGATCACTTTCTCATTACACAAAACTGTTAGTTGACCTTAACAACATATTTATTGTTATTAACTAATTCTAAAAGCAAGCTTTGAAATCATATCCCCTTACTGAGCTGGTCACATGTGGAAGCAAAGGCAGAGAGAATACACAATATTCCTCCAGGCCACAAAGAAATCATTAGCAGAAGACAGATTAAAATCCTGATTCCTTGTCCATTATTTAGATGATGCCTTTTCCTTGCAAACATCCCCTGGTGCTCAGCAGATTAATAAAAAACAGTGCTTCTTAGAGCACTCATGTTTTTGTCCAGTGTTTCAGAGGAACATAGTAACTACAGTAATTATGGCTGAACCCTCCTGGGTTTTGTGCAGAATCCAAGAAAAGAACTGAAACAGAGATAAAGCACAGCTCTGGCAATCAGGCACGGTTTTGAACCTCTGTAAGGTGAAGTTGCCCAAACAGATCATTAGGTAGTAGCTAAGTTCTTCCAGCTTACTGGAAATGAAACTCTAACAGTTGTTTCCTAAGTCCAGCAAATCTTATTTTATAGAAAAAGCCTAAATTGCCTCCCTTTCATTTGAATGCTTTTTGCTAGGAGAAACAGTGACTTCTTCTACTAGCAGATATCTGTGATAGTTTACAATATGATATATAGCTCTTTTTTTCAGTTTTTATTTAAAGGGAAAAAAAAGAGAAAACTTTTAGGTCTTGGCTACTTTTTTGCTATTAAATATGTCTTGGCACTTGCATAGATTATGGAGTAATTGCTTGCACAACATCAGCCTTTAAATAGGTCAGCCAAAGCTCTACATCCAAATACACTCTAAGCATTGCTCAGATCTCAGACTTTTACAGTTGTGTTCTGTCTCTCTAATGGTCTGAATCAAAATTCTGGGTACATCCAAATACCCTGAAGCAAGGGTATTGCAAATGCAGATCCAGCATGTCTGGCATTTTCAACTAAGTCTTCTTTTTTTTATTCTTCCCCACCCCCCATCTCCTCCCCTTCAATTAAGGCAAAAGCACATTGTTATTTCATGGAATCTAGAAGAGATTATTTTCCAGGACGGCTGATATTCATGTGTGAAAAATGATAAAGTGATTAGCTTGCAATACAACTTGAGTAAAACCCATGGAGAAGAATAAAACCATGTAAATGCAGCACATATGTTTTGCAAAGAAAACCTATTGTCCTCTCTGGGAGGCTTTATTTCCCGAGCTTTTTAGGCAACACATCTTTGGCCCATAAATCAATATGGAGGAGGTCCTGGTGCTCAAGCTTCCCTTACTAGCCACAGTTGCAGAAGGGTTATATGTGTTGTAGGATAGGCACCAAAAGTCTGAAAGAGGCTTCTCAGGACATTACAGTAGTTGTGAATATTTGAGGTAATCACATTATATACAATGCTTATTGTTTTATTGTGTCTGATACTTGGCTTTCTATCTCAAAAGCTGAGTCAGAACTCTAATTAATCCTGAACCATCACAGTGACACATTTTCCAGAAGAGATGTGAACTGAGACTAATTTTTCCATGGGTATTTGAAGTCTCCCCCTTACTTGATTTCTTTTTTAACTCCATGCTGTTGCCACAGACAAGCATAGGATAAGATCTCAGTATTTGTTATATCTTGCCTGCCAGAATATAATTTTTCATAACTATCTTTAATTGAAGGGAATTAACTTTCTTTTATAAGTCTACAAAATACAAGGTGTGCTCAGATGCCTAAATATAAGCATTAACTTTTGTATTAACCCAGTCTAGTTTTGTGACTGAGCTGTGTAGAAGAGAGTACCAGAGCTTGGTTTTGGCATACTGAAGCCTGTGTTCTGGCCGCAGGTGCAGCATGTCCTTTCATAAAAAAAATTAACTTCATATTTGCAAATTATTCTGTCCATAATGGCTAATGGGATTTATGGGTACTTTCTTTTATTCTTGCCATTTTCATTTTCTGTTGAGCATTTACTTTTGCTGTTTTGGCATTGCTTTCTCCATCCTTCCTGCAGCAGCAGCTTTGATGCCCCATTCATCTCACAAACGCAGTTTTGCACAATGTCTTAGATTTCAGCTGCACTTTTTCCTCCACTGCCCCTTAATTTGTCCTCACTATTGGGTTCTTCCAGGCCAAGGAACATGGACTAGAATGACAGCTTTATTTCTGTAAAGACTAGAGCTGAGAAATAAAAAATATATTATCCTAAGATGGTCATATGCCTTCTTGATCTACCAGCAATCTCCGTTCTTTATCTTGTCCATCATCTTTTATTAATTCACAGCTTCCCCTTTTTGTCTCATCCCATCCAAACTCAGAGAGGGAGAGGTCTCTCCCTCTGCTCTACCTCTAACACAACTGTGGGTGCTGGTAAATAAATAAAATCTCTTCAGGCAGATGGAAGGCAGAGTCCTGTCCCAAGGACTGCAGACTAAAGGCCTTAACTGTTTTGCTAGCTGGGTCATGCTGCTCTTCACATGGCTCAGCACCCACTTTCACATCTGTTGCAGAAGAATATCGTGGATAAGGGTTGACCTTTCCATCTCACTGCAGTCTTAATGCCAGGGGTAGCACTTCTGTACAAGGACAATGTCTGACAATCCCTCTGAGTTCCTGTGTGCTAAGTACTGCATAAGAGTAGTCCTCAGCCCAAATAAATCAGTCTTTGGGGTTTTATTTTTGTTTTTTAATTTTTTATTTAACCCATGTACCATAATTAGGACAGTCTGTGCCTGACACCATGAGAAAGGAGATGCCCGTTTTAAACTCCTGTGCTGCAAACACCAAAATCTGACCGTAAGTTTTGCTGCTTTTTTCCAAGTACTAGTTACTATTGGCATGATTCATTTTTTGTTTTGTAATAGTACCCAGATGTCCCAATCAGGGCCCTGCTGTGCTTAACACCATAGAAACATATAAGAAGAAACAGGCTTTTCTCTGGAGAACTTAAAATTTAATTTAGGAAACAAATGTAGCATTGTAAACAAGGTGAGATAGGCATCACGGTTACTAGTTGCTGTAAGTTGGCACTGGTCACTGAAGAACAGCTCTAAATCATGAACTGGGACTGCTATGGTGTTGGAGAGCATTGTCACTGACCCACTGTGGCTCTGTCATCAGACATCAGTCAGTGTCAGGAGCAAGTCCTGAAACAGAACTTGAAGATGATAAGATGAATTCAGTAGACAGAGACATACAGTCTGGATGGATATAGCTGGGTTAGGTTTTTTTCTTTATTGCTCTTTTGGAGGACAGCAAATCCCTGACAAGGTAATGCTCAGTAGGCTTGTGGAACAAAAGATGTAGAAAAATATTAAAGGGAAAAAAAAGTCTCCTTCATGCAGCAGTGAAGGGACAAATCTCAGTTCAGATGGGGGATGATCAGATCTCAGTGAGGAAATGGTGTAACAAAGGCTGGAACTGAAAGAATGAAGGCGAGGAAAGGGATTTCAAAAGGTTAGGCATTTTTCTTTAATACAACTGTAGTTTCTCTTTGTATCTGAAACACCTATCTTTCTATTTTCTGTTCTTGAAATACTAAGTATGTAACCAATTTATCATTTTATAAATAAAACCATGTTTTTCAAACATGTAATTTCTGGGAATACTTGTAATTTTGCCTAATTTTGTCTAGGATAAATGTGCTTTTCATTTAATCGACCATTTGGTGGCAGTACACGTTAGCTTCACTTTTTGTATGATATTGTGTTATTCATTATGGTTTCATCTCAAATTTGTTCCTCTCAAATGTGTCAAGTGCAGGAGCCAAATCTTTACATGAAAGCCTGCAATGCTAATGGGTGAATGCTTGTTCTTAAAGCCCACTAAGAGAAACAGGTAAATAGGATATTCAGATGAAGAAAATGGTGTTCATTAAGGTTTCATAGTAAATCTTTCACCTATCACAAAACAGGTCATTTTACTTTCTACCGTTGTTTCTTCTATGGTAGTGTGACGTATTTTCACAAAAATTGTGCTTATAATGAAATATCAACAGAATGCCTGGATTGGTTTCTTCTTTATATAGAAATTAAAATTCAAGACAAAACAATAAAATTAGTGGACTGCACATAAAGAATAAATTCCACCTACATGATACAAAACACAGCCAGGACTTCACCTGGTAAACAGCACATGCTACCACAGTCCTGCAGTGCAAAGTACACTACACCCTGAGTGAACAGTTCTATCTGGTACAGTTTAGAGAAGCGTACAATATCCTGTATTTAATGCAGCGCAGGTGTTGCCAGATTGAAATACTAAATCTCATTAAATCATATATACATATCATCATAAAACCAAGCTTCTATTTTCAATATTAATGTACTAGATCAGACTGCTAAAACTAAGAGGAGGGAGGTGAAAAGGGATTAGTCATGGTACTTATAGGGAATGATAATTGCTAATCTTTGTTTTGATACAAGCAGTATTTCATTGGACTGTTTATTTTCACTAAGGTATTTTTTTAACTTATTTATTGAGCTGTGATACTTCTTGGGAAGTGTTTGTGGCTGTGGACAAATACCATCTGCAACAGAGTAAACTTGTATATAAAAAGCTCATTAGGACAAACTAAAACTAGGAAAGGATCCTAGAAAGGGCCCAAGGAGAGGACCTGTAAAAGTTATGACAGGGTGGAAGGACAAAAGGGCACTGAACTTCAGTGCTGGACAACAGTCCAGCTTCAAATTAAACAACATGCATTCAGCTTGTAATGTTACTGTGTGCTCTCAAGCAGGCTGCAGCCACCTGCAAGGCATTCCTGGTGGCAGGAGAATTTCTGCAATATAGTTATAGAGGCACAGAATGCACAAATTACAGGTTGTATATATATAAATATTTATGCATAGTAATGCATATCCATATTAAAAAAATGAGAATATAACCTCTGCATTTTTCAGTCTCTATTAATTTGAAAACTGTAATTTGAATTAACAGTCTCAGCTTTGGAAGTCCCTAATTTTTCAACAAGACCTACAGATGCACTTTAGTTTGTAGTAGCTATTGTCATCCCTACTGCTTGAATAGAGAGCTGACAGTTTGATTTGTTCTTCCCTGGTTTGGCAGTCTGGCTCCCTACGTTTTATAGTGCTTGCATTCTTTCAGTATGGGACATTTATAAAATCTCATGACACCTTTCTGCAGGACACAAGTGTCACTAAGCCTGAGTTTTGGGTTCTGGAAATGAAAGAGCCAAGCCATGTAAAATATTGCAATGCCGTGCAATGGCCACAAATATAGAAAAGCAACACTCTTGAGGTGGAACACTTAGTAGTTTCTGAGTCATATCATTAATATCCTCCTTGCCTTGTCATCCAGCTAATATATTACACTGAGGACACCATCCAATTCAGTTTAGAAATTAGACATTCTTTTAAAGCATAGCTTTTTCCAGTAACAACACAATTTGAACTAAGAAGTAGTAAATATACTTAAAAGGTGACAGGTATTTTCTGAAGAGATTTGGACCAGACGTTATTAGCAGTATTCACAGTGTTCAAGTGTTACCAGCAAGTACTTATTTCTACCACTGGAAATACCTAAGTTTGTCAAAGTTTACTGTTTTAACAGTTAAAAGGAAGAAAAGCAATATAACAGGCACTGACATAATGAGATACTGTTTGCAAAAGGTGGTGTCTGATTTTTTAACGGACATATGCTTCAGTTGTAGGAGTGATTTGTGACGGGAAAATCATTCTGGAAGATGGATAGACCTGTTACACACTTACGCAGTTGTTTTGTCTTCATTAGGAAGGATCCAAGTTCACTGATCTCACATATGCCAGGACTTTGTCATAAAAACTTACCACAGAGCCATGCATTAACTTGCCTGCTCTTGTGTTTGTTCCTTGCACACCATATTCTATAGTAAGTACAAACTATCCTACTGCTGTTATCATTAAGGAGACAATTCCTTTTAAAAAAGACACAAGGATAGTTATCACAAGCAGCTCTGTACGTCTACCATGCTTGCAGTGACTTTCTTGTCTGCCAAGAACCAGAATAAACATAGGATAAAATCCGGCTGAAGACAGCCCTGCTTCTGTTCCTAGTGTGAAGTAGCTTACCTACAGCCTTAGACTTTCCTGCTCTCTGCAGGGTCTCCCCAAATGTGTGAAAACGATCCACTGCCTTCTCTTCACTAAGAAGAGAAGTGGTAGTCTTAATAGTTGTCATGGTTTTACTTGGTCCGATTTTTTGGTGGTGGGAGGATGGGATCAAGAAACCACAAAGATGGCTGCTGTGAGAAGTTCTAGGGGCTGTCTCCTTCTTCTTCTTCTTCAGCAAAAGGAGCTCTACCCCCTCCTGTGTTTCAGGGTCAATCCATCATGGTTCTGAGGGTGATGGACAGGCTGATCATCAGGCCTGGGCCAATTGCTCACGTTGGTTACACCTCTGTGATGATGTATTTCTGTATTTAAGAAGAATTCCAGAAACAAGATAGGTGCAGCTGCCATGTTAGTTTTAGGTTGTGCAGAGTTTTAGTATCTGCACTGGGAAAACAGAGCGGAGGTGAGGAGATGTAAGAAAGAAATGAAGACTGAAGATCAATAAGGAGAAGACGGATGATTGCTGGCTTGCTTGGTTCCGCAAACATGGAGAAATAAGTTCTCGGAAAGGACTATAGAGAGAACTGAATAGAAAAGAAAGAGCACCTTGCTGTGAGGAAAAAAAAAACCCTGGCCTTTTTGAGGACTGGACTGAACTAGAGATGCCCCCCCCGCCGTGAGAAGTTGTGTTCTGCCAGGAGAAATGTGATATTTGGTCTTACATTGCCAAAACAAAGCAGTTTGGCCTTGAAGACATTTTTCTTTTCTCCTACAAGGTAAAGGAATTCTCCCTCGTTATTCAGCCGGTATATACTGACTGTTTGTGGAAAAAAAATTACTTCCACAGCTGGAGCTGTAAGAACACTTCTCCTATGATGCTGGACGGAACAATGTAATGAGTAGTTTGATCTATGTTAGACTTTCATTCCTGTCCCCTTTTGTGTGTGGGAAGACATGGGGGGATGAGAGGGATGGGACCTGGGAAAGAGACGGATCCCTGGAAAGGATAACAGGTGTTTAAATGTCCATTTTTATTTTTTTTTTTTTTCTCCTTGTAATTTTTTCCCTATCTCTTTTTTTTTTCCTTCCCAGTGATAGTATTCTTAGTGTTTGTAGTAATAAATCTATTTTGCAACTTAAGTTATTCAGCCTGTCTGACCATTCTGTGGAGCACATACGTATCTTTCTCTCAATTAAGTTATTTATCTGAAAGCCATAAATTTTTTCGTGTAATTGGGCTTTGCTCTCCTTTCTCTCCCTGTCTGGTGGGGGGGGGGAGATAATATCATGGGTGCAGTGCTTTTAATTTTCGGCACAGTCAAAACCACCACAATAGTTTAGAACAAATTCATTTTCGTAATAGAGAAGCACCGTATATCTTTTTCCTACCTTCGCTGTGGTACAGACTTTCCCTGGAGATTTTTGTTCTTTTCATAGTTATGAAATTAAATAAAAAACTTTTGGTGGGTTTTTTTAATCCTAAACCTCCACAGTTTTAAAAAATAGTGAGTCTGTCAGAGAGAATAGTAATTCCAGTATTAATCTACTGTTTGCTTAGTTGAGGCACAAGTATCTCTAAGTAACATTATTCTTGGCCAAGTGACACAAAAATTACAAACCTTTACTTTGAAGGAACTCCACTCAGCAAAAAAATATTTAATTATTTAGAAAATTGATATTTTCTCACCTGCAGTGGGACCATCGGGGCTGACATTGCTTGTGCTTTACTCTTCCTTGCAGTTGCAAGATTATAATCAAAGAATCATAAAATATGCTGAAATGGGAGGGACATGTCAGGATCCTCAAGTCCAGCTCTGGCCTTGCACAGGACAGCCCCAAGAATCACACCCTGTGCCTGACAGTGTTGTCAAGCAATTCTTGAACTCAGTCAGGCTTGGTACTGTGGTCACTTCATGCAACCAACCTCTGGTGCACAACACTGATATCAAATCAAAACCTAACCTGACACAGCTTCAGTCATTCCTTTGGGTCCTGTCACTGGTCAGGAGGGTGTAGAGATCAGTACCTGCCCCTCTGCTTCCCCTTGTGGGAGCACCGAAGAGCTCAGTGAGGTCTCTTCTCCAGGCTGAACAACCACCAAGTGCCTCAGCTGCTCCTCACACGGCTTCCCCTCAAGGCCTTCACCATCTTTGTTCCTCTCCTTTGGACTCTCTCTAGTAGTTTAATGTCTTTTTTATGCTGTGGCACCCAAAACTGTCCCCAGCACTCGAGGTGAGGCCTCCCCAGCCCAGAGCAGAGCGGGACAATCCCCTCCCGTGCCCGGCTGCCGATGCTGTGCCTGGTGCCCCCAGGACAGGGTGGACCCTCCTGGCTGCCAGGGCACTGCTGCCCCATGTTCAGCCATGGACCAGGATCCCCAGGGCCCTTTCCATGGCCCTGCTCTCCAGCCTCATTCCCCAGGCTGTCCTGGGTTGCCTTGCTCCAGGTGCAGAATCCAGCCACTGCCCTTGTAAAGCTTTCACATGGTTGGTGCTCACATGGCCAACTAACTTGTTAAGACCTCCCTGCCTTCAAGGGATTCAACAGCTCTTCCCAGCTCAGTGTTGTTGGCAAATGTACTAAACATTCCTTTGAGTTCTCCATTGAAGTTGTTAATGAAGAGGTTTAAGGCCTTTGGACCAAGGTTGGAGACATGTGGAATCCTGCTAGTGACAGGTCATCAGCCTGATGTCACCCCATTTGCTACTATCCTTTGTGCCCCACCCATGAGCCAGTTACTCCGCAATCACAGGATGTATTTGTTCATCATTCAGCTGGACATTTTCTCCAGAAGGATCTTGTGAGAGGCAGTATCAAAACTTTGCTGAAATCCAAAAAGATCACATCAGCTGGCTTTCCTTAATCAGCTAGGTGGGTTATCTTGTAGAAGGAAACCAGGTTTAAAAAGCAGGACTTCCCCTCATGAAGCCTTGCTGACTGTGGGCAATATTTAGAATTAACATTGTAGAGATCAATTCCTACCACTGTCCTAGAAGTAAAACCATACATTGGCTACTGCTATTTCTGCTTTAAACCCTCCACATCATGTTGTTTTAATATGTGGCTATGTTGCTGCATGGAAGACGTGTTCCGGTCACTGTTAGTGGGCTCTAGCCCTACTCAACAGCTACCTGGCAGTATGGTGTCAGCAGCATATTAGTGAGTACAGTATATGCTGCATGGCTACAAGGAATGAACTACACAAATGCTTATCTTCTGATTCAGTGGGAAATTGCCTCTTCATTACTATGGTTTAATGTCCCCAATGTTCAAAAATCATTATATTTCTTCCATGAAAGCCATAGCATGGTTTTCACTTTGCTATGGTAAAGTGATAAATAAGAATCATTTGACTCCAAACCCATTTTTGGAAATTAGTGCTTCATCTATATAAAACTTTGCCTGCAACCATCATCCTAATTTTGGCATGTATTGGGTTTGCAGAGGTAGGTTTCGGTAGCAGAGGGGCTACAGCAGTGGCTTCTTTGAGAGGCTGCCAGAAGCTTCCCCCATGTCTTGACAGAGCCAATGCCAGGTGGCTTCAAGGTGGATGTGCTGCTGGTCAAGAATGGGTCAATTAGAAATGGTGGTAACACCTCTGTGATAACATATTTAAGAAGAAAAAAATATTGCACAGATGTAATTGTGGCCAGAATAGAGTGGAGTGACAGGAGCACCCCTGTAGACACCCAGATCAGTGGAGAAGGAGGGGCAGGAGATGCTCAAGGCAATGGAGCTGAGATTGCCGTGCAGCCTGTGGTGATACCATGGAGAGGCAGCTGTGCCCCTGCAGCCCATGGTGGACTGTAGTGATGCAGAGATCCACCTGCTGCCGCAGAGGAGACCCACATGGAGCAGATGGATGCCTGAAAAGAAGGCTGTAAAACCCTGGGAGGCCTGACTGGAGCAGGCTCCAGGCAGGGACCTGAAAACCTGTGGAAAGAGGAGCCCACACCTGGAACAGGTTTCCTGGGGGGGCCCGCACTGGAGCAGCCCGTGCCTGACGGACTGCACCCCATGGAGCAGTTTGTGAAGAACAGTTGCTTATGGAATGGACTCACCTTGGGGAAGTTCATGCAGAATTTTCTCCTGTGGGACAGTCCCTAAGCTGGAGCAGGGGAACAACTCCTCTTCCTGGGCAGAAAGAGGAACCGTGTGTGATGAGCTGGCCATAGTCCCCATTCTCGTCTCCCTGCACTGCTGTGGGGAAGGAGGTAGAGCTGGGATGGTGGATGTTTGTAAGATTTTATTTTGCTTCTCATTATCCTGCTCTTATTTTGTGGTAATAAATTCAATTAATATCTCTAATTGAGTTGGTATTTGGGAAGTGATTTCTCCTGGTCCTTATCTCAACTCATGAACCCCTCATTATAGTTTTTCTCCCCTGCTCAACTGGGGAGGGAACTGATAGATATGCTTTGGTGGATGTCTGGCCTCCAGCCAGGGTCAACTTCCTACAGTCCTGTGCAGGATTTGGCCACTCAGAGGTGGGGTGCAGGTCACTTGGCTGTGACACTTTTCCTCTGAGTACGGGATAGGGCATGTGTTCTTTCTCGTACCATGAGAGTTGTGCTATACATTGTAATATGAAATCTGAGAGAAGCTCAAGGGAAGTGCTGTGAGGATGAGCAACTTCCGTGTGTGTAAGATCACTTTGTGTGGGTAAAAAAGTGAGCCTTTTGGACCTTCTTCTTTTGACTCTGGAGCTCTCTGGTTCATAAAAACAGTGTCACAAGCTGTAATTAGTAAATCAGTGAGAGATTACTGACATCCAAAGAGAGTGTCACTACCCTGCGAGCTGTTGTGCTGGTTTTTTAGCTGCTAGTTTTCTTCACAGCACCTGGTATGGGGCTGTGTTTTGGGTTCATGCTGGAAACAATGTTGATAACGCAGGGATGTTTTAGCTGTCACTGAGTAATGCTCACTCCGTGCCAAGGTATCTCCTGTGCTCCTCACCAGCAAGGAGGCTGTGGGGGCACAAGAAGTTGGGAGGGGAGACAGCAGGACAGCTGCCCCCAGATGACCACAGAGGTATTTCATCCCATATGGCATCAAGCTCAGCATATAAAGCTGGGAGAAGGAGAAAAGGGGAGGGTGGATGTTTGTGGTGTTGGAGTTTGTCTTCACAAGTCATTGTTACCCATGCAGCTCTGGGGATGGCTGAGTACCTGGCTGCCCACAGGAAGTGGTGACTGAATTACCTGTTTTTCTTTGCTTGCCTATGTGACTTTTGCTTTACCTATTAAACTGTCCTTATCAAAACTCACTTTTAGTCCATCATGGGGTTTAGTGAGCATGGGGTTTAGCTGTCAGCTGGGGTGAAACCATGACGGCTGTCCATGACACTACCTGTCAAAACTGGTGTGAGAGACAATAACTCTAGTCAAGTTTTTACATTTGAGATTTTTATATCAGGAAAACCAAAGCCATGAAGGAAACTAAATATTGGAGACCTGATTACATCTTATTGAATCAGAAGAGAGTTTGAAGTAGTAACTCCACTGGACAAGAGAAGCATGCATATAAATATATGGAGTATGCTACAGTGTTCTCTCCTTGGAGAGAATCTCCATGCATTTAGCAGGAGGAAAAATGATGAACACATGCCCCATTTTCAACTTAAGCAAGCAGTAATGTTCAGTCAACAGTAGTATAATTGAAATGCCCCCTTCTTCATGTTTACATATGAAAGGAAACCCAGAGAACCTCTGCTGCTGCTACTGTTTTTATAGAAAATACTATGTTGGCCCTCAGTTCAGGGAATATATCAATGGGTAGAGTCAGAAAATTCTCTGAATTACCCTATTTTATAATCAGTAATTCATCTTTTGGTGAATCTTCAATATAGTAAAAGCTCTGGCTCTGCACCAGACAATGCAAGCACCCAGTGGGGCTGGGACAGACCTCATCTGAGTGACATCATTGTGGCACCACTGTATTTTAACGTGTGGAAAGGGCAAACACAAATGAGAAGAAAAAGGGGGTTTACCACTGGTGACATAATCTCACCTGGTCTGCCTGGAAGAAAGGGAGGAGATCAACATGAAAATGAAGGATAAAAAAATGGGGCAGGAACCAGGGGACTTGTTCTGGAGCCATGGCCCTGCCTGTGTATCCCTCTCCCTGCCATACATGGCAGGACAAGGGCAGGAAAGGCTGGAAACCCATGAAATTTTATTACTCCCATCCTATAGATTTAATTAATTTTAAATACCCAGTCCAGTTTTCAAACCCGTTCAGTATCTGATATCTCAGCATGAAAACCAGAACCCAAAATTACTTGTCTGTAAATGGTCCATGCGTAGTTAGGTATGTTAGAATGCCCAAATCTAAGAGCAAGCTAAGCTGGGAACTACCTAATGTCAGTGAGCACACATCCACCAGGAGCCAAAAAAAAGAAACTCTAAGAGTATCATGTGTCTTAGATCTTGCCCTTAACTACTGGCTGAAACAATTGCTTTTACGCACTTGATATGTACAGCCAGGACTCTCTCTGGAAGATAAATATCTCTAAAGAGCTAGGCAGGGCTCATTTGTTTGTTTTAAAATGTAGTTAGAACTTGTAATGCCTCCTTCAAAAGTTGTGAGAGCACTCAAAGGGAAATAGACTAGATTCTTTCCTCATCTCAAAATATTTTAATTCCTCTTTTTCTGCTTTTGGGAAGATGGAGATCACCAGGAGGTGGCTAATTCCTCATAAGCTTATGTGGGAAGTAGAAGAGGAGTCTTCTCTTAGGGAAAAAGGGGCTTTTCCCCTTAGGGAAAAAGGGGCTGCTATGAACAATATATGAAAGACTAAGTGACAGAGGCAAAACATAACTCTGTAGTCTGGTGATTAGGCTGAGAGCTGGGAGACACAGTTTGGGTGACAGGTTCCATGGTCTTTCCTATATTTTAACTGTAACTCCTAGAATACAGATAATGTCCTGAGAGCAAATAACAGAACTCAGAACTCCTCCTACTGAGCTAAGCCACTTACTCAACTAAACAACTGAACTGTGTTTCACCCCATAAACCTTGAAGTCTTGTTAGTCCAGTGGATTGTGCATCTACCCAGATTGGTTTAGGGTGGTGGCAGGACCTTCCCCCCAAAGGGAGGACATATAACTCTGAATCATCTCATAAAGAGGGAACTAAACTTGATTGACTATACCAAGATGGTTCAATGTAGGTACACCAACTGAGCAACTTTGGAGGAAAATTTAAGCTGGAAAAGGCCAACTGCCTATTGAAGCCTTGTGTCATCAGGGATAGACAAGCATTTTTTTTCAAGTATCATGTTTTGAAGCTGGCCTAAAGTTCACATTTAGATCTGAACATAGCATTTACATTAAAAGTCACTGCTTTCTCACCTTACTTTTGGATAAAAAGTTCAATGAGTTCATGAATATAAGCCAGTGATCATGAAAGTCTGGCAAACACAAGAAAAGTTGGTTCAGAGAGCTGGGAATCTGGCAGACCTACAACACTCAGATTCTACAGTTCATACATCCTCAAAGCAAGTGAGGTTGTATTTGCCCTCCAAACACAAGCCTGAACAGAGCTCAGTGCAGCAGGTGGGAGGGAGCAGAGCCTGACCTGGTGCCAGTGTGCCTGTAAATGCTGTGACATTGGAGATCCCCCTGCTAGCACTGCTTAAAGCGCTGTGCACGGGGAGCTGCACTTCAACAAGCCTGCAAGTTGTTTGTGAGCACAGCATGTAATATCCTGGCACTGCAGCTGATTGCTTGCAGGTGGTAAAAGAGACCCTAACATCCACGCTGAAAGCACCTTTGCACAATATTAGCCACTGCAGCACACACTGGAGACAGGTGACAAAAATGCATCTGCAGTCCTTACTATTGTATGTCTGTGCATTTATGAGGGAGTTGCAAAGGGGAATGGCAGAAACAGCAGTCAGAAGGGATCTCTAGAGATTATTCAGTCATACCTCCCACCTGAAGCTTGAAACTGTGGGGGCTTTTTCAGTGCCTCACTCTTACTGTCTTTCTCAAGCCCCTTGTGCACTGACAAATTCAAAGGTGTGGAGTATGTTCAGGGCTCCATAGTACAAAAGTCAAATAAAAAAAGAAAAAAAAAAAAAAAAAGAGGAAAAGAGAAGTTAGGAAAGAGTCTCTAGTTTTAAAATACATGTCAAAGTCCATGGGTCGTCCTGTTGCAACTGGAATGTGTGGAGCTTTTTTGCCATTAACCTCAAGATGAATGGCTTGTTTTAAAGACAGTAAAAACGCCATGTTGTGCAGGTGCCTCTACGTGTGGGTAGATTTCTCAGGAGGATGTCAGGGACTGTAGCCACAGCATTGGCACTCCCCAGTGCTCTGTGCCGTCTGTGGTGTGCAAGGGGGAAGCAGCTGCAGTCCTGCACAGCCTTTTCCCCAGGTCCTCCTCTCCATCACCACCCCATTCGCCTCTAGACCTCTGTACCTGAAATTCCAGACTTGAGGTCGTTAAACAAAATGCCAACTGAACAGAGCAGTAACTAGTAAATGAGCAATAAAGGAATTTGAACACCAGAGGGCAATTAGAAAAGGAGTTGAAATGGGAATAATTAGATAATATAAATCTAATGAACAGTGAAGCTTAGTTAATCCTATTAACTTTTTACAATAAATAGAGCAAGTGGCTTGTCAAAGTACTGCTAGTTTTTCTATGGTTTGATAGACCAAGGCTAGTTACTGTTAGAACCACAACATTATGCTTTGTTTCCAACTGATGAAGGAATAAGATTGATTTGAAACATATGGTGAAAAATACTGCAGTTCTTTGTTTGCATCTGTTATACTTTTACTTGTTAGTAATTGGTTCACAAGTTGCTTTTTTATTTTTTTGGTTGTATTTTTTAATATATTAAGTGAAAACAGAGACTTTTTAGCAGATGTACAAATGAGAGGATAAACATCTCAGAAAGCTTTGAAGCTGTGTTATGTTTTTTCTCCAGTTTGTTTTACATCTCTAGGGCTACACACAGGGCTTTCTGCTGGTGAACATGGGTGTAAGGCTTTTTATTGGGTCTCTTGGACCTGGTGTATAGGGAGTCCATATCTGGCAGCCCATAATAGCATTTTTCGGAGATGTAAGATTGTGCCCAAAGTAGTAGCCCTATATTCTGTGGTATGCCTGTATTTTTAGAAGGGTTAACTTGTATTATATCCGAAGGGTTCTGAAGGAAGTTGCAGAAAGTTTATTTAGCTAAAGCCAAGGCACTGTCACATGATTAGTTCTTTTAAAATTACTTCAAACTGTGAACAGCCCAATACTTTGTTTATTCTTAAAAATGCAATGCAGTGCATTCATAGCACTTTCACATCTTTACTCTTTTGTTAGATTACAAAGATCAGCTAATCATAACCCCATGATCTCTGAGTGTACACCAGATCAAGCCTAAAAGCCAGTGGAAATTACAATGTGTGTGCTTCAATACAATCAATTTTGTTTGTTGTTTTAGTGGCATGATTCCTGTTTACAGCAATCAACGCTTCATATTGCACAGAGTAAATCAATAGGGTGATAATGTAGCTGTTTACTGTACTTACAGACTTGCCTGTGACTATGTCTAGGACACATCATATCTCACTATTCAATGTTCTTAATTTTTATTTCCCTTTGGATGAAGGTTGACATAACTCACAGGTACTAGCAAATCCCACCATGCTACAAAACGTAACATTTATAAGAGATACATATGGTACATATTTATAGTGAGCAAAATAAGGACTTGTTTCAATTATGCATGTGGATTAGTTCTTTGAAAAAAAAAAAAAGATGTGTGTTTACCTCATGCCCATATAAATCCAGGGGTAAAACATGCCTAAAACAAAAACCCCTTTACGTGCCGTTACTTGTACACGCACATTAACATGTTTCAGGCACAACCCTGAACAAGATACACAGACATATGTTGCTATGAATCTTGGAGAACACACTGTGCTTACATTCTTCAAGCTATCCAACAATTTCTGCAACAGATTTATGTTGTGCCAGGAAAGGACAGTATGTGGATATCCTGTGGGCATGAGCAACACATACTCAGTGCACATCAAATACATTTAGGTAGACAAGCAAGTTACTATTGGGTAAATTAGGAAGTAAAATTTCAGCATTTCAGCTGTTTGAAACACCATCCCATGCACACATTATTGCCTGCTCTACCTTGCACCATGCCCAGTGCATCCTGTCGGCCTTACACTGAGATGTAAACAACATCCACTCTGGCAGGGGACATTGCAGAATCATGGGTCACTCTAACTTCTGCTACAAATTTACTCTGCAGCAACCAACTCACTAGAGAAAAATTACAGATAGTAAAACTGGATCAGTCAATCGTCATTAAATTCTCATCCATGTGTTTCATAGGATGGATATTGCAGTCTGGGGATTCCACATTCCTTTTCCAAGTGACATAGGGGGACCATGGAGAAGAAGGATCAAGTAGACCTTCCTGGAGAAGAGCCTTCAGGCAGAAATCACTTCCTGATTCAGCACAGGATGAATGAGCAGAATATGTCTTTGCTACAGACTTGGATTTTCATGATTTTTTAGGAGAGTTATATGTATCCACTTTCTAAATCATGGTATGCCTGAAAAAAACTCCACAGTTAAAAGCAGCATTACTTTCCAGCAACATGGGCAAAATGAAGATTAATGATGTCTGTAACTAAGTTCTATTTTATTAGTGTATTACTTTGTGTATTCTATTGAAATTAATTCATAAGGAATGAGAACTTGAAGACTGCTTTGTGTTGTTTGCAGCATGAGGTTTTTTGGATGTTAGTGACACTGATTCTCTCTTCCTGAATCTCTCCTATTTCCATAATTTCTAGAGTGCAGAACTGCTGCCTCCACAGTGTGCCCATCAAAAGAAACTGCAGTATATCATGGTCTGAAAACTTGACCAGAGCTAGGTTTGGCGCTTCTCCCTCTGTTTTTCAGAGACCTTCAAATCTTCCCTTAAGGGGAGCATTCTTTGGCAATTCTCTAAGTAGACCTTGCTTTGTTTCCTGGGATTTCAGATCCCTTTCCTTAGGTTTTGCTCTATAGGAATGAGTTACATTCCTGAGGCTCTTGACAGATAATGGCCCATTCCTGCAAGTCCTCTAGGGTCTTTTCTAGGGTCTAGATTATACCTGGTAGAAACCTTTTCTTTTGGGATTTTATGATAGTTTTTCCATAAGAACTTAGAACACTAATTATTTGTAAAGTCAGAATTGTGTGTTTAATAAAATAACTACAATTTTTTTTTTCAAATTTGGCATTTTATGGAATTCTATTTATTTGTGTTTCAATTAACTTTGTTAACAATGGCAAAGTTAGTAATGATATTTGGCAATCAAAACCCATTATGAAGTATTTGAACAATACAAGGTTAGTTAAGTTAAAGGAGATGTTGTGCAGAGCATTTCAAATTGAATTTGGATAGTGGCAAGCATCTGTGTGTTTGGAAATCTCTAAATTTCTGCCTGAAGGCTAAATTGAAGCTTATATAAACAAGAACTTGTGATCTAATGTTTGGGCTTTCACAGACACAAAGACACACACAGATGCACACACATAAAACCTCTACGGGAGGTTACAAAAGATAGGGGAAAAAAGAGAGAAGAGTAGAGGAAGGGATGAGACATGTTAGCTGTCTATTTAATGTTTTTCACTCATGTAATACAGTCTGGCAATACATTTTCCACAGTTCCACCAAATCAGACCTGTAAAAGCAATTATCTGTCATCATAACGTGAATCAAGCTTGAACTGCTGTGGTTCTGAACAGCGTGACAAAGTTAATTGAAATTTAGGCAGTGAATAGTTTTCACTTCCTGAGATAAGGTGTGTTTTCAGGGGAAGTTTGTTGCTATGTTGGCTTTAGTTAACAGTTCTTAAGTCTCTTGTTAAAGGATTTGTATTATTTCTGTGGGTGGATCATAGTCTCATCCAATTATGACTTCAGTAGAGCCAAGCTTTGTGTCATACACTTTACTAGCCCATACTGGTTTGCACATTCCTTTCACTTCAAGTAGATTTAAAAAAAAAAAAAAAAAGAAAAAGAAAAAAAAGGCTAAATTTTCTCTCTCAAGTGATTACAAACACTATTTTGGAAGTATCAAATTCTACTTGATGTTCATTTTATTCCAAATATATAATTTGTGGCTTAGTGGTGTATTGTTAGTAACTACAATAAAATTATTTAAAATCTGGCATAAAAAAATCAGTTCTCAGCCTAGAAGCCAAATGTGATATATTTCTATGTTTCTATGGCTAGTTATCTTCCAATCTCCTGACTGTAGACCAGAATGGATTTGCTTTGATGTAGTGTTACATCTTTTTTAAAGCAATCGCTGTATTTAAATGGTTTACGGTTAACAGTTGAAATTCTAAAGGCATCCATGGCATTGGTATGAGTGCAAGTATAGTAAATAATGTATGGAAAGAAAACTGGAACTTCCTGAGTCTCTGGGGTATATTGCATGCCTGATCATCTTTTTTTAGCCCAGTTTTGCCTAAAAATATTGCAAATTTGGAACTTCTCGTGCCAAGTACGAGAAATATCAAAATTAGCCTTTAATTTTTGGAAGGTCTTTCTGGAACTGATTGTTTTGATGCATTAAAATTTTTGTTTTTCTAGTGTTGGCCCTTAGTTCTTGTCCTTGAGGTCTTTTCACCCCCGACAGAGCAACAATTCATAGTGCCTTGTAAGAAGTAAGTTATTCTGAAGAATTTTTTAGATGTTACCAAAAACTCTGTTTTGTGAAAGTAGAGTTAATAATTCAGTACATTATTCCAGGTAAGATGTGCCAGTAATATAGATAGGACCTGTCGCTCTAAAAACCTGTCCAGAGTGAAGACCTGACTAAGAGTCAAACCTCCTGTCAAACCTCACAGAACATAAAAGGCCAAAATAGCATTATATAATAGAATATGATGATTTTTGTCTCAAAAGAGACTTAACCCCTTTATGGCAGCCTGCTGTAGCTCCCATTGCACCTTCCCTGTGACCTCCAACATTCCCCAAATATCCCTGTAGCAAGAGAGAAACCAAGAGTGAGGATGCCAGAGAGGATCACACCAGAATGTAATCTAGCAATTTTGAGCAGTTATGAGGCTCCCAGGACTACTGCAAGACCTAATATTGCTACACAAGGTTTAAATTTAATTCCACTGAAGTCATCAGGGTCCAGACCAATGTTGTGGAAGTCAGTTTAGCATTTAGGGACAGCAAAAGTGTTTGGACTGTACATAACAGGCTTCCATAACCTAATAATATACCCAGAATATATTTCTGTATTCAATATTTCATTTCAAATGAATCTGTTAAAACCTGCATGTCTCAGGTCTACTTGGACTTGTCCGCCATTTGGGACTAATGCTCAAAACTTGAGCATTAGTCCCGAATTTATTCTGAGCCTGGGAGACCACTGGAATTGCACCTGAGGAAAATAAAAGTTCTGCATCTGAGCAGGTACCATTTGATAAGAGCAAAAGACAGGCAATGCAACTAATCCTGCAATGGTGGCATTCCCCTTTCCCACTCCTCTGCCAAACGCACTTATTTGATTAAACCAATTCTAATTAAGCCCATTATAATGCAATGGAAATTTCCCAGGGTAGACCTCGTTGCTAGAAATAGGCTAAATGATACTTGCTGGAAGTGTTCCTTCCCTGTAAACTAGTTATATTGTCCTCGTTTCTTCTAGTGCAAGGTCTAATTTTGGACATGCAAACTGCTTTCCAGTTTTCCCCCACTGTCAGTACCCTCTGGAAACTGTTGCATTTTTGAGCACTGAAGCACACACATCATGAAGTATTACATTTCTCCTATTTGGCCTGCAGCCTAGCTCCTCAGGCAATGAGCTCACTGGATCCCATAAGCTGTGGCAGGGTTAGGGTAGGTCAGCGAGTGCGGGAGAGATTCTCCAAGCAGAGCTTGGGTGCTGCAGGAATCATGAGTGGTATTTCAATAAGTGGGGTCCTTTCCTTTGGGTTTCACCCCAAAATGCTCTGCTGGGTGCTGGATGGATCCACACATGCAACCCAAGTTCAAGTTGCTCCCGAGGTCCATGGAGGTCATGAGCAGAGTGCCAAATGTCCCCTCCATTTCACAGGATCAGCATTAGTGGCCCTGAGCCCCACGTAGGCACTGGGGCACTGTGTCTGTCACTGACACATGTCCCCATGCACTCCCTCCAGGAGGGACACACCACAAAGGCTTGGAGATGACAAGGTCCATCTGCTCCATCACCTCCTACCTGCCACCTACCAAACAAAGCCTCCTATGGTTTTGAGGGAGATGAAACTCAGGGCAGTTCTCCCTTGAGGATATTGGGACCTGGCAGGACTTGGGAGACACAATGGCATGATTAAATCTGGCCTAAGTAATGAGATCCAACTACTCAAATCTTCCAAAAAAATCAAGTGGATAAAACTTCCCTGGCTTTCAGCACTCTCTGCAGCAATTTGGTCTTGTTGTTCTGCATCATTTGCTGCTCTGTTTTGCCTCCTCTTGCAAAGTCTTAAAACTTTCTGACTGCTATAGACACTAAGAATGTAAAACAGTGTCCAAAATCCAACCGTTAGCAATTTTCCCCCAGAAATTAAAGTAAGAGGGCCCTCTAAGAAACAACCTTCCAGCTGTTTTTTCTTCCTCTGGACACCATTCACACAGCAAGAAAGAAACCACCTTCTGGAGCACTCGCTTCCTTTCCCTGAGATTTGTTTGGTATAGCGTAGTTCCTAAAACATTTAACTTCCCAGACCACCTGGGAGAGCCCCACAAACCACTGGTGGTCCATAGACCACAGTCTGAAGGCTGTTCTGTTAGGCTACTGGTTAAAGAAAAGGAAATTAAACACAGAAAGTTGTTAAAATGACATTGTATGTGAGTCATGGCTCAACATTAAGTAATACTCATACGGAGCACTTGTCTTGTCCTCCTGGATGAAAGCTCTCCACCTTCTGTCTCTAGTCTCTACCTCTTAGTAATAAGTATCATATTTTCTTATTACAGAAGTGAAAGACATGTTAATGCTTTATCTGAGAAACAATGAAGTAATAGAAATAGAAATGTATGAGAGGTGTACTACTGAATACAGCACTTATTTTTTTCTGCTACTGACATGCAAGGAATCCTTTACATTTCCACTGAAGGTGCTTTAAAAGAAATTTGTCAGAGAATACTTCTTTTCCACATTCTCTCCTACCGAAGTGCACCCTGGTGCAACAAGACTGTTTCTTTTTTTGTTCAATATTGGGCTGTAGCAATCTTGCTTCAGCCCTGTCTGACATGATGGAATCATGCAGAGAAAGTGTCTAATGGCCACAGGTTTGTGCAGTCCCCTGTCTGATTCTGAAGCCATTTGTAATGTGATAATTTTTATGATTGTAGACATGCTTAGGCTTTAAGAAAATTGGTTCAGATCCAAGGAAAGGCTGGTGTACAACAATGGTCCACCACAATTGCAGTCTATTATTATTATTCTTTCATCAGATTACAAATGTTGTCCCCTCAAATCCCAGATATGAATATGTACCACACAGAATACAATACATCCCTATGGAGGACAATAGAAGAATACATTTCCCCTTGGCATCATCCTCCTATGTCCAGGTCTTAGACAAGAATATACTGGTAGTTTGTAGGGCTGTTTGCAACATGGTGACATCTGTGTCTGGATGTCTCAATTCAGACCATGTCTGTTAATGTCCATGGAGCAAGCAGAGCTCTGAATTTGGCTGGTTCCTTCTGAGAAGCAAAGGGACCAATGCCTAGATCTGTGCCACTTTGGGACCTGCTCCTCACAATGGGTGGATTGCTCTTGGGCAACCCATAGCAAAGGAGAAAGGTCAGAACAATAGCATTCTGCCATCAGGGATGCAAAAAAAAAATTGCAGTGTCAACCATATAGTGAATCATGTACACAAGATTGTTGTCAGCCCTTTTATGAAAGGGCTAACAACAACTTTGTATCTTCAGCTAGTGCTTCATTCCCAAGGCTAGTGTTGGCCATCTCAGTGCATGAGGCATGCAGCGCATGAGGGCTGGCAAGGAGACTGGTGAGCAGCTGGCTGTGTTATCGCCACACTAGGACAATGGCCACTGCCCTTTCCCATCCCAGGGCTGGCATCTTAGCTTGCCTGCAGCAAAAACACAAGATTTCTAACTTCTGGCATTTCAGGTATCATTTTGTGAGAGAATGACTTAATTCACTTTTTAAAATCATTCCTCAGCAAATCCACCAAACAGTCAACATTTCCGCAAGAGCTGACACCTTAAAGCTGGGAAGAAAGGAAGGAATCACATAGACAGGACTCTTCAGAAAAACCCTTGCATGGACATGTGAATTGTCCAGCTGGTATTTGCTGCCCATCTCTCCAGCAAGGTTTGCACATCATCCAGCTCATCTCAGGCTGGACACCACCAACATAATCCCTCTCTGGGGAGTGTGTGTGTGTGTGTGTGTGTGTGTGTGTGTGTGTGTGTCTGTGTAAAGGGGGCACTATGAATAAATGTCCAGAAGTGTGTTGGCTACATCTGTACTCTGAAATTGATATTCTGAGCTTGGATGGTAGGCCCATGGTATCAGCTGTCAATGACAACATATTGCACTAACAGTAATAGTGGTAATAGGAATAATTGATGGTAATAATACTAAGAAACAGTATTTTTTCCAACAGAATTCTCAGAATGACTGCTCAGTATGAGGATATGGAGAATTTCCATATGCCTCCAACTAAGCCTCCAACAAAGTGAACCAGGATGTGACCTAATCTTCCAGCAGTAATGCTAGAACATTTTCTTTGGTTGCTTTTAGCAGATTTGCATATCAATATAATGCAAATGAAATGCCAAACTGCTATTCACTGCCAGACGCTTTACTATGTACACTTGGACAGTAAGTTCAGAAAGAAACTGATCTTGCACTTCAAATTTATACTTTGATTAGGCATCTGAGACATCTTAATAATGCTAGAGGTAGTAAACAGGAAAATTATTAAGGAAGCACTTGAAAACCAGTTCCAGAACATCTGGCATAGAGAGTGGAATTTATTCAGTCCCGTTCAGCTGACACAAAGCTAGCACAGAGCCTGGTGGAACAACCTTTCCCCATGATCTTGGCTGCTGAATTTTGTTGGTGTCTGCATTGAACACCAGCATTACATAAGGTGAGGTATCAGAGAGAGGTAATCTTTGAAATGACAGAGGTTTGGCCGTTCTCACTGCAGAGAATCCACGAAGTATCTTTTCACCACAACCCCTTCCCAGATTAAATCCAAAGGTGAGGATGAGCAGACAGAGATGGAGACCCAGAGAAGAACCCAAGAGCCCTGTATGCCCTCTCTGTGATACAGCTATATATGCAGAGCAAGAGATGCTTCTGGTTGGAATTTGAAGTCTGGCAAATTTATTTTCATATGAATATTCAGGAATGCCAGAATTTGTTTAATTGCCCCGGCCTGGGGAAAGACGAATACCACCAAACATCAGAGATCAAGCTTCAGAACAAAAATTGTCATCTCAGTTGGAGACATTATAGTGAAAGCAGATATACTATTAAATCATTCTGGCATTTGGGAAAGGGTTACAAAGTGCATGTGGACATAGCCCACAGCAAAACTATTTGATGAATATTTAGCACGTTTGAAGTTAGTTGCACCATCTCCCCCACCTTAGCACATAAAACTCTTATGGATGGTCTAGATAACTGGGAGCTAAATGAACCCCCAGACATAATAAATACAGAATGGTGCAGCATTTCCTTGTTTGTTTCATGGAAAACAAGGCATGATAGCATTTACTTATGACTTTCGTGCTTTTTTATATGTCTCTGTTCACTCCATGCACCTGGTGCCTTTTGATGATTCATTTTAATGTGTTCAACACATGCTCGTACACAGACTGAGATCATGATAAAAAAGTGCTGCAGTGTGAGTATCCAGGGATCTATGCCCAATCAGTTATTGACAATGACTGAGTGAGAAATACAGTCAATATTGTATAATGTGGGGGGAGAAAAAAAACCTACTGGAAAATTCAGTCCTGGAAAATTCGGTTGTGGAAAATTCTGAAAAATACATGGTTTCCACAGGTTTAGTGATATAAGCAAAAAGTCCCTCAAGCGCATATTTCTCTTGAAGGATGTAGATGGTGTCAGTATTTAAAGTCAAGCACAACACTCATGCTCTGTGGTGATCCAAAGCTGTTACTGCTGAAGTGTATGGCTTTATCTCAGCTCCCTTCTACTAAGATAATTTATGTCAGATTTATGATTTACTGTAGTATTGATGATATATACCAGACTGTCATTCTTCATAACTAGGTAGCTGAAGTAATCTCCAAAATATTTAGTATCATACCTAGAATGTGTGTTGATGGTACTCAGTAAATTTTGCTGAAATTTATGTAATTCCTTATGAGGGTATATGGTACCTGGTACTGAAGAGGGATCCAGAGATGAAAAATAATAACTCCTGTTATTCCAAAGTAATGAAGGCTGTCTTTGGAGTCCATTTTCAGTCTTGTTTCTTTACCTTTAAGAGCACAGATTACTTTTATTAGATAGGCAGACAGACAGACAGACAGATAGTTATGGCTAAAAGTACCACAACAGAAAAACAATGTTTTTCATTTAAATTGTTTTGCTTTTCAGTCAGCTTGTCTTACTCAAAAGCAACAGAAGACCCTTGACTTCATTTATATTTCAAAGCACAGTCACTCTTAGACATCTGTTTTGGTGGAAGTTTAAACTACTTTGCTGACTTTGTTACTTTATATAAATGTTTAAAGACAATTCAATAAAGTGCAATTTCTTTGAGACAGGTACTATCATGTCAGTTTGAGGTAATCATGGCCATGCCTGCTTACATGTTTTTAATGCCATTTGATAGGTGTCACTGACTTTTATGAAAATCTTTGAGGCACTTCCTTATAGACTGTGTTTGGAATTACTGTACATATCTCTTTCCTGGCCTCTGGCTGAATCTTACAATGTAAATAGGTTCATATGGCTGGCACAGAGAGGAATAAGGTGTGTATTACTAGAGCCAATACTTCAAAGGAGTATGCATGGTTTCAACCAAAATTAAGAACAGGAGAGCCCTTTTGTTTCCCTTCCCTCTTTTTTCTTCTCTTCTCTTCTCTTCTTGGTTTTTCTCTTCTCTTTTCTTTCTTTTCTTCTTTTTTTCTTTCTTTTCTTTTCTTTTGCTTTCTTTTCCTAGTTGTCTGTTTAAATAAAAAATGTCTGGGAGGAAACTTTCCAAAGAATTATTTCAAATAATTTAAATAGAGTTATGTGTTATCCTACTTGGACGGTTTTTGTCTTTTGAATTTTTTGGTTTGAGGCATAACAATTTAGAAAACAAATTAGGGGTGTTACAACCTCACAACAGATCTATTGTTGCATTATCAGTATGCTGAGTCAAGAAAAAGACAAATGCGAGTACTTGCTACTAGAGAGGATATAATTCTTTTTATAATATGACCACTAGTAAATAACAACTATATCAAAGATTTTAGAAACATTGAAAAACTGTATACTGTAAAAAACAAGCCTGAAAAATAAAATTATGCTTCTAGAGAAACCTATATTAATTAATATATTCCTCACATTTACAGGCAAGAACTGCAACTGAGTTTATGATATGAAGTTCATACAGCTTCTGATATAACTTTCTATACTCTTAAGGTCTTTAAAGGAGTTCAAAGAAGTATTCTCTTATTTAATTTCAGGTTTGGAACGAAAACTGAAAGAAAGTAATTTTTAAAATGCTTTCATTGCAGCCAAGGAGACACAACTGTTTGAAATAAGTTGCACTTGATCTCATTAGCACTGAATTTGATCTGTAAGCAACACTATAAAGTATGTACCTCAAATGCTACTTAGTTATTTTGTGTTTCTATCATAAATAGCTTTTTTTACTAGGGTCAAGAAAGAAAAAACTTAGTTTAGAATGAACAGACTTTAAGTACAGGTTACAGAAAATCACCCTAGTTGCACACAGAAATTACAGGAATTACAAAATTTTTAAAACATTCTGCTGTAACAGAAAATTATTTGATGCCACATCTGTTTTTTTGTCCATTTAATAGCTTTTTTACCTCTATTTCCCTTCTTCAGAATGTAGAAGTACTACTTCTGGGGTTATTTTCACAATATCAGATTACATTTTAAAAGAAGAAAAGAACGGTTTAAGATCTGAGTCTGCAGTAATTATGAGGAAGAAGTCCAGATATAACCTTTTTTGGAGAATCTGTTCAAATGGAGGACAGTAGCCCCACAACAGCTTTTGTCCTATATCCAGGCAGGATGTGGACTATCCTAATCCCCTGCATGAATGCATATGACTTTATAACTGAGCTTTTCTGGGACCACTCAATTTCTGCAGCAACACCACAACAGAAGAATGATACACACTACCATCTACCTTGTGTCTAAAACAATTTGCTGGACACATATAATGGAACATTATTTTTATCTCACCAATAACATATCCTCTCATTCCTACTACTTATAAACAAAACAAAAAAGCACCAAAGTGATTTTTCTCAGTAGGATTTTGTGTGAGACATGAAATCAAATGAATAATAGGCATGAAGTGACAAGAAAAAGAAAGATGTTGTGCTTATATTTATAGAAGCTGAAAATCCTAAAATACCATCTGCAAATTGTGCATTATGCTACATCTGATAGTTTTGGTCTTCCCTCAGAAAATTAAGAAAATACGGCCACACCAGCTGAAAGCAAATGTTGCTTTAATCTTCTGTATACTGTGAAAGAAAAAAATCATCCTTTATTGCATCCTGAAGGTATGATCTATAGTCTACTGAAGCCTATAGAAATCATTATACTATTTCAGTGAAAAGCTGGACTAGATCCAATCCTAGGTTCTTTAGAAGCATGATAAAGACAAGTAACTCTTCTTAATAACAATAAATAATGTAAATAACATCTGACAAGACAAATTGGAAAGTTGTTATTGATGCAAATATTGGGCAACACAATACAACCAAAGAAATAATGTGGAGGGCCACTCTCTATTGCCATATAAGCAGACTGGTGACCCTCACAATTGGCTAACATTGGATTCTCTTCCACAAAACAATATGAAAATTTTGCCTTCAATATGGCGCACTCTGAAAAGAGGAAAGTTTAGAATGATTATCATCGTCATGGTTTTTATATCTTAACGTTTTAATTATGCCATGGATTTATTTTAATAAATTTTGACCTCCCATGTATGTCCATTAGTGCTCTCTTTAGCTCTTAACACTCCTGTCTGTGTCCCTTCATCAGTCAATAACAAAGCAATTTACTGCTATTTTGAGTTAAACCTTGAACTGTATTTTTTGTACCTGAGTTGACTTTTGTTCTCAGCAATGCTGTATATTTTTCTCCTCCACTATAAGCAAAATTTTTCTTCATGTTGTGCTGGGATATTAGTGCCTTTCTCCCTTCCGACAGCCTAATTGACTATTTATGTAGTTTGTGCCCAGTTACCTGCATAGACACAGGATTAGATTCCAGGTAGCTTAAACCTGAAGGTCATGAACAGCTGGAGTAGCTTCTTGGTGGGCTAGGAATGCTAAACTTTCCACTTTCATAGTCCAGAACTGAATTTATGTTGATCCATTGCCTGTCCTTGGAAGAGGTCTCTCGCCAAATGAGTATTCATCCTGCTCAACTTAATGCACCAAGTCAAGATAAATAAGATTTGTATGATATTTAATGGATTTTATTACTTAATTAATTTTTTTAGTCTTAATAAAGATCATCACTAATCACTTGCACTCAAACCATTGCAAAACCATGCAGACATGAATGAACTGTCCTCATCCAAACCCAGCCTTCTTTTCCGGGCAGGCAGGAGTGTCGGAGCGACCATTTGCCAGGAGACGGGAGAGACACAGAAACAACCTCGTAGATGTGGTAGAACGTGTACTCTCTCAAACTTTATTGCGTGCTCTGGAGGGCTTTTTATAACCAGGCTTTCTAACGGTAACAACAGTCAAACTTAACGGTCTTTCTAACGCAAATAACAGTAACTTAACGTTCATAAGCTCCTACTAACGATATATAACTCCTTATATGGCAGTTCTGCCATTGCAGGAGGCGTGTGCTGACTCCCCTTGCCATATAGTTACATTGGTGGTTCTCACGGCCATGGGGGTACTCGAGACAGCGCCCTACTGGAACTGTTACTGGACCTGCTGGCTGCTGACCAACGATGGCCAATGGTGCAGATTGTTCCAGAACCTTCACGGGCCTTCTCTCCCCTGACCAGGCCTAGGTCTTAGATAGGCCCACCTCACAGGAGCGAACAGTAAAAGGACCGGACCCAGGCGTTCTCCATGCGCATGATCCTGCTGGTCACTGACTGCCCTGTTCTGTGAAGCAGTTCCAGCTGCAGGTTCATTTTCAGTAATTTTTCCACAACCTATGTGCCTTCCTCCATGACCGCAAACACTGCAGCTCCCCACCACAGCCTTCCTGAAGTCCCCAGTCAGTTGTATGCATTACCACTGATCTCAGCATGAATGTGATAAATTAAATGATAAATCCTGTCAGGAATCACCTTGGAAACACATTATACAATGGTTGACATATTTACCCTTACAAGTGCACTGAACATTTTAGCCAAATTTGAAAGAAAGAGATTGAGAGGTCTCACAAATTTTTAATTGAAAATAATAACTAAAAGTGGACAAACTCAATATACACCTGGTTAGTATGCTTCAGTATAGCAAAAAACACAAGCAGATTTAGAATCCATTAGACAGCTATTCAATATTCAATTCTAATTGCTGTCTGTCAGGAACATATATCTGTTTTTTCTGATACATATTTTGCTTTTCCAGCACACAGCATTTAAGAAAAATTACCTATTAAGTAATTATTTAACTACAGTACCCATTTTCACATCCATTAATTAACATGATAGTACAGTCCTCTGGCCAAGTCTCTTTATAAGGTTTCTAGAAACATGCAGCACAATATTGTGTTAGATTTGATTAACTTCTTTTCTTCTCATGCTTGTGGAATTCTGTAAGAACTATATATAGGAATAATTTACTGTATACAACTTGCTAAAAGTAGCAGAATTCCCACCCTATTCGGAGCAAGCCAATAATTGCAGCATTAGACTTGGCACAGTAAAGAGGATATGTAAGAGCTTTTTGTAAGAGCTTTTTCTAACAAATATATTTTTTAACAAGAGTTTCTTGTGTAACTTGAAGTTTTTTTCCATCATGATTCTGCATAATAGATAAAATACCCCAGGACTTTGTTCCTAGATGCAGACATTTTGACCTTTACATTCAGAAATGCAGATATTTTTCTTATATTTCAAATGTCTGGGTATCTTATGTCACAATTACAGAGGTGCAGGTTGACATATATATTTCAGCTCACTGCCCATAGGGTATTGTTGATGTCATGAGGAAAAGGCAGGTGTTTTGCACTCTTTTACTGAAACCGTTCATAGAAGATTGGTCCACTTACAAATACTCTTCAACACCTGTTTTGTTAATACTGACGATTCAGTACTGAGCATAACTTGGGGGCTTATGTTATCTTCAGATAAAGGGGAAATCCTGGGCAACATAATTTTATCTTCCAGTTTTCTCTGACAAGTTTCTTGCTTATGCTTCTTTATAAAGACAAATAAATGAAGTTTGCCTTCCAGTCCTAGATCTCAGTTTTGCACACAAGTTCATGTCTCAAATCACCACCTCAGGATGCAATTTGCATTCTTGTGAAGGGCCAGAAGAATTTCAACCCCCAGCCCATGTAAATGGCAATGAAATACAAGAAGTCTATATCATATAGAGCTGTTCATCTTTGATTTCAGAAGCTGTGTCAGTGATTCAGAGCTCAACTGATGTCTTGCAGCACTTAATCACAGTTGTGTACTGGAGGTACCGTATCACCTCTGGATAAGGTGCCAGAAAGAGGTCTGCTCTACTCTGAGGTCACCAAGGGCCCATCTTTGAAAGAAAACAAAAACTCAGTCATTAAACTTAGTGTGTCAGCTAACTCACAACTCGGGTACTTCCTGAGGTACATGCACATATGGGCATATGGTTTTAGAGCTCATGTTTCAGTGCTTCTTTAGAAACACATAAAACACCACAAGTGCTAAATACAGTTACTATGATTAATAAAAATGTCTGATATCCTTCCAGATAAAAAGTTTATACAGAAATGTAAAATTTTCCACTTTTTTCTTTCATGGTGCTTGTGGGCCAAAGAGGACCATTAGATCACCTAGATTCATCTCCTGTATGTCACAGGCCATTAACTTTCCTTAGTTATCCATTTTAAACCAAATAACTTGTGTCTAAGTAAATCACAACTTGTACATGGCTCCAGCCAGGCATTTCCATCTGTCTGGTGTGACAAACTCCTTCCTCAGTCTCCCATGACCCCACATTTCCCACAGAAGTCTTCTCAAAGCCTGTAAATTTCTCTACAGAGCTACTACTCTGTAGAGGAGAAACATTGCCTCTTTGCTCAAACCAAGATCTGGTACTAGTTGCCCCCTCCATCATTTTTATTTAAGTTTGTCTCTTTAACATATTCTAGTCCATCGTCCAGGTCTTTAACCTCTACTCATGACAAATATATGCATTTGCCATAATCTTTGGGTCACAATGTAGTTCAAGGTAATTTTACATTAACATCCCATTCTCTGACCTCTTTTCTAGCCTATTCATCAAGTATTTGTCTTTGTGGCTTTGAGATATGTAGGGCAGCATAAGCAGTATACAGCCATGTACTTCGTCTCTGTGAAAACAAACCCTTGGTAATTAGTGATTTGTTATTGAGTTGGTAATCCAGTGAAATCCATATTGCAGTATTTGTTAGGACCCTGCTGACAGAATTTGTGTTACCGAACCAAGGGACTTGCTACCCCATACAAGGCATGGTGAGAGGTTGGGCTACCCTTGTGTTGCATTATGCATGTTCTGCTTTCTACTTCTGTTGCATGAGTTCCTCCTAGCAAAATATTCCCATTACTTTATTATCTCAGAAGGGACAGCATAATAAAAGTCTCCTCTCCTGGAATCTTTAGAAGATATCCTACACAGACAAGCCAAATGATGACCTGACAGGCTCTGGTGTCCTTGTTGGTGGGTACAGCAGGTGGTGTGTACCTGTCAGAAAGCCACCGCAAAAACAGGGAGTGTTTCCCTCTCTTTCCATATTGGTCAAACAGGTAATGACATCTACATGTGTAAAGAACCCTGAAGCCACACTGCAAAATCAATATAAAGCAAACATAGTTCAGAAAACTAAACTAAATACTCTAGGTTAATTTTAGCATTTAAGAGAACAATAGGTCAAAATCACTTGTCTGTTTCCCAGATGATAATTCCCATCTTACTATAGAGGTGTCTGTTAAGGCTGGCAGAAGCTCCTCTGTTAGGGAGTAAGAGAGGGAAGAAAGGAAAGAAAAGACTAGCAGGGAGACATGACCTTATTTTACCTTTTCTGACAAGAGCAGATAACATTGCTAGATCAGAGAGACAATCTCACAGGCCACCAAAGGCTCTTTCTTAAGATAATGAGCAATTTCCTCTTTCTGCACAACTCTCACTTTTCATTTTATCATCTTGACAAAGCCCTCAGTGCTCATAATTACTTCTGAGATGGAAAAACTTCACATTCACAGTGGTACAAGGAGTTAACCATGAAGTCGACTCCTTTTAAATAAAAAGCTATGTTGAAGAGCATCTGTAAGAGCAACAGTGAAGAGGGGTTCTACATCACTGATGCTACATTTGTGTGTTGAGCAGGAGGCAAACAGCACCAACTCAGCACAGCCTAGCAAAAACAGGTTTTTGCCTGCATAAACTGATAGATTATGCTACAGCCACGTAGCATCAACCTGAAGCCTTGGTGCTACCTTAGGTTAAATTGCCGCTCCTCTCATTTGTGCACTTCAGTAGCACATCCACAGCACACATAGTGCTCACAAAAATAATTGTAAAAGATAAAAGGCTTCAAATAATTATTATGTAGAGATGCTGCTTGTGGAGACAAAAGCCCTGTGGAAAGCTGGAGATGCTACATGATATTTGCTGTCCACATACTAGTTGCCAGTGACACTTCATCTCCTTTTCCACTTCTTTAGAAGACACAGGAGTGAGTTTGAGTTGTCACCACTCATCAGCTTTTCATGGCAATGAAGAGACAAAAGGATACAATATCAGGTACAAAATGTCAAAACTTTAGCTTGATGCCTTTGTCAAAATGGTCACCTATGAAATCATAACCCACTAATATCTTAATTTGCTGCAGACTCCAGCAGGCATATGCACTTGATGGTTATTTCAGAAAATTCTGCTCTTACTAGAGGGGGTCAATTGCTTTAAATGAATCCACAGGTGATAGTTCATAGAGCTGTGACAATCTGAAGAATTCTGTAATTACATTAAAATTTATACAGCCATGGAATTACTGGAAACATATTTATACCACCTGTTCCAGTGCAGACAGCCATAATTTTTATTCCCAACAGCATTATTAGTTCCTCTCATCATATTACCTGGTCAAAATATTGAGTGTATCATTGTTAACAAGGCAATAGATGGGACTGGTCTTTTGAATTCAAAAGGAAATTTATTGTATTGTCTTTCTCCTTCTTCAGTAATCTTCTCCAATTACTGTCAAGATTTCTTCTCCCATTTATTAAAAAAAAAAAAAAAAAAAAAAAGTATTAAAATAAGAAGAAAGGAAAGAAAAAATGGCTACATATTTGGCACTGCTACTGCTGAGTGCCAGCCAGCACCATTATCTGTCCGAGTGCTCTTGAACCACTCTCCAAAATAAATATAGCAAATGCCAGTCAGGTGTTTTTCTACCCATGTCCAACATCTCACCAAGGAATATGTTTTTATTTTAGGCTCACATACTACTAGTGTAATGAATTTTACAAAAAATTAGATGTCCTAGCTAAATAGGAGGAATCATGAGATATTAACCTTCATCGTCTAATTTGGTAAATCTTTGTATCTGAGCTCTGTGTACATCAGCCAGGCCTAGCCGAACCTTACCATCTCGTGCTGAAGCACTGAACTCTATAAATCCCATGAAGTCATCAAGTTTTAGAATTGGCCATATTGATTCTATTATTCTCCAAAAGCACTTGCTGAACCCACAGTGCATAGCAGCAGTGGCTTTACCCTTGCAAAACTCAGCAGGTCAGCTCATGACACCCAAGGCACTGCAGCAGAGCCACCTCCAGCCTGGAGGTTACAGTGAGCAGCCTCCAGGGAGGTGGGCAGGGTGGCCTCTCTCACAAAGGTCTCTTTAGGGACCACGCAAATCAGTCTGTTCATCCGCTTGTGTTGCTGTTTGCTTGCACTGATCAAAAGGTTAGTTCCTATACACACAAAGACAGCAGAGATCATCTTAAGAGTTATTAGGAGTTGTGCTTATGAATTGCTTTATGTGGTTCATACATACCCCAAAGGAAGGTTTGTTGTGGTGCAATGGACCTACCATTGCAAGTTTTTGTGACAAGTAGGCTCAATCACTGCAGCTCAACTTGGTGCTATCACTAGATTCTTACTGGGTGAATGCAGTCATTTCTGAGGTGACTACAGAGCCTCCTCTATTTTACAACTGGAGATTGATGATCAGCTTTTGCCAGTCACTACACACTTTTCATGCTTTGTTGTCTTTGCATGTTGCATTGTGAACCAGAAAACAATTCTACGTTAATCTTCTACATCCTTTATATGAAGATGTTCAACAGCCGTTGCTGCTCAATATGTAGACGACACATTTCAGTGTAACTTTTCTCTTAATTAGTTTCTTAATATACTGTTTTGATGGTACCTTTTGCACTGAGAGGGACAGTATTTCTACTGTAAGTTCTGCTCTACTTTCTAGCCAGGATTGCTGAGACACTAGTTGTATTTGGGCCAGGGCCACCTAATCATACCCTCTGAGAGACTCATTTCACAACCCACAGCAACTGACAACATTCACGCTTATGTCTCAGGAACCTTCCAGGCACTTGAACCACATGGTTCAAGATTGTGTCTTTGCCTCCAAAACAGGTTGGCTGCATGAAAACTTTCTATTGGTAGAAGTCTCTGGAACACTGAACTTCCCAAACTGTGCCTCAAGAGCCCAGTGTGGATAGGTCAGGTTCTTGCCCAGGATTTCTGTGTCCATGTCCTGATGTTTGGGAATATTTTGAAGCTTTCACCATTGCTGGCTGCAGCACTGCTCCTGAAGTGACTTGCTCTTGCTGTTTAGGTCACCTCTGGTTTGATCTGATGCCTGTAAAAGTCAGCGTTCAGAGGCTCATTGACTCCAGTGGACTTTGGCCCAAACACACAGATCTCTGGATTTCAGATGTCTCTGGTTTGCAGCAGCATGCAGGTTGGCAAATGTCACAAAGGGACATTTGCCGCTGGCAGTAATCAGTAAAAGAGAAAACCCTAGCCATGTATGCTATTTACTGATCTACGTATTTGACATGTCAGCACAGTGTAGTAGGCAAACACTCAAGTTATGTTTGTGACATAACTTATTTTAGTAGAATTTTGCATTTACTACAGCAACTTGGTTTTGTAATTTGCAGGTACAAGTCAGAAGGATGAGTTTTCATAATGGACCCCTAGAGTTGCATATATTATTTTTACTGTATTATAAATGCCAAATCAAAATTATCATGTTCAATTTACTTTATTCTCAGTGGTTTTGCTTAGAATTATGAATTACTTTGGATTAATTGCTGTATAGCATTCTGGTTTTATAGTGTAATTGGGTGTGTCTAAGTGCATTCCATTTTATTACTTGCTTTAGGGTATATTTTGGATGAACTGTATAATATAAAATAGATTTGGTGTTATGTTTTATATAATGCCAGAGAAAGCACAAAAAATACATTTGAATTTCTAAGTTTATGGGTTCCATGTCCAGAAAACTTTGAAGGAAGAATCTGCTTATTTTTCATTTTTCTCAAATTGTTCTGAGTTTTTCCATTTCAATTTTTCACTATAACCTTTGAATTATTGAACTTTTATGTCAGTCAGAACAAAATTAATTGTCCACCCTGAGTGGCAGTATAAATACTGGTATAATATCTTCCAAGACCCCACTGAAAAACTCAAATCTGAGTGACATCTATCCAACACAAAATAAATATCCCACATGGGTATCTGACACCCTTCTTGTATTGGACCTTTCATTTTTCTGTCCTTGGAGGAGTCAAAGTGAAATACTTTGCATTATCCAGCACGCCACAATGGCTAACACGTGGAACCTCTGACTCTCTTAGAATCACAAAATGTTTTTCATTGAAAGGGATCTTAAAGATCATCCAGTTTCACCCTCTGCTATGGGCTGGGAAACTCTTACTAAACCAGGGTGCTCAAAACCCCATCCAACCTGGCCTGAGCACTTCCAGAGATGGGACATCCATAGCTCCTGAACAGCCTGTTCCAGTGCCTCACCACCTTCACAGTAAAGAATTTCTCCTTAATATCTGATCTAAACTTCTCATCCTTCAGCTTAAGGCCATTCACCCTTGTCCCATCACTACCTGCTCTTGAAGGTACTCTCTCTCCATAGGTCTTGTAGGCTCCCTTTGGAAACCTCAAGGCTGCAATTAGGTAACCTCAAAGCCTTCTCTTTTCCAGGCTGAACAATTTCAATTCTCTCAATCTTTCCTCATAGGAGAGGTGCCCCATCCCTCCTCTGGTCACCTTTGTGGCTCCCTCTGGACTCACTCCAGCAGATCCATGTCCTTCCTGTGCAGGGTCCCCAGGGCTGGATGCTCCAGGTGGGTCTCAGCAGAGCAGAGCAGAGGGGCAGAATCCCCTCCCTCCCCTGCTGCCCACGGTGCTCTGGGTGCAGCCCAGGACACGTTTCGCTCTCTGGGCTGTGAGTGCCATGGCCGGGGCATGTCCAGCTCTCACCCAGCAGCATTCCCAAGTCCTTCTGGGCAGGGCTGCTCTCAGGCTGTTCATCCCCAGCCTGGGCTGGTACCAGGGGTTGATCTGACCCAGGTACAGCACCAGTACTTGGTCTTGTTAAACAAAATGAAATTCCCAAGGGTCCACTTTGCCAGCTTGTCCAGGTCCCCTTGGATGGCATTCTGTCCTTCAGAACTTGCTTGAGGATGACCTTTTTCTATGTTATTGATGAAGACATTAAATAACTCCAGTCCCACTACAGACCCCTGAGAGGCACCACCTGTCACTGATGTCCATTGGGACTCTGAGCCACTGACCAGCACCCTCTGGGTGGGACTGTACAATGACTTCCTTATCCACGTAAAAGGCTACTCCTAAATTCCATCTCCTTCCAACTTAGAATGTTATCTGGGGGAATCATATCAAAAGCTTTACAGAGTCCCAATAAATGACATCTGTAATCCTTCCCTTTCCCACTGATGTGGTCACTCCATAACAGAAGGCCCCTGGGTTGGTCAGGCAGGATGTGCCCTCAGTGAAGCTGCGCTGACTGTCCTGGGTCACTTTCCTGTCCCCTATGTGCCTTAACACAGCTTCTAGGGGATCAGCTCCATGATCTTCTTGACACAGAGGTGAGGCTGGCAGGTCTGTAGTTCCCAGGGTATTCCCTTCTACTCTTTTCAAAGACGGATAAAATGCTTCCTTTTTCACAGTGACGTCCCTTGACTTCCATGACTTTTCAAGTATCATGAGAGTGTCTTGGAAAATTCATCAGCCTATTCCCTAGGGGCTTTGGGATGCATCTCATCAGTTCCCAGAGATACTATGTACATTCAGATTCCTCAAATGGTAATGAACCTGATTTTCACCTGCAGTGGGAAACTCTTGACTCTCCCAGTTCCTGTCTTGCAGCCCAGACACTCAAGAGGTGTGGATTACCAAGAGAAGTTGCCACTGAAGATTGAGGCAAGTATGTTGCTGAGTACCTCAGCCTTCTCCTCATCAGCTGCTGCAAGCTTGCCATAATTGTTTATCAGAGCGGGGGGTATGTTTCCTTTGACGTGTCTTTTCTGGAGAGACACCTGTAAGAAGCCTGGATTAGCAAAGCCCAATTTTTAAGTCGTAGGCTTCCATATGGATTGCCATAAACTGCTGTTGACTGCATTTAGTACTTTAGATGTCCTTAATCCAAAAGGGCACATTCTTGTTCTGGTTCCTGATTCCTTTTATGCCTCGTCTCTTTGACTTCATTTATATTGATGTATCTTTCCCTTCCTCTATTCTGCACAAAGAAGCCTTTTCGTGCTGTCAGAGTAAAGAAGACTGAACCAAAAATACCTCTGAAGGTTAGAAACTTGCATCTCCTTTCTATTATCATTGTGACTCCCTGGCCTGCCTTTTGTGCCATTACACCTGCTACATTTCAGTAAATTGATGGTCAAAATACTCCTCCAAAGGATCCCTTTCCAGGTGTTGAAATAAGACACTGCTGAGCCATCTTGTCTGCCCCTACTTCAAACAGGTTGGTAAATGGTGGATTTCCTTCCAGCATAACATTCTACAGTCATATTAAAATATAACAACCACTGCCTGGAAATACAGAAGGCAAGTTAGAGACGACAAATTACTAGGTAGGAAGAATACAATTCACAAATCCTCAACAAACAGACTTGAAAGTGAAAAAACAAATGAGTCACTGATGTTATGTTAAATGAAAACTGGAGTGTACTGAATCCTTTGAGCTACTGTACCAACAAAGAACAGAAGTTTTCCATACAAATGTCACGAGATTGGCTTCAGCATCAGAAGTCTGACTAATGAATCACTAATATGACGCAACTGTGGTTGATACCTTGTCTCACAACAAAGTACTAGACAGAAGCATTAATTTCTTAGAATTGATTCAAATCATTGAGTATGAATCACTCTAACAGAGAAATGAGATCCAAAATTTCATTAATTGAAGAACATGTGAAACATCTCAAAGAATGTTTTGTAGGACAAAGGTAAAGCTAGCTAATGAGTTCTCTCACTTATTATGGAAACTGGAATCATAGTATCATTCTACAACTTGATAGCTATACTACAGTCTCTCACTATCACAGTTTAGACTAACACGAGTCTGTGCTTAGTGTTAAGCAAGTACAATTACACACTGTATTTCTTTGCTATTTTCTCCTCCTTCCTTTTGGGGACCTGAAAAACTTTCCCTGGCAATGATAAATTGAATCTCAGAATGTGTGGAAGTACATGATGAAGCTAATGGCAGGACAGAGATCTGAACAGAGCATTTACGTGATCTCAGCTCTGTATTGCTAACCCTGCCTGTCCCTAGGTGCACAGGCAAGCTGAATCAGAGGGAATGGCACATACCATAAAATGCATGTGCAGCCTATTGGGGCTCTGCATCTTGCAGGAGTTAGATCCTAGACCGACTCTGGAGCTTTTGAAATTCTGGTTAGATGTTTATTTGTGTTATAAGTATCTAAAAGCCTTGAAAATTCTGTGGCAAGCAATTTGTCCATATACATCAGCAAATATGCAATAGGATCTGGGCTTGTATAAACAGCAGAGACAGCACCTTAAAAGACATATGGAGTCCTGCAGTTCAACTAGTTAATTTGAAATAAAATCCACAATTACAAAACAGTATTTTTTTTAAAGTAAAGTATCTCTGAAATTCCAGAAAACAGGAATATGAAGACGAAATCTACCTTCAGGACTTTGCAGGTGATCTTTGCAATTAAGTGCTAAATTTCCATTTAACATTTATAAGTTGTCAACTGTTTTCAAAATATAATTTTCATTACCTAATATTCACAGAGACATTTGGGCTTAAATGCTGCATTTACATTGGTCATATATCCATGCAACATGTAAGAATGAACATCTGTATAAAGGCTGTGAGGCAATGAAGATTAAATGCTAACTCTGTGAGCTTTTTGTAACTCCTACCAAATCAGCTGCCCACAAACCACAGGAGTTCACCACATAAGCAGATAGAAATTTTGTTTGGAAAGGACAGGATGACGATTTCCAGTTCATAAGATATTTATCCCAAGACACATTCATTCATCTGTTGCACATTTAAATGTCTGCTTTTAGTCACTTGCTGGAGCAATACAATTAGAGAGAGCATCTCTTTCTAATAACAGCTTCATTCCGTACTGGCTTACAAGCACTCACTGTGTAATCTAAAGCAGTAGAAACAAAGTGTGAGTTCAGGAAGTCCAAGCCACAAGGAAGGAGATTCTGCACCAAAGAGACAGCTAGCCAGAGGTGATTAATGGAGATGTGGAGCCCAAATCCTGCAGGAGGAAAGGAAAATAAAAGATTAAGTAAGTTACTCCACCTTTGCAAGGACTGTTTGTCTTTAAGCCTGCCTGGTGGCTGTTGAGGATTGAGGTTCATGTGTTTCTCTACCACATCGGCCACCAGAAAACCTTTACTTAAGGCTTGGGGTGTAATCCTGGACTGATCCAATGACAAATGACTTTTGGTTGTTTTTAAGGAAAAAATAATGGTAAGAACATGAAATATCTTTTAAAAGTAGAGTATGAGAAGTAGTTAAACAGTTGCAAAATTAATGGAATTTAATTACAATAAAAATTATGTGGGCAATCAAATCAAAGGATACTTGGAAATAATTTATCTCATCTGAATTCTTTCAAATAGCTTTCAGACATTTATTAGCTACCAATAGCCTTCATTTTTAAGCAATGTGTACAGTCATGCATGAACAATTACATTCTGCAGTCCGTTATGTGATGGAATTAATTCACAGACATCCTTCCTAAGATGGAACATGTTCCTGGAACAGGTTATGGTTTGATCTAAACACTGTCAGTTTGGGTTCAGATTGATCACTTCCAGTATAGGGTTCAGTAACAAGTTCCTGAAAGAATGCTTCACCCTCAGAGACTGCTATTTCAAATTGGTGCTTTGTGTTGTGGGAGGATGTGACTGTTTAATTGGATTGTGATGGATGCTGAAGGTTCTGAGACTCCAAGACTGATTTATTATGAACTTTGAAGACTAATCCGTTGCTATGTGTCTTTTTCTGACCTGAATATTCAAATGTTTCTTAACAATTCTTTTGCTGACCATAGCATTCATTCCTGAGCATGCTCTCGAGGTATTTCACTCATCAGTCTCTTAAAGTGATGTATTCAATCATAAATTGTCTTTGACTCAGATGGAAATAAGACAAAAGATTGCTTATTTAGTAAAAACAAGTCAGTAAAATACTAATGTTTTGATTATTCCTGAGAAGATTATTTTGTGAAAGTTTTTATTCGGTGAGTTTCCTATCTGTTGGTAATTTGTCTGTTGGGGTTTTTTAGATGCATGTGGTTTTACCATCCTATTGTAAGATAATAATATCTTACAATATTATTAATTAAAGCACTATTGCAATTTAAAAATTACACTGAGGATATTATCTTTCTAGTGATATGTGATACTGACCTTTCAGTGAAAGAAATTTTGCAAAATTTTAAGGGCTTTATCTGTATTTTGCTGCTAATGCTTTTATGTGAGTTTTGCTAAAGTGTAGTGCTGAGCAGTAAGCTAAACTGACAGAGACCTTTGGGGAATTTTTTTTTTTTTATTTCCTGGCAAAATAATATTGAGCCCCAAATGATTGCCACAGTCCTATTTTATTTCCTTGTGCAAAATTATATGGAGTACATGTAATTTCAATTGTCTTATCTGCCAAAATCATTGTCATATGTACCACTTTGGTCATATGAAATAGTCATTAACTGCAGCTAGGCATATTGCTAATTCCCCCCTGCAAAATCACACCAAGTTTCTTGCCAAGACACAGTATCCCACAAAGTTGGCTTTGACATATTTTCACCGTTACCAGGAAGTTCCGATTGCCTCAGAATATTTTGGCCACCAGAAGAACATATTTTTAAGTGCCTGCCTACGGCCCTGTCATGTGTGTAGGCCGGTTGATCTGTCTCTGTCATCCACCCTCACTCACAACCTACACACTGTTGGTGCAGATTGTTCCAATCTCTTTGCGTGGCAATCTTCCTCTCATCTTCTATTTCCCTATGCCACTTTTGAATTATTCTAGAAAAGTGGCCAGAGGTCCCATCCGTGATGAAGGTCCACTAGGTTAGGTAATACTTGAAATCTAATCTTTGGACTCCCTGCTGAATGCTTGAAATTTGGCATTTTTCTAGTTTCTTCTCTGCTATCTGGGTTTCCCTTCTTCACCTGGCATGGGTACTGAAAAACTCTACTTGCCAGACATTTGTTAGACACACAACTAAATCAACTCAACTTTCAGATATTTACAGTGAAAAAAGTATGTCTGCATGAGGAAGTGTGCCTGTAAGCCTTTAAAGCATGCCGTGCCAGTTTTATTATGCCCTACCAGCTTGCTTTGGGAAAAAAAAAAAAAAGTATTAATTCTGCAAATAATTTGTTTTCAGAGCAAGGACTACTTACCATTCTTTAAGTCATTGTCATAAAAATAGTAGTTAAAACACATTACAAAAACTTTCCCACATGAGACTCGGAAGATCTTTTTTTTCCAAATTGAGAGTATTCATTTTCCTTTTGAGATGATTTTAAAAGGAAAACAGCCACCTCATAATGACAAAAACCTCTGCCAAGTCCCAAAAACAAACAAAACAAAAGGAGAAAAAAAAAAAAACACAAAAGTGCTTCTTAGGACCTTTTGCTTACCTGCTATCTCCCAAGTACATTTTTGCTTTTATAGAATCTTGCAAAAATTATTTCATCTTTACCACCAGAGATTTTTTTGTTATGTCTTCCAAAATCTTGATCAGGTGTAGCTTGACTAGGGCCAAAGCTTCAAAGAAGCAATGTGTTATATGATTCTCAATAAAGATTTATCATCCATTACTAACTCTATTGCTCTGCAAGCCTATATTTTGTTTGGCAAAGAAAGTTTGATGGAGATGAAAATAGCAACTACAGAGTATTAATAAGAATTTCTTGTATTTCCAAGGAAGCAAAACTGGGCTCAATATTGTTGGAAGCATAAATAGATTCTTTGGAGCAACTGTAAGCAGCGTACTAGATACCTTTACTGATAGTCCAGAAGAGACTCCATTTCTAAGCAAACCTCTGGGAACAGATATGCCACAAAAGGGTAAGAACCATTCTTCTCTCAAAGTCCACATTGGTACTGTTCTTATCTGCACTTTCTCCCAGATAAATGTTAAAACTCATCCTACAGCTGGTTCCTGCTGCCAAGACACTTTCAACACCCTGGACTCAAAGGCTGCACAATGCAGAGTGTTGGAAATCTTTGTTTATCTTCATTAAGTGTCCCCCTCCAGGAGCACATTGGCAACAAGGAGACAGAAATATTTCTTTCCCTTTTCCAAGTTCTTTCACTTCCTATATCTAAGGCCCAATATGCTTTTTTGTTGTTGTTTTTGAAGTTAGTCACTATTTTCGAAAAACTATAAATTGCCAAAATAGAAATGGCTTACCTCCTCTTTTAGAAAGAAAGCAGAAACTGAGGCATCTTGCCTGTGTACCAGAAAAAGCTGTTTTAAACAGGGAGGAAAATAAGGATTTTAACCTGCAAATATACCTCCTTCCTAGAAAAATGGTGGGTTCAAGATGCTACCACTGCCCTACCCTTGGCTGATGCTTCATTTTCCTTTACTATGTTTTATCACCAGTGTCTTGATGATGAGTGTCTTTGGGACAGGTCTGTTTGTGGCTAAGTTTGGAAAGGCCCAAGCACTCACCAAGTGGTACCAGAATCCGTCTCTTGCAGTAATTTCTATTGTTTGTGACCAGCTTTGCAGTCTGGGAGTGGTCAGGCTGTTCTGCATTCGGTGGGCAGAAGCTGAGAAGCTGCGAGTGGCCCCTGAGCCTGACCTTGTCTTCAGAGCCTGAGCCCTCACACCTCTGCAGGACTTGAATGGCTCTGCTCTTATTGCTGTACTATTTGAGATATATAGAAAACTTCTGTTCCAAGCTATAATCTGAGGATTTTCCAAAAACGTCATGGTATTTCATCTTGACTATCCTGAATTTTGTTGCTGGAATTTTCCTCACTTTAGCTATGGATCTCCATTTGGGTCCTCCAGAAAGGTCTACAAGCAGTCGTCCTGATAGCTATATACTCCCAGAAATTTTGCCTGGATATGCATTATTTGATTTTATTTGGTGTTTAATCTGTTGAGTGCTGTGTTGCTGCTGTACTCCTGAATAATTACTGCCTTCTAGTCAAAATACAGATGCATTTAAATTCTTGTAAGGAATTCAGAAAGGGATGGGTTAGAATTCTGAAATTATATTGACAGTCTTAGAGGATATATCCTCTGCCTGAGGCTTGATCTTCCTTCAATCAACAGACATGGTTACCTCCAGTGTCAGGTAGAGTGGATTCAGTAGGCAGAGTGGATTCAGCAGGCAGAAAGGGTTTTTTCATCTGAAGGTCAAGACCAGATTCCCGTTCAGCTGTCACAAAAATCACATAACTTGTAACAGTTATCAAAACTTCATGATATACAGTGTGTTAGAAATAACTGCTTGCTGTTAGATTGCAAGAAGAGTAAGAAGGGCCCATTTGTGTGAGAGCTTCTCCCAGATACAGGTCTTTTTCTGCTATGCTCAGTCCACCCACCTCCAGAAAGATCCAGAAAGAAATAACCAAAGGGTTTAAGGACAAAGCGTGGCAGCCTGGACAAGGACAAATGAGGAAGGAGGAGAAATTCACAATCTGTTCACAGACTGTCCTCCAGCCTCAGTTAAGCACCACCTATCCAAGTTGTCTTTCTTTGTTAATCTCCTTGGGACACTTAAACTAAAAGCAGTATGGTTAGACAGTTGATATGTCAATTACATTCATATTGAGAGATTTTAGCTTCTGGATATTTCCAATGCATTCCAAAACTAAGGAACAGTTCAGAAGTCTTTGTTAAAAAGGTTTGGAGAAAAGATCACATTGCATGCAGCAGCTGTTTGCGTGGATTACCTAGTCTAGCCATTCTGTCAAGGCTAAAAAAAATACTGTCTGAGCTGCAGGAGAGAAAACAAGTCACTGAAATATCAGTGAAGTACGGGCACGTTACAAGCAGCATGGCTGGACTTCCTCTGTCAAGCTTCAGCTTGGGGCCAGTGAGTGGGACCATTCTAAACAAAGACCTGGTTTGGCTGTCCCATTTAGAGGTATTTTTGGAAAGAACAAGCTGAAAGGTTTATTTTCTAGCTTTGTTTTAGAGCCCCCAGACATGTGTTGCTTTTGACTGTATATTTATAACAATTGCACAAATCTATACACTAAGCCTGGAGTTTCATTTTTTTTCCAGTGGTGAACTGACTTTGCCTCTTTCCTTTCCTTCCTTCTCTTCCTTCTCTTCCTTCCTTCCTTCCTCTTCCTTCCTTTCTTCCTTCCTTCCTTCCTTCCTTCTCTCCTTCCTTCCTTCCTTCCTTCCTTCCTTCCTTCCTTCCTTCCTTCCTTCCTTCCTTCCTTCCTTCCCTTCTTCCTTCCTTCCTTCCTTCCTTCCTTCCTTCCTCCTTCCTTCCTCTCCCTTCCTTCCTTCCTTCCTTCTCCTCCTTCCTTCCTCCTTCCTTCCTTCCTTCCTTCCTTCCTTCCTCCTCCCCCTTCCTTCCTTCCTTCCTTCCTCCTTCCTTCCTTTCCTTCCTTCCTTCCTTCCTCTCCTTCCTTCCTCCTCCTTCCTCTTCCTTTCCTTCCCTTCCTTTTTCCTTCCTTCCTTCCTTCCCTCCTTCCTTCCTTCCTTCTTTCCCCCTCCCTCCCAAAAGCTTTCTAGAGATATCTTGCTTTACCTATCTAAAATCTGCTAAGGTGCATATTCATCCCGGAAGTCCTCTGAACTCTGGTTACTTTACTCCAAAATAGAAAGTTTGGTTCTTTTCCAACTCTCTCTAGCATCCTGGTTTCCATTTCTAAGCACTGGCTTTTTTTTTTTTTTATTTATTTTTTTATTAATTTATTATTATTTCCATGGGAAAAAAAGAAAACAAAACATTACAAGGGGTTCATAGGCTTTCTGCAACAGATCTAGACCATCTGATGTAATGACCTGAGGATATGACAATGACACAACAATAATTAAAAAATACTTAGTGACAGTCTCTTGAACCTAGATGTTGCATGGTGAAGCATGTGGAAAATTTTCTCTTGCACAGTTTTAATTAGTCAGAAACACAAGCAATCAAAGTAATACCCCATTTAATAGCTTATTGAGAATATTTTTGTACTTTGGTTTGGGTTGGGTTTTTTGCTTTTTTTTTTTTGGTTTTGTTTTGTTTTAGTTTTTTTTTTTTTTCTTTTTTAATTGGTTTCTTTTGTTTTGGGGTTTTGATTTTGTTTTTTTCATTTCCATATGGAATTACACATTTCATTGGTTTCAAATCCTCTTTACTGAGATAACAAAGAGGGTGTGGCTCCCTGGAGTCAGTCAAAGCTTCTTCTAAACCACCTGAAGGAAGTTAAACAACCCAAGATGTTCTCCTTCCACCAGAACATGACTACATGATACATTGACGGGACACATAAGGGTGATGTGCCTCTTATGACTGTCATGCTTTGAACCTAATTAGTTCTGAACCCCCAGATGGGAGCACTTATATCACATCTATCAACATTTTTGGTTGGAGGGAGGAGAAGGCGTGGAATCACTTGCCTTTTACAAGGTTTTGTAAAGAAAATTCCATTAATATTTTCTACAGCCACTTTTGAGCTTGAATCAGCTGCAGAGCCCTAAAAACCTAAATGAAGAGGCTGCAGCCCCAGAAGCAGCAGCAAGGACTGCCTTTTGCCTCGTGCAGGAAGAGGAGCCAACGACTTCAGCCTTCCATCTCTGCATGCGAAGAAGAGTGATTTATGCTGCCTGTCTCATGTGGGTGCAGTTAATATATGCAAAGGTTTGTCAAGTTTAGACTAGCCCTTAAGCTTTCTGGATTTGTGGTCTGCTGGAGATTTCCCAGTGGACATTCAAACCCTTCAGAAAAATATCCTTTAGTAGGTTTTCAAGTCACCTAACAGCAGGCTTATTTTTCATATTTGTCTTTTGTTGACCCCTCCCTCCATCCCAAAACTCCAGAGGCAACAATACAAGCATGACTGGATGTAGAAATATAAATTAATCCCCACACTGATTGTATCTGATTTTAGGTACTGGCACAGCGTTGCCAGGTAGAAGTGACACATTTTTTCCTTCTTGTCTAAGCCTCAGTATCATATTCATAAAATGTCATATGCCTAGGAAAAAAACGTAAACTTCAGGCACTGATGAGATGGTTGCAAAAAATCAGTTATTTTCTTAGAAATGCATTTTTTATCAACTCCCGCCCTGGGGTCTGGGGGGCACAGATCATTGATGTCTCACTAGAACTGTTAGGACATGTATAGATTTCCCTCTTATTGTTCATTACAAGATAACATAACTCTAAATTGAGCTGGTGATTCACCTCCCCGAGGGGTTGCAGTTGTAAGAGAGTTAATTATTCACCTTCCAGTCGTGGAAAGATTCCATGCAGCTGTTGGTATTGGTCTGTCTTTTCTTCACCCAACCACACCTACTGAACATCAAGGAACTTAGAGGGGGAAGGGGTTGGGGTTTTTTTCCCTTTTTTTTTTTTTTTTCCTAATTGACCAGGCAAGTTCTCATCTGTGTGTGACTCAATAGCTTGACTATGAACTCAGGTTTCGTGAATGTGGAGAAATCTCACTGAACTTTCACTTACCTCCCTGAACTTATGCTCCCTCTCTGTTTTAAAAGAAACAAAACAAAACATATTTTGCACTGGATGTGGCTAACATTCCCTGATCTAATCTGGTCTGCAGTTCACATTTTGAGTAAAAGATGTATGCAATATTAAGCTTCCCTCAACAAGACTTATCTCTAGGTCTGTAATCATGCGTTAACACTCCATTTTCCCCACTAGCTGGCCACTTAACAACTCATCAGTTCATTAGCAGGACTCCCCTACACTTGCGTTTTAATTTCGTTTGCAGTACTCAGCCAACTCTTCCCTCCTGAGCCCTTGTTCAAAGACACAACGCCCCTCCTTCGTGCTTTGGGTTTCCAGCAGCACCACGCCATTCCCAGCGCAGGTAACTACCTCCCTGCATTCACAGTGCACACACACACACACACACACACACACACACACACACACGCACACACTGTTTTGTTCTTCCTATTTCTGTCCTTGTCAGCTGTGTCTGCTTTCACTCAGCACTTAACTCTTTCCCCATCGGCAGCAAACCTAATGATCGTTTAATGGCAAGTACAGAAACAGTCCTGGGAGCAGAGGTCAGAATCTGTAACACTCTCCTTGGCACCAGGCTACGCTTTCTCTTGTGCTCTGTATCCTTGGCTGACTCAGTCTTAGACCCTTTCTGACTCTGCTTAGTGACAACAGCTTTTCAAAGATAACCATTTCCTTCAAAGAGATTTGTGGTTTAAATCAAACAGCTAAAGTATTGTCAAATGCGGTTGCCATCATCAGCCCACTGAGAGACTGAATGAAAGCACTTGTCTGGGAGAAAGAGCTTTGGAGAAGATGGTTGCAGTGTGAATAGGAGTGTCCCAGTACTATTGTCTCCTGCTGGCAGACCTCACTCACCTCAGCATACAATCCTCTGTAAACCCCTTTTCTGCTAGTTTGGCTTTCCCCTGATCTTCACGGGCTGTTTGATGTGTCTCCTTGACGTGGTGCAGCGAGACAGGCACGTACACACTTGGTGTCTCCTGCCTGGGCTGTGTCTGGCCCCCATGTCTCAGCTGTGCCTGTTCCCTGGAACAAAACCTGTCTGGGCTATATTCCCACATGAGACATAAACCGAGCATAAAAAAGGAAGCTTAAAGTGTTTGTTGGAGTAGGACAAAAGTGTACTGAGAGTTAAACAGAGAAGGAATTGAGATGGAGACTGACTGTGGCAGAGTATTAGAGACTTCTCTGGGAGTCATACTCAAGATGTAACTCCCAAATCAAGAAGTGAGGATTTAAAAATCAGTCTTCTGTATTCATATCACAGACCACTGGTAAATTAACTGTATTAATAGTTAAGCCAGGCAGAAAGTCTTGCTTCTGGCTGCCTTTTGTGCCAGGACTAGTCCCATCTGTGTGCTTTGAATGTATCTGTCTGCTGCGCTCTGCATAAAGGGAGGAAGAGAACATTTTTAATGCTGGGTTGAAGCAGGTAGCTCAAGCTTATTACAAGTTTTACAGCATAGCCCCACTAGTGTGTGATTAAGCATCTGCCCTGGGATTTTGAAGATTATTGTGATACGTATGTATTATACTTTAGAGTCTAAATTGGTGGGATAATATAAAAGTACTTACTTTTTAAAAATGGATTACTTGAAGTCAGATTTTCAATGGTATTTTGGTCCCTGAAGAAGCGAATAGACTTTTCATGAGTGTCAGTTGGGATTAAATTATTTGAAAATTTTAACATTGTGTGAGTCACTTAAAATGCCTTGTTGTCTCTGAGTACTTTGGTATTGGTAGACCTTTGGTTAAATAGCGTTTCTGAATGCTGTTAATTCCATGAGAGTGCATGTAGTATTCCCTTTACACAAGGCTACACATGGCTTTTCACCATTCTGGTTTTATTAGTTTTATTTATTTCTACCACCTTCTGTTTATAGTTCCAGTGTAACCTGTGAGGAGAAGCTGAATGACCATCTAAGCTGACTGTTAAGTACTTACGGGCACCTCACAGTAGAACTCTTGTAAAATCACGTTCTCTCAGGACATTATAAAACACTGCCTGGCAGCTCCCCACTCTGCTAGCACAGAATACAATAAACAGAGATGGAGGGCATTATAAGCTGATTCCTATAAAAATGTGTCCAGACAACATAATATCGAAGTGACCATAAAACATGTTCACACTCAGCTTCAGTGTCATCTCATTTTTCATTTCACATATACAGATAGTGTAATTCTTCTTTTTTTTTTTTTTCTGAGGAAATAGAATTTGTATATGGACATATGGTCTATTAGGAAATATCCATGTCTTCTCTTATTACACCTTGATGGAAAGTTCAACTCCAGAAAAAAAAAAAAAAAAGTATATAATGGACAGAAAAATTGAAACATTCTGCTCCAAATGAACTTTCAGCTCTAAATAATTCTACTCCCATGTATTTTCATCATCTGGATCAGGCTGAGGGTCTGATTGATCAAAATACTTCAGCTCTTGACTGTCTTTAACTTTGTGACTAATACTATTGACTCCTAAGGAGCTACTCACAACCATGCATTTATATATATATGCACGTATGTATAAATACATATATAAAAACACACACTACATGTATACACAATACACACATAGTAAAACATATGCATTCAGTTATTTATATTAATAAGCATCCAGATGCATTAATGTATTTGCAGAATTTGACCTTAAAAACAAGAGAAATTAATATTGTGTTCCAAAAGGAAGGGTGCTACTTTGTAGAGGACAGAGATTCCTAAATTTTAGATAATGGTGGAGGTTCACAATAAGCATTCTTGTAATGCACTTTTTTTTTTTTTTTTTTACTGCAAGACTGAATTAAATTTATAATGAGACTCAAAGTACCTCATTAAATTTGCCCAATGATTCTGACTTTTCCGAGCTGCAGTGAGACACAAATGTTAATATGATAGCTTTTACTGTTTAATATGGTTGTGGCCATGGTAGAAAATAACTTGGAAGCCATGTATATAAGAGGTTTTAAAACCTGGACAGAAAGCTGGAATGACAAAAGTGTATATGGAATTTGTGTTACCAGATGTGCATAGAGCTGCCATTATTTGTTCTTCTACATTTCTTCTGCTGTAACAACCTGTGCCATAGCGCCAGTAAAAGTGAGCCAGTTAATGATGATTTAAGAAGGTGACTGGGAAAGTTAGCAATTTGTTTAATCTTGTTTTTACACTAATGATTGAAAAATGCCTGTTGGTTTACAAGAATGCTGTATTTCACTGCATTTTTCCACTTCAAAGGAGTTTAGGAGAAGGCTGTGCCCAGTCTGCATTATAAACGCTATTCCCACATAGAGCAGATATCTTTCTTGACCTTTCCCAGTCAGGTCCATGTCAGGAGGGTCCATACATGATTTAGGTGCTCATACAGAACTTCTGACTCATCCACTAGTTGACCTGTGCAAAGATCTTAATCTCAAGAACTGGAATACTGACTCTTGATTCAAGCCCTCTGTGAAATAAATAGGAATGGTTTTCCTAAGACCCGCCCAGAATGCACTGTTTATCAAAAATTAAAACCAAACTGCTTGCTTCAAGGTAGTGGGTGGAAATCCTGCATAATGTCAATGTCTGGTCAGTGCAAAATTCTGTACAGGTAAATGCACCAGTAACTACTGATCAACAAATTCTTCTGGCAGAGACTTCTGTCATATGTCCTTTAATTTCCTCCCCACGCAGGCTAAACAATGCAGGCTAGATAAGTTTCTTTTATTTTTCTGTTTTCTTCTTATGATAAATGACAGATTTCAATGAATTAATTGTCAAAGCCCTCCCTACCAGTCAAGAAACAGGAATTTCACCATAGACATTCCTCCACAGTGACTCAGTCTTAGCCTTTACCTATTATTAAAGAAGAATAATATCGTAAGTAATAATAACAATACAGTTATAATAACAGGGCTGATAACAATGATAATAATCATAAAAACAGAAGTAACAACAACTAAAAATGGTAGTAAGCAGTAAAGCACTAGCTCTGAAATAATATCATTGCCAAAATGCCTATATTTTCTTGAAAGAAGAAATAGTTAATTTGGGCTAATGCAAAGATTAGAAAAAAGCTTGCCATTTGCTGAAAATGTAAATTTATTGAATTCAGCCTATCTGGAAGAAGAAATGGTCAACTTAAGAGTAACTCAAGCCCCAGTCAGATGCAGAATGAAAGCAGAAAATATTTACAAAGCACTTATATCTTGTGTTTAATCAGAGGATTTCCCAGTATCTCTGTGTTGCCATAGCATGGTTTGAGCTAGAGGTGATAGCAATGACCATCGTTGCATGAGATGGTCATTCCCACCACACATGGTCCAAGGCAGATGATTTTTGTCAACTTGAGCAGGTGCAAGGCCAAGCAAGAGTCATAACAGGTCTGATACAAAAGGAGTGTTTTATAAAAGTATACTTACGGAGGTTGTTTCAAGGGGGAAGTTTAACATATCTCTATTCTGAATATTAATAAATACAAACACTTGGCTAAATCTTAATTATGATGGTATGTCTTCCCTTCACATGCATGTTACACTATTCCTTGTAATGATTGTTTGAGGTGGATAGGGAAAAAATGTTTTATATTACATAGGCTACTCATATTAGAGATATCACAAAGCCCTTGCAGGTTACAGGAGATGGCAGGCAGACAAAATGAATTCCTCTTGACTTACAAATAGTACTTTATTGCAGTCAGGATGCGGAGGTTGTAAACACACATAAGGAACCAAACACAACTTAATCTTCTTAGGCACCAAGGTATGCTGTCACAAATTTTAGCTTAGGCCATGCGAACTTGCTGGGGAACTCCTGTGCTCTCTTGTGTGGGTAACACATCCTGAAGTTAATGATGCAATGGTTTCTGTGCTGTTGGTTCAAGTTACACAAAGCCTGTCAGTCAGCCAGGGCATGACAGGTTGTGGCTGGGGAATACTGCACCCCAGTGACCCACAGCTTGCATAAAAATGTGGCTGGAAAATAGCAGCACTCAAGAGAGGTACAAAATTACACCACAAAATATACCTGTCACCAGAGGGCCAGAGACCATGGGAGGATAAAGGTGACTTAGAGTTATCACTATTGCTGTCTCACTCTTAGATATTACACACAGAGTCCAAAGCTAAAGTGAGTTTAACAGGGTTCAGAGCCACTCTGAAGATGTAAAATCAATTAAGAATTAAAGGCTCTGGTGCATTATGTGAAAGAGCCTCACTGAAACCTGATACAATTTTCTCACAACTTGCATGTAAGTATCGTTATTCTTCTGACTTTTTTCTTCTCAAGATTGCAATTGAGCAAAGAGTGCAGTGTGAAAAAGCAAAAAATTATTGAACATAATGAAACAGTGTTAGTTTAGAAGGCTTGGAAACTGTGTGTACACAAAATATGTTTCAACCTCACTCATCCTGTCGTCCCTGCACCAACCCCTTCTCTTTCTTTCTTACACTTTCACAAGCTGTTTTTCTGTCTATATCAGTTTTCTTGTTTTTAACCTCAATATATATTTGCTGAAGCCTGGACAGTCCCAGTACACTTGCACATGGTAAACACAGCATTTCACAATTCTCTCTGTGCCTGGACACAGAAAACATGATATTTCCTGAAAAGTCAGTTTCACTAAAATGAACCATGTGGGCTCCTAAAAAAACCTTAGATGGAAGGGCCCTCAGAAACAAAGGTCATACTAAAAGCTTTCTCTTCTGCTTGTTATTGGTGGAAAGTGCCCTCCTTGCAAAATACTGGTTTTGTCCTTTTGCTGGGTAAAAACATATAAACCAGAAATCCTTCTGCGGGGAATTTGGCTTCTGCTCACATCTACTAGGCAACTGTGAATCAGGCATACATTACTTGTTTGCAAAACATTTATTGGGTTTTTAAGTTGTATTCTCATCAATTATTTCAAAGAGAGAGTTTTTGAAGATTGCCATGCTTTGATTTTCTGGGGCTTGACATAAACATCTTTTCAGGCTTCTGAGTTGGGTTTTTTTTTTGTGTTTGCTCAAACACTTCAGACAACCTGCTGGATTTGTGCTGATGTGAAACAAACCAGCAGAAACCTCTCACAACAGCAGAATTTCAAGCTGGAATAAAAGCTGGGCTAAGTGATGTTTGCAGGCTGGTGCTCCTTGGCATGCTGGCGGGGTGTCAGTGCAGTAGGACACCTTGCACCTTCATTGCTATGGGTCCTGCTTCACTCAGACACCAAGAGCTTGTCTCCCCAAGCTGCATACAGAGCACCACACAACTTAAAATCTTTTGTTGCACTTGGTTTGTGCTTTTGTTTCTTTTTCTTTCTTTTCCTATTGTTTTGCAAATACATTACAATGCTGCTTGTCATGGTTTTGCTTGGTCCAATTTTTGGTGGTGGGGGATGGGGATCAAGAAACACAAAGATGGCTGCTGTGAGAAGTCCTAGGGGTGTCTCCTTCTTCTTCTCCAGCAAAGGGATCCTGCCCCACTCTGTGTTTCAGAGCCAACCCATCATTGGTTCTGAGGTTGATGGACAAGCTGACCATCAGGCCTGGGCCAATTACACAGGATAGTTACACCCCTGTGACGTATTTTGTATTTAAGAAGGAATCAAAACAAGATAGTTGCGGCCGCCATGTTTAGGTTAATTGATAGCATTTAGTTTTAGTATCTTGCACTGGAAAGAAACAAAGCAGGAGGGTGAGGAATGTAAGAAGAAAAATGGAGACACTTCAAGATCACAGAACAGTAAGGAGAAGCTGTCCCTTCTGTGTTCTCGGACAAGCTAGGAAATAAGTTGTTCTCGAAAAGGACTTTTTCCATCATATTGAGAGAGACTGTATAGAGAAGTAAAGCGACCTTGCTGTGAGAAAAAAAAAACCCTGGCCTTTTGAGAACGACTGTTTTTGATTATGAAGCCAAAAAATAGAGAAGAGGTTTGCTCCCCCACGAAGTTTTGATGTGGAAGAAGCTGTGTTTGGTGTTTGCAGGAGGTTTGTGATAATCGACTCACGTCGCTGAAAAAAAACAACATGGGCTTGAAGGACATTTCTTTTCTTTTTCCTGTGAGGTAAAGAAGTTCCTTTCTGCTATTAGCAGTTTTCACTGACTGTTTCCAGAAAGGACAATCCCACAGCTGAGCTGTAAGAATGTTGTATCCTACAACGCTTGGACAACAGCTGAGTGTTTTGATCTTGTTAGACTTTCATTTCTCCTGCCCCCCTGTGTGTGAGGACAACATGGGAGGGGTGGAGTGGGGGGACTTGGAAGAAGAGATGAGTCCCTGGGAAAGTGTAAAGGTGTCTATAAAATGTCCATTTATTTTTCTTCTCTTTGTAAATATCCCTATCTTTGTTTTTTACCCAGTGCCGTAATACTTCTTTTTAGTAGTGTGTAGTAATAAATCTATCTTGCAATTAAGTTATGCAGCCTGTCTGACTGTCTTTGTGGAGTACATAGGTATCTTTCTTCCAATTATGTTTATCTCAAAGCCATAAATTTCGTGTTAATTGGGTTTCTCTCCCTTCTCCCTCTCCGGTGGGGGGTAAAGGAGGGAACGTCGTGGGCACAGTTCAAACCACGACACTGCTCTTCAAGGTGAACGCTGTTACAAAGAGCTGACTTTCTTCCCCCGAAAATAAACCTTGACATGTGAAAAATTCCACTGTCCTTCCTTTTAAAAGTAGGGAGGGTTACAAAACTGTTTGTAGATGAACCTTTGCTTCATTAGTAGGGAATATTAATAACTGCAAAACCAATGCATGTTATTGTATGTAGTCAGTAGTCACGCTAGCATTACTATCAGGTTAAATGGTCTATGTTTTACAGATTTAAGCACTGGGCATGTAGCAGCCTGCAAAAATAGAGAAACATGAATATGGTCCAGAATATGTATCTGACTATTTTTGTTTTTTTTTAGAAAAGTGGGACTTACTGTATTTCAGTTGTCTCCAGAGAATGTTCCAAAATAAATAAAATTTTCAAATTAAAAAAAAAAGAACAGTTTAAATGATAAGAACAGGAAAATAATAACAGGAAAAATAAGAATGAGATCATATGAGGTGTGTGCCCACATAAGACACAATCCATATTCAATACAACATTTGAAGAAAGACAACTTGGATAGGTGGTGCTTAACTGAGGCTGGAGACAGTCTGTGAACAGATTGTGAATTTTCTCCTTCCTCATTTGTCCTTGTCCAGGCTGCCACGCTTTGTCTTAAACCCTTTGGTTATTTCTTTCTGGATCTTTCTGGAGGTGGGTGGACTGAGCATAGCAGAAAAAGACCTGTATCTGGGAGAAGCTCTCACACAAATGGGCCCTTCTTACTCTTCTTGCAATCTAACAGCAAGCAGTTATTTCTAACACACTGTATATCATGAAGTTTTGATAACTGTTACAAGTTATGTGATTTTTGTGACAGCTGAACGGGAATCTGGTCTTGACCTTCAGATGAAAAAACCCTTTCTGCCTGCTGAATCCACTCTGCCTACTGAATCCACTCTACCTGACACTGGAGGTAACCATGTCTGTTGATTGAAGGAAGATCAAGCCTCAGGCAGAGGATATATCCTCTAAGACTGTCAATATAATTTCAGAATTCTAACCCATCCCTTTCTGAATTCCTTACAAGAATTTAAATGCATCTGTATTTTGACTAGAAGGCAGTAATTATTCAGGAGTACAGCAGCAACACAGCACTCAACAGATTAAACACCAAATAAAATCAAATAATGCATATCCAGGCAAAATTTCTGGGAGTATATAGCTATCAGGACGACTGCTTGTAGACCTTTCTGGAGGACCCAAATGGAGATCCATAGCTAAAGTGAGGAAAATTCCAGCAACAAAATTCAGGATAGTCAAGATGAAATACCATGACGTTTTTGGAAAATCCTCAGATTATAGCTTGGAACAGAAGTTTTCTATATATCTCAAATAGTACAGCAATAAGAGCAGAGCCATTCAAGTCCTGCAGAGGTGTGAGGGCTCAGGCTCTGAAGACAAGGTCAGGCTCAGGGGCCACTCGCAGCTTCTCAGCTTCTGCCCACCGAATGCAGAACAGCCTGACCACTCCCAGACTGCAAAGCTGGTCACAAACAATAGAAATTACTGCAAGAGACGGATTCTGGTACCACTTGGTGAGTGCTTGGGCCTTTCCAAACTTAGCCACAAACAGACCTGTCCCAAAGACACTCATCATCAAGACACTGGTGATAAAACATAGTAAAGGAAAATGAAGCATCAGCCAAGGGTAGGGCAGTGGTAGCATCTTGAACCCACCATTTTTCTAGGAAGGAGGTATATTTGCAGGTTAAAATCCTTATTTTCCTCCCTGTTTAAAACAGCTTTTTCTGGTACACAGGCAAGATGCCTCAGTTTCTGCTTTCTTTCTAAAAGAGGAGGTAAGCCATTTCTATTTTGGCAATTTATAGTTTTTTCGAAAATAGGACTAACTTCAAAAACAACAACAAAAAAGCATATTGGGCCTTAGATATAGGAAGTGAAAGAACTTGGAAAAGGGAAAGAAATATTTCTGTCTCCTTGTTGCCAATGTGCTCCTGGAGGGGGACACTTAATGAAGATAAACAAAGATTTCCAACACTCTGCATTGTGCAGCCTTTGAGTCCAGGGTGTTGAAAGTGTCTTGGCAGCAGGAACCAGCTGTAGGATGAGTTTTAACATTTATCTGGGAGAAAGTGCAGATAAGAACAGTACCAATGTGGACTTTGAGAGAAGAATGGTTCTTACCCTTTTGTGGCATATCTGTTCCCAGAGGTTTGCTTAGAAATGGAGTCTCTTCTGGACTATCAGTAAAGGTATCTAGTACGCTGCTTACAGTTGCTCCAAAGAATCTATTTATGCTTCCAACAATATTGAGCCCAGTTTTGCTTCCTTGGAAATACAAGAAATTCTTATTAATACTCTGTAGTTGCTATTTTCATCTCCATCAAACTTTCTTTGCCAAACAAAATATAGGCTTGCAGAGCAATAGAGTTAGTAATGGATGATAAATCTTTATTGAGAATCATATAACACATTGCTTCTTTGAAGCTTTGGCCCTAGTCAAGCTACACCTGATCAAGATTTTGGAAGACATAACAAAAAAATCTCTGGTGGTAAAGATGAAATAATTTTTGCAAGATTCTATAAAAGCAAAATGTACTTGGGAGATAGCAGGTAAGCAAAAGGTCCTAAGAGCACTTTTGTGTTTTTTTTTTTTTCTCCTTTGTTTTTGTTGTTTGTTTGGACTTGCAGAGTTTTTGTCATTATGAGGTGGCTGTTTTCCTTTTAAAATCATCTCAAAAGGAAAATGAATACTCTCAATTATCTCTCAACTGGCACCGACTAGGACGCGGGATAGAAAACAACCACGAGAGAAAGGAGATGGAGGAATTTCCTTTGAGTATTTTAAAGAAAACAGCCACTCAATAATGACAAAAACCTCTGCAAGTCCCAACAAACAAAAAAAGGAGAAAAAAAAAAAACACAAAGTGCTTCTTAGGACTTTTGCTTACCTGCTATCTCCCAAGTACATTTTTGCTTTTATAGAATCTTGCAAAAATTATTTCATCTTTACCACCAGAGATTTTTGTTATGTCTTCCAAAATCTTGATCAGGTGTAGCTGACTAGGGCCAAAGCTTCAAAGAAGCAATGTGTTATATGATTCTCAATAAGATTTATCATCCATTACTAACTCTATTGCTCTGCAAGCCTATATTTTGTTTGGCAAAGAAAGTTTGATGGAGATGAAAATAGCACTAAGAGTATTAATAAGAATTTTTGTATTTCCAAGGAAGCAAAACTGGGCTCAATATGTTGGAAGCATAAATAGATTCTTTGGAGCAACTGTAAGCAGCGTACTAGATACCTTTACTGATAGTCCAGAAGAGACTCATTTCTAAGCAAACCTCTGGGAACGATATGCCACAAAAGGGTAAGAACCATTCTTCTCTCAAGTCCACATTGGTACTGTTCTTATCTGCACTTTCTCCCGATAAATGTTAAAACTCATCCTACAGCTGGTTCCTGCTGCCAAGACACTTTCAACACCCTGGACTCAAAGGCTGCACAATGCAGAGTGTTGGAAATCTTTGTTTATCTTCATTAAGTGTCCCCCTCCAGGAGCACATTGGCAACAAGGAGACAGAAATATTTCTTTCCCTTTTCAAGTTCTTTCACTTCCTATATCTAAGGCCCATATGCTTTTTTGTTGTTGTTTTGAAGTTAGTCACATTTTCGAAAAACTATAAATTGCCAAAATAGAAATGGCTTACCTCCTCTTTTAGAAAGAAAGCAGAAACTGAGGCATCTTGCCTGTGTACCAGAAAAAGCTGTTTTAAACAGGGAGGAAAATAAGGATTTTAACCTGCAAATATACCTCCTTCCTAGAAAAATGGTGGGTTCAAGATGCTACCACTGCCCTACCCTTGGCTGATGCTTCATTTTCCTTTACTATGTTTTATCACCAGTGTCTTGATGATGAGTGTCTTTGGGACAGGTCTGTTTGTGGCTAAGTTTGGAAAGGCCCAAGCACTCACCAAGTGGTACCAGAATCCGTCTCTTGCAGTAATTTCTATTGTTTGTGACCAGCTTTGCAGTCTGGGAGTGGTCAGGCTGTTCTGCATTCGGTGGGCAGAAGCTGAGAAGCTGCGAGTGGCCCCTGAGCCTGACCTTGTCTTCAGAGCCTGAGCCCTCACACCTCTGCAGGACTTGAATGGCTCTGCTCTTATTGCTGTACTATTTGAGATATATAGAAAACTTCTGTTCCAAGCTATAATCTGAGGATTTTCCAAAAACGTCATGGTATTTCATCTTGACTATCCTGAATTTTGTTGCTGGAATTTTCCTCACTTTAGCTATGGATCTCCATTTGGGTCCTCCAGAAAGGTCTACAAGCAGTCGTCCTGATAGCTATATACTCCCAGAAATTTTGCCTGGATATGCATTATTTGATTTTATTTGGTGTTTAATCTGTTGAGTGCTGTGTTGCTGCTGTACTCCTGAATAATTACTGCCTTCTAGTCAAAATACAGATGCATTTAAATTCTTGTAAGGAATTCAGAAAGGGATGGGTTAGAATTCTGAAATTATATTGACAGTCTTAGAGGATATATCCTCTGCCTGAGGCTTGATCTTCCTTCAATCAACAGACATGGTTACCTCCAGTGTCAGGTAGAGTGGATTCAGTAGGCAGAGTGGATTCAGCAGGCAGAAAGGGTTTTTTCATCTGAAGGTCAAGACCAGATTCCCGTTCAGCTGTCACAAAAATCACATAACTTGTAACAGTTATCAAAACTTCATGATATACAGTGTGTTAGAAATAACTGCTTGCTGTTAGATTGCAAGAAGAGTAAGAAGGGCCCATTTGTGTGAGAGCTTCTCCCAGATACAGGTCTTTTTCTGCTATGCTCAGTCCACCCACCTCCAGAAAGATCCAGAAAGAAATAACCAAAGGGTTTAAGGACAAAGCGTGGCAGCCTGGACAAGGACAAATAGGAAGGAGGAGAATTCACAATCTGTTCACAGACTGTCCTCCAGCCTCAGTTAAGCACCACCTATCCAAGTTTCTTTCTTCAAATGTTGTATTGAATATGGATTGTGTCTTTGTGGCACACACCTCATATGATCTCATTCTTATTTTCCTGTTATTATTTCCTGTTTACATAAATGTTCTTTTTTTTTAAATTGAAAATTTAGCAATTTGGAACATTCTCTGGAGACAACTGAAATACAGTAAGTCCTCACTTTTCTAAAAAAAAACAAAAAAGTCAGATACAATTTGGACCATATTCATGTTTCTCTATTTTTGCAGGCTGCTACATGCCCAGTGCTTAAATCTGTAAAACATAGACCATTTAACTGATAGTAATGCTAGCGTGACTATGACACATACAATAACATGCATTGGTTTTGCAGTTATTAATATTCCCTACTAATGAAGCAAAGGTTCATCTACAAACAGTTTTGTAACCCTCCCTACTTTTAAAAGGAAGGACAGTGGAATTTTTCACATGTCAAGGTTTATTTTCGGGGGAAGAAAGTCAGCTCTTTGTAACAGCGTTCACCTTGAAGAGCAGTGTCGTGGTTTGAATGTGCCCACACGTTCCCTCCTTACCCCCCACCGAGAGGGAGAAGGAGAGAGCGAAAACCCAATTAACCGAAATATTTATGGCTTTAGATAACATATCGTAATTGAGAGAACAGATACCTATGTACTCCACAAAGATGTCAGACAGGCTGCATAACTTAAGTTGCAAGATAGATTTATTATACACACTACTAAAAGAATTTCGCACTGGGTGAAAAACAAAGAAGGGATATTTACAAAGAGAAAAAAAAAATGGACATTTAGTGACACCTGTTTCACTTTCCCAAGTCATCCTTCTCCGTCCCCCCATCATCCCCCTCCCAGTTGCCCTCACACACAGGGGGGCAGGAGAATGAAAGTCTAACACAGATCAAAAACACTCAGCTGTTGTCCAAGCGTTGTAGGATACAACATTCTTACAGCTCCAGCTGTGGGTGTGTCCTTTTCTGAAAACAGTCGTGTAAAACTGCTAATAGCAAAAGGAAACTTCTTTACCTCACAGAGAAAAGAAAAGAAATGTCTTTCAAGCCCATGTTGTTTTTTTCAGCAACGTGAGTCCGATTATCACAAACCTCCTGGCAAAAAAGAAACACAGCTTCTTCTACATCAAAACTTCTTGGGGGGAGCAAACCTCTTCTCTATTTCTTGGCTTCATAATCAAAAACAGTCGATCCTCAAAAGGCCAGGGTTTTTTTTTTTTTCACAGCAAGGTCGCTTTATTCTCTCATACAGGTCTCTCTCTCAATATAATGGAAATAGTCTTTTCAAGAAAACTTATCTCCTCCAGCTTGTCAGAGAACCAGAGCAAGGGCACAGCTTCTCCTACTGTTCTGTGATCTTTGGGTCTCCATTTTTTTCTTTCATCTCCTCACCCTCCTGCTTTGTTTCTTTCCAGTGCAAGATATAAAACTACTGCTACAATTACTAAACATGGCGGCCGCACTATCTTGTTTTGAATTCTTCTTAAATACACAAAATACGTCATCACAGGGGTGTAACTATCCTGTGTAATTGGCCCAGGCTTGATGGTCAGCCTGTCCATCAACCTCAGAACAATGATGGGTTGGCTCTGAAACACAGGAGGGGGCAGGACTCCCTTTGCTGAAAGAAAAGAAGGAGACACCCCTAGGACTTCCACAGCACCCATCTTTGTGGTTTCTTACCCCATCCCCCACCACAAAATTGGACCAAGCAAAACCATGACAAGCAGCATTGTAATGTATTTGCAAAAAATAGGAAAGAAAGAAAAAGAACAAAAGCACAAACCAACGGCAACAAAAGATTTTAAGTTGTGTGGTGCTCTGTATGCAGCTTGGGGAGACAAGCTCTTGGTGTCTGAGTGAAGCAGGACCCATAGCAATGAAGGTGCAAGGTGTCCTACTGCACTGACACCCCGCCAGCATGCCAAGGAGCACCAGCCTGCAAACATCACTTAGCCCAGCTTTTATTCCAGCTTGAAATTCTGCTGTTGTGAGAGGTTTCCTGCTGGTTCTGTTTCACATCAGACCAAATCAGCAGGTTTTTGTCCTAATGTCTTTTGAGCAAACCCAAAAAAAAAACCCAAACTCAGGAAGCCTAGAAAGATGTTTATGTCAA
>CM019236.1:14842845-14856144 GCA_009741485.1 Malurus cyaneus samueli | reverse complement strand
CATGCTTGTAAGTTGGAATATGGATTGTGTCTTATGTGGGCACACACCTCATATGATCTCTTCTTTTTTTCCTGTTATTATTTTCCTGTTTTTTCATTTAAACTGTTTCTTTTTTTTTAATTTGAAAATTAGCATTATTTTGGAACATTCTCTGGAGACAACTGAAATACAGTAAGTCCTCACTTTTCTAAAAAAAAACAAAAATAGTCAGATACATATTCTGGACCATATTCATTTCTCTATTTTGCAGGTGCTACATGCCCAGTGCTTAAATCTGTAAAACATAGACCATTTAACCTGATAGTAATGCTAGCGTGACTACTGACTACATACTATACATGCATTGGTTTTGCAGTTATTAATATTCCTACTAATGAAGCAAGTTCATCTACAAACAGTTTTGTAACCCTCCCTACTTTTAAAAGAAGGACATGTGAATTTTTCACATGTCAAGGTTTATTCGGGGGAAGAAAGTCAGCTCTTTGTAACAGCGTTCACCTTGAGAGAGCTGTCGTGGTTTGAACTGTGCCCACGACGTTCCCTCCTTTACCCCCCACGGAGAGGGAGAAGGAGAGAGCGAAAACCCAATTAACGGAAAATTTATGGCTTTGAGGTACATACATAATTGGGAAGAAGATACTATGTCTCCACAAAGAAGCATGACAGGCTGCATAACTTAAGTTGCAAGAAGATTTATTACTACACACTACTAAAAAGAAGTATTACGGCACTGGGTAAAAACAAGATAGGGATATTTACAAAGAGAAGAAAAAAATAAATGGACATTTTATGACACCTGTTTACTTTCCCAGGGACTCATCTTTCTTTTCCATCCCCCATCTCCACCCCTCCCAGTTGCCCTCACAAACAGGGGGGCAGGAGAATGAAAATCTAACAAGATCAAAACACTCAGCTGTTGTCCAAGCGTTGTAGGATAAAACATTCTTACAGCTCCAGCTGTGGGATGTGTCCTTTCTTGGGAAACAGTCAGTGTGCACTGCTAATAGCAGAAAGGAATTCTTTACCTCACAGGAGAAAAGAAAAGAAATGTCCTTCAAGGCCCATGTTTTTTTTTCAGCGACGTGAGTCCGATATCACAAACCTCCTGGCAGAACACAAAAACAGCTTCTTCTACATCAAAACTTCGTGGGGGGAGCAAACCTCTTCTCTTTTCTTGGCTTCATAATCAAAAACAGTCCGATCCTCAAAGAGGCGGGTTTTTTTTTTCTCACAGCAAGGTCGCTTTACTTCTCTATACAGGTCTCTCTCTCATATGATGGAAAAGTCCTTTTCAGAACAATTATCTCCTCCAGCTTGTCAGAACCACAGCAAGGGCACAGCTTCTTCTTACTGTTCTTGATCTTGAGGGTCTCCATTTTTCTTCTTACATCTCCTCACCCTCCTGCTTGTTTCTTTCCAGTGCAAGATACTAAAACTACTGCTATCAATTAACCTAAACATGGCGGCCGCACTATCTTGTTTTGAATTCTCTTAATAATAAAATTCATCACAGGGTGTAACTCTCTGTGAATTGGCCAGGCCTGATGGTCAGCTGTGTCATCAACCTCAGAACCAATGATGGGTTGGTCTGAAACACAGGAGGGGGGCAGGGTCCCTTTGCTGGAGAAGAAGAGGAGACACCCCTAGGACTTCTCACAGCAGCCATCTTTGTGGTTTCTTGATCCCCATCCCCACCACCAAAAAATTGGACCAAGCAAAACCATGACAAGCAGCATTGTAATGTATTTGCAAAACAATAGGAAAGAAAGAAAAGAAACAAAAGCACAAACCAAGTGCAACAAAAGATTTTAAGTTGTGTGGTGCTCTGTATGCAGCTTGGGGAGACAAGCTCTTGGTGTCTGAGTGAAGCAGGACCCATAGCAATGAAGGTGCAAGGTGTCCTACTGCACTGACACCCCGCCAGCATGCCAAGGAGCACCAGCCTGCAAACATCACTTAGCCCAGCTTTTATTCCAGCTTGAAATTCTGCTGTTGTGAGAGGTTTCCTGCTGGTTCTGTTTCACATCAGACAAATCCAGCAGGTTTTGTCTGAATGTCTTTGAGCAAACACAAAAAAAAAACCCAAACTCAGAAGCCTAGAAAGATGTTTATGTCAGCCGAAATCCAGCCCCAGAAAATCAAAGCATGGCAATCTTCAAAAACTCTCTCTTTGAAATAATTGATGAGAATACAACTTAAAAACCCAATAAATGTTTTGCAAACAAGTAATGTATGCCTGATTCACAGTTGCCTAGTAGATGTGAGCAGAAGCCAAATTCCCCGCAGAAGGATTTCTGGTTTATATGTTTTTACCCAGCAAAAGGACAAAACCAGTATTTTGCAAGGAGGGCACTTTCCACCAATAACAAGCAGAAGAGAAAGCTTTTAGTATGACCTTTGTTTCTGAGGGCCCTTCCATCTAAGGTTTTTTTAGGAGCCCACATGGTTCATTTTAGTGAAACTGACTTTTCAGGAAATATCATGTTTTCTGTGTCCAGGCACAGAGAGAATTGTGAAATGCTGTGTTTACCATGTGCAAGTGTACTGGGACTGTCCAGGCTTCAGCAAATATATATTGAGGTTAAAAACAAGAAAACTGATATAGACAGAAAAACAGCTTGTGAAAGTGTAAGAAAGAAAGAGAAGGGGTTGGTGCAGGGACGACAGGATGAGTGAGGTTGAAACATATTTTGTGTACACACAGTTTCCAAGCCTTCTAAACTAACACTGTTTCATTATGTTCAATAATTTTTTGCTTTTTCACACTGCACTCTTTGCTCAATTGCAATCTTGAGAAGAAAAAAGTCAGAAGAATAACGATACTTACATGCAAGTTGTGAGAAAATTGTATCAGGTTTCAGTGAGGCTCTTTCACATAATGCACCAGAGCCTTTAATTCTTAATTGATTTTACATCTTCAGAGTGGCTCTGAACCCTGTTAAACTCACTTTAGCTTTGGACTCTGTGTGTAATATCTAAGAGTGAGACAGCAATAGTGATAACTCTAAGTCACCTTTATCCTCCCATGGTCTCTGGCCCTCTGGTGACAGGTATATTTTGTGGTGTAATTTTGTACCTCTCTTGAGTGCTGCTATTTTCCAGCCACATTTTTATGCAAGCTGTGGGTCACTGGGGTGCAGTATTCCCCAGCCACAACCTGTCATGCCCTGGCTGACTGACAGGCTTTGTGTAACTTGAACCAACAGCACAGAAACCATTGCATCATTAACTTCAGGATGTGTTACCCACACAAGAGAGCACAGGAGTTCCCCAGCAAGTTCGCATGGCCTAAGCTAAAATTTGTGACAGCATACCTTGGTGCCTAAGAAGATTAAGTTGTGTTTGGTTCCTTATGTGTGTTTACAACCTCCGCATCCTGACTGCAATAAAGTACTATTTGTAAGTCAAGAGGAATTCATTTTGTCTGCCTGCCATCTCCTGTAACCTGCAAGGGCTTTGTGATATCTCTAATATGAGTAGCCTATGTAATATAAAACATTTTTTCCCTATCCACCTCAAACAATCATTACAAGGAATAGTGTAACATGCATGTGAAGGGAAGACATACCATCATAATTAAGATTTAGCCAAGTGTTTGTATTTATTAATATTCAGAATAGAGATATGTTAAACTTCCCCCTTGAAACAACCTCCGTAAGTATACTTTTATAAAACACTCCTTTTGTATCAGACCTGTTATGACTCTTGCTTGGCCTTGCACCTGCTCAAGTTGACAAAAATCATCTGCCTTGGACCATGTGTGGTGGGAATGACCATCTCATGCAACGATGGTCATTGCTATCACCTCTAGCTCAAACCATGCTATGGCAACACAGAGATACTGGGAAATCCTCTGATTAAACACAAGATATAAGTGCTTTGTAAATATTTTCTGCTTTCATTCTGCATCTGACTGGGGCTTGAGTTACTCTTAAGTTGACCATTTCTTCTTCCAGATAGGCTGAATTCAATAAATTTACATTTTCAGCAAATGGCAAGCTTTTTTCTAATCTTTGCATTAGCCCAAATTAACTATTTCTTCTTTCAAGAAAATATAGGCATTTTGGCAATGATATTATTTCAGAGCTAGTGCTTTACTGCTTACTACCATTTTTAGTTGTTGTTACTTCTGTTTTTATGATTATTATCATTGTTATCAGCCCTGTTATTATAACTGTATTGTTATTATTACTTACGATATTATTCTTCTTTAATAATAGGTAAAGGCTAAGACTGAGTCACTGTGGAGGAATGTCTATGGTGAAATTCCTGTTTCTTGACTGGTAGGGAGGGCTTTGACAATTAATTCATTGAAATCTGTCATTTATCATAAGAAGAAAACAGAAAAATAAAAGAAACTTATCTAGCCTGCATTGTTTAGCCTGCGTGGGGAGGAAATTAAAGGACATATGACAGAAGTCTCTGCCAGAAGAATTTGTTGATCAGTAGTTACTGGTGCATTTACCTGTACAGAATTTTGCACTGACCAGACATTGACATTATGCAGGATTTCCACCCACTACCTTGAAGCAAGCAGTTTGGTTTTAATTTTTGATAAACAGTGCATTCTGGGCGGGTCTTAGGAAAACCATTCCTATTTATTTCACAGAGGGCTTGAATCAAGAGTCAGTATTCCAGTTCTTGAGATTAAGATCTTTGCACAGGTCAACTAGTGGATGAGTCAGAAGTTCTGTATGAGCACCTAAATCATGTATGGACCCTCCTGACATGGACCTGACTGGGAAAGGTCAAGAAAGATATCTGCTCTATGTGGGAATAGCGTTTATAATGCAGACTGGGCACAGCCTTCTCCTAAACTCCTTTGAAGTGGAAAAATGCAGTGAAATACAGCATTCTTGTAAACCAACAGGCATTTTTCAATCATTAGTGTAAAAACAAGATTAAACAAATTGCTAACTTTCCCAGTCACCTTCTTAAATCATCATTAACTGGCTCACTTTTTACTGGCGCTATGGCACAGGTTGTTACAGCAGAAGAAATGTAGAAGAACAAATAATGGCAGCTCTATGCACATCTGGTAACACAAATTCCATATACACTTTTGTCATTCCAGCTTTCTGTCCAGGTTTTAAAACCTCTTATATACATGGCTTCCAAGTTATTTTCTACCATGGCCACAACCATATTAAACAGTAAAAGCTATCATATTAACATTTGTGTCTCACTGCAGCTCGGAAAAGTCAGAATCATTGGGCAAATTTAATGAGGTACTTTGAGTACCTCATTATAAATTTAATTCAGTACTTGCAGTAAAAAAAAAGTGATTACAAGAATGCTTATTGTGAACCTCCACCATTTATCTAAAATATTAGGAATCTCTGTCCCTCTACAAAGTAGCACCCTTCCTTTTTGGAACACAATATTAATTTCTCTTGTTTTTAAGGTCAAATTCTGCAAATACATTAATGCATCTGGATGCTTATTAATATAAATAACTGAATGCATATGTTTTACTATGTTGTGTATGTGTATACATGTAGTGTGTGTTTTTATATATGTATTTATACATACGTGCATATATATATAAATGCATGGTTGTGAGTAGCTCCTTAGGAGTCAATAGTATTAGTCACAAAGTTAAGACAGTCAAGAAGCTGAAGTATTTTGATCAATCAGACCCTCAGCCTGATCCAGATGATGAAAATACATGGGAGTAGAATTATTTAGAGCTGAAAGTTCATTTGGAGCAGAATGTTTCAATTTTTCTGTCCATTTATACTTTTTTTTTTTTTTTTCTGGGTTTGAACTTTCCATCAAGGTGTAATAAGGAAGAAGACATGGATATTTCCTAATAGACCATATGTCCATATACAAATTTTCTATTTCCTCAGAAAAAAAAAAAAAAGAAGAATTACACTATCTGTATATGTGAAATGAAAAATGAGATGACACTGAAGCTGAGTGTGAACATTTTTATGGTCACTTCGATATTATGTTGTCTGGACACATTTTTATAGGAATCAGCTTATAATGCCCTCCATCTCTGTTTATTGTATTCTGTGCTAAGCAGAGTGGGAGCTGCCAGGCATGTTTTATAATGTCCTGAGAGAAACGTGATTTTACAAGAGTTCTACTGTGAGGTGCCCGTAAGTACTTAACAGTCAGCTTAGATGGTCATTCAGCTTCTCCTCACAGGTTACACTGGAACTATAAACAGAAGGTGGTAGAAATAAATAAAACTAATAAAACCAGAATGGTGAAAAGCCATGTGTAGCCTTGTGTAAAGGGAATACTACATGCACTCTCATGGAATTAACAGCATTCAGAAACGCTATTTAACCAAAGGTCTACCAATACCAAAGTACTCAGAGACAACAAGGCATTTTAAGTGACTCACACAATGTTAAAATTTTCAAATAATTTAATCCCAACTGACACTCATGAAAAGTCTATTCGCTTCTTCAGGGACCAAAATACCATTGAAAATCTGACTTCAAGTAATCCATTTTTAAAAAGTAAGTACTTTTATATTATCCCACCAATTTAGACTCTAAAGTATAATACATACGTATCACAATAATCTTCAAAATCCCAGGGCAGATGCTTAATCACACACTAGTGGGGCTATGCTGTAAAACTTGTAATAAGCTTGAGCTACCTGCTTCAACCCAGCATTAAAAATGTTCTCTTCCTCCCTTTATGCAGAGCGCAGCAGACAGATACATTCAAAGCACACAGATGGGACTAGTCCTGGCACAAAAGGCAGCCAGAAGCAAGACTTTCTGCCTGGCTTAACTATTAATACAGTTAATTTACCAGTGGTCTGTGATATGAATACAGAAGACTGATTTTTAAATCCTCACTTCTTGATTTGGGAGTTACATCTTGAGTATGACTCCCAGAGAAGTCTCTAATACTCTGCCACAGTCAGTCTCCATCTCAATTCCTTCTCTGTTTAACTCTCAGTACACTTTTGTCCTACTCCAACAAACACTTTAAGCTTCCTTTTTTATGCTCGGTTTATGTCTCATGTGGGAATATAGCCCAGACAGGTTTTGTTCCAGGGAACAGGCACAGCTGAGACATGGGGGCCAGACACAGCCCAGGCAGGAGACACCAAGTGTGTACGTGCCTGTCTCGCTGCACCACGTCAAGGAGACACATCAAACAGCCCGTGAAGATCAGGGGAAAGCCAAACTAGCAGAAAAGGGGTTTACAGAGGATTGTATGCTGAGGTGAGTGAGGTCTGCCAGCAGGAGACAATAGTACTGGGACACTCCTATTCACACTGCAACCATCTTCTCCAAAGCTCTTTCTCCCAGACAAGTGCTTTCATTCAGTCTCTCAGTGGGCTGATGATGGCAACCGCATTTGACAATACTTTAGCTGTTTGATTTAAACCACAAATCTCTTTGAAGGAAATGGTTATCTTTGAAAAGCTGTTGTCACTAAGCAGAGTCAGAAAGGGTCTAAGACTGAGTCAGCCAAGGGATACAGAGCACAAGAGAAAGCGTAGCCTGGTGCCAAGGAGAGTGTTACAGATTCTGACCTCTGCTCCCAGGACTGTTTCTGTACTTGCCATAAACGATCATTAGGTTTGCTGCCGATGGGGAAAGAGTTAAGTGCTGAGTGAAAGCAGACACAGCTGACAAGGACAGAAATAGGAAGAACAAAACAGTGTGTGCGTGTGTGTGTGTGTGTGTGGTGTGTGTGTGTGTGTGCACGTTGAATGCAAGGGAGGTAGTTACCTGCGCTGGGAATGGCGTGGTGCTGCTGGAAACCCAAAGCCAGGCGTGTTCTTAACAGGCTAGGAGGTTGCAGCTGGGACTAACAGCAAACGAAATTAAAACGCAAGTGTAGGGGAGTCCTGCTAATGAACTGATGAGTTGTTAAGTGGCCAGCTAGTGGGAAAATGGAGTGTTAACGCATGATTACAGACCTAGAGATAAGTCTTGTTGAGGGAAGCTTAATATTGCATACATCTTTTACTCAAAATGTGAACTGCAGACCAGATTAGATCAGGGAATGTTAGCCACATCCAGTGCAAAATATTTTGTTTTGTTTTTTTAAACAAGAGAGGGAGCATAAGTTCAGGGAGGTAAGTGAATCATTGAGTATTCTCCCACATTCACGAAACTGAGTTCATAGTCAAGCTATTGAGTCACACACAAGATGAGAATCTTCCTGTCAATTAGGAAAAAAAAAAAAAAGGGAAAAACCCCAACCCCTTCCCCCTCTAAGTTCCTTGATGTTCAGTAGGTGTGGTTGGTGAAAAAGACAGACCAATACCAACAGCTCATGGAATCTTTCCACGACTGGAAGGTGAATAATACTCTCTAACATGCAACCACTCGGGAGGTGAATCACCAGCTCAATTTAGAGTTATGTTACTTGTAATGAACAATAGAGGAAATCTATACATGTCCTAACAGTTCTAGTGAGACATCAATGATCTGTGCCCCCAGACCCCAGGGCGGGAGTTGAAAAAATGCATTTCAAAGAAAACGATTTTTGCAACTATCGCTGTTCAGTTTATTCAGGCTTGAAGTTTCATGAATATATGAATGACTGAGGCTTAGACAAGAAGGAAAAAATGTCACTCACCTGGCAACGCTGTGCCAGTACCTAAAATCAGATACAATCAGTTGGGGATAATTTATATTTCTACATCCAGTCATGCTTGTATTGTTGCCTCTGGAGTTTTGGGATGGAGGGAGGGGTCACAAAAGACAAATATGAAAAAAAGCCTGCTGTTAGGTGACTTGAAAACTACTAAAGGATAATTTTTCTGAAGGGTTTGAATGTCCACTGGGAAATCTCACAGACCACAACTCAAGAAGCTTAAGGGCTAGTCTAAACTTGACAAACCTTTGCATATATTAACTGCACCACATGAGACCAGCATAAATCATCCTTCGCATGCAGAGATGGAAGGCTGAAGTCGTTGGCTCCTCTTCCTGCACGAGGCAAAAGCAGTCCTTGCTGCTGCTCTTGGGCTGCAGCCTCTTCATTTAGGTTTTAGGCTCTGCAGCTGATTCAAGCAAAAAGTGGCTGGTAGAAAATATTAATGGAATTTTCTTTACAAAACCTTGTAAAAGGCAAGTGATTCCACGCCTTCTCCTCCCTCCAACCAAAAATGTTGATAGATGTGATATAAGTGCTCCCATCTGGGGTTCAGAACTATTAGGTTCAAAGCATGACAGTCATAAGAGGCACATCACCCTTATGTGTCCGTCAATGTATCATGTAGTCATGTTCTGGTGGAAGGAGAACATCTTGGGTTGTTTAACTTCCTTCAGGTGGTTTAGAAGAAGCTTTGACTGACTCCAGGGAGCCACACCCTCTTTGTTATCTCAGTAAAGAGGATTTGAAACCAATGAAATGTGTAATTCCATATGGAAATGAAAAAAACAAAATCAAAACCCCAAAACAAAAGAAACCAAATTAAAAAAAAAAAAAAACAAAACAAACAAAACCAAAAAAAAAAAAGCAAAAAAACCCCAAACCCAAACCAAAAGTACAAAAATATTCTCAATTAAAGCCTATTAAATGGGTATTACTTTTGATTGCTGTGTTTCTGACTAATTAACAACTGTGCAAGAGAAATTTTCCCACATGCTTCACCATGCAACATCTAGGTTCAAGAGACTGTCACTAAGTATTTTTTAATTATTGTTGTGTCATTGTCATATCCTCAGGTCATTACATCAGATGGTCTAGATCTGTTGCAGAAAGCCTATGAACCCTTGTAATGGTTTTGTTTTGCTTTTTTTCCCCATGAAAATAATAATAATAAATTAAAAAAAAAATAAAAATAAAAAAAAAAAGCCAGTGCTTAGAAATGGAAACCAGGATGCTAGAGAGAGAGATTGGAAAGAACCAAACTTTCTATTTTGGAGTAAAGTAACCAGAGTTCAGAGGACTTCCGGGATGAATATGCACCTTAGCAGATTTTAGATAGGTAAAGCAAGATATCTCTAGAAAGCTTTTGGAGGGAGGGAGGGAAAGAAGGAAGGAAGGAAGGAAGGAAGAGGAAACAGGAGGAAGGAAAGGAAAGGAAGGAAGGAAGGAAGGAAGGAAGGAGAGAAGGAAGGAAGGAAGGAAGGAAGGAAGGAAGGAAGAGAGGAAGGAAGAAGGAAGGAAGAAGGAAGGAAGAAGGAAGAGGAAGAAGGAAGGAAGGAAGGAAGAAGGAAGGAAGGAAGGAAGGAAGGAAGAAGAAGGAAGGAAGGAAGGAAGGAAGGAAGGAAGGAAGGAAGGAAGGAAGGAAGGAGAAGGAAGGAAGGAAGGAAGGAAGGAAGGAAGGAAGGAAGGAAGGAAGGAGGAAGGAAGGAAGAAGGAAGGAAGGAAAGGAAGGAAGGAAGAAGGAAGAAGGAAGAAGGAAGGAAGGAAGGAAGGAAGGAAGGAAGGAAGGGAAAGTCAAGTTCACCACTGGAAAAAAAATGAAACTCCAGGCTTAGTGTATAGATTTGTGCAATTTGTTATAAATATACAGTCAAAAGCAACACATGTCTGGGGGCTCTACAACAAAGCTAGAAAATAACCATTTCAGCTTGTTCATTCCAAAAATACCTCTAAATGGGACAGCCAAACCAGGTCTTTGTTTAGAATGGTCCCACTCACTGGCCCAAGCTGAAGCTTGACAGAGGAAGTCCAGCCATGCTGCTTGTAAACGTGCCCGTACTTCACTGATATTTCAGTGACTTGTTTTCTCCCTGCAGCTCAGACAGTATTTTTTTAGCCTTGACAGAATGGCTAGACTAGGTAATCCACGCAAACAGCTGCTGCATGCAATGTGATCTTTTCTCCAAACCTTTTTAACAAAGACTTCTGAACTGTTCCTTAGTTTTGGATGCATTGGAAATATCCAGAAGCTAAAATCTCTCAATATGAATGTAATTGACATATCAACTGTCAACCATACTGCTTTTAGTTTAAGTGTCCCAAGGAGATTAACAAGAGCTGCATGTTCACAAAACCACTCCCTAATCAGAAAGCATTCATCAGGAAAATACCTCTGCTTCAAACCGTTTTCACAGAGGATTTGTTTGAATATCAGTGTTCCTGTCTGTAGTGAGAAGAAACATCCTCCTGATTTTTTTAGCCTGAGCTTTGCAAACTTTCAAACTTCATCAAAGATGACATAATCAGGATTTTTCATTGCATTAAATTTTGTAACTGGAATTTTTTTGCTCTTTGTTGATAATTTCTGTCTAATGGAACTCCTATGTGAACTGAGTAATAAAGTAAGTGTTGCAAATATTGAAGGTATAAAATAATATTAAAAGATCCAAGGACATTCAGAAAAAATTTTAAAAATAAAAAAAGCAGGAGAAAAGAAATAAAGCATCAGTCTTTAATGAGGCAAATGAATTTAAGAAAAAACATATTCAGATGAATGAAGAAACATGGAAAACAATAATTTTAAAAAAGTCCAGAGGCGAGAGTTGACAGAAAGTCAGAAATTCATTAGGAATATTATAACATCCAAAAGGATATTGCAACTCTGAATTGTGTAAGGAAGAGTTACATTCTCATAGGACAGGATGGCAAAAGTCCTTTTCGCAATACTCCACTACATTTTAAGAACTTATGTCCTGAATAAAAATCCTTGTATTGGAGAGGACTGAGGGAACAATAAAATAAGAGTAGGGAGAACAGAATTTATTTTAATATATAAGATTAAGTACTAAATCTGTCACAACAGAAGAAAAAAAAATAAACCGCATGGAAAAATATTTAAAAGGTGTGTGATACAAAAGGAATTATTGTAGGATAATGAAAATGCTAGTAAAATGAAAGGAGGATGAATGTGAGAATGAGGTGTATCAGGCTGTGAAATGGTCCTCTGTGAGAAGAGAGAAAAAACATTCTCCTACTGAGAACAACTTTAAACAAGATAGCATATTATCTTAGTGACCAAAGGGGCATCTGGAATATAAACTATTTTTGAGATTTTGTAGGAAAGGATCCAAATAAAATAATTTTATGAAGGCCTTAGTTTTTTTTTGTTGAGCCACACACCCTTTCTGTTTCTGAATAAGATGTGCTGCTAATGGAGTGTCAGTACTCTGCTATTGCTGGCTGCTCTGTGAGTTCATTAGGAAGAACTCTTTGCCCGAAAATCTCTGCCTGCCCAGCTTCCCTAATAAAAATAACTAGAAAAACTGTTGCAAGGCAGTAACCTTACCATGCACTGTTCATTTCCACATCCTGTGGTCTTCCAGGTAGTCTGCCTACTACGAGTACAAGCCCCCAAGGAAATTGGAGAACCAGAACCACCTAAATATTGCCAGTAAACTGAACCTTTAGGCATTGCTTTGCTTTCGATCCAGAGAAATGCATGTGCTGTGCTGTTTGTACCCTCAGAAAAAATGGCAGCCTTGGGAACTAGCATGGATATTTGAGATGGTATTTAAATAACATTACTTGGGAAATTCCCACTGCTTAAGAAAAGACCAACTAAAACAAGAGTTTTCTTTTCCAGAAGGCTGAGACATGTATAATAAGGATTATCAGGACATAATTGATATAATTTCTGTGTCCTAGAGGATCATATGACTCATCTTCATGTCACGTCCTCCCTGTTCTTCCTACTGATGAGATTGAAAATGTTGTCTGAAGAGACAATATAAACATACTGTGTGATACAAGACATACTGTCTGATTGCAAGTAAACCATTTCCATAATAATTCTTTATTTTTTATACTGCATTGTTTCCCCACACATCTAAAAGTGCTGTACAGATGGAAAAACTCTGGAAGTTAAATGATTGCTTGAGGTCATTCAGGTGGACAGTGGCAGCACTGGAATAAACTGTGCCACAGTGCCTCAGTTTGCATTATAAATGCCCCTCCGTGGAGTCCTGGAAAGGATCATGGCAGCGAGCCTTTGGAGAGGTGAGTGTGTAGCTGGAGCTGAAATAAGCCTGATTTCTGATCATAAGACCACTGCGAATTAGAAAGGCCAAATTCAACCCTAATGTGCAAACTCTCCTAAAATCAACTGGAGCTTTATATTTAAGTATTTCCAAGGTTTTCTTTCCATGGTGTCTGAGTACCAGCAAAATTACATCACTCTCAAACATCTCTGAGATGATTCCTTACTACTTTTTTTTCTATTAGTCTTAAGAGCCACTATAGATTCAGGGTTTTAATCATTTTTTAAAAAATTGACATAAACACTGGTTCAATTTATCTGTCGTGGTGGGAAATGAAGGAATCATTATTTACTACCTTAAACTAAGTATTACATAATGCCTCAGGCCTAGAAAATATAAAAAATAGCAAGAATGTGTTTCAATCTTAAATACATATGTAATTTTAAAGTTCAGGGAAAGA
>CM019236.1:14778801-14834340 GCA_009741485.1 Malurus cyaneus samueli | reverse complement strand
TTTAGGTTTTTAGGGCTCTGCAGCTGATTCAGCTCAAAAGTGGCTGGTAGAAAATATTAATGGAATTTTCTTTACAAAACCTTGTAAAAGGCAGTGATTCCACGCCTCTCTCTCCCTCCAACCAAAAATGTTGATAGATGTGATATAAGTGCTCCATCTGGGGTTCAGAACTATTAGTCAAAGCATGACAGTCATAAGAGGCACATCACCTTATGTGTCCCGTCAATGTATCATGTAGTCATGTTCTGTGGAAGGAGAACATCTTGGGTTGTTTAACTTCCTTCAGGTGGTTTAGAAGAAGCTTATGCTGACTCCAGGGAGCACACCCTCTTGTTATCTCAGTAAAGAGGATTTGAAACAATGAAATTGTTAATTCCATATGGAATGAAAAAACAAAATCAAAACCCCCAAACAAAAAAGAAACCCAAATTAAAAGAGAAAAAAAAAAAAAAACAAAAACAAAACAACCAAAAAAAAAAAGCAAAAAAACCCCAAACCCAACCACAAAGTACAAAAAATATTCTCAATTAAAGCCTATTAAATGGGTATTACTTTGATTGCTGTGTTTCTGACTAATTAACAACTGTGCAAGAGAATTTTTCCACATGCTTCACCATGCAAACTAGGTTCAAGAGACTGTCACTAAGTATTTTTTAATTATTGTTGTTCATTGTCATCTCACGGTCATTACATCAGATGTCTAGATCTGTTGCAGAAAGCCTATGAGACCCTTGTATGGTTTGTTTTGCTTTTTTCCCCATGAAAATAATAATAATAAATTAAAAAAAAAAAATAAAATAAAAAAAAAAAGAACCAGTGCTTAGAAATGGAAACCAGGATGCTAGAGAGAGATTGGAAAGAACCCAAAACTTTCTATTTTGGAGTAAAGTAACCAGAGTTAGAGGACTTCCGGGATGAATATGCACCTTAGCAGTTTAGATAGGTAAAGCAAGATATCTCTAGAAAGCTTTTGGTGAGGGAGGGAGAGAGGAGAGGGAGAAGAGAAGGAGAGGAAAGGAAGGGAAGGAAGGAGAGAAGGAAGGAAAGGAAGGAAGGAAGGAAGGAAGGAAGAGGAAGGAAGGAAGGAAGGAAAGGAAGGAAGGAAGGAAGGAAGGAAGGAAGGAAGGAAGGAAGAGAGGAAGGAAGGAAGGAAGGAAGGAGAAGGAGGAAGGAAGGGAAAGGAAGAAGGAAGAGAGAGGAAGGAGAAGGAAGGAGGGAGGAAGGAAAGGAAGAAGGAGGGAAGGAAGGAAGGAAGGAAGAAGAAGGAAGGAAGGAAGGAAGGGAAGGAAGAAGGAAGAAGAGAAGAAGGAAGGAAGGAGAAGAGAAGAAGAAGAAGGAAGAAGAAGGATAGGAAGGAAGGAAAAGTGAAAGGTATCGAAGGAAGAAGAGAAAGGACAGGAAGAGGAGGAGGAAGATAGTAGCGGGAAGAGCAAGCTCAATGTTCACCACTGGATAGAAAAAGATGAAACTGCAAGCTTTAGTGTATAGATTTGATGTCCAATTTGTATATAAAAGTATACTAGTCAAAAACAACACATTGTCTGGATGGGCTCAACAACAAAGCTAGGATAAAATCACATTTCAGCTTTTCATTTTCCAAGAAATCCATCTAATTTGGACAGAAAGCAAACAGGTCTTGTGTTAGATCAGGTCCCAATCACTGCTGGCCCCAGAGTGGCAAAGTTGGGACAGAAGAATAGTCCAGCCTGCTGCTTTATTTAAACGTACGCGAAATACGCGTGATTCATATATTTAGTAATTGTTTTTTCTACCTCGCTCAGGCTATATTTGTTTTATGCGCTCTGACAGATGGCAATAGAACGGGATATGAATCACGGCAACACGCTGCTGCAATGCAATGTGAATCTTTTCTCCAACACCGTTTTAACATAAAAGACTTCTGAACTTTCCTTGAGTATTTTGAAGTGTTCTAATAGAGATTTCATGATCTCAACAACTAAAATCTCGTCATATGAATGTAATTTGACATATCAACTGTCCTAACCATACTATTGGCTTTTTTAGAATTCCGCAACTTGTTGGCCTTCAATAACAAGATGCCCTGCATTCAACTACAAGACCACTCACTAATAGAAATGCATCACAGGAACAAATACCTCTGTTTCAAACCGTTCATCACCAGAGGATTTGTTTTGAATATCTCCAGATGTTCCTGATCTGTAGTGAGAAGAATACAATCTCTGAAGTTTTTTTAGCCATGGAGCTTTGTGCAAACATTATAACAAACTTCATCAACAGATGACATAATCTCAGAGATTTTTCATTTGTCATTAATTTTGTAACTGAATTGTTATTAGTGCATCTATTTGGTTGTAATTTTAGTCTAATGGACACTCCTATGTGTAAGCTGAGATTAATAAAGTAAGTGTTGCAAAAATATTGAACATGGTACTAATAATATAAACAATATCAATATAAAGACCTCAGGAATTCAGAGAAAAAACTTTTAAAAATAAACAAAAAAGGCAGAGAGGAAAATAATATCTAACCCACAAGCTGTAAAATAAAGGACATTTTGATGGAAAACAACCTCATTCCTAGCACATATTTGCAACCGAAGGCACATGGGAAACACTTTCATAAACTTTCTCAAAAAGCGAGTCTCGAAAGCGAGAATATGACGTAATGTTCTAAAAGTTTTGGAATAATTTATATAAAACAAAAATCATAATGGATCATACTTGTTTAAGCATACTAGAAGAATATGAGGTGTAGGAAGAGTTACATTCTCAGTTATAGACTTCACCAAGATACTCGACTTTAAAAGTTCCTTCTTGACTAATATATCTCTTAACGTTTTAGAAACCAGTAATGTCGGGGTGCATAGAAATCGTTGCTACATCTAGAGGGAGGATTCCTGAACAGAACAAAGTAAATAATATATCATGCTCAGCGGAGGGAAATAAGAGATGGAACATGACGTACTTCACTTTTTCTTAGATAGTATATCTTCTTATCTTAGTAACTCCTCTATCCACTCCTCTCGTCAGCACTAACACAGACAGATAATGTACATAATATTTAAATAGATAGACGCATTGAAAAATATATATTTTAAAAGGGTGTGATACAAAAGGGAATTATTGTAGGATATGAAAATGGCATAGTAAAGATGATGACGTCAGCACCACCAAGGTGCAGAGGACGGTTGGAATCTCACTCATCTGGGAACAGGGACTCGAAATCTTGAGTAAATGACAAGAGTGGTGGAAATAATCCGAGGCCTACTGTGAAAAATGAGATGCTCTTTGGTGCGAAGAGAGAAAAAACATTCTTCCTCACTGGAGACTCTTACAACAATTTTCTAAACAAGTTTGCATATTATCTTAGTGACCAAAGGGGCGACTGCTTGCTGTTCCCTCTCATCCCAAGTAAACTATTTATATGGACAAAATATGTAGGAAATATGGATCCAAATGAAGACTTATTTTGATTGCAAGGCCTTGTGTTTTTTATATTGTTTGAAGCTCACACCCTTTTACTGTCCTCTATATAGTTAATAAGATTTTTGGCTAATGGGTGCTAGTCTCTAGTTATCTCTTCGTTTTGGCTGGTTGAATAAATGTCGCATGATGCAGACAGATTCATTAATAGGAAAGAAACTATTTGCCACACGCACAAAATCTTGCTGTGAGCGCTGCCAGCTTCTCCACTAGTATATTAACTCACTTTGAAAACTGTTTTGTCATTAAAGGAGCATTTGATAAGATAAGCTGCTTAGAATTTTCACTGCTATAACATTCCATCCTGATGCCTGATAAGTGCTAGTCCAGAGCTCGTGGAAATTTATAACTACTTAAGAATTACAGAGACACACCCGAAGGAAACTTAGAATTACTGGTGACAGAACAAGAGCAACCGCTTTCATATATTTTGCTCAGTATAATTGAACTATTATCTAGAGTGCAATTTGTCTTAAATCTTTATAATTATTACCAAGAGGTATAACTCGTCTCTGTTCGGTCCTACGTTCTGTTGTTGTACCTCCAGAAAAGATGGTACTCGCACATATGAAGATACATTTCCTTCATTATCTTTATATTTTTACATGTATTCACAAAAGTTGTGACTCATATAACAGTGCACCTCTCTCCCTCATTGGCAGGACTCAGGACCTGGCTTATGGATCATTGAGCTGCAATGTTATATTACACACTATATACAGGCAATCTTTGTAACATTAACCAATAGGTTATAGATCAGAAGACCATATAATATATACAATTGTATTTTCTTCTAGCTGGCCTGACATAGGGAGCTTATAAATATGTCAGGCAATTACCTCTGGCACATATATGAATATAAATTTCTGTTGTCCTCATAGGTTGAAGGATCATTATAGAACTAATATTCATACAGTCTCTGTCCATCCTTGTTATCTATCTCATGACTGAGAAATTGTAAATATGTCTTGTAATACAGAAACACTCATTAGTATTTGTTATGACAAAGTGTAGTGATGATATTTGACTGTATGAATGTGCAAGACATTCTCATCTGTATAGTCATAATATACAATTGATCGTTACAATCGTTTATTGCTATTTACTCATCTTGATATCTACGCACCACACATTAATAATATAAATCTGTTCTCATGAGATTAGGAAAAGAAAATCTGGCAAGTTAAATATATGATTGCTGTAAGGATCCTTCAGGTGAAACACGTTACTCCAGCACTGGAAAATAACACTGTAGCACCAGTCCCTTCAGTTTGCAACTAGGATAAATTCGCCCCTCCGATGGAGGCTCCCTCGGCGGAAGAGACTGCAATCTATCTTTCTCTCTCGATGACGGGCCGTGAGTTTTAGCTGTGGTGGCTTAAGTATACATACCCTGTTAAGAGTATTATAGTTAAACACTTTCGCCCCTTAGAACCCAGCAAACCTCCTTAATCCCTAATCGTGCACTCTCTCCTAAAATCAACTGTTGATGCTAGTTTATACTCTCTCATTTACTTTCCTGATGTTGTTTACCTGGGTTCAGTAAGTACACATAGTCAATACTCAAACGAATTTTACTAGAGATGATTCGTTACTAATTTGTTTTTTCATATTAGTTCTTAAAGATACTACTTTTATTGACTTCCTCAGGATTCTAAAAGACACCATGCGGGGTTTTTACTTCACTCTTTTAACAAATGACATTGACTAAACTTCAGATGTACTCAGCATTTATTGTACAGTACAGGGTGGGAGATATGACAGTTAACTTATCATATTTACTACCTTTAACACTATAGTATTACCGAATCCCTCGAGCTATAGACTTATTATATAATACCAATAGCCGGAAATGTGTTTCAATCTCAGGACCATAAGATTACTAGTATTTTAAAGTTTCTAGCGCAGAGGAAATCAGCACTGTATGGGCGAATAATTCCACAATCCTCTAGATTCACCAATTGGTCAGAATACTAGAGTATGCCTCGATATCCTCACTTCAAGAACCACTCATTATACTATCTCAATAAGAGATGAATTAGTTCCCACACGAGCAATCTGTGAGCAAGGAATCTGAGCTTCACAAGCTCAGGGAGTAAAACATAATAAGTTAAATAGATGATTCTATTTCCAAAGCAGTTACGCAATCCATTATTAGTCCTTTAAATTTTTGGGAGTGGTAGATATTTGCCTAGATCAATGTCGAGCCAAAGAGGAAGAAAGTTAGCGCTAAAGATCTTTGTTAGCTCTCCATGTGACAATGATTCCTTAAGAGTTTCTCTTTTGCTCCTCAGCTGAACAAGTTTTCATCCTCTAGTCTTCATTAGGTGTCGTTGGGATTATTAGCTCGCCATCTTCTCTTCCCTTGTTGGCTCCTCTCCCAACTTCTTTGTCGGGTGATGTTCTGTACTATTAGAGTCAAAGTGGATATTTAATTGAAACATTGTGCCAGCCACATAGAATGACTTCTCACAAGTCAGGTCAGACATCTCGTACTAGATAATGCGAGTTAGTAACACATTTCGTGATGTGGGGATTAGGGATAGAATTTTAGGAACTAACTTCTTATTTAGTGATTTCTTTAGAAATTCAGACGAACAGACATCTGAAAACTATCAGAAATCCATTCAGTCTGATATTTCCATTATTCTTTTTTTTTAAGAATGCTAGAAAAAGAAATCTGATTAACGTAGGAGCTGAGCCAGAAACAAAAAAAAAAAGACAAGTAGAAAAAAGAAATGGTTGATGTTTTTGCAGAATCAATCAAGGCGATATTTAGCCACATAAGCTATGCACATAAGTGTGAGGTGCTTGCTCTGGTGAAGTACAGATCTTAAGTTACATGCAGATATCTGTTTCTGAACTCCATCAAACTAGTTTGTACCAGGGTTATGAAATATGAGTTAGTCTACTCCATCAGCGAAGGTAAGACACCAGCTGAGAAAATGGTTGTGTTTCAAAGACATGAAGGCAATTTTAAAGTTGACAAGTGCTAATAATTGTTATACTGAAAAGTCTGGCAGCTGGTAAAAATATAATTAATTTAGTCTCGTAATTTAGTGATAACCTTTTTAGAAAACACCTCATTGTTTGTTGGCAAGAAAAGACTATCTACTTTCTTTTTTTCTCTTTTTAAACTCCAAGGGAATGGTCCAAATTAACTTAAGCTGTGTATATCAGTGTCAACAATCAATAACACAATCTGTATTGATCACTTCCCCCACCCAGGTATAATGCTCATGCTACCGTGCGTTACAAACGCAACTTGATAGTCTAAATACTATCATAATATATGGGTATTATATGGAAATCTGATAGCTCGGAAGTCACCAAACACATGATAAGGCAGTTGAGTTAACAGAAAGCTAAGAAGAGAGACAGGTGCTAGAGGATAACAACATCTGCCGTTAATTGTTCGATATATGGTACAGTGAAATAATTTAGTGCACTACTTGTCTGGTAACTAATAGTTGGAGATGAGGAGCTAGAGATGCTCAGATAGTGAATCGTTAGATGTCATCTCTGCTATTAAACATCAGTGCCCTCATTGCTGAATCTATTTGCTGATTATACCTCATCTCAGATTTTGCAAGAACTGGTTATGACTTGCGTACAACTTTGAAAGTATAAGCAGACTCTACTTCTCCTCTGACTCTGTCTGAAGGCTGAAAGTCTAGGTGGGATAGGATTTCCAGGAGACCTCTTGCATTTCGTGGGCTGAAACATGGTGAAGTACTAAGTATTTATTTGTGGGGTGGATAGAGACAGTATTTTACATTTTCCTAGCCTCAGCGCAGTGAGTCAAAATGCACACTAAAAGCAAATAATTAACCTAACTTTGTAAGCCTTCAAGAAGCATTCATTTTGTTATGATTCAAGCGTATCTTATGTTGAATCAGTGTTCCCCTCCCGCTTAATGTGACATGTTTTTTTGTGGTGTGGACCAGTGAAGAATCAAGATTTCAAGCTCCCATAATGATCCATTTGGTGGCTCGGCCCACAGCATCATCAAACATTGCAATTATAGGACAATAGCCAGTGTTTTTCTCTCTCCTTATCCTGGAAAGCTAGACTCTGTTCTACAGACCATGCCTCACGCTGCCAAATAGGCGAAGCGACTCAGACAAGACTCATTGCGTTCATGACATCAAGCATGAATAATAATCTTGAATACAACACACCAAGAGGATACAGAAGAACACATAGGCATAAGATGAAGGAAATGACCGCACGTACGTCCCACATGGAGCTGCGAGCACCGTGTGCTAAATTAAACACCTGACCCAAGCAAGGTCGTACAAATTTCTATTTATATCAACCTCTCCCTGAATTCATGTATCTGTCTTGAAGTGACGTAGGTGGATGGCCTTATAGACTGAAACTAAGAGGGGTGAAGGTATTATAATTTAGATTATCTCGTGGTCAAAATAAAATCTCGTGCTAAGCGTGTGTAGAGTCCTGAGCAGCCACGTGTAGGAGTCATTCTGCTCAACGTGCGAACAGGATGGATAGCACCCAGCGATAGTTTTGGATGGAAAGATTGTCTTCTCGAGGTGCAGTATTGTCTTTGGTTGGACTAGGTTATAATAAGCGCAACCTTCTGGGAGCTGGTAGAGACAGGTGTGATCTCATCATATGCTCGTGAGTTCTTACTCTAGTGAACTCGCACACTCGCAACAAAAACACAGAATAATTACTATAGTATCATGAATGCTCCAATAATATTATCATATTGCTCTAACTATATCTTTCATGTTGAGCGTTGTGACAGAAGAAAAAACAAGATACCCCTGTATGTGTATGAGCTTCAACATGTAATTCTTTTTCATTCTTTCTTAAACATTTGTTACTATTTTGGATCTCCACACACTGCAACATCAGCGATTTTACTATGTTTGTTTTTGTATTTGTTACATTTCTTAGGCTGTTGAGCATAGCCAGGCAATAAATCACATTCTCACATTGGGAGGAAGAACTCCGTCATGTGTGACGAGAAAAAACCAAGTTTGAAATCACGGCTTTACTCAAATCCTTGTATATTACACTTATCTAACCATTTTCGCTTGGCCTATGCTTATATAGTATTTAAATATACCGTTATGATTACTATAGAGTGGATCTGGGCTCTTTGTGTATTGATTTCTGGTAAATATAAGTTCAACATAATTTGTGACATATGTAGGAATATAATCTCCTTCATTGACTTGCTTAAGCATCCTGTCAAAAAGTGATAGTGCATTGTATATGGGTAATCATTTAGGAAAACCATAAGTTGTTCATGCGAATCTTTTACACTAAGACCATACACTGATGGCATAGAAGTATGCTATGCTCTAGCTTCCTGCAATGAGCAAGCCTCTTTCGAGGATAGGTTCGAGGGTTTAGGTTTTTACAGTTCATGAGAATATCACAAATTCATGTGTGAAATCTCTGAATATACTAATTTATCGTTGTATATGTTGTATCTTTGTAAAGGTCAGAGTCATGAGTCTCCTTATAGGCTCTTTGACAGTGACTTTGTGATTACAGAGTGTTCTTCTATATACTCATCTATCGCTACCTCGTAAAAAAATATTTATCATAAAGTTGATGTACTTTGTAATATCTATAATTCATTGCTACATGGGATATATATTTGAGTAGTAAATAGATTATTGAAAAGATTAATTCATCCCAAATAATGACAAATTAGAGCTTTGATTAATGAGATCAATGTTCAATATCTCCTCTTGACATTTCGAACAGTGCAATTATTATTTACTCACGTGTTTTGACAACTTGAAGCTGCAACGGTCTCCGGAAACATTTTCAGTCTGTAATAAAAAAGGCAATCCCTTTATGACCACAAGCACAAAATTCTGATCCCGCCACGAAGGTCTGAAGGTTTATCTCGCAGTTATGAGAATGATGTTATATACTTTTTAAACCTTATTAAACAAGATGTCATAAAATATTTAGTGTGACATGATTGGGTGCGTCTCTAACAGATAACATCATTAATAGTCTTAGATATGCAGTTATGCATATAGATCAAAGAGAATAGGGCACAGAAAGTAGTACATAGTGAACTATACAGTATCTTTCCTTTGGATTTATCAGGCGAAACTGAGATGTACAATCTCTAATTACCAATCTTTTGTGATCTTGAAGACAAACGACTCAGGCAATGATGATTTTGACACATACCCTTAGGTGCAACTTCTACGACTAAACCTCTCGAATTAACGAACCGGGAGACAATCTGGGACACTGTTTGCATTTTAGGAAGAAATGCAGTTATTGTGTTCAATCGTAACAATTTAGGTCTAGCAAATACTTATCAGATACATAACTAAAACAAAAACAATACTAATTTGAAGTGTGATTTATTGCCTTCTTGCTACTCTAGGAGCTACACATGAACGTTCAGATGTTAATTGTTAATATTAGATGATCATCATAATTCACAATAGGGCATATCCTTAGTGGACGTACTATGTCAGCGTCAGGAGATGGGTTCATAATGTATAATAATAATCTCCACCATTTGCTGAAATCAAAAGTGTAATTTATAATACATACACGTCTAATCCCTCATGTATTAAGTAATGTTCCTGGGAATCCAATAACTGAAAAGAGGTCGTAGGTATGGGTTGTTACGGCGGACATTTTCAGAAAGGTGCATAAATTCCTTGTCTGTAATGACTTTTGCCAGCCAGAATGTTGGAAATCCTAAGACCAGCATTATTTTAATATGGTTATTCTCGCCTTCTTCGCTAGCGCACAATACACTCGTACTCTCTTTTGTGTTCTATAATTATAATAATTTTAATTCATTTCCTGCATGTCCTATAATTGTTGTTTGTGTTTAACCAAGGGTTAATGTGGTTTCTAACAGTTTTTTCTTCCAAAATCAAACAGTTATGATGGCACTATAGGTGAAAGGAATGGTGATTGGACGCTATATTTCGATTTGTGACCATGGCAACCTACTCTCCGTTTCATGCAGCGTGATCTTGCTTTACCCCAGCTGAACTCGTGGCCCGAGCTCTATGTGGATAATTTTGTGAAATACCGGTCCTTGGATATGAGCGGTACATTGAATCGCAAGAAAATAACAAATCAAAAGTGTGATATAATATACAAAGTCAAATCTTGTGATTTGAGGAAAAAATCCAGTCTGCAAGCTCAGAAGGAGTGATCGGGGAATTTTGAGAACCAGTCCAGTCTGGGACCTCAGTGCCAGGGAGAAGGTTATAGAAGCAGAAGACATGAGTCGCGTGAAAGGAAGTGACCAATAACTATGAGAATGTACAGCACAAGCAGAGAGGTGCAGGGCCTAGCCGAAGGAATGGTAGTCCTCTGTCATTAAGGACTACAAGACGCCCCCCTGTTTACCAACTCTCCGTGGTTATGGCCTTGTGACTCAAGCTGAAACACCTCTCTGCTGCCGCCGCATTTAGCAGCTCTGTTAATGCTGCGAAGACATGTGCTCGCAGAGTCGGCAGCATGACACGTACTAGGGAGTGGCATTGCACTTGTCCAGTTTGTGATCAGCTTTTTCGACAGTCAGAAACTTTAAGCACCGATTTCCCACGAGCATTACTGGGGAGAGAAAGCTATAGCTGGTTGAAAGGAAACTTGTGGTGTGGGACAAAGAGATGTGGTAAGTTAATGATAAGAAAGGTAACAAGCAATGAACTGGAAGCGTGGAGACGAGGCCCAGGAATATTACTGGTATGAATTTGGCGATTAAGCTTCCCGGCCGTTCGCTCAGCTCCGTACTTCCCATTTTGCGAAGGTATGAATCTGGGCGGCTGGCCCGTCCGCCCCCGCCACTCGGTGTTCCAGGGTCCTGCTTGAACGTGGCCATTCCTGCATTAGATGTCCAGTGATTCTGTAAATGGCCAAGGCTCGCAAGCATCCAGTCAACTCTGTAAGCAGGCCGCTCTGGCGCTGGTGTGCTCAGTTCATGTGTGGGAGAAGTCGGAGGAAGGTCTGCAGAGGCTTTCGGCTCGGAGACGGTTGGATCTCGATGTGCGTGCTGTGGCCGCTGCTCTGCTAAGTGGACGGGGTGAGGCGCGTTCTTTACAGGAGCCAAAGGGCGCCGTCCTGCACTTGGCTCGAGGAACAGACCCCGAAGCGCAGTGCACAGTCTGGGGGCAGAGGGCTGAGGACTGGGGGATGGCGCGGCGTGAGCGTGCGGCTGGGAGCAGTGGCCCGGCTGAACATGGAAGCCCGGGGGTGTGCACTTAAGGTGGGCCAAGAGGCCAATGGCATCCTGCCTGGACAGCAATGGGTTACCGGGGTGTGCCAGCAGGAGGCAGGATTGTCCCCTGTTCTGAGCACTGCTGAGGCCAACCTTCGAGAGGCGTGTCCCAGTTCTGGGGCCCTCCTGCGTAGACGACAGAAAGTGAGGGGGGCTTGCCGAGAAGCGAGGGTGCTACCATGTGGGCTAGAGGATCGGTGGGGGGGCGAGCGGAGCCCAGAGCTGGGTCCGCCTACGGGGTGCTGGTTCCAAGCAACCGTATCACCATCGGTGACGGAGCAGACTAGGGGTCTGGGCGGTGTAGCGCTGGAGAAAAGGAGGGCTCGAGATACCTCATGGCTCTCTAGGGGAAGCTTGGCCAGGGTGAGAATCAGCCACTGTTCCCATGGCAGAAAGAGATAGGACAGAGAAAATGGCCTCAGTTTGCATCAGGGAGCATAGATTGGATATCAAAAAATTTCGCTTTGACCGAAAAGTCATCGGACAGGCTGCCAGGGAACTTGAAATTTGGTGCTAAGAGGTATGGTTTAGTGTGTGAACTTTAGCAATGCTGGTTAATGGTTGGACTTGATAATCTCAGAGGCCTTTTTCCACATAATAATTCTCATGACTCTGGAGTAAGGTTGACCCTAGTTAGATTAAAATGGGCTTGAGTGATAAAGCTTAACATACGGCTGTAAGCTAGTGAGAACCACTGTTCCATCTAACAAAGCTAGAAAATAACCATTTCAGCTTGTTCATTCCAAAAATACCTCTAAATGGGACAGCCAAACCAGGTCTTTGTTTAGAATGGTCCCACTCACTGGCCCAAGCTGAAGCTTGACAGAGGAAGTCCAGCCATGCTGCTTGTAACGTGCCCGTACTTCACTGATATTTCAGTGACTTGTTTTCTCCCTGCAGCTCAGACAGTATTTTTTTTAGCCTTGACAGAATGGCTAGACTAGGTAATCCACGCAAACAGCTGCTGCATGCAATGTGATCTTTTCTCCAAACCTTTTTAACAAAGACTTCTGAACTGTTCCTTAGTTTTGGATGCATTGGAAATATCCAGAAGCTAAAATCTCTCAATATGAATGTAATTGACATATCAACTGTCTAACCATACTGCTTTTAGTTTAAGTGTCCCAAGGAGATTAACAAGAGCTGCATGTTCACAAAACCACTCCCTAATCAGAAAGCATTCATCAGGAAAATACCTCTGCTTCAAACCGTTTTCACAGAGGATTTGTTTTGAATATCAGTGTTCCTGTCTGTAGTGAGAAGAAACATCCTCCTGATTTTTTTAGCCTGAGCTTTGCAAACTTTCAAACTTCATCAAAGATGACATAATCAGGATTTTTCATTGCATTAAATTTTGTAACTGGAATTTTTTTGCTCTTTGTTGATAATTTCTGTCTAATGGAACTCCTATGTGAACCTGAGTAATAAAGTAAGTGTTGCAAATATTGAAGGTATAAAATAATATTAAAAGATCCAAGGACATTCAGAAAAAAATTTTAAAAATAAAAAAAAAGCAGGAGAAAAGAAATAAAGCATCAGTCTTTAATGAGGCAAATGAATTTAAGAAAAAACATATTCAGATGAATGAAGAAACATGGAAAACAATAATTTTAAAAAAGTCCAGAGGCGAGAGTTGACAGAAAGTCAGAAATTCATTAGGAATATTATAACATCCAAAAGGATATTGCAACTCTGAATTGTGTAAGGAAGAGTTACATTCTCATAGGACAGGATGGCAAAAGTCCTTTTCGCAATACTCCACTACATTTTAAGAACTTATGTCCTGAATAAAAATCCTTGTATTGGAGAGGACTGAGGGAACAATAAAATAAGAGTAGGGGAGAACAGAATTTATTTAATATATAAGATTAAGTACTAAATCTGTCACAACAGAAGAAAAAAAATAAAGACCATGGAAAAATATTTAAAAAGGTGTGTGATACAAAAGGAATTATTGTAGATAATGAAAATGCTAGTAAAATGAAAGGAGGATGAATGTGAGAATGAGGTGTATCAGGCTGTGAAATGGTCCTCTGTGAGAAGAGAGAAAAAACATTCTCCTACTGAGAACAACTTTAAACAAGATAGCATATTATCTTAGTGACCAAAGGGGCATCTGGAATATAAACTATTTTTGAGATTTTGTAGGAAAGGATCCAAATAAAATAATTTTATGAAGGCCTTAGTTTTTTTTTGTTGAGCCACACACCCTTTCTGTTTCTGAATAAGATGTGCTGGCTAATGGAGTGTCAGTACTCTGCTATTGCTGGCTGCTCTGTGAGTTCATTAGGAAGAACTCTTTGCCCGAAAATCTCTGCCTGCCCAGCTTCCCTAATAAAATAACTAGAAAAACTGTGCAAGGCAGTAACCTTACCATGCATGTTCATTTCCACATCCTGTGGTCTTCCAGGTAGTCTGCCTACTACGAGTACAAGCCCCAAGGAAATTGGAGAACCAGAACACCTAAATATTGCCAGTAACTGAACCTTTAGGCATTGCTTTGCTTTGATCCAGAGAAATGCATGTGCTGTGCTGTTTGTACCTCAGAAAAAATGGCAGCCTTGGGAACTAGCATGGATATTTAGAGATGGTATTTAAATAACATTACTTGGAAATTCCCATGCTTAAGAAAAGACCAACTAAAACAAGAGTTTCTTTCCAGAAGGCTGAGACATGTATAATAAGGATTATCAGGCATAATTGATATAATTTCTGTGTCCTAGAGGATCATATGACTCATCTTCATAGTCACGTCCTCCCTGTTCTTCCTACTGATGAGATTGAAAATGTTGTCTGAAGAGACAATATAAACATACTGTGTGATACAAGACATACTGTCTGATTGCAAGTAAACCATGTCCATAATAATTCTTTATTTTTTACTGCATTGTTTCCCCACACATCTAAAAGTGCTGTACAGATGGAAAAACTCTGGAAGTTAAATGATTGCTTGAGGTCATTCAGGTGGACAGTGGCAGCACTGGAAATAAACTGTGCCACAGTGCCTCAGTTTGCATTATAAATGCCCCTCCCGTGGAGTCCTGGAAAGGATCATGGCAGCGAGCCTTTGGAGAGGGTGAGTGTGTAGCTGGAGCTGAAATAAGCCTGATTCTGATCATAAGACCACTGCGAATTAGAAAGGCCAAATTCAACCCTAATGTGCAAACTCTCCTAAAATCAACTGGAGCTTTATATTTAAGTATTTCCAAGGTTTTCTTTCCCATGGTGTCTGAGTACCAGCAAAATTACATCACTCTCAAACAATCTCTGAAGATGATTCCTTACTACTTTTTTTTCTATTAGTCTTAAGAGCCACTATAGATTCAGGGGTTTTAATCACTTTTTTAAAAAATTGACATAAACACTGGTTCTAATTTATCTGTCGTGGTGGGAAATGAAGGAAATCATTATTTACTACCTTAAACTATAGTATTACATAATGCCTCAGGCCTAGAAAATATAAAAAATAGCAAGAATGTGTTTCAATCTTAAATACATATGTAATTTTAAAAGTTCAGGGAAAGAAATCTGCAGGCATTCAACATCCCTAGTTCACAATGAGAGAAACTAGGTAGATAATATCCACAAACACATCATACAATTAAAAAAATAAAGGGCAGAATGTGAGAGGAATAAAAACAAAATTTATCATATATTCCAAAATTACGAATCCCATTATGCCTGAAATTTGGAGGGTAGAAAACTTCCTACAAATTCCAGGAAGGGAAGAAAAGGCGCTGGTCCTGAAGCAGCAAGTCTAGAGTTCCTTGCTGGCTCAGCTGCAAGCTTCCTCAGTAATCTTGGGCATATTGCTTTACTTCTGTTTCCTCTCCCACACTGTGGGTGTGCCTACATTGCAGTCAAAGTGGGATATTAAAGCTTGTCAGCCCAAATGAAGTGACTTTCACCAAGTCAGCCTATATGTAATGTTAGCGTTGTACCCTAATGTGGAGTTGGGTGTAGACTAACTTCTTAAGGGTTTCTTTAGAAATTCAGAGAACAGAATCTGAAAACTATCAGAAGAATCTCATTCAGATCTATATTTCCCATTATTCTTTATTTTTTAAAGAATGCTAGAAAAAGAAAATCTGATTAACGGTAGGAGCTGAGCCAGGAAACAAAAAAAAAAGTACAAGAGAAAAAAAAATGGTTGATGTTTTCAGAATCAATCAAGGGATTTAGCCACATGCTTCACATTAATGTGAGAGTGCTGCTCTGGGATACAGATCTTAAGAATGAGAATCTGTTCCTGAACTCCATCCAAATAGTATTGTAACCAGGGTATGAAATGAGTTAGTCTTCCACAGGGGTAAGACCAGCTGAGAAAAAGTGTGTTTCAAAGCCATGAAGGCAATTTAAAGGAAAGTTGCTTATTGTTATCTGAAAGTCTGGCCAGCTGGTAAATATAATTATATTAGTCTGTAATTATATACCTTTTAAGAAAACACTCATGTGTTGTGCAAGAAAAAGACTATCTACTTCTTTTTTTTCTTTTTTAAACTAAGGAATGGCAGAAATATAACTTAAAGCTGTATATCAGTGTCAAAATCAATAACACAATCTGATATGACACTTCCCCCCACCCAGGTAAATGACTCATGTACTCTTAGAAACGGCATGATAGCTAAAATACAAATAATGGGTATTATATGGAAATGATAGCTGTAAAGTACAAACACATGTAAGAGAGTTGTTTAAGAAAGTAGAGAGAGAGACAGGGTAAGAGGAAAAACTTTATTAATGTCAGAAATGTACAGTGAAATATTTAGTGCACACATGTCTGGAACAATAGTTGGGATGAGGAGCCAGATGCTCAGATAGTGAATGTTGATGCATCTCTGTTTAAATCAGTGGAATTATGCTGATTTACATCATCTACAGATTTTGCAGCTGGTTTTGACTTGCGTACAAACTTTGAAAGTTAAGCAGATCTACCTGCCCTCTACTCTCTGGAAGGCTGAAAGTCTGGTGGGATAAGGATTTCCAAGGAGACCTCTTGCATTTCTGTGGGCTAGAAACATGGTGAAGACAAGTATTATTGTGGTTAGGACAGTATTTCTACATTTTCCTAGCCTCATGCGAAGTCAAAATGCACACTAAAAGCAAATAATTAACCTAACTTTGTAAGCCTTCAAGAAGCATTCATTCTTGTATGATTCAAGCTGTATTTTATGTGAATCAGTGTTCCCCTCCCTGCTTAAATGTAGACATGTTATTTTTGTGGTCTGGAAGCTGAGATCAGATTTCATTCATAATGATTTTAGCTGCCACACAGCTCATCAAAATTGCAATTATGAATACCAGTGTTTTTCTTTTTCTGGAATGTAGACTGCATCATGCAAGATCCTGCCAAAAGATGCAAAATTAGCACTGCAATGGATATACTTGTGCAACCACCAGGGAAGGACAATTAGGGAATGAGGAATGAGAGAGGGAGTTGCCACTGCATAAATGACCAAAAGTCTAAATCATCTTTATATCCACCTCTCCTGCATTGGGAGCTTTTGATTCAAGTGGGAATGGCCTTAAACTGATAGAGGGTGGGTTTAAATTAGATACTGGGAAAAAATTCTCTCACTGTGTAAGTGATGAGGCACTGGAACAGGTTGCCCCAAGAAATTGTGGAAGTGTTCAAGGTCAGGTTGGATGGGGTTTTGAGCAACTTGGGCTAGTGACAGGTAGATTGGAACTAAGTGATCTTTAAGGTCCCCTCCAACTCAACCATTCTATGAATCTATGCCAAATAATTTTCTTTTTGTAATGAACATAGTGGCAAAAAAAGGTCAGAGTTTGCTCCGTTCTTTTTCATTCTTTCTTAAACAATCTGTTACTAATGTCTCCCTACTGCACTTCTGCTCTGAGTGGATCAGGCTTGAGTTAGGACAGCTATCCAAATTCACTTGGAGGCTGTCTGTCAACAAGAACCAGTTGTAATGTTTCTCTCCTGTTTACATTCTACCTGTGCTGGCTTGTATTAGAATTAAATCTCCGTTGAATTTATGACAGGTGTAGCAAACTTATTGTAAATAATACCAGACTTCTTAGCACTGTCACTGCAGATGTAGAGAAGATAGGGGAACCATAAGTGGGTCAGACAGACATACCTGGAAGTGCAGTGCTATCGATCCTGCCTGCAGCTTAGGGCTGGTCCAGGGGCAATTCAGTTCCTCATTCCATTCCATGTGGAAATCAAATATACATTTCCCATCTGTTTTCTTTGAAGCAGTATCTTTACTTTGACAGTGCTTTGAACAGTCTCCCAATCTGCATGAAAAATTCCTAAGTGTGCTCTGTTTAATCATGCTCAGGGATTTTTGGGAAATAGCTCTGATTAGTTCCAATATCGTTAGGAATGATAGGGCTATGCTTTTACATGCAGGCTATATAACTTTTCCAGATGCAAAGGCTTTTATAAAATGAGCAACTACAGCATCAGCAGGGAAGGCAAGAGAATGGAAAACGTTTATAAAGATTTTAACCTCTAGAAAAATAAAGATGCCTGTGAGTCCTCAACTCACTTGCTCAGTTGCCAAGTCAGATAGGAGACAGACTTATAGGACACTACAGAACTTTCCTGGTTCAGGAAAAAATTTAACATTGTCTAAAAAGCTATGAGGATTGTGATTTACTCACACTTCAGCTAATGATAGTTAAAGGCATGGGACACTGTTGCATTTTAGGAAGAACAAGTTTGAACTACAATTTGTCTGAAGACTTCAGATTCTCACTAAACTATTTGTGTAATGCCTGGCTAGGCAAACAGTTTCAGATGTTAATTGTAGTTAGCATCTCTATTAATGCAATCAGGAGGTAAAATAGTACAGATAGAAGGGTTCAAATGTATAATCTCCATATCTGAATCAGAAGACTCAGATAATCCCAGATTAAGTAAAGTTATGTTTACCACTACCATTTTATTCCTTGTTTTTAATGACTGTGCCAGCCAGACTGTGGAAATCTAACCAGCAGTTCCATTATCTGGATTTTGCCTATGCTAGAGACTACACTATTTTTTGTCTTAAATAATTAGATGTTATTAAGTTTGTTGTTTAAAAAAGGGTAATGTTTTTTCTAACAGTTTTTTTCTTCCAAATCAAAGTGATTGTAGGAAAATGTGATCATTTTGTGTGACAGCCTACTTTCCTTTCATGAGTGATTGTTTAAAACTTAGGATCTCTATGTGATAATTTTGGAATAGGTTTGATATGCTGCTACATATCAAAATCAAATCAAATTTGATATATACAAATCAAATCTGTGATTGAGAAAACAAATCCATCTGCAAGCTCAGAAGGAGGATCGGGGAATTTCAAACCAGTCAGTCTGGCCTCAGTGCAGGGAAAGGTTATGAAGCAGATGATCCTGAGTGCCATCACACAGCATGTCAGCACAGCCAGGGGATCAGGCCTAGCCATGATCAGTTTAGGAAAGGCAGACCCTGCTTTACCAACCTGATCTGTTTGTGTGACAAGCTGAAACTCTTGTGGGAGATGATGGAATGTGGAAAAGTGGATGAGGCAAAGACTATGAACATTGTCCATTTGTACTTCAATAGAGACTTTAACACCATTTCCCACAGCATTTCTGGGAGAAGCTAGCTGCTTGTGGTTTGGACAGGTGCTCTGTTCATGGGGTAAAAACTGCCTGGATGGGCAGGCCCAGAGATTCTGGTGAATTCTGGGGTTACATCCAGTTGGTGACCACTCACCAGAGGTGCCCCTCAGGGTGTTCCCAGGGCTCAGTACTTGAGGCAATTCTGTTTAATGTCATTATTAATGAACTGCACCAAGTGCACCCTCAGTCACTTGGAAGATGACACCGCTCTGGGTGTGAGTGTTGATGTGCTGGAGGGCAGGAAGGCTCTGCAGAGGGCTCTGGACAGGCTGGATCCATGGGCTGAGGCCAATGGGGTGAGGTTCAACAAGGCCAAGGGCCGGGTCCTGCCTTGGCTCACAACAACCCCAGGCAGTGCCACAGGCTGGGGCAGAGGGGCTGGAAGGACCTGGGGGTGCTTGACAGCAGCTGAACATGAGCCAGGTGTGCCCAGGTGGCCAAGAAGGCCAATGGCATCCTGGCCTGGATCAGCAATGGTGTGGCCAGCAGGAGCAGGGCAGGGATTGTCCCCCTGTCCTGGGCACTGCTGAGGCCACACCTCGAGGGCTGTGTCCAGTTCTGGGCCCTCCCTGCAGGAAGGAGAACTGAGGGGCTGGAGCGAGTCCAGAGAAGGGCAACGGAGCTGGGGAAGGGTCTGGAGCCACAATCCTGTGAGGAGCAGCTGAGGGAGCTGGGGTGTTCAGCCTGGAGAAAAGGAGGCTCAGAGTGACCTCATGGCTCTCTGAGGGGAGGAAGCTTGGCCAGGTGAGAATCAGCCACTTCTCCCAGGCAGAAGAGATAGGACAAGAGAAAATGGCCTCAGTTGCATCAGGGAGGCATAGATTGGATATCAAAAAAATTTCTTTACCGAAAGTCATCGGACCAGGCTGCCCAGGGAACTTGCAAATTTGGTGCTAAGAGGTATGGTTTAGTGGTGAACTTAGCAATGCTGGGTTAATGGTTGGACTTGATAATCTCAGAGGCCTTTTCCAGACATAATAATTCTATGACTCTGAGTAAGGTTGCCCTATATAGATTAAAATGGCTTGACTGATAAGCCTTAACATACGGCTGTAATCAGAGAACCACTGTTCCATCTGAGGTCATTCTACAGTCTGTTCTTTATTCCACTATTTGGACTTCTTCTATCCTTAACATGAATTGAAACATAAAATTCTTCCCACTGAAATTTACAGCCCATGCAAATATTGGAGCGGTGATAAAAGAAAAGAGAAAAGTCATTGATGCAAGTAAATTCTGAGTTATTTGGTGCTACTTAGGCTAGAAAACTGTATGTATACAAATACAAAATCCAGCATGTGTAATAAGAACATAGGCCAACATCACCAGAGAGGTGACACTGGGTACATCCTGCCCTCCTGCCAGCACAACTTGCCCAGGCTGCCATTAGCTCTGAAGTTGCCACAAAGTACTGAGCGCAAACTGAACTTCACTACCTGAAGCTGCAAATGCCTCACAAACCATGGGCTGAGCTTTCCCACCACACCACAGAATACTAAAGTAACCCCTTGTATGTCTTACTAAAGGAATCTCCCAGGAAGTTTTATTTCTTCTGAAAAGAGTCTGCCTCGTTTTTGAAATATTAAGTAGGATGAATACCACCTAAATCAGATCATCCACATAGAATTGTTCACCAAGGGCTTCCTTACAGTAATGGTGAGAAGGAGGCATTTTTACAGTGTGATTCATTTAGGGCAGACTTCTGAAATCTGCAAAATGAATCCTTCCCTCAAAGTGACTGACTCTCATCAGTGACATATAGGGCTCTCGAGTGAGTAGTTCACCTTTGGTCAGTTTCCTCCCACTCTGTCTTTTCCAGGGTACACGATTGTGAAAAAATAGGTGGATACCTCACAGAAGATTGCAGAAAGAATCTCGAGAATGAATAAGTAATTTGGAAATTTACATTGAGGGAGTATAGGAGCCTTGTTTAATTGTTCAGCTTATGCAGAAGAAAATTAAGAAGCAATCTAATCATATCCATAATATAGCACCAACTATTAGATTTTCAGTTTAATAGACACTAATCTAAAAGGCTGCATTAGAAAACAGAAGAAATTCAGAACAGAAGTAAGTGGCACAGTCTTAATAGTGATGATAATTAAAACCGTGGCAGTCTTAGGAAATTAATCTAATAGTAAATCACATCTTTCTACATCACATAGAACAAGGATGACAATAGAAAAAGACTCAAATTAAATTAGAGACAAGTGCTGGGCCAGAAAAAATGGTGCTGATACATTCCTCCACCAGGGAAATTCTAAGTCAAATCTCAATGAGCTCAACTCACAGTTTCTGGAATTTTACCTACTGTATTTCTTTTCTAATACTGAAAGAGAATTAGAAATTCCTGAAAGAGGAAATTTTCTGCTCTGGAAAGAAGAACCTTGTCTAAAGGTGTGAGCTCAAGTCAATGAGCCAGAAAGACTTTGTGTCTAATCCAGTCTTGTCTCTAATTCTTTATGTTGCCTTGGGCAAGTCACTTAAAAGCTAAACTAAGAACAGTAAAAATTTAAGAGCTACATTAATGCAAAGTATTTTTATTTTCAAAATAAAATTTCTAATATGTCAAAAACCATGAATAAAAGCAGTAAGAAGAAGTCTTGCAAGACTCATAAGAATTTTGGAGTGTCAATCAATACTGAAGCCAGAATGAATGAATTAATTGGAAAAGTGGGGTTTGAATCAACCTAAGCAGGTTGGGACTTAAGCTCATTAAGTTTTACTCACCTGATACAAGATCATCTAGATATATGCTCAGCAGAGTACATAGTGAAGGTTTGTGTAATGAGGGGAAAAATCCTACTGCATGTGGTTGTCATTCCAATTTGATGAAACATAAAAATTATAAATCTGCCATGGGTACACCAACAAACTGGAACAACGACAGACTCCTGAAAGCCTTAATATCCTCCCACCAGGAAAGAATTAGAAGGAGCTGAGTTAGATTAAACATAACAGTCTAAATTCTGCTCCTGACTACATGCATGCAAATCTTAAATAACTTAACTTAAAGACTTGTTTTGGACTTAAATTTGTGTCTCTGTAAGCCTGACTTTTGGCCAGCTTTTATTTCAGCTGGGAAGAAGAAAACATGTTTATAAAATCTGAGCAGCCTACAGTTTATCAGCCTTTAAAACGACACACAGTGAGCGAGCCAATAACAGAGTTCCAGCTGTAGTGAGATGCTGGATTGTGCTGGATAACACTTAACAGCCTACAGTCTGCTAGCTGGAGAGCAGCTTGTTATCTTCGAACCATGTATCAGTGCCAACTCAAAGGTGGCTGGGCAAGTTGGTAATACACACAGATTGTCCTGAGATTTATAAAACAACATAAACCTCTTTCAGAAAACAGCCAGCAGAAGCAGCTGGGTCAGTGATATGGGACTAGAAGGCTGCATGTTTTCATGGCCTGCTTTCAAGCATCTTGTCTGATTATGGGCAAATCCCAGAGATTCATCTCATCCAACTCACGGCGCTTAGAGTTCCCCTGGATGTTGATAAAAGTCAGGTAGATCTCAGACACCTTCTGACAAAGCTGACATTCCCTCCTGAGTACAAGCATTCCTCACAAGGGCTGAGTGTCTGACTTAGGTGTTGTACATGAAATAAAAGCAGGATAAATCCTCCCTGGATTGCTGGCTGATTTGACTGCTCAGCTGTACAATGGAAATAATAGGATCTGACAAGGGAAATGTGAAGATAACAACAGAGACTGTGAGACACTCAAATGTTATGATAATAGATGTTGTACATGACCTTAAAGTAGATAAATATGAAATGAATTATTCACATATCTTTCGTTAGTCCATGACAGAACCATTCTGATTCCAACACAGCTGCAATGACCTACACTGTTTTCAGCTGTTCCTTCTCCTTTATTTTTTTCATATCTTGCTTGCATTTAATATGTTTTCAGGGCTAATTTTTTGCTAAATATGTATTATTCAAGAGTAATAAATAAAAACTGTAATAACCTTTTATTTCTAATGAACCCCAAGAAATGTTCAGTTCTCCCTCTCCCCACTTTAAAACCTCCACCCTAGGAGTATATGCAGCACATGTGAAGAATGTCTGGATAATGAGCAATTCTGAGTCATGAATAATACTTCCAGATTTGCAATTTTGGCAGCTGAGAGTAGGATTCCCTGTTTGTACTGTGTCCAGTCCTTTCCTGCAGCTTTTCCCCCTCAGAGGCCCTGATTCTCTAGACTATTTAGCAAGAAGGTCCTCTCAGTTACGTGAAGCTTTACTGTTATTTGAGGATCCCTCCCAGGAAGCCAGAGAACCTGCTCATCACTGCACAATGAGAAGCTTTTACCTTCTTGTTCTTCAATATTTTAGCTGCTAAAACTGGAACAGAAGCCTAAGTACCAATTTCTCCAGAAAACAATGAGGGAGAAGCACTCAGGCAAGCAGGTAAATGCCCACAAAGGTAAAAAACTAATCTTTTCTATCTCTGAAATGGGGTCTCTTGTACCTTTCAATGCCCCACCAAGGCTGTCTGTGTTTCATACATGCTGTGGAGTGCCAGCTGATATTGAGCTTGTAGTGGCCTGTACAGCAATCCAGATGTGGGGACTGATGGGTTCTTGGCAGCTGCATTTCCCTCAACACATTCACCTAAGCTTCTGCAGATTTTGGGTAATGAATATTAATCACTGTTGCTTTTTATGAAATAAATTGGCAATTTAAGCCTGCTTTACATATGACCATACTACAAAGTCATCCATAGCATTTGCTGATACAGTAAGAATACACCTTTTTTAGTCACATTGTTATGATTCACACAGCTAGTTGTGCTGCTGTTCACAGTTTCAGTGAAAAGGTCACACCACAGGCTCATGGAGGGCACAGGTTGAATGAAATAACCCCTAAGTCTGGCTCCTTTAAGTCAAGCCTCTGTTGAGGAAAGCATGGAAGGGTTTGCATCCTACAGCTAGTGAATGTGTCAACACACAGAAAATATATTTTCTATCAAGAGTCCGGAGCAGCAGCCCTGAGACCTTTAACAGTCAGTCAGCCAAAGACTTCATAGAAGCAAATATTGCTATTGGTTTGGGTGAGGCTACTGAGGGAAAGACAACTTCACTGTGTGGGCAATTCTCACTTCAGGAGAAATTATCACAAAAATTACAGAATGGATAAAGGTGGAAGGGACCACAATGGGTCAGCACATTATCTTAACATCCTCCCCTCAGATACTGACAGTCCTTAACGAGGTCCCTGTTCAGGAATGTCTTCCCAAGGCTTTAGAGGTGCAACTCTTTCAACCTTTTGTCATCAGAGAGATGCTCCAGTCCCTTGATCACCTCTGTTGCTTTCATCTGGACTCACTCCAGGAGCTCCATGTCTCTGTTTTGCTAAGGAGCCCTGAGCTGGACACAGTATTCCAGACTGCAGCCTCACCAGGCCTGAGCAGACGGGCAGGAGCAGCTCCCTTGACCTAATGCACTCCAAGATTCTGCTTGCCTTGGCCACAAGGACACTCTGCTGGCTCCTGGACAGCTTGTTGTCCACAAGGACCCCCAGGTTCTTCTCTGCAGAGCTGCTTTTATCAGGTCAGGCTCCAGACTGTGCTGGTGCAGGGGATTATTCTTGCCCAGATGCAGGACCCTGCATTTGCTTATGTTGAATTTCAGATTTTTCTGCTCGTCCCTATCTCTGATCTATCAAGGTCCTTCAAAAAGGCTGCACAGCTCTCTGGGGTATTGGTCACTCTGCCCAGCTTTGTATCATCAGCAAACCTGCTGGGGGGGACAGCTGGTCCTTCCTCCAAGCCATTGATGAATAAATTAAACAATATTGGGCCCAGTATCAAACATTGAGGGACACCACTGGTGACAGGCCTCAAGCTAAACCCCATGTCTCTGATGACACCCCTCTGGTATCTGTCATTGAGACGGTTCTCTACACACCTTACTGTCCTCTCATCCAGTCCACACCTCCTGAGTTTTCCAATGAGGATGTGACAGACAATGTTGCAAGCCTTGTTGAAATCAAGGTAGACAACATTCACTGTTCTCTTGTCATCCATCCAAGTAATTGTTTCACTGTAGAAGACAATAAGGTCAGTCATACATCACTTGCCTTTAATAAATCCATGCTATTTCTGACCAGCTTCCTCTATTTCATGAGAATAGAGATGCCCTCCAGAATGAGGTGCCCCAGGTTGAGTCCTCCTCCTCCTTGACCTTTTTGAAGACCAGGGTGTTGTTTGCTTTCTTCTAGTCCTCAAGAACCTCTCCTGACTGCCCCAGCCTTTGAGAGATGATTGTGAGTGGCCTTGCCATGGTATCCACCATCACTCATGAATGCATCTTGTTAGCACACGCTAATGATTTAGGTTGAGTTTGCCCAGGCAGTCTCTAACCCCATCCTCCTGGACCAAGAGATAGTCTTCACTCCAATCTTTCTTTACCTTGGACTCAGGGGTCAGAGATTCCTGAGGGCTGATCTTGTCAGTGGTGACTGATGCAAAGAAGGCATTCAGTAATTCTGCCTTCTCTTCACCCTCTGTTAGCACAGTCCTCCCTCCATTTAGTAGAGACCACATTCTCTTTTGTTTTTTCTTTTGTTACTGACATATTTGAAGAAGTCCTTCTTGTTGTCCTTGACATCCTTGGACAGATTTATTCCAAACAGGCTTTGGCCTTCTTTGTCTCATTTCTACTTACTCTGACAAGGTCACTATAATAATTTGAGTGGCCTGATCCCTTTCCCATCTCCTTTGTATTTTTCCCTTAGACTTGAGTAATGACAGTATTTCTCTAGTCATCCATGGAAGTTTCTTGCCTCCTTGGCCCATTTTCTTTCTCATTGGAGTGCATTGCCCTTGAGCCTGGAGGAAATAAACTTTGAATGTCATAGAATCACAGAATCTCCTGGGCTGGAAGAGGCCCACAAGCATCATCGAGCCCAACTCTTGAGTGAATGGCCCATATGGGACCGAGCCCACAACTTTGGAGTTAATTAACACCATGCTCTAATCAGCTGAGCTACTTGCCACTCTTGCACCTCTCTACCCTGTTTCCATTGACTTCTTCTGAGAAGATACCTGGAAAGGCTAAATGTAGCTCTCCCAAAGTCCATTGTTATGATCTTACTTGCTGCCCTGCTTCCTCCTCACCCAGCTGTGAACTTCACTATCTTATGGTCCCTACAGCCAAAGTTTTACATCTCCAACAAGGCCTGTCTGTTAGTTAAAGGTCAAACTGCACACCATTCCTTGTGAGACCCTCCCCTACTTGTGACTGAAAGTTGTCATCAGTGGTTTCCAGGAACCTCCTGGAAACCTCCTTATGTTTCACAGTGTTGCTTCTCCAGCAGATATCACAGAATCACAGACGATTCTGAGTAGAAAGGGACCCACAAGCATCATCAAAGTCCAACTCCTGTCAGGATAGTTAAAGTCCCTCACAAGAACCAGGCCCTGAGATTCTGGCTGCCTGTAGAAGTCTCCATCCACTTTGTCCCCCTGATCACATAGCCTGCAGCAAATACCCACAACAGTACCACCCTTGTTGCCTGCCCTTTTATCTTATCCCTTAAGTTCTTGGTACACTCATTATCCACTCGAAGACATTCCAAGTATTGCTTCACGTCAAGGGCAACTGCACCTTTGTGATCTGTCCCTCCCAAACAGGGTGTAACCCTTCCTGACAACATTCCAGTCATGTGAGTTATCCCACCACTTCTCTGTAATAGCAATGAGATCAAAGCCCTGTGACTGCACATAGATCTCTGGTTCATCTTGTCTGTTCCTCATAATCCGTGTGTTGTTCAAGTACTTTATAGAGATACTTGATTGTGTCAGTGTCTCAGTAGCAGTGTAAAGGGATGCTCCATATTCCTGTCTTGCAGTTACACCTTTGGCTGCTCATGCTTGCTCGAGGTATTCTCTAAATCTCTTTCCTTTTGCTGCTTGGGTGGTCACAATAGTTCTCCCCTTTCCACACATTTTCTCTGTCAAGCCTGGTTATGTCGCCATCCCCCTTAAAATCTAGTTTAAACCTCTCTCAACAGGCCTAATAACTCCTAAACTAAAATTCTTTTTCCTATTTGAGACAGGTGTATCCCATTATGTGCCAGTCATTGATGCTGAGTATATTATTTCCCTCACAGATAATTGCCCTCTTACCTAGTTGTCTAACAAAACCAGCTCACTCATGACCTTTCCTGTGCTGCCTGATGGTGTGGGGGACTCTTGCCTGCCATCTCAATTCTCATGTAGGCAAAAAAGCAAGCATCTAATGCTCTCAGTCTCTCCATCCAACATGCATCCAACATGCCTAACTTCAACAGGAAGAAACTACAAAAAATCACTTAACAAACCTAAAGAAAAACTACAGCCAAGCAGTGACTGTCACTCTGGTTTCAATTTCACTCAACAGTAAGGAAAAAGCTAACACAGGTTGTGAAAGTAGGACCTTTCACTACTAGTTGTAATAGTATAATTGCAACCCTCTCTTTAAATAAAATGGTTCATGACTTCTAAGTGCTGTAAGTTTAGCAAAATAAATTAGCAAACACACTTCATGAGTGTTTTAGTTATTACTTAACAATTTCCTTCAGACTGAGAGCTATAGGGTCAATGCCAGGTCAAACAATAGCTGAGTCATACAGCAGCCCATGTATCTGCTAAAGAAAGTAGCCAAGGGAAAAGGGGTTCTGCCTTCATTCCTCACTCATTGGATACAGGCATTTAAAATATGCAATACCTGCTTATGCCAGTGAGCGATGCCTCACACAGGGTGAACACAAAGGAATATTTTGCCCTAATTAAAATTTTACAGATCCAGATCTGGAGGTTGGATGATGCATCTGGTTGTTCTCCATAAAGAATTTCATGTTCCAGGGCAGATCAAAGGCAGCAGACAGCATGACAATACAACACATTGTGTGCTGTACTGCACAGGGTAGGGCTGCTGTCATCAGACAGTTCGTGGTATAGTGCCCATTGTCCAGTCACGACCTTACCTCCAAGAGAGGAATTGGAAAAGATATTTGAAGCACATGCACTGTACGTTTTAAGTCTTGACAGCTCATTAAGTGTGACTGCTGAAATCAGCTGAGGGATTTCCACTTCTGCTTTCCTCATTCAGAAAACAAAGCAGTAAATAATGAAATAAATAATTTGGAAAATTATCATAAACCAGTACTAAACTGGAAAGCAGATTTTTGAAAGGCACAATTAAACATTTGCTATTTGTGACTCAGTGATAATGGTGCGATGCGTCACACTAAAATACCACAAAAGCAGATTTTGCTTCCTGTTCTATTAATGTTCTTAGCACTGGGTAGTATTCAGTGATATATGCCTGGCTTAGGAATCTCCTACATCTTAGTCACTCAGGTCCAGGAGGGATAATCCTGTCCTAGAAAAACTGCCCACATTCCCACAAAATCAGTTGAGAAAAGATGGGGCATTAAAGAGATTCCATCCAGCTACATTATCTTGTCTCCACTGACCTTGTAGTGACCATGAGCAGGTGGTCTCACAGGGCCTCTTTCCAGCCAGAGCGAGGACCATAAGAAAGGCTCTAGACCATGCCAGTCTAAGAGGTTTAAGTCACAGCTCCAATGGGTGTAGCAAGTCACTTTCCCAGCAGGTTCAAACATGCACTCTCCACCCGTGGAAAAGTGCAAAAGTAAACATACAAAAGGGACAAACATCTGTTGCCTTGGAGGACAGAAAGGGGGTGTACCAAAAACAACAACAACAACAATCTAGGAGTAAATATCAAAAGCTGTTGTGAATCTTTAAGTTTGAATTAGAGCCGTATAATCTGATGATCTAGCCCCACATGTGCTCATATTCAATTTTGAAAAATTAGCATTGCACCCAAATTCCTATGCATTGCAATACTTCTCAGAGTTGGAAGGGCATGAGAACAGCCTTGTAAGAAAGAAGTCGTTGTTATGACCAAAGAAGATGAGGATGCCTGAGGTCCTTGTTAATAGACCATTCGGGGTGGGCTAGAGTGAATATCACTAAATGATTGTGTTTGCAAATATACACATATAATCTTATTATAGAATAATTTGTTTGCAAAAGAAAGCAGGTTTGTAGCTGTTTTGCCTATTATTATCTGTAGTAATGCAGCCACATGAAAGCATTGCAACATGAAGGAGCAGCATCACCCAAGGATGTGCACATGGAAAGAGAGAAAGGATGGATGCGAAGATCTCACCACTCATAGGCCCCACAATGAGACTTCATTGCTGGGCAGTCTTGGTCAAATCAGGGAGCACAGACTGGATCCATCGGGTGGTGGGGGAAGTCCCAAAGAAATGTCGGGGAAAAATTCCCAGGAAAATCCACAGAACACAAACCCTATTGGAGTTTATATCCACTCAGATTCATGCGGGAATACCAAGGTAGCTCCCCCAGCTGGGGGCCCTTGACACCTTCTGAGACAACACAGCTGCCCATCACACCAGTGGAGCTGAGTCCATTATTGCCCATTAACAGAGATGACCTCTCCCAGGCCACAGCCAGTGTCCCAGGACTTCAGGAGAGGGAGCCCCAAACCCTGTGTTTGGTGCAAGGGAGCACGGCAAGAGACACCTCCCCGACTCCACAGGACCCTCTCCTGTCTCACTCCCAGCCCGTCATTCACCCTCTGTCTCTTCAGATCAGAGGTTCAGCCACTGCCCACCCAAAAGCTCATCTCCTCCACCTCAACAAAGCACCCTGGCATCTCCACAAATGGGGGAATGTTTTGAGCCATAATCCCTTAACATTTTAGTCTTTTGCACCACTCCACAGCTTAATGCATTCAATAATTCAAATTGTCCTCAAGGATGGTAATTTCACATACTGGACAGGACAAGAGGAAAGAAAGAGAAAGAAGAGAGCACAAATCATTGTCCAATACAATGCAATTACTAAAACAAAAAGTAAAATAGTAATTAGCAGGAATATAATCATAGGATGTGATTGGATTGTCAGGGTCTGAGTAGTTAAAATCACATCCCCACTATCAACAAACACAAAAATCAGGATATAATACTGATTCCACAGTGGAATCTGTTGGATGCCTTTGCTGGGTAATTCTACATGTTAGGAAAAAGTAACTTTTGTCATAGAATATTTTTATACAAAATAAAAAAAGTTTTCTTCCTTTTGCAAATATATTATATATTGGGTTTGCTTGAGAGCTGGTATAAGCCTTTTTTGTATTTTTTAAAAGTCTCATTTGCAGCCTATGGGTGTCCTCCTTCTGGCTGAGAAAGGGGGACTCAACCATTTCTCATGTAAAAGCTTTAGCCAAATTATCATAAATTTAAAACCTTCTGGGGCAGAACTGGGAAGGTTAATACATATTTGTATGATTCCAAATACATACAAATTCTCGTTGCAGGTAAATACATAACATATAAATTCTCCCAGGTAAAAATGGTGGAGACAAATTATACATCCATGACAGCTTTTCCCACACAAATTTTCTTCTTATTTCTTTTGGGTCTTTTCAATAAAAGGAAAAAATCAAACTTGACAAAAATAAAACTTAACAATACATGAATTGGTTAGACTAATATTTAGTCTCCCAGCAAATCACAAACACTAATAAGCTGACAATACAAATTATGTTAGCAAATGAACATGTCATCACTTCCACACAGCTCCTTCTCATCTGTTAGCAGATTCCTATAAAAAGAAAGTGAAAATGTGGCCCACTACAGACTGAGTATTAAAAAGAAGGAAAAATTCATCAAGTGTTGATATGATGATTCTTTCCATGTGCATCAGCAGCTACCCACACATAATGGTTGCCTGGGGATTTTAGAGTGAATGTCACCAGTCCCACAGAGGGTAGGTTCACTAGTATAGGTTATCCTGGATAATGAACTGGGTGTACAGGATATTTATCTTCCTTTTTGCCCAGCAGAACAATGGGAAATTTGGGCAGAATGTCATCATTCAGGGCTAACCACTGGTTCCCCACTGACTATTAATTTTGGTTACTTCACCAGAGATTCTGGAGGCCTATCCAGAATTATGAGGATTTTGGTTTGCTTAGGAACACATCGGTGCCATCCACAACACCTTTTGCTTGTAACACCAAGTTTGGAAGGGCCACTGAATTCCTTCCTCTCAGACCAACTCCTGTACTACCCCAGCCATGAGATGGCTTCCGTCAGTGGGCAAACTTAGGTTTGGGAAGGCAAACTTTAGGGGTTTTGCAGTATTTTCTCCCATAGCTTGTTGCACAGCTTCAGCCAGAGTTAGTCCTGGTATTATCTCAACCCCAAATGCTATGTATTGTTTTCCATTAGAAATTTGGAAGGGACCAATGCAGTCTGACAATCCCTTGCTCTCTCAGGTGCAGTGGTGGATCCTTCAGTGGACCGTGATATCTCAGCTGACTGTGGCACAGGATACAAGCAGAGACCACTGTGTTGCAGAGTTCCCTAGTCGCTAGCCACCCTCTAGTGATTGCTTCTTTAAATAGATCTTGCTTACCTGAATGGCCTTTTTTTTTCACATGAAACCATTCCAAGAAGCATTCCAAGAGATGCTTCCACTTTTCCTTTCATCCCCCTGTTGTTACCTTAGCTATTCAGGTCACTAAATCTATCTGATTATTCAGTAGGTACACAGGATTATTCCATGTGTGGTGTGTGGGAACCTGCCCCACAAGGAAGGTTTTCTGCTTGGCAGAATTTAGGATTTCCTCCATTTTTTTCTCATTGCCACAATGATATTCAATTTACTTGACAATGTTTCTGCTCCCAAAAGGGGAGACACTCTGTACATCCTTTGAAAACTGCATAATAATCTGTGTAAGTGTACGTGTCTTCCTCAATGTCTGATTCCACACTGCTATAATCCTCCCACCTGGGCCCTCCCCTCTTCTGTCACCACCCTGTTCTGCAAATGAGCTTGTAAGGCCTCTGCTCAGTATTTCCACACTTTTCCCTCTCATCTGACAAACACATCAGTTAAACCAAACACTCTTTAGGTGAGGTTCAAAATGGGGAGCAAGTTTTATACATGAAGGAAGAGGGGGCCAAGTCCGGTTGTTTAGCGGATTGTTCTTGTATTTGGAATATTTTTGGGGCTCTCTCCATTACCTGAAACAATGAGAGCGGCAACAAAATCAGTTTGTGTTTACCGTTTCTGGACTGTGTCTCTCTGAGTTACCCGTGCGGAGTCTACACTGGTTTGAAAGCCTTAAAAGGCCCTCACAAAATGATTAATTGTTGTTGAATCAGGTTTTTTTTGCTTCCTGCAGGGCTAAGTAAAGCAAAACCAGGCCCTTTTGCGAAGCAGAATATGGCTTCTTAACATCTGTAAAGCTACAAGATAAAACCCAGTGGGATGGATGGGACCCTCAGGTCCTCACTGATACATATGTGTGGATAGACAAAGGATGGCAAATCTCCCTTCAATTTGGAGTGGGTCTGTGGGATGTATTGGGCCCAAAGTTCCTATAAACTGGCCTCTAACTACTCGTTTTGGACCTTCCTCTTGCATGGGTGTCCAGTCCCAAGACGCTCTTTTCCATGTTCAATCATGTAGGGGGCAAGAAATAATGGAGAAGTCCGAAGCATGTTTTCTCCAAAAAGCAAATAAATCCAAAAAAATGCTGGAGATTCACAGAGATCTTCACTTGCTTTAGGGTGATCAAGGTTTCAGAGGGAATACTCACTGCTCCTCCTTTCCATGATACAACTAAGAATGTAGCCCCAGCGGAAGCTGTAACTTTTTTCTGCGCATTTCAAGTCCTAGGCTCTCCATGTGGGTGATACTTCTCTGAGTCTGGTCCACTGTCGTGACATCAGAGCCACCCATGAGCATATTACCAATGTACCTGTGCTAGTATGAGGTGGGTCAAAGTAGGGGAACCTTGGTATCCTTGAGGGAGCTGCATAAAGGGATACTGATTTCCCTCCCCGGTAGAACCAAAGCAAAGGAGCCATAGAAAATACGGCTCAATCAACAGTCTCAAGGACTGAATTGTAGCAATCAGCAGCTGTTAAAGTGACAGTGTTAGCACTGATGCATCGGTAATCCACCATCAGCTACCACTTCCAATTAGGTTTATGGACAGGCCGTACAAGAGAATTATATGGTGAGTTTTGGGGGACAACTACCCTTACCTCCTGCAATTCCACAATTACTGGAGTAATTTCTACACACTCTTCTAAAGGGAGCACAGTAGGGTTTAGCATTTGTTGTTACAGGAGAAGGCAGTAGCAGTTTACAACAGAAGAACAGGGAGATGCAAGCCAAACACCTTTCTCTGCCTCTGACATCCATCCAGGTATGTCCCTTTATCAGACCCAACCCCGCGATGTTAGCCAGTATTGAGTCCACAGTCATGACCATTTCTATAGCTGTCTCATCCCCTGATAACCAGCATTTCAGCGGAGCTGTGCACTGGAATTGGGATTTACCAGAAGCATCAGTTGCCCATACATTTTTCTTGTCTGGCTTAATGCCACAATAAGAGGTAGCTTCAGTTTGAAGTGCTGACATTTGTGCTCCAGTATCTACCACCAAAGCAGCCAAAGACTTAGAAGGGTCCTACAGAAGAGGTGATTACCATATTTCCCTGGCTGTGAGCCTTTTCATACAAATCCACAGTTCAAAGCCACTCCACAGCTCATTTACTTAGACCTGCGGGTTCAGTTTCCTGGCTCAGAACTGGTCAAATTGGTTAGTTTGGCTTCCAGAGGGGCTGAGGGGACCATGGTGTTGGAGTCCTGAGGGGTATCACCTCAGGAGGTTCTTCGATCTTATCCCAGATCTTTATCAAGCCTTACAGAATAGTGTAGCACAACTGGATAATTTGTCCATTACTTCTTGAGGAATTATTTTTGCAACGTCCTCCACCTGTATTTCTGGCCATGAGTTTACATACTTTGTCTGCTATTACCTTCAAGGGATCTTTCTCTTTTTGATCTTTCTCTTGCCTTCCCTTGTTCATCTTTGGCTCAGGATCACCTGTACCAAAGACCTCCATTTGTTTACCAGTAGTTACTAATTCTTGGGCTACCTCTAACCAGATTATTCCTAGTGGTGCACCCTTTCTTCCAGGCCTAGGAACTGCTACAATATGCTCTCATAATGATTTAGCATGGACTTTTAGGCATCAGGCAGACCCAAATGAAGACAGGAAACCTCTGTGGATCTGCCTTAAATTCCATAGCAGACTGTCACTGCAGGTCCAGTAACTGTGTGCATTAATTGCAGGCATGCAGTCTTTTGTACATTTGCTATGATGTGTCAGTCATGAAGGTTTAATCATGTGAAGATCTCCCCTTTCTATAGGCTCCATGCTTGTTTATAATTCATAGTCAGGAAGACCCTTGATCCCCGGTAACCTCTTCCTTCAGCCTCGCTCAAGAGAATCTGATCGTCTCCAGTTAGAGAGACCCTCCACAAATGTTAAGTCTGATTCATCAGTCCTTAGGCTGTATTTTTCCTGAAATTTTCCTGAATTTTCTGGAAATTTTTCTGAAGTTTCCAGTGCTTCTGTCTTGTACAAAATAGTCTGTGTGGTAGTTTGGAGAGCTTCTCCCAGCCATCATTAGTAGTTTCAGTTTCAACGAAGGGGCACATATGTATTACTTTGTTCTCCTGAAAACTTTGCCTAAGCTCTTTCAATTTGCCAGCAAGGTACAGGGGTTTGATAGTTCCCACTAGTCTAGGATACATTGAATGCCTTGCAATTCACAATTTTTTGTTTCTAGCTTCTCAGACTCCTGGAGAGCAGAAGGATTAATAGATTAATATTCTTTTCCTCACGAACTGTTTCACAGTCAGCAACTTTCTGAACATTACTTTTCTAGTTGCTCCTGCACTGTTTACTCTCTTGTGACGTTCTCAGCATATAATATTTTGATTTCTGAATAGCCAGTCTCTCATTTCGTGCTGCTTTACAGGCAACACCCAAAACATCATGTACAAGTAATTCTGAACCAAGGACAGATACTTGGAGGGGACAATCCCCATCTGACTCACCCTGGGGAGTGAATCGGCCTTTTGAATCGGCCGTTAACCCACCTAGAGCTAATGTCTTTCCGTGTGTTAACATTCTGAGGGTTGGCTTGACTCCCTCCTGGGGAGAACTTCTCAGTAGGTCCAGGTTACACCAGAAAACCCTTCAATAGGTCTGGTGTACCCAGGTAACAACAAGAGGAGAAAAATTGTTGCTATATTTTCGCAATGAGGGCAAACTCAGCCACTCCCTGAATCACCTTCAGCAATAACTCCTTTCAACAGCTCAGTGAGGATTCATGTTCCTTTCTCCACCATCCCCTGGGTTTTGGTTAGAATTTTACTGGGAGAAAATCCTAAAGTATCTTTGGACCACACTGATTACTCCACTACATTTAAGGGATACTGTACCACAAGCCACAGAAGGTGAGGGTAAATCAGGTTGGATCTGTTGAAGAAGTGGTGGAGAGAAATTCCCAGGAAAATCCACAGAACACAAACCCTATTGGAGTTTATATCCACTCAGATTCATGCAGGAATACCAAGGTAGCTCCCCCAGCTGGGGGTCCTTGACACCTTCTGAGACAACACAGCTGCCCATCACACCAGTGGAGCTGAGTCCATTATTGCCCATTAACAGAGATGACCTCTCCCAGGCCACAGCCAGTGTCCCAGGACTTCAGGAGAGGGAGCCCCAAACCCTGTGTTTGGTGCAAGGGAGCACGGCAAGAGACACCTCCCCGACTCCACAGGACCCTCTCCTGTCTCACTCCCAGCCCGTCATTCACCCTCTGTCTCTTCAGATCAGAGGTTCAGCCACTGCCCACCAAAAGCTCATCTCCTCCACCTCAGCAAAGCACCCTGGCATCTCCACAAATGGAATATTTTGAGCCATAATGCCTTAACATTTTCTTTCTCACAGTTACTTATAAAGACACTTTTTGAAATCAACCACAAAGTCATGCAAACTTACCAGACTTCTTCAGTTACCTGTGAAAAGTGTAGGCAGCTTCCTCCACAGAACCCAGCACAGCGGTGCTGTTAGAGCAAGCAAGTGGGCATGAAGATCCTTACTATATCTGTGAGCAGATGTGGACAAATGAAGTCATATACCTGGGAACCTTGCAGATCAGTTAAGAAATATTAATTAACGCCTCTTAATTGTGATGGAAAAAACACAGTGACTGTTATATTACCTTCAATGTAATCAGATTGTTTATGTACATTCTGGTTATAATAGGATTTTGGATCTCTACCTGCTTGTTCTTTTTTTATGTACATGGAAAAAAAAACAATTTATAAAATTTATAAAGTTAATTTAATATATTACTATTATTTAATTGCATTTCCACCACATTCACGAGATTAAGACACTGTCTTTGGTAAGACTGAACAAATAGCATTGTCTACTTTTGGGTAAGCTTTTTGTTTAATTTTAGGGGTGAATTATTCTCAATTCTTTTTGAGAAGTTGAACATTTACTTCTCTATCTACAGAAAAAACATCTTCAGCATGACTGGATATACTGGAATTTTATAGTATGTCTACTTCTTACTTTCTCTTTAATAAAATGGTATATCTAGCGTTGTATTCATGTAATCTCTACATTCATTAACTGGATTGCATTACTGTTTCAATGCTGTGGGCAGATTCTTTTGCCCATTTCTCTTGCTGAAAATCACCTTACTTATGACCAATAGAGACTTTTAAGAGTGATGTACGCTTAAATACTTCAAATATAAAATTCTATGCTAAAATTTTTAAATTTAAAAAAAAAGAAAACAAAAAAAAAAAAACACTCAGTTGCCCATGAAATTGTCCAAGGACCATACAAAAATAAGCAATAATAGATTAGGCCATTAATATTCAAAGACCTTGAAACTTCCTTGTGTTTACTTACATTAAATTAATTTTAAAAATTATCCAACCAAATCAAGTATGTGCAGGTTTTGATTTCCTTGTCAAAGTGCAAAATGTGTAAATACTCACAAAAAAAACTGCAGCTAAAGAGATATGGCTTTTCTGCACTACATGCACAGAATTTAGAGGACGCTCTAACACAAAAACCGTCAAGTGTTTTTACATCAGTTTCCCTGATAATTGTTCTTATTTTTTCCTAGAAACTGTGTTTAAATGAGTTGGTCATGTGGATTTAATTAAGAAATGTTAGTAAATCATAAAAATATATTTCTCTCTGTGATTCTTCTTTAACTCAAAACTTGTATAATAAAAGTGAAAATATTCAGCTCAATCCATCATGACATTGCAAAAACTGGCTGGTTTATCACTGCTTAACCACAAGCCTTGATAATGGAAGACATAGAAGCTTATTTATGGTCTCATCACTGACTTTACTAATATTTGTTAAATTTTTCACTACCATCATTTGGTTGTGTTTGTCTCACACACTGTGAAGACTGAACCATACTTGATTTGAATAGGTGTTCTGAGGGGGCAATCAAACAAATGCCCAATCAACAAATGGGATTTCTGAACATTTATTTGGTATGTCTTCCAATTTAGATAAAATATTCTCTCAGTGCTCAGAACATGAAAGGTGAGTTGGGGATAGAGCTAGAAGCAGTCTAGCAGGAAGAAAAAGGACAGCAAAACTGAACTGCTCTCCCATGCCTCACATTGTGCTACTCTCTGTACAAAGTTTCCTGAGGTAACAAGAAAACAGTTTCTATGTTATTCTTTCAGCACTTTTTTAGAAAGAAGAAATAGGGTGACGTCTGGATAAAGGAAGAACAGGTAAATGACAAGCTTTTTATTATCACGGCCTTCTTAAAACACTTTGTTTATCTTTCTTCTCTTTGTATGGAAAGGCTGACTAGGTATTTTCAAAAGCAGTGTTAATTCCCTTAAGTCCCTGAGATCTTTTTGTGTTTTGAGACACTAAGGTCCTTCTCCTGTATGGGAAGAATTAGAGCTAAGTTATAATAACAAACAGATTTTTGAAAAGCCTATTCTCTATTATTGCAAGTCCATCAGAAAATGAAATAAATTTTGATTTGGTTTTGGCCAGAACAAAAGTTCCAGAATAGTTAAGGCAAAAGTAAACAGATTTAAATAAAAAAAATTACATCGTGTCCCAGCTGAAGGATAAAGACATTCTCAGAGTTATTCCATCTGCAGGGAGGGTTCATTTAGGTTTCCACTGAACTTGTGCAATTGAATTCTTTATAGCGATAGCCAAGTCATATTGGGATTGGAGGTAAACATCACAAACGAATCTGTGTGTGTTTTCAGGAAGAAAATGCAGGAAAGAGGCTTCTATAAATCAAGAATGACCCATACAGCTTCTTTGACTAAATAATATGTATGTTTTCACACACCAGCTAACACTCAATAAATCAACTCTTTTCAAATAATTGGTAAAAGTGTGATCTTATTGTGATGGAGTAATTTCACATGATTGTTGATCAATAGATAGCACTTTTATTCTAGAATTTATTTTTAAATTAAGCATATGTGTTAAATTCAGTCTATTCTGAGTCATATCTAAACTTTTGGCATGTGACATTCTGAATTCTTATTTATTGATTATATTTGCACCATAAGTTAGAGAGCACTTAGATCCTGTGGTCTGGCCAGGACCCTCCTACAGAAATTACTTCTCTGCACTTACAGGAGAAAGTGTGTTTTCTTCTGTTTCTCACAGTTTTGTTCACTCATCCTCTGCTCATACACTGGTTCTGTGCTTCCCAGAGGTGCCACCAGCTTCCCTGGTGGGTTCAGCCCTGCCCTGCCCTCAGAGCCAGCTGGGCACAAGGTAGCCTCTGGATTGCTGTACAGGGGACACCCTGAAGACTTTTGCTCTCAAAACTTTGTCAACTACAGCCAGCACAATACCTCACAGACACAGGAAGAGAAGAAATAACACTGCGTGAAGCTGCATTTATTGGTGATCTCATGTGTCATTGACTGATCAAGGAGTTGATTGAAGAGGAAACAGTGGTGTCCATTAGCCCATCCCTTGCAGAACAAGTAAAAGGTGAATTTTTACTAGATGCCACAGAACTTATTTTCTGAGAAGTGCTCTTGAGAAAACCATTAGGATGAAAAAGCATTAAGGTATAAATTAACTCTTTGTTGTTGCAGCTCTATGGCAGACTATACAACTGTGATCTGCTGCAGAATAAACCAGTCCTTCTGAAATACAAATTTACTATTATGGTGAAGGCTGATCGAGACATCACAGGTGATGTTTCTGTCCTATTAAAAGAACAGAAGAAGCGATTGTAGTCCTTCTTACGGCAATGCATATAAACCAGCGGAAACTTCTGAGTTTCATATGCCATATGTAAGTTGACTAAGAAACTGAGTTAGATGGTGAAGGACTTCTTCTGAAAAAATGTCTATAAATTCAATTAATACACATACTGTTTAGTAAAAGTTTGCATGTTTATGGACAAGAACAGCCAGATGCAAGCAAAGAAGCCAAAGAGCCATCAAGTATTTGGGAGTTTGAAAGAAAGCCAACTCATAGAATCTGGAGGACAGAGCACTGGCTGAAAAAAAATGCTTGTGTCTGTGAATATTGAAAATGCTTTCTCTTGCATGACCTTTCCTGGAATCTGAAAGGGTTTTTTGTACACCTTGTAAATAAAGAGCATCACTTCAAAAAGTACATGGTTATGCTACACGTCTGCTCTTATAACAGAATCAGTTTGAATAACTATGAATGTTGGCTACCTACTCTGTAAAAACAGTAAAGATAGTGTTAGTAGTGAGATCCTTTTTGAAGGTGAAATCAAGGATTTCCTCGGGGGAACAAATTGCAAACTGAGATTCCTGTTGAGCATGCTAAAGTCCAAGATAGCCAAAGATGCTTTTGAGTCAGAGGCTGAAACTTCACAAAAGGAATTATAACTGCATCTGGAAACTTCCCAGGAAAGGCTTGGAGAAAAACTTAAGAAGAAAAAACACCTCAGCTCATCAGTGACAAATTGTCTGCATTCACTAGGAAAATCAATAACAAATGGTCCCATCATTCAGTAGTAAGGAGAAATCAAGAGGTAATCAGGAATCTGGGTTTTGTGTATTAAAGGGTTTCCTGGAAAACAAGGGAGGCTGAGAAAGGTGTAGCCAACTTTGAACTTGTTAAAAAATGTTGAGTTGGAGCAAGGACTCAAAGAGCAGATGGTTCACACTGAGAAGAAAATCAAAGAATCGCAGACCTCACTGGCAGACAGCCACCCCAGATGGAGCCGATCCAGGCAGAGGACTGTAGTAAGACAGAGTAAGCACAGTATTTTTCTAGTACATCTGTAACCCTCAGAGGGGAGAATTTGGATTGTCAGATGCTTCTATTTGCCTTAACTTTCCACACCTCATCACAAACTCTAGGGCTGACCTTTGAGGACATCGTGATGGTCTTCCTCCTGGACTGGTTTAAAAGGTGCCTGATGAGAAATCAGTAAGATATAATAGTACCAGAATTCCAAACAAGTGACCAGATCCAAGTTTTTTTAAGCATTACCCAGGAAAACAGAAAAACAGACAGTATTCTTTTTTCTTGATTCCAGCTAATCAGGATTTTCAGGAGTCAAGGGATCAATAAAAAGTTCCAAGACCAACTCTGAGTCCGATGGGACTGTGAATAGCCTCAACAGCTGGGTAGATTTTAAAACATCAGGACTGGGGCAAGTCCCACCACATCCCATTCCTTAGTGGCTTATTAGCACCACATTCCATCAGGGCACAAAATATACCCTAACCCTTCAAAACCTTGGTTACAAGCTAAGGAACAGCTGCAGTGGAAACTGCTGGAATGGAAAAAAAGGTATTGGGACCATTTGTATTCATCATAAATGTGCAATCTCCAATTTTAAAGAAGTTTACAGCATTTGCTTATTACAAAGCTGGGACAGACTAAGAAAATTACTGAGAAGAGAGATACAAGGTCATGTAAAGGAACTGTAAAATCTGGCCACCTGGCCTATTCCCCTGGGACAGCGGGGGCAGCGTAAAAACCCAAGGTATTGGGTTTGTGTGATGTTGCTCAGAAGAACAGTCGGAGTCATGTAGCCAGATCCCATTTGTCCCTCAAGGATTGCACATCCAGGCACTACCATAGCTCAGAAGGGTGTGGGCCAAGTGGATCATGAGGAGATGGGGCAGCTACAGGTGGACAACCAGAAGCAGGCACCATTCTAGATCTCAAACCACATTTTAACAATTCAGTCCAAAGAAAAACTCTAAAGTTATCCACATGAAGACCTGAGAAAGGAGCAAGGAGAAAATGATTCCCCAGGGCCACCATCAAACACTGGAGACAAATACAAGAGACAAAATTCAATGTTCTGTGTTAACAAAGTCAGTGAAAGTGAACAGCCCAATTTTCTTCATGCTTACTCAAGAAAAATTCTCAACAATGGCTGCACAGTAACAAAATATGCAAGGCTGTAGGAGGAGCAGCAAGTCCAGAAGGCATGACATTGACGTGACTTCCATTGCAGAACCTCTTAGCATTCACAGTGAAGAAAGATTTTGTTTTTCAAGATATTTAGTTGTGGATTTTTTAGAGCCAAGGTCTTTCTAGGTCACAAAACTTCTTAAAAAACACAGAGTCTGGTTTCATGGACTCCTACAACATTGTTGGTTTAATATTCCTGTTTCCGATCTGCCTATAGAAGTCTGGTTTTGGGGACAATTTGCTGGAAGGGTCATTGTTTAGAAATAGTTTGGGTAGCAAACTCATGATTCATGAAAATGGTGTGGTAACACTGAACTACAATTGCCTTCCCATGGTACAGTAACACAATAATTTAAAAATTGCTGCGTTTCCAAAGTATTCATAGCATTTGTAAATGTAATAAATGTAATAAATATTCCATTCTAAAAGCTAAAACATGAAAAATTAACTAACAGATTACCTAAGTCTTCATAAATATTTCCCTGCTTCATTCAATAAACTTGAATGCTGCAGCAGCACTTCAAGAGGAAAGGACACATGAAGAAAGAATGTCAAAACAACCTTGAATCCTGTCAGATGTGCTCACTGCAGTTTACCTTTGCTTGTGCAAAGACTGAGATAGAGAAAAAGAAAAAAACACTGTCTGAGAAGAGAAAGAAATCAAAACATATTAGTATGTACAAAATGGTATTAATTTTAATTAAGTTGTGACTTGTTTTTTCTAAATTTTAAAAGTCTTTAAAAGTGCAGACAGAGGGTTTTCTAAAGCACCTAAGCAGATAGGCCAAATCACAAGTTTGGTATGAATGCCACTAGAAGAATAAAAATAGAGCACTGAAGAAAATATTGGCTTCATTTTTAGTACTTGCAACCAGCACTCACAAGCCTACACTCTCAATCTGCATTATGCCGAACAATTATGTCACTCTGTGGTTCTCTACAAGATGCAGTCAAAGAGGAAAGGTGGCATACAGGTGTTATGAACACAAATAAAGCATGCACCTAAAGACTTCAGGAACAAGAAATTATGTAACTCTAATTTTGTAAGCAAAAATAGTACATGTTGAAATATGAATGTAGTTCTGAATCACCGTGAACCCCCATTGACTCTTGATCAGGACTGCAGTCTCTTTAGAAAGAGGAACGTTTTCTTATCTCACATTAATTTCTTAAATTGATTGCTTAATTCCTCATCTCTGACTCATAACAGAAATCGCAGGACAGCACGAAATGGAAGCGATGGCCAGGATTCTAGATGGACTGTGTTCAGTCCTTTCAGGTTAGACAGTCTGCAACATGTACATTTCTGGACCTTTGAAATCCAAGACCAAAGGCCAAAGTAAACAAAGAATCCTTTTGTACTCTTCAATCTTAAATTATCTGCATACTCTCTTTCAAATGTAGCAAATCAGTCATTCCACCCCCTTGCAGTCTTCCCTTGCTGCCTCAATGTTCTTCTACTACAGAACCCAAATATGTAGTAAGCAAAAGGCATCAGATATCCCCAGATATTTTGTAAACCAACTTCTGTGGTATTTATTAAACAACTTATTTAAATTCCTATTCACTTGTCTGCAAAATAAGAAGGGGAACAACCATGGTAAATGGCTTCAAATATCCAAATATGTAAACACCAAATATGCAGTAATTATGTTGAATTAGGTACTGACATTTTGACATATTAGATTTTTTAATACCTCCCCTGGAGAAGTGGTTAGGCTCCTTGAAGGTTTTCAAAAACTGGAGTGAAATAATCCTACTAAACCCTACTTACCTTTAAGTAGGAAACAACCCGACAAAGCAAGAAGAAGGAAAGCTCAAGGTAAGAAGTCTTTCTCAAACTTAAATGTACCATTCGTAAAATATTTTAAGCATGCTATTTCTATGTGGACATAGTATACAGATCGGCAGAAAAAAAACCCTATAGACCATGTGACAGCAGTGTTTTATCCAGCAAACAAGGTGGTCACTAAAAATTTCTTACAGGTTTTGGGGGTTTGAAGAGAAAACCTGCCAGGCTTTTGAAAAAAAGTCTCCATTCTACACAGTGACTTTTAAAATATGGTCTACATCTGTATTAATGAGTGACAAGGAATTTGAGAAATCTGGTGCACATGTGGCTTGGCAGGTGCTTTATATTGAAAGGCACATGAGGTTTTGTCAAACTCTGTAGAGCTGCTCTAATCATAACGTCTGAGCATCAGTCATTGTTTACCTTAATTCTATCATAAGCACATATGGGTAACTCCTTAAAATAATGGTAAGGTAATTAGTCATGATTGAGTTGGAAATCCGATAAAGTACTTATGACATCATATTGGTACCAAATTACTTCATTCAGGTTACATGTTACAAAAACACCAAAGGATTAATAATAATTTGCACTGGCATTGAATGTGTCTAACATGAGATCAAGTACAATGAGTGCTTTTTTTATAAAAAAAAAAAAAGTTATTACAGAGTGTCTGAACAGCCCTGCAAAATTTATGTCTGCATTTTTTTATTGATAAAGCACAAAACTCTTTTCCACATATTAGTATCCTGGGGGAAAGGACAGGCAAGTTAATTTTGCACATTTTTCCACTAGTTTTCAGGATAACTCTTTAAGTCTGCATGACAAGAACTGAACAGTGTCTGTGCAGAACCCACGTCAGGAGCTCCTAGTCAGAGGCAGCATACACAGCGTCCCACCAGAGAAATCCATAAACGCTTAGTTAGGGCAGATCTGATTCTTCCTCTTTTGACCTTAGCTGTAGCTAAAGTTGGGAATCAAAGCTACACCAGCAAGAAGCTGTCCCTGAGTCCATGTGTGCCATACATATGAATCTAGGAAAGCTGCACTGCAAAGGGCTGTATCCTTTGAACCAAGCCAGGTTTAATCAGAAAAGCCTGTTTATCATGCTAAATGCTACATATTTGGGTGTTGCTTAAAAGTTTTAGCAATATTTTCATCATTCAGCACTAATAAAGTGCCTGGCAGCAAGGTGGAAAAATGTCTGCCACAAAGAAAGCCTAGCTAAAATCTATTTAGAAAAGGAGAGAAGATAGAGCCCCTTCCCTGGCATGTGCTACATGTGTGTGTAACGTGTGTGCAGTGTGTAAGTACAGCACTGCTCTGACACTTCTATTTTTCATTGTCAGTAATCAGCAGATTATCATTAGTTCAAGCCCATTCCCAAGGGAATTGCAGGACTACAATAGCAAAAGCACAGGTAGAAAGCAGCAAGACACAGACTCTACCCCGTGAGTGGCGGATCCACAGCCACCTCTTCCTGATTTTCAGCTATCTCCTTCCCTAGTTTCTGCTTCCATTTTTTTCCACTACCACAGTGAAATTTCCCTGATTTTTATTGTTGCCATCTAAATGCAGCCTGTCCTTGTTTTCTATCCACTGTTTTCATACTTCTCAGTGTTTTTTCCTCTCTCCTACATTCCCAGACAGATTCCAAGCCTTCAGTAAGCGTAAGATTACTGATTTGTAGCTCTGTATTTATCTGAATGAGAGGTTTCATGTTCTCTGTGTCTCTATCTGAAACCTCTTCATAATCTAACTCCTGGAAAATCCTGTGGTTTTTCTTTTGTGTTCTCCCAGCACTTACCCTTTGTTTCTCATTTCTGCCACAAAAAGCCTCATTTGTGCCTTAGTCACCCATTACACCTACTTCCACAATAATTTACCTTAGCCTCTTTCTCTTTGTTCTCATTTGCTCAAGCTCAGCTGTTTTTCTCACTATTCAAGAAAACAGTGCTCATCCCTTTGAATTCCTCCCTATCCCTTCAGTGCCAGGGCGCAGTCAGCCCTTCAAACTTTGCACAATAGAGCTGTGGTTACACCCTTGCACTAATATCCGCTGATTCTCCCTCTGTGCTTTCTGCCCTACCCAGACTCCTCCAACTTCTCTGCACTCTGTAACTCCCCAGAAGCACATTCCATGATCCAGCCGCCTGCTCATGTTGATGGAGCAGCTTTCTAAATAGGAACTCACCCTTTTTGTATCTTAGTTCATCTTGCTTCTGAAGTGAATAGAGGACCCCTAAGTCCAATGGCTGTCCAAAATCTCTTTTGTCTATTTTTCACCAGTCCCTTCTTCCAACACACCTGCAACAGCTGTCAGTCTCACAACTGGTTCAAGTCTATATCCCTGACAGGCACATTACAAGTCTCATCTGTAATGCCTCTGTCCGCATCAGGCTGGGAGCTCTGTGAAGTTAAAAAATGCCTCATTCTGTGTCTGTGTAACATCACACTGGTGCTCACCACTTGGGAAGAATGATTTATTTCTCCCATTCATATATTCTTGATTCGAAGATATGTTTTCTCACTTGGAATGTATTTTATCATCTGATTCGATAGTGTCATGTAATCATAACAATGTGTTTGTGATAGCCCATTACATTCCATGGCAAAAAACTGTGATGTCATAAATTCAGGGTTTATATCTTTACTGCAAAAATCAAGCTGAAGAAGCAAATGGATGGAAAAACCTCATTAAAATACCAGCATTTTCTATAATTTCAGTAAAAATATCAATGGAAAACACACATGTTTAATAGTTTCTTCTAACATGTTTCTGATTTTTTTAAAAAGCTTGCTTCTCTGAATAAACCCTTTTTGGGGTGGAAATTATTTTAAAATAGCTGCAAAAAAAATAACTGTTTGGATCCAAGACTCTAAAATTCAAAACTATTCCCTCAGACAAATTAAATAGAATGGAAATAGAAGGGGCCACAATGGTGAGAAAATACACATAAAAATTTCTGGGCTACATTTCTCAAAACTGAGCTGCCTGTGCTGCATTCTATTCATTAAAGTGCAAATGACGTATTAAGGATGTACTTGCGCAGATTATTTACAAGAACTAAGAAGTGATTAATAAGAGGATGGATCTGAAAACATCCTCTGTGTTGTTCTTGCTAACAAGTGGGCTCAGCTTTGTAATCAGATGTCAGGAAAAGCAGTACATCCCAAAATGGTATGAATCATTTCTGACTTCCTGCCCTCCCTCAATGAAAACACAGACAAGGAAAAACAAAAACTTCTGAAGACAGTACAGCAGTTAAAGACAAATGTTATACAAAATCATTGATATTTAAAGACAAAAGGTGTTTCCAAACAGATGCCCCTAAACAACTGGCTTATTTCAAGCACAGGAATTTCATAATATCATTATTTCCACATTAAATTATTTATAACAGATTTTTTTTGCCAGAGTTTTCAGATTTTGCAACTGTAAGTTAAACAGTAGAAAACTGTTTCCTGTAGAGGAGTTGTGTCTCTAAACTGATTTTAACTAGGGTGTTGGACAGAACATAACCTATATCTACCCGGTTTGCCTGTTGCTCCTGCACATTCTGTTTCAATCAGATAAATGAGGAAGTTACCCTTTCTTTACCTTTAATGTAGGTTGGTAACAGACAGAGCACAAAGAGGTTGTTTAACTTTTATGATTGAATGCATTTGGGTTTTGTGGAAAATAAAGTGAAGAACAAAGGTGAAAGATGGAAGACAGTACTAATATCTGAACTCAGCCAGGTCTCAGGGCTATTTAGCATCACTAAGAAAGATTTGTCACAGCCCCTGATCTGGTTTAGATGGCACTCCCATTCCTGGTGTTGCAACTTGTGTGGACTGCAGCAGTCCTTTGGGCCAAGCCACACTTGGTGGAGAGTCTGTCTGATGGCGATCACCGTCTGGGACCCAGAGCCAGTCAAGGCTGCAGTCAGAAGGCTCTTTCCATGGACAGATTTTAAAATATCTTTTTCTTCTCATGTACCCAAACACTTTGGCTTCTCCTACCTAACAATGTGTGTTTTTTCATGTAGAATTCCTTATTTATTGTGATATTTTGCACTACAGAGCATGATTGTTTCCTACATCTATGAACAATTATATTTCGTGAAGATAGTTTTAGTATCCAGTATTAAGACAACCCAAATGGACAAAAAAAGATATTTTGGGGCAACACTGAGCACTGCAGGGCCTTGCATGTGCCCAGCAAATAGATGACAAGTAGACAACAACTGCTCTCTTGAATGAAAAGTGCCTATTTCAGCTATTCATTTGGTTGGTTCATCATTTGGTTGGTTCTGGTCTGACCAGAAAATCAGATACGTGATTTAAAATACAAAAATACTGTTTGTACTTAGAGAAGGAAGTCCTTGTTCTAAAACAGGAAACAATAAACTCAGGACTCCAGGCATGGTTTTCAATTTGAAGCCACATGGATTTAGTTACACTTGTCCACCCACAAGAGCTATGAGACCAAATTCAAAGGCTTTGTAAGATGGTGTATAGGTGATTGCACAGTTGCCACCAGCCAGCTCTACAGCACTTCCAATTTGCCATACAAGCAGTATTATGAGTTGCTGAGGAACTACATTCAGAATAAGACAATGCTGTGTAGGGTTCATTTTTTTTCTCTCTCTTTTTTTTTTTAATGTTGACTTTAGATTTGAGGTATTCCAAATAAGGGCATTTGAAAGTTTTGCAAAATTGTGTCTAGCATGTCCTTAACTTTTGATGTTTCCCTCATTACGAATCTTTTTTTGCTTATCCATTCAGATCAGCCCTCTTACAATCCTCTACTGGATTGACAGAGAATCCTACACAATCAGCTAAAGGCCAAACCTCAGAAAAGGTTGACTGGGCTTGTGACAACACAATAAACTATTGCAGAGACCTGATGACAAGTAGTCCAAATGAGATCCAACTGGTCTGATGACAAAGTAGTCCTCAATGGCTGTCAGAAGATGGTTTTTTGTAATTCTCTGATGACACTACAAAGAAATAAACACCACAGTCAGTCAAACTGAGGTATAATATGCCTAACATGCTGCTGGCATACAACACATTCAGTAATGTAAAAAGTGGCCATACATCTTTATGTTACAAACATTTCCTACCTACATTTATACAGATATAAAACTGTTAGCAAAATGGAAGCTATTTGAGGCTTGTAAAAGAAAGCAGACCATATTATCTGGATTATTTCCATTTTGGACATATTTTTTTACTTAGTCTAGTATGAATGGTTTATATTAAAACATTTAAATATTGAAAGAAGTTTTGGGCTACAGACTGATAGTAGTTCCATAAAAACAAATTATTTTTCCATTTCTACAAAATTTAATTAAATATGTGAAAACAAATATGTTGTGTAATATTATTCTTCCTTGCCTTCAAAAATAAAGCAGGACCCTGGTAATCTACTATGGACATATTTTTTGTGGCTGCTTGGCTGGCACCCCTTTGTGAATTACTTCTCCGTATTTTCTCTTTGCTTCTCCCCTCCCTTTTCTGCTGATTTCAGTTTAAAACCTTTTCCAGTCTACTGGAACTTGTGAAGGGACAAGTGGGTATTTGGTAATTTCTAATCAATTATAAATTAAAAATTTGTGACAGCAAAGCACATACATCATTTATTACAAAATTAGACTACAAGATACACCTAAACATCATGATCTGCCTGAAAGCATGACAGAGAGATGCACAATCTCAAGTTTTGTCCATGCCCTTTCCATGCAGGCCATGCAGACTTTGTACCTTAACCACTGACATTAACTGTAATCTCTCACTGAGTTTGACAGAAACAGGAATGCAAGATCCCTGACTTAGAGCCAGTGTTTGGCATTGTCTCAGATACTTTCTACCCATGCTTAGTTAAGATGAATCTGCATATCTCAGTACAACTTGAGACCCAGGAGTCTGAGGCAAATTCATTCATGGAAGGAAATTTGCAGCCTCTCACACAGTGCTCTTCCTTGGACCCCAGTTCACACCGTTTACTTCAGTATACTCTGTTATATGTGCAAGGCATCAGAGTCATTTCTCTGTTCACTGCTCTTTCAGAAACATTGTCTTCAGCCATTATTCCTTCCGGATCTCCTATTACCTTTGCTCTTTCATGGCTGAACAAGATGTTTGTAATGTTGCATCTCTTGCCCTCTCATCATCTGGCTTTTTGAACTACAACATCTTCATCTCCGCTTTCACCAGCTGTCTCCAAACAGTCATAGGGGATCTTTTGTCTTGTGTTTTATCAATAGCGCACCTCAAGAAACTAAATCACTCTTTCCTCATTATAAAATAATACCAATAGCAGAATCACCTCAATCCTGTCTTCCTTCATCTCATCCTGTTTGTTTGCACCCCAGTGGCAGGACATCAGCCAGCATCTGCTATGCCTGCTGCAATTGCCAGAACTCCAGGTAATCCAAGCTCTAATTTATGTTCAGCTCATGGCTCAGTCCCATTTGAACACTTCACACCCAGCATCAGGATTTTGTGTGCCTTCTGTTCCCCATACATACAGCTTCTCTCCTTCTCCCTTCTCTTCTGTTTCAGTGTGAATGCTGAAATTTCTTCCTATCTGTCTTTTCTGGATTCTCTTTTCAATTTTGCCTGCAGTTTTCCTTCCATGGAACTCTTTATGTGTGAACTCTGTGTGCCTCCCTGTCTTTCTATCAAAGCATGCTTATCATCTCCGAGGTCAGATTTCTACTCTCTGGTTTTACTAATACCCATTGATTCTTCCAGAATATTCCTCATGTGTCAGGTCATATAAGAGGAGACATGAAGGTCAGACCCATTTGCATCTGTTTAAAGGCCCATGGGCAAATATCTTAGTACTATTGTAATTGTTTACTTGATTGCAATCTTACAGCATAGATCTCTGAATTGTCGTGAACCCACTTACAGACGAGTTAGCATTGATTTTGCTGTCTGATAAGATATTAAGTTCAACTTCTGATTCTTTTTTTCCTTTTAGGAAAAGATTACTATAGTGAGGGTGCTGCATAACTTCACTGGACTAAATAAAATGCTAATTTTCCATATTCATCTGCATGTAAAATATACTTTTATCATGGAGTGCCCAAATATGTCTGATAATACAGTTCAACTAAGAATGAACTTAAATAAACCAAAAATTATAGAAGACAGATACAGGAGTGAAAGAAATTCAGAGAGGATAACGAAAACAGAGTAATTGGTTCTGCAGAACTGATTTTTCTTAATGTAATGCCACTAGAGACAGCTGCAGGACACAGACAGTTAAATGAACAGATGTACTGCACCCACTACACATTCATAAAATAAGACGCAACCTTTTACACACAATCTGCTAAAGATAAGAATAGAAAATAACATCTTTCCCATCCAGGAAAGATAGAATATTTAACTCGTATGGAACGACTGGTCTTTAGCTCTTCTTCATTAAGAAACTAGTATAGAAATGGAAAAAGTTCAATTTATCATCAGTGGTAAGATTACCAATGTACTGTGTTTTTTTACGGGCTTAAAAAGTGATATGCTATTGTTATTAACTTTTGTTAAGTTATTGTAAGTTATGGATAAATGGTGTTACAATATTACTTGTGATGATCTTTTAAAAGAAAATACAGATTTGATAAAATAAATGCCTATTAAATAAACACACCATTATTCTGTCTGATTTGAATAACTAATAACTCTCACCATCTTTTTAGAAGAAGTCCAATTTTATTTTTATCAGCCTTTAATCACACTGAAACTTTGCATACAAATGGTATGAATCATGGGACAGAAATGGAAGATGGATGTTACCTCTAGTGTGTAAAGATATTATCACACTCCTCTAAGAAGATTTATGGACCCATCTAATGAGAAACACTGTTTAAAGGACAGACAATGCCGTGACAAAAAACAGTCACTCAGAATTTCAGCACTTTGGAACTCTTTTTTGGGGGAAAGCACTAGCCAGCCATTCATACCCATAATAAGACATGACAGAACCCTAGAAATGCTAGAGTACCATGAATATATTGCAAAGTGTGACCACTAAAGGCAACATGTAGCTACACAATACATAGAATGTATTAGCAGAATGAACATTTTCCTAGTAAAACCAACATCAACAACAGGAATTCTTCCTTCATCAGCGCTTTCCAAATCTTTGAAAAGGAATAAAATCTCCAAGCATATGAGAACTGCTAGGTACATTGTAAGCAGTAAGAATTTTCAAGCCAAATGAAACATAACAATCTCTGAGGAAAACCTTTTTCACACAGTTGATGAGGCTGTCGGTGATATTCATCATTCCTCATACTAGCAATTCAAATACAGCGTGTCTCATTTGAGCTACCAGTCTAGGCTAACTGCAAAGGTACCTCCAAAGTGCAATTTGTTATATCCTGAAATAGTCACTGAAAAGACTGCTCTCTTCATCTTTCTCTCCCTCTGGAGGCTAGCCAATTAATGCATACTAAAAGCCTGAGTTTTTGAAATAAAACCAGGTGATATTAATGCCAAACATTGTACAAAGTCTGTCAAGGGTCACTCTAGGAATAATGAAAAAAATAAGCAAGTAGAATAAATGTTAGATTCAGAAAGTGAATGTTCTTTTGCTTGGTATCTGGCACAAACTAGCCATGGAAGTGCAAGCAAAAATCTTAGTCTTCTAAATAATTGTGGATTTTATATAAAAACTGTCCATAAATGTATCCTTCCTGTATGTCACACCACTGATGGTTACAGCAGAACGCCTTACCAAGAGACATTCTGGTCATCCTGCTGCGTTTGACTGAGTGTTCACTTTTACCATTGTACATAAGACAATGACGGACACTGAAATTATCATAAACACAGCAAGATTAATTAAACAAATAAACAAACCCAAAACATTAGCATCAGTAAAACCAAATCAGGCAAAAGTTTTTGCCTGTGTTACAGAATTTATTCCATTAGTTTTACCAGCTTTGTTCCTCATTCAGTTTTTTTATATTTTGGCCCCCTTTTTTTAGACTTACTAGCCTGGCTATGGTGTATATTACATACAAAGCATTCTGTATATGTAATACACAGAATGTGTGTCTGCTCATATGCTTATGCAATTGTGTATTTCTCTCTCACTGACTCTGGCCGTCCTTCAAAGCTTTTGAAGCCATTATCCCACATAATTAAGCCCCATGGCAGAGCAGAGTTACTTTCAGAGATGTTAAGTGTTTATGAGCTTCATGAAAAATAATAGCCAGAATGAGAATCGCTCCTATCAGTGTCCCTGGAAAGGTTGTGGCATGAGTCTCTAGCTTATTAGACACTTGGGAATCTAACCACAAAACACTGCTCAGAAAGAAAGTGTACTTCAGTGGCTTCACTGTTCATCGCCCTACTAGGAATAAAGTCTACCACTTGCTGTTAAATTTCTCTTGTACTGCTGTGGAAATGCCTAAGTGACTACAGATGCACAGCCTCATTTAGAATAAACACACTGCAGAATAACCTACTGTCTTCTGAGAAGTCAGCCACTCAAACAGGGTCAGACTGGCCACTCAAACAGGTCTGCTTGAGCCAGCACCCACAGCAGCAGACTGAAAGCTCAGAGTACAGTCTGTATAAATATCTTTTCCAGCACAGACTGGACTGTCGTGTAGGCAAGCACCACATCTTCATTTTCCATGCAAAATAAATCTGTTGGCCTATATATAGAAAGGCTACATAATAGTAATGTTAATGTCATGGCCTGTTTTGAAACTAATTCAGATCACCAGATACACACAGTACCACTTCAACAGATTTCAGACTAGTTCTCTGCAACCCAATCACCTTGCAGTTCAAGACTTCTTTTCCTTTAAAAGCACAGGAACAAGCTGCAAATCAGGGAGCAAAAGATTACTTATCCTGCGCAATACAGCTCCAGTGCTGTGGAAGAAGAATGTCAAAACATGTCTCAACCCCTGGTGTCTCCCTGCTCTTTTCTTTATCTTCCTAGCTCAGAAGAAACTATAGTGGCATCTGATGAACGCATGGAACAGCAGGAAGAGGCAAGAGTGCGGGAGAGATCTGGTTATTTTCGCCCAGTCTCTTCGTCTGCCTGTGGTTTTCTATGCAAGGATAAATCCGTAAAATAAAGGAGAAGTAAAAAAAGAGAAAAGAGAAGAAAAGAAAAAAGGGGAAGGGGGGGGGAGCACCACTTGTTTAACTAGTATTCCTTTTCCTACTTTTTTATACGCAAGTGGCTGCACTAAAACACCACATCGTCTCTTGCAGTATGAGTTAGAACAGCTGTAGCACAGCATAAGTGCCCTTGAACTGCTGAAATTTCAATGTATCACAATTACAGAAACACCTGTGCCAACAGCTTTCTTCTGATCCTCTATAAATCACAAAGCCCTCAACTTCTCTTCATACAGGTCTGTACTGCTTGAAGCCAGCTCCATGCATTCTCAATATGGACACTGCGCATTGTTTCTTTCATGTGCCTCAAAAACAAATAAAGGGATGTGCACCTGTAGAAGTCAATTGTGACTCTGTACGACAATAGGCTAGACACCAAGCAATACTCATTTCTTCATAAATCATTCAACAAACTGATTTCTTCCCAAAAAATTAAAAGCACAAATATTGTGACAACAAAGCTATCACATATAGTGTATTCTTGAATCTCTGCAGATCAACTGTCCCACAATACATGTGACTATTGATTTGTTAGGCACCATTTTGGGTGTGGAGGGAGTTTAATCACAGTCTGTACATAGTGACAAAAGCTTCAGGGACTCGAATCATTATTTTGTTGTGTTGTTTTTACAAAGACATGTTATTGTTTCATTAGCTTTAGAACCAGATTAAGTCTATTAAATATTACATTTACTACCCAAAGTCTGTTAAAAAGGGCCAGAAAGGTCACACTTAGCAATCACGCGTGGAAAGTGGTGCTGATGATCCCCCCAGGCAAAGATCCAGGAAGGAAAGGGAAGCAGAAGTCAGTTACCAAGCCCAAGTGTTCGGTTCCAAATGCAGCTTGTAAGATAAGCTTGTTTTTGAAATGTGAAAATAATGTAGTAATTACACAACCTCCCAAAGTCTGGCTCTCTGTAGCATTCCTAACTATTGGAAGCTTCTCCATGTCCAAAAAAACGCAGGAAGGAAAGTTTAATAATAATTAATAATATAATGACTGCATAATAATACAGTATCGTTATTAGAATAATAAAATATTCATTTTAAAAGGCACCATTTTGGCAGTCTTAGAGAGGGGAAGCTTCATCACCCCCATTAACACAGCTCATTTGGAAAATAGGTTTTTCACAGAGCATGGATCGATAATATAATAAAATACTACAACAATTCAGGAAGCAATACCAATGTAAGCATAATTTGAACCATGTCGCATTGCTCATACACTCAAGAAAAAACATAGATGTCATTGTGTACAGCTCAGGGGAACATCTGTTCACCAACCCTGGTCAGCAAGTTAAAAAGGATATTACTGAAATCTCCTGAATGCTTTATGCAATAGTGGTGTATTTTCATGTTCCATATTAGTTTATTCTGATTACCCACTAATGAAGCATTTAACAGAAATAGAAGTGACTGGAGACAACTGACTAAAATGTACAGCCTATAGCAGATCATTAAGCCTTAAAATGTATGGATTTTAGCCTGAAATAAATGAGCAATACAGGGTAAGGCACACCATAAAATAAAAGTGTATTAAGGGTGTTAAATTGAAATACTCCTATTGCCGCAATTTGTCCACTTCTTAAACTTCAACATGTGCTTATTTAGGTTGTATATGAAATCTATTACTCTAAAATTTAACCATTGGCTGCCATAAGAGGCTCATAGAGGTCATAGCAATTTTCAAACAACAAACAATAATCTTATTTACCCTTGTCCTTCATAAAACAACAAGAGACCATTAAATTAAAAGAACTCGCATATGCTCTCATATTTAAAAAGCCTGTAACATTAGCCCTAAGGTGCTTTTCCAGGTGGCTGATTGTGTCTCTGGGAGAACCTTCTCACTCAGGAAGGCAACAGACACCGAGAGCAGGTACCCTCCCGCAGGTGCTCACCCAGC
>CM019236.1:14746231-14778776 GCA_009741485.1 Malurus cyaneus samueli | reverse complement strand
TAATATTTGTTTAATTTTCACTACCATCATTTGGTTGTTTTTCTCACCACACGTGAAGATAACAATACTGATTTGAATAGGTGTTGAGGGCAATCAAACAAATGCCCAATCAAAACAAATGGATTATCTGAACATTTATTTGTATGTCTCTCCAATTTAGATAATATCATTCTCTCAGTGCTCAAACATGAAAGTGTGAGTTCGGGATAGAGCTAGGAAGCAGTCTAGCAGGAAGAAAAAGACAGCAAAACTGAATGCTCTCCATTTGCCTCACATTGTGCTCTCTCTGACAAAGTTTCCTAGTAACGTAAGGAAAAACAGTTTCTATGTTATCTTTCAGCACTTTTTTAGAAAGAGAATAGTGTGACGTCTGGATAAGTAAAACAGTAAATGATCAAGCTTTTTTATCACTGCCTTCTTAAAACACTTTGTTGTATCTTTCTTCTCTTTGTATGGAAAGGCTGACATAGTATTTTCAAAACATGTTAATTCCCTAAGTCCCTAGATCTTTGGTTTTGAGACACTAAGGTCCTCTTCCTTATGGAAGAATTAGAGCTAAGTTTATAATAACAAAACAAATATTTTGAAACCTATTCTCTATATTGCAAAGTCCATCAGAAAATGAAATAAATTGTGAAAAAGAAACTGACTGGTGTGATTTGTTTTTGCCAAAAAAAGTTCCAGATAGTTAAGGCAAAAGTCAAACAATTTAAATAAAAAAATAATTACATCGTGTCCCACTGAAGATAAACATTCTCAGATTATTCCATCTGCCAGGAGGTTCATTTAGTTTCCACTGAACTGTGCAATTGAATTCTTCTATAGCGATAGCCAGTCATATTGGGATGGAGGTTAACATCACAAACGAATCTTGATGTTTTCAGAAGAAAAATGCAGAAAAGAGCGCTCTATAAAATCAAGAATCCATACAGCTTCTTTGACTAAATATATGTATTTCAACACACCACTAACACACTCAAAAATCACTCTTTCAAATAATGGTAAAAGTGTGATCTTATTGTGAGGAGTAATTCACATGATTGTGTCAATAATAAGCAGCTTTTATTCTAGAATAATTTAAATTAAGCATATGTTTTAAATTCAGTCTATTCTGAGTCATATCTAAACTTTGCATTACATTCTGATTCTTATTTATTATATATTCACCATAAGTTAGAGTAGCCTTAGATCTGTGGTCTGGCCAGGACCCTCCTACAGAAATTATCTTCTCTGCACTTCACAAGAAAAGATGTTGTACTTCTGTTTCTCACATTATTGTTCACTCATCCCTGCTATACACTGGTCTGGCTCCCAGAGGTGCCACCAGCTTCCCTGCGTGGGTTCAGCCCTCCCTGCCTCTTCAGAGCCAGCTGGCACAATGTAGCCTCTGATTGCTGTACCAGGGACACCCTGAAGACTTTTTTGCCTCTCATAAACTTTCAACTACAGCCAGCACAATACCTCACAGACACAGGAAGAGAAGAATTTAACACTGCGTGAAGCTGCATTTATTGTATCTACATGTGTCATGACGATTCAAGGAGTTGATTAAGAGGAAACGTGGTGTCCATTAGCCCATCCCTTGCAGAAAAGTAAAAGTGATTTTTACTAGTGCCATCAGAACCTTATTTTTCTGAGATGCTCTTGAAAAAAAACCATTAGAATAAAAGCATTAAGCTATATAATTAACTCTTTGTTTTCAGCCTATGGCAGACTATACAACTTGGATCTGCCTGCAGAATAAACCAGTCTTCTGAATATACAAATTTACTATTATGGTGAGCTGACTCGAGACCACAGTGATGTTTTCTGTTCCTATTAAAAAACAGAAAAGCGATTGTATCCTTCTTTACGGCAATGCATATAAACCAGCGGAAACTCTGAGTTTCATATGCCAGTATGTAAGTGACTAAGAAACTGAGTTAATGGTGAAGGATTCTCTGAAAAAATGTCTATAAATTCAAATTAATACACATACTGTTTAGTAAAAGTTTGCATATTATGGATCAAGAATCAGCCAGATGCAAGCAAAGAAGCCAAAGAGCCATCAAATATGGGATTTGAAAGAAAACAACTCATAGAATCTGGAGAAGAGACTGGCTGAAAAAAAAAATCTTGTTCTGTGAATATGAAAATGCTTTCTCTTGCATACCTTTCCTGAATCTGAAAGGTTTTTTGTACACTTGTAAATAAAGAGCGATCACTTCAAATAAGACATGGTTATGCTACACGTCTGCTCTATAAAGAATCAGTTTGAACTATGAAATGTTGGCTACCTACTCTTAAAAACAGTAAATAGTGTTAGTAGTGAGATCCTTTTTGGAAGGTGAAATCAGTTCCTCGTGAACAAATTGAAAACTGAGGATTCCTGTTTGAGCATGCTAAAGTCCAAGATCAGCAAAGATGCTTTTGAGTCAAGCCTTGAAACTTCACAAAAGGGATTATAAACGCATCTTTGAAACTTCCCAGAAAGGCTTGGAGATAAAACTTAAGGAAGAAAGAAACACCTCAGCTCATCAGTGACAAATTGTCTGCATTCACTAGAAAAATCAATAACAAATTCCATCAGTTCAGAGTAAGGAGAATCATATAATCAGAATCTGGTTTTTGTGTACTTAAAGGTTTTCCTGGAAACAAGGAGGCTGAGAAAGGTGTAGCCAACTTTGAACTTGTTCATAAAAGTGAGTGGAGCAAGGACTCAAAAAAAGGCAGATGGTCACACTGAGAGAAAATCAAAGAATCGCAGACCTCACTGCAGACCACCCAGATGGAGCCATCCAGGCAGAGACTAGTTAAGACAGAGTAAGCACATATTTTTCAGTACATCTGTAACCCTCAGAGTAAGAATTTGATGTCAGATGCCTTTTATTTGCCATAACTTTCCCACACCTCATCACAACAACTTAGCTGACCGTTGAGGACATTAGTGATGTCTTCCTCCTGGACTGGTTTAAAAGGTGCCTGATGAGAATCAGTAAAATTAATACGTCCAGAATCCAAACAATGACCAATTCCAAGTTTTTTAGCATTACCCAGGAAACACGAAAAACAGGACAGTATTCTTTTCTTGATTCCAGCAATCAGGATTTTCAGGAGTCAAGATCAATAAAAAGTTCCAAGGACCAACTCTGAGTCCGATGGACTGTGAAGCCTCACAGCTGGTAGATTTTAAAACACAGGGACTGGGCAAGTCACCACATCCATTCCTTAGTGGCTTATAGCACACATTCCATCAGGCATAAAATATACCACCTTCAAAACCTTGGTTACAAGCTACAGAACAGCTAGCAGTGGAAACTTGCTGGAATGGAAATAAAGTATTGGACCATTTTATTCATCAATAAATGTGCAATCTCCAATTTTAAAGAAGTTACGCCATGCTTATTACAAAGCTGACAGACTAAGAAAATTATGAGAAGAGAATACAAGGTCATGTTAAAGAACTGTAAATCTGGCCACCTGCCTATCCCCGACAGCGGGCAGCGTAAAAACCCAAGGTATGTTGTTGTGTGTTGCTCAGAAAACAGTCGGAGTCATGTAGCACAGTCCATATTGTCCCTCCAAGATATGCACATCCAGGCACTCCATAGCTTCAGAAGGTGGTGGCCAGGGATCATGAGGAGATGGCGCTACAGGTGGACAACCAGAAGCAGGGCACCATTCTACAGATCTTCAAACCACATTTTACAAATTCAGTCCAAAGAAAAAACTCTAAAGTTATCCACATGAAGACCTGAGAAGACATAGGAGAAATGATTCCCAGGGCCACCATCAAACCTGGAGACAAATACAAGAGACAAAATTCAATTTCTGTGTTAACAAAAGTTCAGTAAAGTGAACATCCAATTTTCTTCATGCTTACTCAAGAAAATTCTTCAACAATGGCTGCACAGTAACAAGAAATATGCAAGCTGTGAGAGCAGCAAGTATCCAAAGCATGACATTGACGTGACTTCCATTCAGAACCTCTTGCATTCACATGAAGAAAATTTGTTTTCAAATATTTAGTGGGATTTTTTAGAGCCAAGGTCTTTTTCTAGTCAAAACTTCTTAAAAAAACACAGAGTCTGTTTCATGGACTCCTACTAACATTGTTGGTTAATATTCCTGTTTCCGATCTGACCTATAGAAGTCTGGTTTTGGACAATTTGTGAGGTCATTGTGAAATTTTGGTAGCAAACTCATGATTCATGAAAATGTTTAACACTGAACTACAATTCCTTCCATGTACATAACACAATTTAATTTAAATAATTGCTGCGTTCCAAGTATTCATAGCATTTAAATTAATAAAAGTAAAATATTCCATTCTAAAAGCTAAACATGAAAAATAATAACAGATTACCTAAGTCTTCATAAATATTCCCTGCTTCATTCAATAAAACTGAATGCTTGCAGCAGCATCAAGAGAAAGGAACATGAGAGAAAGAATGTCAAAACAACCTGAATCCTGTCAGATGTGTCACTCAGTTTACCTTTGCTTGTGCAAAGACTGAGATAGAGAAAGAAAAAAAGAACACTGTCTGAAGATGAAAGAATTCAAAACATATTAGATGTTACAAAATTGATATTAATTTAATTAAGTTTGACTTGTTTTTTCTAAATTTAAAAGTCTTTAAATGCAACAGAGTTTCTAAAGCACCTAGCAGATAGGCCAAATCACAAGTTGGTAGAATTCCCTAGAGAATAAAAAAGACACTGAAGAAATATTGGCTTCATCTTAGTACTTGCAACCAGCACTCACAAGCCTACCTCTCAATTCTCAATGCCGAACAATTATGTCACTCTTGTGGTTCTCTACAAGATCAGTCAAAGAGACAAGTGCATACAGGTTATGAACACAAATAAAGCATGCACCTAAAGACTTCAGACAAGAAATTATGTAACTCTATTTGTTAAGCAAAAATAGTACATGTTGGAAATAATGAATGTCATTCTAATCACCGTGAACCCCATTGACTCTTATATGACGCAGCTCATCTTAAAAGAACGTTTTCTATCTCACATTAATTTCTTAAATTGGATGCTTAATTTCCTCAGCTCTACTCATAACAAAATCGCAGGACCAGCACGAAATGAAGCGATGGCCGGATTCTAGATGACTGTGTTCAGTCCTTCAGGTAGACAGTCTCACATGTACTTTCTGGACCTTTGAAATCAAACAAAGGCCAAAGTAAACAAAGAATCCTTTTGTACTTTCAATCAAATTTCTGCTACTCTCTTTCAAATGTAGCAAATCATCATTCACCCCTTGCAGTCTTCCCTTGCTGCCTCAATTTCTTTCTTACTACAGAACCCAAATATGTAGTAGCAAAGCATCAAGATATCCCCCAGATATTTTGTAAACACTTCTGTGGTTTTATTAAACACTTATTAAAATTCCTATTCATTGTCTGCAATAAGAAGGGGAACAACCATGGTAAATGGCTTCAAATATCCAATTGTAACAACCACATATGCAGTAATTATGTTATTATGTACTGACATTTTGAATATTAGATTTTTTTAACCTCCTGGAGACGGTTAGGCTCCTTGAAGGTTTCAAATGGGGTGACATAAATCCTACTACCTACTTACCTTTAAGTAGGAAACAACCGACAAAGCAGAAGAAGGAAGCTAAAGGTAGAAGTCTTTCTCAACTTAAATGTACCATTCTAAAATTTTTAAGCATCTTTCTTGATTGGACATAGTATACAGATCGGGCAGAAACAAAAACCTTAGACCATTGTGAAGCGTTGTTTTATCCAAGAACATAGGTGGTCACTTAAAAATTTCTGTACAGGTTTGGAGGTTTGAGAGAAACTGCCAGGCTTTTGAAAAAAGTCTCCATTCTTACACAGTGACTTTTAAAATATGGTCTACATCGTATTAATGAGTGACAATGGAATTTGAGAAATCTGGTGCACATGTGCTTGCAGTGCTTTATATTGAAAGCACAGAGTTTGTCAAACTCTGTAGAGCGCTCTAATCATAACGTCTGGAGCATCAGTCATTGTTACCTTAATTCTATCATAAGACATATGGGTAATCCTTTAAATAATGTAAGTAATTATCATGAATTGAGTTGGAAATCCATAAAGTACTTATGAATCCATATTTGGTACCAAATTACTTCATCAGGTTTACATTTTAAAATCACAAGGAATTATAATAATTTGCACTGGCATGTTGATGTTGCTACATGAGATCAAGTTACAATAGTGCTTTTTTTTATAAAAAAAAAAAAAGTTATTACAGAGTGTCTGAGACGCCTGGCAAATTTATGTCTGCATTTTATTTATTGATAAAGCACAAAACTCTTTTCCACTATATTAGTATCCTTGTGGGAAAGGACAGGCAAGTTAATTTTTGCAATTTTCCACTAGTTTTCAGGATAACTCTTTAAGTCTGCATGACAAGAACTGAACAGGTCTGTGCAGAACCCACGTCAGGAGCTCCTAGTCAGAGCAGCATACACAGCGTCCCACCAAGAAATCCATAAACGCTTAGTTAGGGCATATCTGATTCTTTCCCTCTTTTGACCTTACTGTTTAAAGTTTGGGAATAAAGTCACAGCAAGAGTTGTCCTGAGTCCATGTGTGCCATACATTGAATTAGGGAAGCTGGCATTGCAATGGGCGATCCTTTGAGACAAGAGGTTTTTATCAGAAAGCCTGTTTCTGCTAAATGGACTACATATTTTGGTGTTGCTGTAAAAGTCTTTTTAGCAATATTTTCACATTTCAGCCTATGAAAAGTGCCTGGCAGCAAGGTGGAAAAATGCTGCCACAAAGAAAGCCTAGCTAAATCTATTTAAAAAGGAGAGAAATAGAGCCCTTCCTGCTGTGCTAATGTGTGTGTAATGTGTGCATGTGAGTACAGCACTGCATCTGACACTTTCTATTTCATTTTCGTAATCACAGTATTAGATTAGTTCAGTGCCCTTCCCAAGGGAATTGCAGGACTACAATAGAAAGCCGGGTAGAAAGCGCAAGACATCAAGACTCTACACAACGTGGAGTGGCGGACCACAGCCACCTTCTCTGATTTTCAGTATCTCTCTCCCTTAGTTTTCTGCTTTCCATTTTTTTCACTACCACGTGAAATTTTCCTGATTTTTATTGTTGCATCCAAATGCGCCTGTTCTGTTTTTATCCACTGTTTTTACATTTCTAGTGTTTTTCTCTCTCCATCATTCCCAGACAGGTTCCAAGCCTTCAGTAAGCTGTAAGATTACTTTGATTTGTAGCTCTGTATATTATCTGAATGAGAGTTTCATGTTCTTCTGTGCTCTATCTGAAACCTTCTTCTTATTAACTCCTGGAAATCCTGTGGTTTTTTTTTGGTGTCCACTTTCAACTCCTTTGTTTCTTTTCTGCACAAAAGCCTTCATTGGCCTTAGTCACCCATTATACTTCCACATAATTTACTTAGCCTCTTTCTTCTTGTTCTCTTTGTGCGCAAAGCTCAGCTGTTTTCTCCTTTCAGAAACAGTGCTATCCTTTGATTCCTCCTATCCCTTCAGTGCCAGGGCGCGTCAGCCTTCAAACTTTGCCAATGAGGCTGTGGTTACACCGTGCTAACTAAATCCGGTGATTTCTCTCTGTGCTTTTCTTGCCTCTACCAGATTCCTTCCATTCTCTGCACTCTTTAATTCCCGAAGCACTCCATGATCCACGCCTGTCTGTGATGGAGCAGGCTTTTAAATAGGAAACTCACTCCTTTTTGTATCCTTATTCTCTGCTTTAAGTGAATAAGGACCCCTAGTCCATGCTTCCAAATCTTTATTTCATTTTTGCACGGTCCTTCTTTCCACACCTGCAACAGCTGTCAGTCTCCAACTGTTCAGTCTATATCCTGACGGCACATTACAATTCTCATCTTATGCCTCCTTATGTCGCTATCAGGGCGGGGACTCTTGGAGTTAAAAATGGCTCATTCTGTGTCTGTGTTACTCACACTGTGCCACCACTTTGGAAGAATGATTATTTTCTCATTATTATTTTGAAAGATATGGTTTTCTCTTGAATGTTATTTTTATCATTCTGTTCGATAGTTTCATGTAATTTAACCATGTGTTTTGTAGCCCTTACATCCATGGCAAAAAACTGTGATTCATAAATCGAGTTTATATTTTTACTGCAAAAATCAAGCTGAGAAGGCAAATGATGGAAAACCTCATTAAATATCCGATTTTCTTTTTCAGTTAAAGAATTCATGGAAATCAACACACATTGTTTATGTTTTTCTACAATGATTTCCTGATTTTACAAAGCTTGCTTTCTCTGATTAAAACCTTTTTGGGGTGGGATAATCTATTTTAAAATAGCTGCAAAAAATAACTGTTTGATGCCAAGACTCTAATTCAAAACTATCCTCAGGACAATTAAATAGAATGGACATAGAGGCGGCCACAATGGTGAGAATACACCATTAAATTTCTGGGCTATTTTCAACTGGCTGCTGTGCTGCTTTATTCATTACAAGTGCAATGACGTATTAGATTACTGCGGCGATATTTACAAAATAAGAGTGGGCATAATAAGCAGTGGATCTGAAAACATCCTCTGTGTTGTTCTTGCTAACAATGGGCTCAGCTTGTAATCACATGTCAGGAAAAGCAGTCATCCCAAAATGGTATGAATCAATTCTGACTTCCTGCCCTCCTCAATGAAAAACAACAGAAAAAACAAAAACTTCTGACAGTACACGTTAAGCAGTTGACAAACAATGTTATACAAATCATGATATTTAAAGACAAAAGGTGTTCCAAACAGATCCCCTAACAACTGCTTATTTCACAGCACAGGAATTCATAAATATATTTCCACATTTTATTTACAGTATTTTTCCAGAGTTTTCAATTGCACTAAGTTAAAACAGTAGAAAACTGTTTCCTGTAGAGGAGTTGTGTCTCTAAACTGATTTTTAACTAGGTGTTGACAAACATAACCTATCTACCCGTTGCCTGTTGCCCTGCACATCGTTTCAATCAGATAAATGAGGAATTACCCTTTCTTTACTTAATGAGTTGTACACAAGCACAAAGAGGTTGTTAACTATTTGATTGAATGCATTTGGGTTTGTGGAAAATAAAGTGAAAAACAAGAGTGAAAGATGGAAGACAGTACTAATATCTGAACTCAGCCAGTCTCAGGGCTATTTACACACTAAGAAAAGATTTGTCACAGCCCTGATCTTTTTAGGATGGCAACTCCCATCCGGTGTTGCAAACTTGTGTGGACTGCAGCAGTCCTTGGGCCAAGCACACTTGTGAGAGTCTGACTGATGCGATCACCGTCTGGGACCCAGAGCCAGTCAAGCGCAGCAGAAGGCTCTTCCATGACATAATTTTAAATATCTTTTTCTTCTCATGTACCCAAACACTTGGTCTTCTCCTACCTAACAATGTTGTTTTTTCTGTGTAATCCTTATTTATTTATATTTGCAACTACAGAGCATGATTGTTTCTACATCATGAAAATTATATTTCTGAAATATTTAGTATCCATATTAAGACAACCCCAAATGGACAAAAAAAATATTTGGGGGCAACACTGAGCACTGCAGGGCCTTGCATGTGCCCAGCAAATAGAATGACAAGTAGACAACAACTGCTCCTTGAATGAAAGTGCCTATTTCAGCTATTCATTGGTTGGTCATCATTTGTTGGTTCTGGTCTGACGAAAATCAGATACGTGATTTAAAATACAACAATACTGTTTGACTTAGAGAAGGAAATCCTTTTCTAAAACAGGAAAACAAACTCAGGACTCCAGGCTGTTTCTTTCAATTGAAGCCACATGATTTTTACACTTCACACAAGAGCTATGAGACCAAATCAGGCTTTTAGAGTGGTTAAGTGATGCACTTTGCCACAAGCAGCTCTACACACTCCAATTTCGCCATACAGCAGTATTATGAGTTGCTGAGAACTACATTCAGCATAAAACAATCTGTGTAGGTTCATTTTTTTTCTCTCTCTTTTTTTTTTTAATGTGACTTTGACTTGAGGTATTCCAAAATAAGGGCATTGAAAGTTTTGCAAATTGTCTAGCATGTCCTTAACTTTTGATGTTTCCTCATTACGAATTTCTTTTTGCTTATCCATTCAGATCACCCTCTTACAATCCTCTACTGGATTGACAGAGAATCCTACACAATCAGCTAAAGCCAAACCTCAGAAAAGGTTGACTGGTTGTGACAACAACAATAAACTATTGCAGAACCTGATGACAAGTAGTCCAAATGAGATCCAACTGTCTGATGACAAAGTAGTCCGCAATGGCTGTCAGAAGATGTTTTGTAATTCTCTGATGACACTACAAAGAAATAACACCCAGTCAGAAACTGGTATAATTGCTAACATGCTGCTGCAACAACACATTCAAATGTAAAAGTGGCCATACATCTTTATGTACAAACATTTCCTACTACATTATACAGATATAAAACTGTTGCAATGGAAGCTATTGAGGCTTGTAAAAAGAAAGCAGACCATATTATCTGGTATTTTCCATTTTGGACATATTTTTTTACTTAGTCTGTAGAGATGTTTATATTAAAACATTTTAAATATGAAAGAAGTTTTGGGCTACAGACTATAGTAGTTCCATAAAAAACAAATTATTTTTCCATTTACACAAATTTAAATTAATATTGAAACAAATAGTTGTGTTAATTAATTCTTCCTTGCTTCAAAAAAAGCAGACCCTGTAATCTACTATGGACATATTTTTTGTGGCTGCTTGGCTGGCACCCCTTTGTAATTACTTCTCCGATATTTCTCTTTGCTTCTCCCTCCCTTTTCTCTGTTTCAGTTTAAACCTTTCCAGTCTACTGGAACTTGTAAAGGGACAAGTGGGTATTGGAATTTCTATCATTATAAATTAAAATTGTGACGCAAAGCACATACATCATTTATTACAAAATTAACTACAATACACCTAAACATCATGATCTGCCTGAAAGCATGACAGAGAATGCACAAATCTCAGTTTTTCCATGCCCTTTCATGCAGCCATGCAGACTTTGTACCTAAACCCTGACATAACTGTAATCTCTCACTGAGTTGACAGAACAGGAATGCAAGATCCCTTCTAGAGCCAGTGTTTGCTTGTCTCAGAACTTTCTACCCGCTATTAATGAATCTCAACTCAGACACTTGAGACCCAGATCTGAGCAAATTCATCAGGAAGAAATTTGCAGCCTCTCACACAGTCTCTTCCTTGGACCCCAGTTCACACCGTTTACTTCAGTATACTCTGTTATATGTGCAAGGCATCAGAGTCATTTCTCTGTTCACTGCTCTTTCAAAAATATGTCTTCAGCCATTATTCCTTCCGGATCTCCTATTACCTTGCTCTTTCATGGCTGAACACATGTTTATGTGGCATCTCTTGCCCTCTTCATCATCTGCTTTGAACTAACAACTTTCATCTTCCGCTTCACCACGTCTCCAAACAGTCATAGGAATCTTTGTCTTGTTTTATCAATACGCACCTCAAGAAAAATCACCTTTCCTCATTATAAATAATACCAATAGCAGAATCACCCAATCCGTCTTCCTTCATCTCATCCTGTTTGTTTGCACCCCAGTGGCAGGACATCAGCCAGCATCGCTATGCCTGCTGCAATTGCAGAACTCCAGGTAATCCAAGCTCAATTAATTTTCAGCTCATGGCTCAGTCCACATTGAACACTTCACACCCGCATCAGGATTGTGTGTCCTTCTGTTCCCCATACATACAGCTCTCTCCTTCTCCCTTCCTTCTGTTTCAGTGTGAATGCTGAAATTTCTTCCTATCTGTCTTTTCTCGATTCTCTTTTCAATTTGCCTGCAGTTTTCCTCCATGGAACTCTTTAGTGTGAACTCTGTGTGCCTCCCTGTCTTTCTATCAAAGCATGCTTATCATCTCCGAGGTCAGATTTCTACTCTCTGGTTATTAATACCCATTGATTCTTCCAGAATATTCCTCATGTTCAGTCATATAAGAGGAGAACATGAAGTCAGACCCATTGCATCTGTTTAAAGCCCAGGGCAAATATCTTATACTATTGTAATTGTTTACTTGATGCAACTACAGCATAATCTCTGAATTGTCTGAACCACTTACAACGAGTTAGCATTGATTTTGCTGTCTGATAAGAATAGTTCCAACTTCTGATTCTTTTTTCCTTTAGGAAAAGATTACTATAGTGAGGTGCTGCATAACCTTCACTGGATAATAAATGCTAATTTCCATATTCATCTGCATTAAATATACTTTTTTCAGAGTGCCACAAATATGTCTTGATATCAAGTTCAAACTAAGAATGAACTTAAATAAACCAAAAATTATAGAAGACAATACAGGAGTGAAGAAATTCAGAGGAGGTAAGAAAACAGATAATTTGTTCTGCAAAACTGATTTTTTTAATGTAATGCCTAGAGACAGCGCAGCAACATACAGTTAAATGACAGATGTATCACCCACTACACATTCATAAATAAGACGCAACTTTTACACACATCTGTAAAGATAGAATAAAAAAAATCTTTCCCATCCAGGAAAATTAGAATATTAACTCGTATGAACGGCTGGTCTTTTAGCTCTTCTCATTAGAAGTGTAGTAGAAATGAAAAGTTTCAATTTACATCAGTGTAAGATTACCAATGTACGCTTTTTTTACGCCTTAAAAGTGAATCTATGTTATACTTTGTAAGTTATTAGAATTATGGATAAATGGTGTAAATATTACTTGTGATGATCTTTAAAAAAAATACAGATTTGATAAATAATGCCTAATTAATAAACACACCATTATTCTGTCTATTGAATACTAATAATCCACCATCTTTTTTAGAAAAGTCCAATTTTATTTTATCAGCCTTATCACACGTAAAACTTGCACAAATGTATGATCATGGGACAGAAATAAGATGGATGTTACCTCTTAGTGTGTAAAGATATTATCACCACTCCTCTAAGAGATTTATGGACCCATCTAATGGAAAACCTGTTTAAAAGACAAATGCCGTGAAAAAACAGTCACTCAGAATTCTAGCACTTTGGAACTCTTTTGGGAAAGCACACAGCCATTCACCCATAATAAATGACAACCTAGAAGCGAATACCAGATATATTTCAAGTGTGACCACTAAAGGACACAGCTACACAATACATAGAATTGTATTAGCAGAATGAACATTTTCCAGTAAACCACATCAACAACAGGAATCTTCCTTCATCAGCGCTTTCCAAATCTTTGAAAAGGAATAATCCAAGCATATGAAACTCTAGGTACATTGTAAGCAGTAAGAATTTTCAAGCCAAATAAACATAACAATCCTGAGGAAAACCTTTTTCACACAGTTGATGAGGTGTCGGTTATTCATCATTCCTCATACTAGCAATCAAAACAGCGTGTCTCATTTGAGCTACCAGTCTAGGCTAACTGCAAAGGTACCTCCAAAGTGCAATTTGTTATATCCTGAAATAGTCACAAAAGAACTGCTCTCTTCATCTTTCTCTCCCTCTGAGGCTAGCCAATTAATGCATACTAAAAGCTGAGTTTTTGAAATAAAACCAGGTGATATTATCCAAAACATTGTACAACTCAGTACTCTAGATAATGAAAAAATAGCAAGTGAATAAGTTAGATTCAGAAGTGAATGTTTTTGCTTGTATCTGGCAAACTAGCCATGGAAGTGCAAAGCAAAAATCTTAGTTCTCTAATAATTGTGGATTTTATATAAAAACTGTCCATAAATATCCTTCCTGTATTGTCACACCACTGTGGTACAGCAGAACCACACCGAACATTCTGGTCTCCTGCTGCGTTTGACTGATGTTCACTTTTACCATTGTACATAGACAATACGGACACTGAAATTATCATAAACAAGCAAGATTAATTAAACAAATAACAAACCCAAAATTAGCCATCAGTAAAACCCAATCAGGCAAAATTTTTGCTTTACAGAATTTAATTCCATTAGTTTTACCAGCTTTGTTCCTCATCAGTTTTTTATTTTTGCCCCCTTTTTTTAGACTTACTAGCCTGGCTATGGTGTATATTAATACAAAGCATTCTGTATATGAATACACAGAATGTGTGTCTGCTCATATGCTTATGCAATTGGTATTCTCTCTCACTGACTCTGGCCGTCCTTCAAAGCTTTTGAAGCCATTATCCACAAATAAGCCCCCTGCAGACAGAGTTACTTTCAGAGATGTTAATGTTTATAGCTTCATGAAAAAATATACCAATGAGAATCGCTCCTATCAGTGTCCCGAAAGGTTGTGGCTGTCTCTAGCTTATAGACACTTGGAATCTAACCACAAAACACTGCTCAGAAAGAAAGTGTACTTCAGTGGCTCACTGTTATCGCCCTACTAGAATAAAGTCTACACTGCGTTTAAATTCTCTACTGCTGTGAATGCCTAAGTGACTACAGATGCACAGCCTCATAGAATAACACACGCAGAATAACCTACTGTCTTCTGAAGCAGCCACTCAAACAGGGTAGACTGGCCACTCAAACAGGTTGCTTGAGCCAGCACCCACAGCAGCAATGAAAGCTCAGAGTCAGTCTGTTATAAATATCTTTTCAGCACAGACTGGACTGTCGTGTAGGCAAGCACACATCACATCAAAATCCACCATAAAAAATCATAAAAAAAACTAATATATAGAAGCTAACTATATAGCAATTTAAATCAACAGCTAAACAACAAGAACAGAACTACCTACAAACAGAATTCAACTCTTCTACTAGCCAACCACCCATACACCCTTGCAGTTCAAGAACTTCTTTTCCTTAAAGCACAGGAAAAGCTGCAATCAGGACAAAAGATCACTTAATCCTCAATACTAAAAGAAGAAAAGAGTAAATGCCAAAATTCTAACCATTACTCTTCTATCCTATACACCCTATGACACGCATACAGCAGATCTGTATTTTCTGCCCCATCTTTCGCTTCCTCGTTTTCTTGCTCTCGAAATAAAAGGTGGAAAAAGAAGGGGGAGGGGGGGAGCACCATCTTGTTAAACTATATTTCCTTTTCCTTACTTTTTTTATAGACCAAGTGTGCTTAGCACTAAAACACCAACATCTCCTTGCACTATGAGTTTAGAACAGCTGTAGCCACAGCATAAGTGCCCTTGAACTGCTGAAATTTTCAAGTATCACAATACAGAAACACTGTGCCAACAGCTTTCTTCTGATCCTCTATAAATCACAAAGCCCTCAAACTTTTCTCTTCATACAGGTCTGTACTGCTTGAAGCCAGCTCCAGCATCTCATATGACACTGCGCATTGTTTCTTTTCATTGTGCCTCAAAAAAAAATAAAGGTGATGCACCTGTAGAAGTCATTGACTCTTTACTTGACAATAGGCTAGACACCCAAGCCATACTCATTTCTTCATAAATTCATTTCAACAAACTGATTTCTTCCCAAAAAATTAAAAGCACCAAATATTGTGACACAAAGCTAATCAACTCTATAGTTGGTATCTTGATCTCTGCAGATCAACTTCCCACAAATACATGTAGCTATTGATTTGTTATGGCACACATTTTGGGTGTGGAGGGTAGTTAATCACATCTGACATAGTGACAAAAGCTTCAGATCTGAATCATTATTTTGTTTGTTGTTTTTTTTACAGAAGACATTTTGTTTCATTAGCTTTAGAACGCCAGATAAGTCTATTAAATGATTACATTTACTACGCCAAATGTCGTTTAAAAAGGGCAGAGAAGGTCACACTTGCAATCACCTGTGGAAAGTGGTGCTGATGATCCCCAGCAAAGATCCAGGAAAGGGAAAGGGAAGCAGAAGTCAGTTACCAAGCCCAAGTGTTCGGTTCATGCAGAATGGCAGGCTGTAGATAAGCTTGTCTTTTGAAAGTTGAGAAGTATGTAGTAATTACACAACCTCCCAAGTCTTGGCTCTCTGTAGCCATTCCTAACTATTGGAAGCTTCTCCATGTCCAAAAAACGCAGGAAAGAAAGTTTTAATAATAATTTAATAATAAATACTGCATATAATAATAACAGTATCTATTAGAATAATAAAATATTCATTTAAAAGGCACCATTTTTGCAGTCTTAGAGAGGGGAAGCCTTCCATCACCCCCATTAACACAGCTCATTTTGGAAAACATGAGGTTTTTCACAGAGCATGATCGGATAATAAATAAAATTACTACACTAATTCAGGAAGCAATACACAATGGTAAGCATAATTTGAACCACTTCTGCATTGCTCATACACTCAAGAAAAACAGCTAGATGTCATTGTGTACAGCTCAGGGGAAACATCTGTTCCAACTGCCTTGGTCAGCAAGTAAAAAGGGATATTACTGAAAATCTCTGAATGCTTTTATGCAAATAAGTGGTGTATTTTCATGTTCCATATTATGTTTTATTCTGATTACTCCAACTAATGAAGCATTTAACAGAAATAGAAAGTGACTGGAGACAACTGATAAGAATGTTACAGCCATGAGCAGGATTCTATAGCCTTAAAATGTTAGGATTATTTAGCCTGGAAATAAATAAAATGAGCAATCACAGGGTAAGCATACACCATAAAATAAAATGGTATTAAGGGTGTAAATTGAATACTCCTATTTGCTCGCAATTTGTGCCACTTTTCTTAAACTTCAACTGTCTGGTCTATTTAGGTGTTGTGATATGAGAATCTATTACTCTAAATTTGAACCATGGCTGCCATAATGAGGCTCATAGATGGTCACTAGGCAATTTCATAACAAACAAAAATAATCTTATTTACCCTTTGTCCTCATAAAACAACAAGGAGACCATTAAATTTAAAAGGTAGCCCATTTTAAAAGGAAGCACCCCTGTAACATAGCCCTAAGTGTGGCTTTTCAGTGGCTGGTGTGTCTCTGGGAAGGAACCTTTGCTCACTCAGGAAGGCAACAGACCCGAGAGCAGGTTACCCTCCCGCAGGTGGCTCACCCAGCTCTGCTGCAGCCCACTGCTTTGACATGAACACAGGCTGGCAAGAGGACAGCACTGCTCTGCAAGGGACACTTCCCCTCACCACTGGAGCACTTGGGACACTGCAGTCTCAGCCTGCTGGTGCAAAAAGTGGGGATGAAGACCCCCCCTGTTTCCCCCCTCCATCACAACCACCCTGCCTTTGTCACAGTGACAAACAAGCATCACCAAAGCATGGAGCCCCAAATATTTCCAGCTAATGCTCCAAACATTTTGTGCCATACATCATTGTTTTCTCCATGCACCTTTCTGGAGAATTCAATGCTGGAAACGATCAGAGATAAGAATCTAAATGACAGTGGTCCCAGATTACATGTTTCCAATTCACATTTCCATCAGAATAGGAGATTCTGAGTGATGAAAAGACCTGATTATTTAAGTGTTAAACTCATAACTACAAGGTAAAAATGAGGCAAAGAATTTAGGAGGATTCAAAAGGCTTAGACTCTGTGACAAGTCAAAACTGCCACAGTTACACATGGCAGACAGACCCCTCTCTGTGAGAGCAACAATGCATAGCTCAGACAGACTGACTCACTACCTCAATGGACAATCTTCTCTTGGGGTCACAAAACATGCTACTTTTATGCTTTTTTACAGATTTACTGAACAGTGGAGGCAGTGTATGGGTGTTGGCCGTTTGGGCGATGGGGTCAAGGGGTGGGTGCTTGGACGGTGCTTGTAGGCAGACTAATATGAAGCAGAACACCTGAGACAGCAAGTATTAAATGGTGAGCGAGAATGATCAAATTATCTTCCGCTTAATGGTAATTTAAATGGCTTCCAGTTATTTGTTTTTCAGTTGGTAGAAAAATCTATTCGCTAGTAAGCATCGACTAAGATTGCTTTCCATTAGCTGTCTCGTGGAGGAGCACTGGCACATACTTTTGGAATGTGGATATGTTCGGGAACAAAAAGCCCCGTCTTGATTTACATGTTTGGGCACAATTAGTTCCTTGGACAGCCTCACGGAACATCCGATACCTCCAAACGCAATGTAATTATAGTGGAGTAATTCTAGATGCACCTATTTGACAGTTGGAAGAAAGTTGTTACTTATAAAAAAAGGTCCTTGGTCATACCTCGCACTGGATAGGGAATCAGATACATACCTGTTTTGTCATTTCTTTTAATCTCCAGTTTGAAGCTGTTCGCAGCTCATGAATCATATCGGAGATTTGGCAAGTATAACAAAGGGTGCTGTAGACAAGGCGTTGATTCTCATACTATACTAAATCAAAAATTCTGTGTGTGAGTGCACTAAAAATAAACAAGCAGTTGAGTAGTGGTCCGTGCTTAGCAGACGTAGGATAGACATTTTTAAAAGTCGTCCCACGCTTTTAATCAAGCATTTGTTCTATATAGAATAATAATATAAAGAATATTTTGATATGTAGATCAGGGTTCCCAAAAACTATTTTCACTCCTTACTCTGCTCATCACATGAATACTTCCCATCAAACTTTATTTATTACAACTAGTCTGAGGAAGAACAGTCAATGTTTTACCTATCCGGTAAAATGTATTCTGCAGTGTTTTTGAAGTGGCCTCTCTCACCAACTACTTAAGATTCTCAATTTATACTTTTGAAGCACAGATTGCCATGTTGCTATCACTCTTAACACTTCTTGTGGAGCTCATTAAAGAAGATGAAATATTTTTCCCTGTCAAGATGTGATAGGCGAGATTGTATCATAGCCATAAAAAGAAATCTGATAGGCAGTCAGTATGCCCTGGTTCTTCTCAAATGATTCAATACAGGAAAATATCAACTCCCCACTATTTCTGGATTTAATGTATTCCACATCACTTACATATAAGGATTATGAAAAATCCATTCATCGCTATTTTCACCTAACAATTTTTTTTTCTTTTAGTTTATAAATGACTGCGGAGAATAGGTCTGTAAATGCAGTGATGGCTTTTTTGACTTCCAGTATAGAGGTTCTCTAGATTCTTGATCAATACATAACACGCTGAATTAAAACGTTGGACCCTTTGTACTACATCTAGGTGGCTATGGTGTTTGCTATAAATATTACACTCATAGAAGTAATCAGAGGAAGCATTAGTGTGTTCAGATAATGGATGTAGTAGATTACCTTAAATTATCAATGAGGAGTCATTAAGTTAAGTAATCAGTATTTGATGATAAAGATTTAAGCACAGAGTTCTGGTGGAATTTTTCACAATACTGGAGATTTGAATATGAAGGAATTAAGACAAAGTGCATAATAATTGGATAATAGTATTTAACATGCAATCTTTGAAACGTGTTAAACAGGTTTAAGTGAGATAGTTTTTTTTCTTCTGACTCCAACCGTGTAATAATAGGGAGAAAACGAAACACAGTACAACTCCCCATAAAATACAGAGCAACATAAACAACTCATTTCAATTCAAATCTGGATCCAGCTGGAAGCCTTTAGTATTTAGCACTGAGCCCAATTCAACACATGAACCAGCAAGGCAGAAAGTGTTCTCACAGCATTTGCAGTTGTTATTGGAAATCAGATGGTGCTTCCACAAGGCCCTTTACAAGTTCTGCTTAATGAAAGTATATAGGTGCTAGGTAATGTTGAATGGTAAATTATAACTGGTCCCCCATAATGCGCCTGGCTGTGGGCCATTAGGGGGGGTATCCTGGGCTGTAAAGTCGTTCATTGACCAAAGCGTTTCCTTGCATGATTTAACTTGCTGACTTACCTGTAAATGGGTGAGTTATTGCCAGATAGCTTTCGCTGTTACCTCTACAGATTCTTGTCATTCTACATCCCTGAAAGATAAGAGAAAAATTGCACATGCTAACTTGAAGGATCCTTGAAATCTAAAAATACTGACATAAGTTAGCAACTGAGAAACAAATCCCTGAACAGCCCTAGAGATGAGGGAGAGGGAAAAAGATCTGCGGCAATCCAGCAGCTTGGGATGGAAAAACAACCAGTGTTTTAGAATAACCTAGCAGATGTGTTGGGGAGCAAAAGCATTCCAACAAGCAGAGAGCAGCTTGCCTATAAAGCCACAGCCTATCTTGACTTCAGGGCCAAAAAGAAAAACTGACTCACATGCCCCTATTTACTGGTTTGGACCCTCACCTACACAGATACTCATATTTCTCCAATTCCCATCTGCCCATTGCTGGCAAGCAGCTGAGGAAAACAGGCACAAGGTAAAAGTTGTCTGTGCAGTCTTTCAGCACAAGCCACCAGGAGTGGATGGATGTGACAGCACGTTCCTCCACTCCCAGCAGCAGGCCCCTTTCCACCACCAGCACAGAGGCACATCCTCCCTCCTCTGGCTTATCAGATAGACAATCCCAGCACCAGTGACTCTGTTTTCCCTGCAGCTACATGGTGCACATTGTGTATTAGACAGCAGCGCTTCCAAATTGCTCAGCACCAAATATTTCTTTCTGATTTATGACATAAAGGTATACTACCGATTACCGTAAATTTACAGTGGGTATACTACCATTACTGTAATTTACAGTGGTCTAGAACAAAACAAACTAAATTAGTTTCTTAGAATGACACAAGAAAGACCAGTAGGGATTTTCCAACTTGTTATGTTCTATTTTAATCCCAAATCCATCTGTCTTCTTTGCAAATTGACATTATGTATACAATGTTAGTCATTTATATCCAACACCTTACTGCTTAGCCGAGGATTCCTGAAGGTTTTCTTGCAAAATACTTAACTGCCTGAGGCCGGGAGAAATAAAACCCTTTCTTTGTTTTCCAGCTATTCCTAATGGACCAATAAACCCTTCAACTCTGGTAAGTAGCTAACATACCCAGGCAGAGGTAACAATTATTCCCTGAAAAGGAACTGATCTATGTACATCAAATTCCAGCTTTCCTTAGAGCAGATGCCTGGGGGAAGGAAGGCACTCCAAGAACAATACAAGGTGTCATTACAGTGGGAAAATGTTATTCAGTAAAACTCATGGAAAAGAGAATCAAAAAAAGTACCTACTGACCATCTGAATTGTCATGAACAATGCCCCACCACCATGTCCCTAAAAAATCCTCTAGAATTTCTATTTTTCCTTTTTGACTGTGGATAGGTACTGTAGGTGACTGTTGCACTTGAATGTTGTATTATTTATTTAAACTTCATTAGTATCAGAGATGAAAGTTTCTGCTATTTTCTGCTGTCTCCACAAAAGGAAAACAGCCACCAAATCTCAGAAACCAACAGCAAAACAGGTGAGGATTAATGAGGGAATCAGACCAACCACGGGTTGGCGTTGTGTGACACAAGTTAGCTGGGCAGAGGCAGGACATGGGAGCGGACAGCACACATTGATAGACCTCGTCCCCGGGGTTCCCAGGAACTTGATGGGAGCATTTACTTGGAGAGACACAGCAGAACCAGACTGGCTGCATTTTAAGCATCTTTCTGAAAAGCCTTTCAGGGTGTCAGAGCTCGACTGCTATCAGAGTGGTCTCAAGGAGACAGCATGCCCTGGTGGCACACCATTCAGGGAACGCCGAAGACATTTCCACAAGTGGCTGAAATCCAAGCCAGTTCCCTAGAGGCGGTTATGCCGAAAGGGACAAGCCTCGCAGCAGCAAAACAGGCAGTGTATTTGCCTCAGTTGACCGGTGCTCATTGTCCTATACAGATAATGCCTCAATTTACAGCACATTTCTTTTTTTTTTTTTTCAGAAGCAATTAAGAGCACAAAACCCCTAGATGTTATCCTTTTCTCTGTCTGTGTCTCTTAGCTTTAATTTCCTCCCCCTACAGCATTTCTCAGCTCGAATTGCTTCCTATGGATCATGAAAACTTGTCTGATTCCAAGATGTTAAACAAAAGGAAGTGCTAAATGATGTCTCTTCTCCTCTGACAAAGAGCCATATTAGATAAAATATGTTCCTCAAAAAAAAGGAATTATTGTAGAAAAGTGTGACCTAAATATAAGGACATGTATGATAGCCATGTAACTGACACTGTGCTGGGTCCCGGTCTGGTAACATGCCATTCACTCTAACGATTACATTTTGTCTGAACAGGAACTCTCAAAAAAAGAGAGATCAGATTTGAAGATAACCTTGTTTCTGTCATCTATAAAAAACATTGCTAGTAATGGAGTACCAAATGTTACTCTACCACCCTTTCAAAACATAAAAATAAAGACAAAAATTGTGCAAATAAACTCCCTAGCTATTCTATGCTCTCTCTCCCCACTCCAAGGCATACTTTTAAACTCTGCAATCCATATCAATCTATGTGCAGCCTAACATCTCGTCAATGCTTTGTGTCTTTTTTTTTTAAATTTGGGTGTAGAACTTTGTGCAAGAAAATTTTATTAATCTCCTCTTTTCTGTAAAAAATAATATGATTTTGATATCTGATGAAGCAACTCTAAGTATAGTAAATTTTTGTACTTTTTTGTTTTTTTTTAAATAATGAGTTCAATGATATGAATATTCAACTGGAGACATTTATAAGCAAGATCGCACAGAAAGTACAAACCTGTATAGCTCCGCCGGCAGAGTAACCTAAAGGTTAGTGATGTGCTCAAAAGATTCCTAAAAATACGTTGTAATCACTAAGACAAGAATTCAGGGTGAATTGTAAGAGAAATGAGAAAAGTTTTTTGTAGGAGCTTTAAAGATCTTAAATGCACAATGGATCATAAAAATTTATAGTGATTATTGTCGACAGACATCAAGTTACACACTGTTCGGTATGCTGTTCATTTTCCTCAAAAGAGTCAGTTACTTCACTGCACTGTTGAATTTTGGGATATTGCGGTTTGAGCCAAATACACTACAGAGTCTGATGCTTAAGTACTCTCTCACTGTCGAGATGTTGTTATGTCTTCATCGTTGACGTACTTCAGAATGAATGTCTTTTAAGGCATTTTGTGTTTTTACACTACAGTAGGCTAGGTTACCAAATGCAGCTTCAATATTTTGTGTTGGGTAAAGACACAAACATGGGTCTGGAGAATTTCTTTCCTACGTAACTGCATGTGACAATCCCATGTTGTTGTCTAGTTTTCCCAGAATGCGAGTTTCTTTAGTTCCTCTGTACCCTTTTTATCAATAGGTGAGAACTTACAACTTTGCCTCCAAAGGCATCAAAAGAAGAAAGAGAAGACCAAGATAGCCTAGGGAATGTCACATTCCTTAGATCCATCAGAGGTTCTACTTATTTTATTAGAATTCTTTGGCAGCGTATAGAACGTCATCTTCTGGACGTAGTGAACATGTTTAAAGTGCAAAGTTTCCTAAAGATTGGTTCATTTGTTCTCAGAACTTCCTTACATATCTGTTTGCGCAAAGAACCTCTAAATTTTAGTTTTCCCTGACACAATACTATCGAATAGCCTAAAGGAAATCCTAATAGCAAAGTTGGTTTTCGATAGTCTTTGGTATAATACTTTACAGTACTTCCATCCTTAGGGTGACTAGCTTATTTCACAGTTATTCTCCTTAAATGCTCATTCCTCCATCCCTTCCTCATCCCCCTGCCCTCGCCACCAAAGCTCCCTGAGTTTCTGGTTCAATAGAGCATGGGAAGAAAAGTGTCTTTCTTTGACAATCACAGTTTCCCACAAAGCGAGGCTATTTTGCTATTGTGCTTTATCGACATCTTTTAAGGGACAGTACAGCCTCACACCTTGCCGAACCTAAACTTCCTGGCTGGAAAACTCTAGTGTTTAATCTATCAAAGGAATGATGTGGTCAAAAAGTGCTAAGATACGTGGAATTCCAGACCCGCTCAGATTCCTCACTTCCATTTAATAAAAATAATTTATTGAAATAAATGTCACTTTTTGGAGAAAGATTTGAAAATGTGTTTGCCAGTCTCATAAACCAAAAAGGAAGAAATGGAAAGACAATCGAATATCAAACTGTATTTGTTAACTTATTATTTAAGTTGATTTGGTTAAGTAACAAAGCCTTATGTAAGCCATGTGACATATCAGAACAGTTTACGTAGGGGGGAGGCCTCATATACTGATCTGACATACTACTGAGTAAGGGACTGAGCCCACCACTGTAAAAAAAAAACTGGGCTGAGAACTTCTCTGGTTCAGAGGAAGGAGGTCAACGACATTTCTAATATAACCAATTACATCGTGCCACTTCATTGGCAATGAGGCAGCGAGGGACCTGCCTAGCCCTCACTCAGATTTGTTGGTGATTGACCCTGACATGCGTGAATAGCAACTAGCTTTTAACATCATTCAGTCGTCCTAGAAAGGCATTGATGCTCGTGGACTGATTCAAAGTTTTTGTGGATCTTTGCCATAGTGCTGGACAGATTGAGTCCTTTCTTCAATCACAAAACTTTGACAATATTCCTGCCTGGAAAGGATAACTGATGCTGCCTTTCATCATCACCACCACAGGCAATTCATCTTCCTTTTGATTCTATGGAGGATGCTCAGTGAAAATTCCATGAAACTCTGAAGCAATACCTGAATTCGGTCTGAGTGAACTGCCAATCTAAAAACAACTGATGTTTCTAGAAGAAGCACTTTTGACATTGTGAATGTTAGTTCGGAAAAATGTAATTACTAAAACGGAAATTGTCTAGTGGAAATAGGGGTCAATTCTATCTTTCATACAGCTGGATGTATGGTATGATAGCCACAATCTACTATCACCTATTACTCGGCTGTAACGAAAGAAGGTAGGCACAAACTTCATGAGAATATCCCATAATCTTTTCATTCTCCAGCCAAAAAAGAAATAATGAGTCAATGACAAATGTAACGTTATAGAATAAAAAGCTACCTAATAGTTGACCAACTCGTTCAATGCTGTGTTCATGAAGCATTAATAAAAAACTTTATTTTATCAGCTTTCTTTTATCATTTATATGTTGTGTTAAACATGCGGACGCAATCCAGGAGCATTTTTGGCATACATAATGGGATAACAACAACAGGCAGCAAGAAAGAAAGTGGCTCAGCGAGAGACAGTTTCAGTTTAAGATTTGGGCTTATCCCTGTGTTCCACAAGCTTGTTCCACAAGACATACTCCATATGCTTTGGGTGTGTATTACTATGTGGGGGCCTGAAAGAAAAGGCGGGAGCCTTTAATATCATGTTAAGCTAAAGTCAAAAGTGTGCCCAGAGTTAATTTGTATAGAGGCTACCTTAGATAGTGTTACTACCTCCGCCTCGATTTTACATGAGACAAATTTCGGAGGCAAGCAGCTGGGAGTTACAAATGGGACAGGTGCCTCAACCACAGGAAATTGACAGAATGTCGTGGAACCATTCTTTCGCCGAACATGCCTTCAATAACCCTTCATTCGAGATGACAGATGATCATCCCGCTTATCGTTCCTGGCTCACCACACGTCGTCTTGTACAGTACAAGCACTTAGTTAAGGGATGAGAAATTTACTCAGAAGTGTGAAGCCACGCATTGATATCCCTGCCCACTGCCGTGGAGACTGAGAGAAACCCAGAGCTCCATTATCATTGATTGTGAGGAAGAGGCAAGGGTCAAGTGGGCAGAGCAGTAAGCAGAAGCAGAGAAGTCTCAAACGCGCAGTGCACTCTGTGACGCCCTGGCAAAGGCTGGACTAAAACTTGCTACTGGTGTAGAGAAGATGCACCTTTGTTCCCAGACATCCAGAGAGAAGGACTGTACTCCCAGGACTGGCACTCTGATATGTACTATTCTATCCAGGACTTGTGATCAAGTGTAGTAAGTGAGTAAGAAAACAACCACTAGTTAGTTTACACGTAGAACTAGGATCCCACAGGACTCTAGAACCGCCCTTCTTGAGGAGATTATTAAGGAGGATGCCAATTCTTCGTTGCCACACTAAGGCACACAATTCCACAGTAACATCATGTGAAGCAGGACAAACTCTAATTTTATCCACTGCAGAGGTCCACACTTGCCGTAGAAATTCCATGCAGTAAAAGCGATTTAAAATATTGGGCAGAATTGTTAAATAGTACTAAATTACTGGTTTCGGCTGGGTGTGTCCTTGAGGTACTCCCCCAAACTCACCCATAATGGAGTACACGCATAAATGTACCTACGCTCGTTTGAGAGTTCTTCTAATCTCTTTTCTCAAACCCGACTAGTAGCTAATATTTTATTTATTCCCTCATAGATAAAGATGGACTTTCGGATGAAGGGCGACTTTATATATAAGTGGCACCATGGAGCATAATGGACTGGTTTAACTTCGCTTTCTAGCAAACTTCGCAAGTAGGACAAGTCTAATTTAAGATAGGAATACAGAGGTACACTGCAGTGCCCATGATGCTTGGTAATATCGAGCAGTAGATTAAGTTTTTTAATTCCATACTGAAAAATAATTTGGAAAGTCAAATTTGTTTTGATTTTGTGACAAGCAACAAAATGTGGGGGTTTTGTGGATCAAACTTTGATGACCTGTAAAGAGATGTCACACATGTGCGATGATTTTCCAGATCCAAAAATACGCTCCTTTTCTGCTCATAAAATTAAGAGTCACCACAACTGGGAAAAAAACCTTTCTTTCTTTCCATATAGCCATGACCTTAATTTCTCCAAAATTCTTTGTCACAGTTAGTCACATTTAGATCATCATTTTTGCAGATATCTAGTTCATTTCTCTTCTCACCAGCACATGTAAGGCAGTACTAGCGAGTGACATTTGGATCATTTGCAGCTTACCAACATGTAGCATGTATGACAATTTTGATAATGTCCCAGTAAGCTGGAACTGACTAAACAGCTGTCTAAAATCCATTTGGCTACATTAATATCAGAAAGTAAACTATTTAAACCGATCCTCTTCCTTGATGGGCAATAAAGTAAATACAAATCTCACAATATGAGAAGGAGATGGCGGTGGACGAGATGCATGAACGTGTTATAGCTTGGTAGCTGGGATTAACATGGCTTGTTGAGAACTTTTATGATGCGACTCATGGCCGCACTCACTCTCGCTGTGAGTCTAGAAACAAACAGTACACATTTCTCACCAGATACAGGCATTGAGTTGGAAATCGTCTATTTGTTACCCTCTCTGCCTTGCTATATTCAGCTTGTCACAGTTGGCTATCGCACTTAACAGTGATTTTTCTTTCCATTGTGCTCCAGCCTAGGACCTACAGTCAAACACAACCTTTTTTGGATTAGAGAGTTATGTGACTCCCCACTTCCACATAATCAGATATGCCCTTCACATTAACTCTAATAGCATCAAACTAACAAGAAGAAACACAAAGTAATGGCAAAAATTGACTTAATTTTCATTGTAGTTATTTACAAACTATGTCTGTCCTCTCTTTATCTTTGGTTTAGTCTCCAGTCTTCATTCAGCTGCAACTGATTGCCAACATATCTCTTAAAGTCTGCCATACAAAATGTTCCAAGCCTTAAAAACACAATACCCACACATAACCCCACCATTCCTAAAGCACTATGCTCCTCATCTGTAATTACAACTTAAAACCCTGAATTTTTGTCATCAAGAATGACTTTGCTTCACTTGGCAGGGTTGTGGAAGCAGAAAAGGCAATTTGCCTGTCAGGAACCTGGGCAAGAGCCATTCAGCACTTAACACATGACTTAAGACAGCCAGAGGTTGAAATGGCCTTGCAGGGACTGTTCTGCCTGGCAGCGTTGTTCTCTCCCTCCCACAGAGCCACTTCTTAAGCCTTTAAGTGGAAATGGGCTGTCTAGAGCTGGTGGAGCTCTCCTTCTGGCATTTCTTTACAATAGTAGGATCCTAAGAACAGGCTTCCTACAACAATTACACAAATATACATTTTTCTCATTAAATCGATTTTTAAAGGTATCTTTCAAGCTTTTCAAAAATCCCATTTAAAATCTATGTGATGAAAATTCTAGTTCTGCTTGTGAAAAAGCCCGACTGGGTAGTCCCATAAGCCATTTAGGCGAGAAGACTTTCTGGCTCTAGAAATCATGGTCTGATTGCACATTTTTCTAGTTGTTTTTTATATTGTCTTGGAATCATGCAAGAAGTAGCCATCCTATCACAAAACCAGTAATGGCAATAGATCAGTAGGGCCTATAAACATTTTTTTTTATTTCACCTCCACAGAGAGTTATGTTTTTAAGAGTTTCCTTATAGTTTTCTTCCAAAACCACTTTCTATTGGAATTTTGCACTTTTGTCCAAGTTTTCAATAACCCAGAAAGATTTTGCAACTTGTTTAAAAACTTGTTTTCATGCCACTCGCACATTAAATCTCATCTCATCTTGCCACACCACATCCCATTTGCAATGGGTACTGAATAATGACTTGCTGCACTTCCTCAGTGCTGGTCCATGGTGATGCCAGTACAAGAAAATATCTTTGGAGTATGTAAGACAACTTGTCCTGTTTGTGCTTCCAGTAAGAGGTAAGTAACCATCAAAGTGCAGAGGGATACACAATTCTATCATTACTTCTTGAATCATCAACAATAAAAAAAATAAGGAAAGAGTCAGTTTGGGTCATATCACATATATGTCAAATACACCCAACCTAAATGATGAATGATGCCTGTCTACATGACCTTTCTTCAGTATGAACTGGAATGAACAGTTTTACCAGAATTATTTATTAGGTAAGATCCCAACTATGTCTTTATCCAATCCATTGCTCACCCTCTGAAAGACACTTGTTTTGGTTCAACATAACAAAAAACAAAAGAAAAAAGAACAGTTTAACAAACCTGTATTCAGTGATAAGCACAATAATTCCCAGAAGCATGCAATGCAAGTTTTTTGTTTAATAGTCTCACTGATGTGGAGGAATAATTTCAGTGTAACAGCATACATATCCAATACCTGATATTAGAATTCAGTTCACATATTTTAAAGCTTAGCTTTATCAGGAACTAGTTTGCTTGTTTTTCACAAAAAGTCTTGATTAAATCAAGAAATTAACAAGCAATACAATTTTTTATGCTACTTTTTATGGACAAACCGCACATGAAAGTCTTACAGAAAAGGTTGTTGAAGGACTGTGTTGTCATATATTTAAAAAAACAAGAAATGGAGGGAAAGTTTTTCAAATGGAACAATGCAATGGTACTCAGAAAATACTTAAATTTATAATCTGCAATGCAGAATAGGGGGACCTACATAAAATTGCAGTTTTCCAGAAACAGGCCCTTCTTTTTGTGATAATCAGTGAAATTAGATGGGACCAAAGTAAGGTAACAAGTCTTCTCTCCTACCAGAAGAGGACGTTCTACCTTTATTTGAGTATATGCTCTGTGGGAGAGGCCAGCTGTGTGAGAAACTGCATGGGATGATGCATACATACGCCCAGGACCACAGGAGGGTGTCTGAGTCTTTTTCTGCTCCTTTGAATGTTAGATTGGTGATTACCAGGACAGAGCTTCCATTTTCACTTCATCAAAATCCAGATTCCATGGCGGCAAATAATCAGTTTTGGCCTGAAGTCCTATCTACAACCTCAAAAAACTTTATTGCAGCCATGTTCCTTATCAAAGAGGGGGTTCTGAGTTGGTCCATTCCTCATACAAGCAACCACTCTTCTGTTAGGAGGCAACAGATGGAGGGGAAACGCATAAAAGGTAATAGATTATACTAGTACACTGAATACTGACATATCACACAGTAAATATTCCACACATGTATAAATATGTATGTGTGTGTCTCCATATTTGTGTGTGTAAACATGTGTATGTTTTAATAGCACATGTTAGACAAGGTAACTTGCAGATTATTTTTCCTCCTTCTCAGTATTTTGCGGCTGTTTTCCTCAGAGACTGGCCACTTAAGGTTTCCCATTATGGAGTTTGCTGTAGCTATAGCTATAATAGAAATAGGACACAGAAATATGTAAATTGAGAGCCAAATCTGAACTTTCTGAAAGTCTGAGTTGTTAGTATATAAGGGTTTTTTTTAAGGCTCTATTATTCCAAGATCAGGGCCAGCTGCAAAGATTGGATTCATATCTAAAAGCCTATATTAAAATGCATACACTCCTTGGTAGAAAGAAGTTTTGAAACCTGTCAGTCTGAAAACAACACTCTATTTTTGTGCTGCGCGACAATTCAGTTACAGATTGATCCTATTGTGTTTTTTTTTGGTAATTCAAATATGATTGTTGGCAAAGCAGAAAGGGGTGGGGGATTTATAAAGAGTCACATACGTGGGAGAAAGAGAAAAGCTGTTCAGATTACATAATAATACCCTGAATGTCTTACTCTCACAAACCAGTATTAGTATTTTTAAAAAAGAAAATTAAAAAAAAAAAATAAACAAAAAAGAAGGAAAACAATGAAAGAAACAGCAGCTGTTTCTATGTGATGTCAGAGAACAGGTGTGATACAAATCTCCATACCAGCGCAATCATATTGATCTCCTGATGATGCACGCATGAAGCACATGTGCAAACCTTATCGACCCATTCAACATTTCATTTCCAGGAACACGGCCTGAAAATGCCTCTCTATAACTGAAAACATTATCAGGATAAACACCGTATTGGCCAATTACTAAAAAACATTCACAAACGGAACACAGGAAGGTGAGCCTGACCCTGCAGCACACTCAGCAGCCGTGCAGTGCCGAGCTGAGCCGAGCTGAGCCAAGCCGGGCTGAGCCGGGCCGCGCTGGGAAGAGCCAAGCGGGATTAAACTGAGCTGGGATGGATGAGCCGGGCTGAGCCGGGCCGGGCTCCCAGAAGGAATGCTGCACAGTCGGGCTGAGCTGAGCCGAGCCGAGCTGAGCCGAGCTGAGCCGAGCCGAGCTGAGCCGAGCCGGGCTGAGCTGAGCCGAGCCGGGCTCCTGGCAGTCGGGCTGAGCCGAGCTTAGCTGAGCCGAGCCGGGCTCCTGGCAGTCGGGCTGAGCCGAGCTTAGCTGAGCCGAGCTGGGCTCCCAGGGTAGGATCAGCTGCACAGTCGGGTTGAGCCGAGCTCCGGGGTAGGAACAGCTGCACAGTTGGACTGGACTGAGCTGAGCCGAGCTGGGCTGAGCCGAGCCGAGCTGAGCCGAGCTGAACCAGGCCGGGCCAAGCTGGGCTGAGCTGAGCCGAGCCGAGCCAGGCGGAGCTCAGCAGAGCCGGGCTGAGCCGAGCCGAGCCGAGCCGAGCTGAAGCTGAAAGCTGAGCCGAGCTGAGCCTGAGCCAAGCCGAGCTGAGCGAACAAGCCGAGCCGGGCTGAGCTGAGCCGAGCCGGGCGCGAGCCGAGTTGAGCTGAGCCGAGCCGAGCCGAGCCGAGCCTGAGCTGAGCCGGCCGAGTGCCGAGCTCAGCCGAACCGAGCCGAGCCGAGCTGAGCTGAGCCGAGCCGAACCAAGCCGGGAGCCGAGCCGAGCTGAGCTGAGCCAAGCCGAGCCGAGCCGAGCCGAGCTTTTGAGCCGAGCCGAGCGTGCCGAGCCGAGCTGAGCTGAGCCGGGCGAGCAATGCCGAACCGAGCCGAGCCGAGCTGAGCATTGAGCCAAGCCGAGCCGAGCCGGGCCGAGCTGAGCCGGGCTGAGCTGAGCCGAGCCGGGCTCCTGGCAGTCGGGCTGAGCCGAGCTTAGCTGAGCCGAGCTGAGCTGAGCCGGGCTCCCGGGGAAGGAATGCTGCACAGTTGAGCTGAGCTGAGCCGAGCTGGGCTGAGCCGAGCCGAGCTGAGCCGAGCCGAGCATGAAGCCGAGCCGAGCTGAGCCGGGCCGAAGCTGAAGCCGAGTTGAGCTGAGCCGGCCCCCCCGGGAAAGCCGAGCCGAGTCGAGCAGTGCCGAGCCGGGCCGAGCAGAGCAGAGCCGAACAGAGCCGAAACATAGGCGAGCTGAGCCGAGCCGAGCCGAGCCAAGCCGAGCCCAACCGAGCCAAGCGAGCCGTTGCAGAGCAGAAGCCGAAAGAACCGACATCGGCGAGCTTGAGCCGAGCCGAGCGCGAGCCGAGCCAAAGCCGAGCGCGCAAGAGCAGAGCCGAACAGAACCGAACATCGGCGAGCTGAGCCGAGACGGGGAAAAGCCGGCCGCCTTGGCGCTCGGGAGCAGCCGCCTGCGAGCCCCGCGCTGCCGCCGGGATTCCCCCGGGACGCTCCCCGGACCCTCCCCGGCGGGGCCGTGCTGTCTCCGGAGCTGTGCAGTGGCTGTGGCCGGAGCCCCGCGGGGACAGGCGCGGTGGGAACCGCGAGAGGGGCACCCGGGGGCGCGGGCTGCGAAGGCAGCCGCGCCCCCGGACCTTCCCTCCCTCTCTTGGGCGAGCTAACGTGCCCCGATGCCCGGCCGTCGCTGCCCGTTGGGCGGGCAGTGGCGGGGCGGGGCCGGGGCAAGGGACCCCGGAGCACCTTGTGGCCGGGATTCCGCGCCCGGCGCTGGGCAGGGGCGGCTCGGGGCCAGGGCCGCTCGGGCCGCTGCCGGCTGCGCGCCCGCCGCGGTAGAGGGCACTTACGCACACCGCAATGATGTATTTGGCGCATTCTTGCAAACAGGCTTGTTCAGAGCAAATAGAGATCACGGAACCTGCATGTAGCCCGACAAGTCAGGCACTTCATAGATGGAGGAAAAGGGCTGGTTTGGTTTTTGATTGGGTTTTGTTTGTTGGGATTTTTTTTGTTTAATTACAAGTCTCTTTTGTCTAAAGCGAGGCCAGTTTTGTTCTTT
>CM019236.1:14709829-14746206 GCA_009741485.1 Malurus cyaneus samueli | reverse complement strand
TAATATTTGTTTAATTTTCACTACCATCATTTGGTTGTTTTTCTCACCACACGTGAAGATAACAATACTGATTTGAATAGGTGTTGAGGGCAATCAAACAAATGCCCAATCAAAACAAATGGATTATCTGAACATTTATTTGTATGTCTCTCCAATTTAGATAATATCATTCTCTCAGTGCTCAAACATGAAAGTGTGAGTTCGGGATAGAGCTAGGAAGCAGTCTAGCAGGAAGAAAAAGACAGCAAAACTGAATGCTCTCCATTTGCCTCACATTGTGCTCTCTCTGACAAAGTTTCCTAGTAACGTAAGGAAAAACAGTTTCTATGTTATCTTTCAGCACTTTTTTAGAAAGAGAATAGTGTGACGTCTGGATAAGTAAAACAGTAAATGATCAAGCTTTTTTATCACTGCCTTCTTAAAACACTTTGTTGTATCTTTCTTCTCTTTGTATGGAAAGGCTGACATAGTATTTTCAAAACATGTTAATTCCCTAAGTCCCTAGATCTTTGGTTTTGAGACACTAAGGTCCTCTTCCTTATGGAAGAATTAGAGCTAAGTTTATAATAACAAAACAAATATTTTGAAACCTATTCTCTATATTGCAAAGTCCATCAGAAAATGAAATAAATTGTGAAAAAGAAACTGACTGGTGTGATTTGTTTTTGCCAAAAAAAGTTCCAGATAGTTAAGGCAAAAGTCAAACAATTTAAATAAAAAAATAATTACATCGTGTCCCACTGAAGATAAACATTCTCAGATTATTCCATCTGCCAGGAGGTTCATTTAGTTTCCACTGAACTGTGCAATTGAATTCTTCTATAGCGATAGCCAGTCATATTGGGATGGAGGTTAACATCACAAACGAATCTTGATGTTTTCAGAAGAAAAATGCAGAAAAGAGCGCTCTATAAAATCAAGAATCCATACAGCTTCTTTGACTAAATATATGTATTTCAACACACCACTAACACACTCAAAAATCACTCTTTCAAATAATGGTAAAAGTGTGATCTTATTGTGAGGAGTAATTCACATGATTGTGTCAATAATAAGCAGCTTTTATTCTAGAATAATTTAAATTAAGCATATGTTTTAAATTCAGTCTATTCTGAGTCATATCTAAACTTTGCATTACATTCTGATTCTTATTTATTATATATTCACCATAAGTTAGAGTAGCCTTAGATCTGTGGTCTGGCCAGGACCCTCCTACAGAAATTATCTTCTCTGCACTTCACAAGAAAAGATGTTGTACTTCTGTTTCTCACATTATTGTTCACTCATCCCTGCTATACACTGGTCTGGCTCCCAGAGGTGCCACCAGCTTCCCTGCGTGGGTTCAGCCCTCCCTGCCTCTTCAGAGCCAGCTGGCACAATGTAGCCTCTGATTGCTGTACCAGGGACACCCTGAAGACTTTTTTGCCTCTCATAAACTTTCAACTACAGCCAGCACAATACCTCACAGACACAGGAAGAGAAGAATTTAACACTGCGTGAAGCTGCATTTATTGTATCTACATGTGTCATGACGATTCAAGGAGTTGATTAAGAGGAAACGTGGTGTCCATTAGCCCATCCCTTGCAGAAAAGTAAAAGTGATTTTTACTAGTGCCATCAGAACCTTATTTTTCTGAGATGCTCTTGAAAAAAAACCATTAGAATAAAAGCATTAAGCTATATAATTAACTCTTTGTTTTCAGCCTATGGCAGACTATACAACTTGGATCTGCCTGCAGAATAAACCAGTCTTCTGAATATACAAATTTACTATTATGGTGAGCTGACTCGAGACCACAGTGATGTTTTCTGTTCCTATTAAAAAACAGAAAAGCGATTGTATCCTTCTTTACGGCAATGCATATAAACCAGCGGAAACTCTGAGTTTCATATGCCAGTATGTAAGTGACTAAGAAACTGAGTTAATGGTGAAGGATTCTCTGAAAAAATGTCTATAAATTCAAATTAATACACATACTGTTTAGTAAAAGTTTGCATATTATGGATCAAGAATCAGCCAGATGCAAGCAAAGAAGCCAAAGAGCCATCAAATATGGGATTTGAAAGAAAACAACTCATAGAATCTGGAGAAGAGACTGGCTGAAAAAAAAAATCTTGTTCTGTGAATATGAAAATGCTTTCTCTTGCATACCTTTCCTGAATCTGAAAGGTTTTTTGTACACTTGTAAATAAAGAGCGATCACTTCAAATAAGACATGGTTATGCTACACGTCTGCTCTATAAAGAATCAGTTTGAACTATGAAATGTTGGCTACCTACTCTTAAAAACAGTAAATAGTGTTAGTAGTGAGATCCTTTTTGGAAGGTGAAATCAGTTCCTCGTGAACAAATTGAAAACTGAGGATTCCTGTTTGAGCATGCTAAAGTCCAAGATCAGCAAAGATGCTTTTGAGTCAAGCCTTGAAACTTCACAAAAGGGATTATAAACGCATCTTTGAAACTTCCCAGAAAGGCTTGGAGATAAAACTTAAGGAAGAAAGAAACACCTCAGCTCATCAGTGACAAATTGTCTGCATTCACTAGAAAAATCAATAACAAATTCCATCAGTTCAGAGTAAGGAGAATCATATAATCAGAATCTGGTTTTTGTGTACTTAAAGGTTTTCCTGGAAACAAGGAGGCTGAGAAAGGTGTAGCCAACTTTGAACTTGTTCATAAAAGTGAGTGGAGCAAGGACTCAAAAAAAGGCAGATGGTCACACTGAGAGAAAATCAAAGAATCGCAGACCTCACTGCAGACCACCCAGATGGAGCCATCCAGGCAGAGACTAGTTAAGACAGAGTAAGCACATATTTTTCAGTACATCTGTAACCCTCAGAGTAAGAATTTGATGTCAGATGCCTTTTATTTGCCATAACTTTCCCACACCTCATCACAACAACTTAGCTGACCGTTGAGGACATTAGTGATGTCTTCCTCCTGGACTGGTTTAAAAGGTGCCTGATGAGAATCAGTAAAATTAATACGTCCAGAATCCAAACAATGACCAATTCCAAGTTTTTTAGCATTACCCAGGAAACACGAAAAACAGGACAGTATTCTTTTCTTGATTCCAGCAATCAGGATTTTCAGGAGTCAAGATCAATAAAAAGTTCCAAGGACCAACTCTGAGTCCGATGGACTGTGAAGCCTCACAGCTGGTAGATTTTAAAACACAGGGACTGGGCAAGTCACCACATCCATTCCTTAGTGGCTTATAGCACACATTCCATCAGGCATAAAATATACCACCTTCAAAACCTTGGTTACAAGCTACAGAACAGCTAGCAGTGGAAACTTGCTGGAATGGAAATAAAGTATTGGACCATTTTATTCATCAATAAATGTGCAATCTCCAATTTTAAAGAAGTTACGCCATGCTTATTACAAAGCTGACAGACTAAGAAAATTATGAGAAGAGAATACAAGGTCATGTTAAAGAACTGTAAATCTGGCCACCTGCCTATCCCCGACAGCGGGCAGCGTAAAAACCCAAGGTATGTTGTTGTGTGTTGCTCAGAAAACAGTCGGAGTCATGTAGCACAGTCCATATTGTCCCTCCAAGATATGCACATCCAGGCACTCCATAGCTTCAGAAGGTGGTGGCCAGGGATCATGAGGAGATGGCGCTACAGGTGGACAACCAGAAGCAGGGCACCATTCTACAGATCTTCAAACCACATTTTACAAATTCAGTCCAAAGAAAAAACTCTAAAGTTATCCACATGAAGACCTGAGAAGACATAGGAGAAATGATTCCCAGGGCCACCATCAAACCTGGAGACAAATACAAGAGACAAAATTCAATTTCTGTGTTAACAAAAGTTCAGTAAAGTGAACATCCAATTTTCTTCATGCTTACTCAAGAAAATTCTTCAACAATGGCTGCACAGTAACAAGAAATATGCAAGCTGTGAGAGCAGCAAGTATCCAAAGCATGACATTGACGTGACTTCCATTCAGAACCTCTTGCATTCACATGAAGAAAATTTGTTTTCAAATATTTAGTGGGATTTTTTAGAGCCAAGGTCTTTTTCTAGTCAAAACTTCTTAAAAAAACACAGAGTCTGTTTCATGGACTCCTACTAACATTGTTGGTTAATATTCCTGTTTCCGATCTGACCTATAGAAGTCTGGTTTTGGACAATTTGTGAGGTCATTGTGAAATTTTGGTAGCAAACTCATGATTCATGAAAATGTTTAACACTGAACTACAATTCCTTCCATGTACATAACACAATTTAATTTAAATAATTGCTGCGTTCCAAGTATTCATAGCATTTAAATTAATAAAAGTAAAATATTCCATTCTAAAAGCTAAACATGAAAAATAATAACAGATTACCTAAGTCTTCATAAATATTCCCTGCTTCATTCAATAAAACTGAATGCTTGCAGCAGCATCAAGAGAAAGGAACATGAGAGAAAGAATGTCAAAACAACCTGAATCCTGTCAGATGTGTCACTCAGTTTACCTTTGCTTGTGCAAAGACTGAGATAGAGAAAGAAAAAAAGAACACTGTCTGAAGATGAAAGAATTCAAAACATATTAGATGTTACAAAATTGATATTAATTTAATTAAGTTTGACTTGTTTTTTCTAAATTTAAAAGTCTTTAAATGCAACAGAGTTTCTAAAGCACCTAGCAGATAGGCCAAATCACAAGTTGGTAGAATTCCCTAGAGAATAAAAAAGACACTGAAGAAATATTGGCTTCATCTTAGTACTTGCAACCAGCACTCACAAGCCTACCTCTCAATTCTCAATGCCGAACAATTATGTCACTCTTGTGGTTCTCTACAAGATCAGTCAAAGAGACAAGTGCATACAGGTTATGAACACAAATAAAGCATGCACCTAAAGACTTCAGACAAGAAATTATGTAACTCTATTTGTTAAGCAAAAATAGTACATGTTGGAAATAATGAATGTCATTCTAATCACCGTGAACCCCATTGACTCTTATATGACGCAGCTCATCTTAAAAGAACGTTTTCTATCTCACATTAATTTCTTAAATTGGATGCTTAATTTCCTCAGCTCTACTCATAACAAAATCGCAGGACCAGCACGAAATGAAGCGATGGCCGGATTCTAGATGACTGTGTTCAGTCCTTCAGGTAGACAGTCTCACATGTACTTTCTGGACCTTTGAAATCAAACAAAGGCCAAAGTAAACAAAGAATCCTTTTGTACTTTCAATCAAATTTCTGCTACTCTCTTTCAAATGTAGCAAATCATCATTCACCCCTTGCAGTCTTCCCTTGCTGCCTCAATTTCTTTCTTACTACAGAACCCAAATATGTAGTAAGCAAAAGCATCAAGATATCCCCCAGATATTTGAAACCAACTCTGTGTATTTATTAAACAACTTATTTAAATTCCTATTCACTTGTCTGCAATAAGAAGGGAACAACCATGGTAAATGGCTTCAAATATCCAAATATGTAAACAACCAATATGCATAATATGTTAATTAGGTACTGACATTTTGACATATTAATTTTAGACCTCCTGAGACAGGTTAGGCTCCTTGAAGGTCAAAAACTGGAGTGAAAAATCCTACTACCTACTTACCTTTAAGTAGAAACAAACCCGACAAAGCAGAAGAAGGAAAGCTCAAAGGTAAGAAGTCTTTCTCAAACTTAAATGTACCATTCTAAAATTTTAAGCACATCTTATTGGACATAGTATACAGATCGGGCAGAAAAAAAACCTATAGGACCATGTGACAGCAGTGACTTTAGCTCACTCCATATGCAATAGACTAAGGTGGTCACTTAATCTCTCTACAGCTTCCTGGGTTTGAAGAGAACTACTGCCAGGGCTTTTGAAAAGAGTACTCTACTCGCAGAGTGACCGATCTTCTACATCAGTGCGACGGTTCTACATACAATATATGGCTAACCTATGCGATAATGACGTGACACCATACGAATTACTATGCAGCAAATCCTGCGGTTGCTACATGTGCCTAGGCAGGTGCTTTATATTGAAAGCGACATAGACGTGTTTGTAACTCTAGTACACCTCTGATATAAGTGAGATCTCATGTCCCTAATCTAACGTATCATCACATGACCCATTTTATGCTAAAGTCCTTGGGTCTTGAAATTAATCGGTACGGTAGTTTTAGTCATGCGATTCGAGTTGAAATCCCATTAAGTACTTATGATATCATATTGGTACCCAAATTACTTCATTCATGGTTACATTATTACAAAAACACTCACCAAAGGATTCAACTATAATATTGCCACTGGATTTGAATGTGTTGTCTCAACGATGATGACTCAGTAACAATGAGTCTCTTATTTTATAAATAAATTACCAGAACGAAACTAAAGTTATTACAAGAGTGTTCCTGACACACGCCCTGCATAATGCTTGTACTATTGCGCTGCATTTATCTATATTTGTTGTGCACATAGCACAAACAACTCTTTCCACATATTTAGTACTCAGCCATGTCGGAAGACAGCCAGTAGATCCCTTTTCGCATTTTGACACAGCTGTCTTTCATGATAACTCATTCTACAGGGTTATGCTAGCACTGTAGCTAAGGGCTAATCTAACCAGGATCTATGTGCAAACCCACGTCAGAGCTCTTCAGTCAGCAGCAGCATACCACAGCGTCCCACCAAGAAATCCAATAACGTTAGTTAGGAGTATCTGATTTTCCTCTCTTCTTGACCTTACTGTACTACAAGTTGGGAATCAAAGCTCCACAGCAAGAAGCGTCCCTGATCGTTCCATGGGTGTGCCATAACATAGATCTAGGAAAGGCTGCACTCAAAGGGGCGGTATCACTTTGAACCAAGCCCAGGATTCTTATCCAGGAAAAGCCTGGTTTATATCGCTAAAATGGTCTACATATTTGGTGTTGCTTAAAAGGTTTTAGCAATATTTTCACCATTTCAGCAACTAATAAAGTGCCTGGCAGCAAGTCGGAAAATGCTCCACAAGAAAGCCTAGCTAAATCTATTTAGAAAAGGAGAAGAAGATAGAGCCCCTTCCTGGCATAGTGCTAAAACATGGTGTGCGTAACGGTGTAGCATGTGTAGTACAGCACTCATCTGATCACTTTCGTATTAATTTCATATCAGTTAATCCAATTATTAGTATCCACGTAGGGCCCATTCCCCAAAGGGAATTAGCAGGACTTACAATAAAGGAAAAAGCACAGAGTAGAAAGACCGAGCATCAGACCTCCCGAAGAGCGACACAGCCACTCTTATTCACATCATCCCAAGTTTTGGCCAATCTGCTAATTCGTGCGTCGTCACCACCACACCACCTCAATTCCTTGGATATTTAGCCTTCTGTTTCTCCTGCTACGGTTGTACTAGACTGCCATTTTTTGCCGCTAGCCCACTAGTAATTACTAGAATTACTATATATATTGCATCATAATGCAGCCTGTCCTGTTCTACACTTTTTCCATACAGTTCACCTCCAGTCTCGTTATATGCCGTCTCTACTCCCAGCATCCAGCCTTCAGTATAGCTAGAACTGATGTAGCTCTGGTTATTATCTGAATAGATTCTGTGATGTCTTCTGCTCATTTGGAAAACCTTCTTCATAATCTAACTCCTGAAAAATCCTGTGGTTTTTCTTATTTGTTTCTCCACACACTTTACCCTTGTTTTCTCATATTCTGCACACAAAAAGCCAATTCTGCCTTAGTCACCCATTACCTCTTCCACAATAATATACTTAGCTCTTTCTCTTTGTTCTCTTGCGCAAGCTCAGCTGTTTTCTCAACTCATTCAAGAAACAGATGTCATTCCCTTTGAATTCCTCCACTATATCCCATTCAAGTGCCAGGGCGCAGTCAGAGCCCTTAAACTTTGCCAGCAATAGAGTGTGGTTAACACCCTATGCACTCATAATCCGCTGATTCTCCCTCTGTGCATTTTGCTCCTACCCGGAGTCCTCCAACTATCTCCTGCACTCTGTAATCCCAAAGCACATCCATGATCCAAGCCGCCTGCCATGTTGATGGAGCAGCTTTCCTAAATAGGAAACTTCACCTTTCTTGTACTCTTAGTTCATCTTGCTTCTAATAGATAGAGGAGACCCCTTAAGTCAATGCTGTCCCAAAATCTTCTTTTATTTCTTCACCAGTTCCTTCTTCCAACACAACCTGCAACAGCTGTCCAGTCTCACAACGTTCAGTTCTATATACCCTTGAACAGCACATTTACCAGTAATCTCATCTATACTGCCTCTATGTCCGCACTCAGGCGGACTCTGGAAGTAAAAATGCCTTCATTTCCTGTTCTGTGTACAATCACACTGGTGCTCACACACTTGGTGGAAGATGATTATTTCTTCCCTTCATATATTCTTGGATTCGAAAGATATGTTTTCGTCACCCCCCTTGAATGTATTTTATCCATTCTGATTCTGATGTAGTTTCATTGTCATCATAACAAATGTGTTCTTGTAGCATTACATGTCCATGGCAAAAAACTGTGATTCATCAAATCACGAGGTTTATATCTTTTACACTGCAAAAACACAAGCTGGAAAGAGGCAACAGTGAGGACAAAACCTCATTAAATAACCAGATTTCTATAATATTCAGTAAAAAATACTCAATGAAAATCCAACACCACATTTGCTTTAATTAGTTCTTCTTAACACATGTGTTCCTGATTTTACAAAAGCTTGCTTCTCTGACATAAAACACCTTTTGGTGGATGGAATATCTATTTTAACAATAGCTGCAAAAAAAAATAACTGTTTGATTGCCAAGACTCTAAATTCAAAACTATTCCCTCAGACAATTAAATAGAATGGCACATAGAAGGCGGCCACAAATGTGAGAAATACACATAAAATTTCTGGGTACATTCTCAAAACTTGGCATACCTAGTGGCTAGCATTCTATATCATTATAAGGTTGCAACATGACGTATTAAGATTACTTGCGCAGATATTATTTACAAAACTAAGAAGTAGCAGTAATAAGCAGGATGGAAATCTGAAAAACATCCTCGTGTGTTTTCTTGCTAATAAGTGGGGCTCAGCGTTGTAATCAAATGTCAGGAAAAGCAGTTCCATCCCAAAATGCGTAATGGAATCAATTTCTGGGACTTGCCGCCTGCCCCTCCCTCAATGAAAACACAACAACGGAAAAAACACACTTCTAAGACAGTACAGCGTTAGATCAAGACCTGTCTCGATCTAACAAAATATCATCTGAATATTCTAAAGACAAAAGGTGTTCCAAACAGATCCCTAAACAACTGTTTATTTCAAGACAGGAATTTACATAATATCATATTTCTCACAATTAAATTATTATAACACAGAATTTTTTTGCCAGCGGAGTATTTAAGAATTGCAAACTGTAAGTTAAAACAGTAGAAAAACTGTTTCTTACCTGTAGAGGAGCTCTGTGGTCTCCTAAACTGATTTAACTACGGTGTTGACAGAACATAACCATATCTACCCTGCTTAGCCTGTTTCCCTGCACATTCTGTTTCAACTCAAATAAAAATATGAGGAAATTACCCTTTCTTTACTTATGAATGGTAAGGGTTGGTAAGGACACAACACAAGAGAGGTTGTTAAACTTTATATGTGAATTAATGCATTTGGGTTTGTGGAAAATAAAGTGAGAAACACAAGAGTGAAAGATGAGACAGATACTAATATCTGAACTCAAGCCAGGTCTCAGGCTATTAGACATCACTAAGAAAGATTTGTCACAGCCTTGAATCTTGTTTAGGATGGCAACTCCCAATTCTCGGTTGCAACTTTGTGATTGGACTGCAGCAGTCCTTTGGCGCCCAAGCCAACACTTGTGGAGAGTCTGACTGATGCGATCACCGTCTAGGGACCCAGAAGCCAGTCAAGCTGCAGTCAGAAGGCTCTTATCCCATGGACAGAGATTTTAAATATTCTTTTTCTTCTCATGTACCCAACACACTTGTCTTCTCCTACCTACACAATGTGTGTTTTTTATGTGAATCCATATATTATTTGATATTTGCACTAACAGAGCATAGATTGTTTCTACATCAATGAACAATTATATTTCTGAAGATAGTTTAGATCCTATCTAAGGAACAACCCAAATGGGACAAAAAGAATATTTGGGAACACTGAGGCCACTGCAGGGCCTTGCATGTAGCCCCAGCAAATAGATGACAAGTAGACAACCAACTGCTCTCTTGAATGAAAAGTGCCTATTTCAGCTATTCATTTGGTTGGTCAATCATTTGGTTGGTTTCTCGGTCTACCAGAAAACTCAAGATACAGTCAGATTGATTTAAAATTACAAACATACTGTTGGACTTAGAGACCAGAAAGTCCTATTTCTAACAACAGGAAACATAAACTCAGGCACTCCAGAGCATGGTTATTCTTCAATTTGGAAGCCACATGATATTTACTTACACTTTTCCACCCACAAGAGCTATGAGACCAAATTCAAGGCTTTTAAGATGGTAATAGGTGATTGCCACGTTGCCCCACAGCCAGCTCTTACAGCACTTCCAATTTCCCATACAAGCAGCTATTATGAGTATTGCTTGCGGAACTACATTTCAGAAAAAAACACATCTGATGTAGGTCATTCTTTTTTCTTCGCTTTTTTTTTTTATGTGACTTTACGGATTGAGGTATTCCAAATAAAGGCATTGAAAAGTTTTGCCAAATTCTTGTCATAAGCATTTTGTCCTTAACTTTTGATGTTCCTCCATTACGAATTCTTTTTGCTTATCCCATTTCAGATCACCCTCTTACAATCCTCTACTGGATGACAGAGAAACATCCTACACAATCACTATAAGCACCAACCTCAGACAAAGGTGACTTGGGGTTCGTGACAACACAATTAAATTATTGCAGAGGACCTGATGGACAAGTAGTCCAAAATAGATCCAACTGGTACTGATAGACAAAGTAGTCCCAATGAGCTGTCAAGAAGATGGTTTTTGTACTTCTCTTATGACACTACCAAAGAAGATAACACCCAGTCAGGAACACTGAGGTATAATAATTGCTACATGCTGCTAACAACACCATTTCATAATGTAAAAAGTGGCATCATCTATTATGTTACAAACATTTCTACCTACATTATTACAGATATAAACTTGTTATGCAAAATGGAAAGCTATTGAGGCTATGTAAAAAGAAAGCAGACCATATTATCTGGATATTTTTCCATTTTGGACATATTTTTTTACTTAGTCTAGTATGAATGAGTTTATATTAAAACATTTTAAATTATGAAAGAAGTATCTTGGGCTACAGACTGATAGTCAGTTCCATTAAAAAACAAATTATTTATTCCCATTTCTACAAACAAATTTAATATAATATGTGAAACAAATATGTTGTGTTATATTCTTCCTTCCTTGGCTCAAAATGAAAAGCAGACCCTGGTAATCTCTATGGAATATTTTATTGTGCTGCTTGGCTGGCACCCCTTTGTGAAATTACTTCTCCGATATTTCTTTGCTTCTCCCTCCCTTTTCGTCTGATTTTCGTTTAAAACTTTTTCCAGTCTACTGGAACTTGTGAAGGGCAAGTGGGTATTGGAATTTCTTCATCAATTATAAAATTAAAACAATTGTGACAGGGCAAAGCACATACATCATTTATTACAAAATTACTTACAAGATTACACCTAAACATCATGATTCTGCCTGGAAAGCATGACAAGAGAATGCACAATCTCAAGTTTTTCCATGCCCTTTCATGCGAGCATTGCAGACTTTGTACTAAACCACTACCATTAAACTGTATCTTCTCACCTGAGTTTGAAGAAGCAGGAAGCCAAGATCCCTGACTTAGAGGCAGTGTTTTGCATGTCTCAGAACTTTCTACCCTGCTAGTGTAATTGAATTCTGCAACTCAGTCACACTTGCAGACCCAGGAGTCTGAGATGCAAATTCATTCAGGAAGAAAATTTTGCACGCTCTCACACAGTGCTTCTTCCTTGAAGACCCCAGTTTCCACCGTTATTCAGATATACTCAGTTATATGTGCAAGGATCAGAGTACATTTCTCTTTCACTGCTCTTTAGGGAAAAACTTGTCTTTCAGCACATTATTCCTTGTCCTCTCCTATACCTTTGCTCTTCATGGCTGAACAAGATGCTTTAATGTGTCATTCTCTGCCTCTTCATCATCTGCTTTTTGAACTGAACAATCCATCTTCATCTTCCGCTCTTCCACCCGTCTCAAACAGTTCATAGGGGAATCTTTTTTTCTTGTAGTTTAATATCAATAGCGCACCTCAAGAAACTAATCACCTTCCTCATTATTAAAATTAATACCAATAGCAGGAATCACTCAATCCTGGCTCTCTTCATCTCATCCTGTCTGTGCACCCAAGTGGCCAGGAATTCACACCAGCATCTTGCTATTGCCTGCTGCAAATTGCAGAACTTCCAGTAATCCCAAGTCCTAATTTAATGTTCAGCTCATGGCTTCAGTTCCTATTGAACATCACACCGCATCAGGATTGTTTCCTTTCTGTTTCCTACCATACAGCTTCTCTCCTTCTCCCTTCCTCTGTTTCATGTGTAATGCTGCAACATTGTTCTTCCTCATCTGTTCTTTTCTCGATTCTCTTTCAATTTGCTGCAGTTTTCCTTCCATGAACTCTTTACTGCTTTGAACTCTGTGTTGCCTCCCTGTCATTTCTATCAACATGACTTATGATCTCCCGAGTCACGATTTACTACTCTCTGGTTTTTAATTAAATACCCTTGATTCTTCCAAAATTCTCATGTTCAGTTTTCTATTAAGAGGAGACACGAAGAGTCAGACCCATTTCGCATCTGTTTAAAGGCCCATGGGCAAATATTTAGTTACTATTGTAAGTTTATTGATTGGCAAATCTTCAGCATAGATCTCTGAATTGTCTTGAACCAACTTACAAACGATGTTAAGCATTGATTTTGCGCTGATACAATATAAAGTTCAACTTACGGTTCTTTTTTTCCTTTAAGGAAACAGATTACTTAGTGAGGGTGCATGCATAACCTCAACTGGACTAAATAATAAATGCTAATTTCCATAATTCATCTGCATTAAATATTACTTTCTTTCAGAGTGCCCAAATATGTCTGGAATATAAGTATCAACTAAGAATGACTTTAAATAACCCAAAAACTTATAGAAAGACACATACAGGATGTGAAGAAATTCAAGAGAGGGATAAGAAAACAGGATAATTTGGTTCTTGCAAGAACACTGATTTTCTTTAATTAAATGCCCTAAGAGAACACTGCAAGACAACAGTACAGTTAAATAGACAGATTGTATGCAACCCACTACACCATTCATAAATAAGCGCAACCTCTTTTACAACCATATCTGTAAAGGAAATACAGAATAGAATAAAAATCTTTCCCATCAGGAAAAATTAGAATATCTTAACTCGTATGACGGCTGGTCTTTAGCTCTTCTTCATTAGAAAGTAGTAGTAGAAATGGAAAAGTTCATTTTATCATCCAGTTGTACAGTTACCAATTCACGTGTCTTTTTTTACGGGCCTTTAAAAAGTGAATCTATTGTTATAAATTTTTGTTTAAGTATTGTAAGATTATGGATAAAATGGGGTTGTAAATACTTACTTGTTGATGATCTTTTAAAGGAGAAAATACAGATTTGATAAATTAACTGCTAATTAAGATAAAACACACCATTATTCTGCTACTATTGAAATATAATACTCTCCACCATCTTTTTAGAAACAGTCCAATGTTTATTTTATCAGCCTTATCACACGTAACTTGGCTACAAATGGTATTGAATCATGGGACAGAAATGAAGACGGATGTTTATCTTAGTTTAAAGATATTAATCACCCTTCCTCTAAGAGATTTATGACCCATCTAATGAGAAAACGTTTAAAGGACAGCAATGCCGTGACAAAAAACAGTCACTCAGAATTCCAAGGCAACTTTGAACTTCTTTTGGGAAGCATGCACACCATGTCACCCATAAATAAACCATGATCAACCTTAGAAAAGCGGATACCTAATATATTTCAAGTTTGTACCACTATAAAGACACAAGCACTACACAATACATTAGAATTGTATTAGCAGAATGAACTTTATTCCTAGTAAACCAATCAAACAACAGGAATTCTTCCTTCATTCAGCGCTTTCCAAATCTTTGAAAAGACATATAAATCTCGCAAAGGCATATGAAATTTCTAGGTACATTGTAAGCAGTAAGAATCTTTCAAGCAAATAAACATCACAAATCTCTGAGGGGAAACCTTTTTCACCAGTTGGATGAGGTGTCGGTTATATCAATCATTCCTTCATACTAGCATTCAAATACCATGTTTTCATTTGAGCTACCAGTCTAGGCTAACTGACAAGGTACTCCCAAAGTGCAAATGTATATCCTTGAAAATAGTCATGCTAAAAGGACTGCTCTCTTCTTCTTTCATCTCCTCTGGAGGCTAGCCAATTAAGCATACTAAAGAGCCTGAGTTTTTGAAATAAAACAGGTGATATAATGCCAAACATTGTACAAATTCAGTCAATGTACTCTAGCATAATGACAAAAATAAAAGCAGTCGAACTAAGTTAGATCAGAAGTGAATTGTTTTTGCTTGTATTCTGCAGCAAACTACCATGAAGTGCAAAGCAAAATCTTAGTTCTTCTAAACTAAATTGTGATTTTATATAAAAGAGTTAGCTTGTCCAAGAATATCTTCTTCCTGTATTGTCACACCACTGTGGTTACAAGCCAGAACCACCAAAGATTTCGTCTCCTGCTGCGTTGACTGAGTGTTCAACTTTTACCATTGTAATACACAAGTGACGGACACTGAATTATCATGAACACAAGCAGATTAATAAACAAATACACAACCCAACCATTACCATCAGTTAAAACCAATTCAGCAAAAGTTTTCTGTTCTGATTACCAGAATTTAATTCCATTAGTTTTACCAGCTTTGTTCCTCATCAGTTTTTTTATTTTTGGCCCCCTTTTTTTTAGACTTACAGCCTGGCTATGGTGTATATTAAATACAAAGCATTCTGTATATGATACACAGAATGTGTTCTGCTCATATGCTTATGCAATTGTGTATTCTCTCTCACTGACTCTGGCCGTCCTTCAAAGCTTTTGATAAGCCATTATCCACATAATTAAGCCCCCTGCAAGACAGAGTTACTTTCAGAGATGTAATGTTGTTAGCTTCATGAAAAAATAATACCAGAATGAGAATCGCTCCTATCAGTGTCCCGAAAGCTGTGGCATGTCTCTAGCTTATAGACACTTGGGAATCTAACCACAAAACACTGCTCAGAAAGAAAGTGTACTTCAGTGGCTTCACTGTTACTGCGCGCGCCTACTAGGAATTAAAGTCTACACTGCTGTTTAAATTTCTACTGCTGTGCAATGCCTAAGTGACTACAGATGCACAGCCTCATTTAGAATAACACACTGCAGAATTAACCTACTTCTTCTGAAAGCAGCCACTTCAAACAGGGTCAGACTGGCCACTCAAACAGGTCTGCTTGAGCCAGCACCCCACAGCAGCAGACTGAAAGCTCAGAGTCACCGTCGTTATAAAATCTTTTCAGCACAGACTGGACTGTCGTGTAGCAAGGCACACACACATCAATCATAAAAAATCATAAAACATAATTATAGAAGAAACTATATAAATATTAAATACAACACATAAACAACAGAAACAACTACCTCAACAGACAATTCAAACTCTTCTACTGCACACAACCACCATCACCCATATGCAGTTCAAGACTTCTTTTCCTTAAAGCACAGGAACAAGCTGCAATCAGGACAAAAGAAATCCTTAATACCTACTACTGGGGTCCATCTCCATTCCTTCTTTATCCTCTATTTTACCCCCTCACTTGTCCAACGCTACCGCACAGCGCAGATTACATGATACATTTTCTGCCCCATCGTTTCGCTTGCCTGTTTTCTTCTCTGAAAATAGAAACCCGGATGGAAACCCAAGGGGGGGAGGGGGGAGCACCATCTTGGTTAACTAGTATTTCCTTTTCTCTACTTGTTTTTATTATAGAACCAAGTGTGCTAGCACTAAAACACCACATCTCCCAGTATGAGTTAGAACAGCTGTAGCCACAGCAAAGTGCCCTTGAACATGCTGAAATTTTCCAATGTATCACAATTACAGGAAACACTCTGCCAAACAGCTTTCTTCTTGATCCTCTATAAATTCACAAAGCCTCTAAACTTTCTCATTCATACAGGTCTTACTGCTGAAGCCAGCTCCATGCATCTCATATGACACTGCAGCATGTTTCTTTTCATTGTCCTCAAAACATAAAATAAAGGTATGCACCTGTAGAAGTCAATTGTGACTCTGTTACTTACAATAGGCATAAGACACACCACAGCAATACTCATTTTCTTCATAAATTCATTTCAACAAACTGATTTTGCTTCCCAAAAAATTAAAAGCACAAATATTGTGACAACAAAGCTATCAGCACTATAGTGTATTCTTGATCTCTGCAGATCAACTGTCCCACAAATACATGTGAGCTATTATTTGTTATGCACCATTTTGGGGTGGTGAGGGTAGGTTTAATCACATCTGTACATAGTGACAAAAGCTTCAGGACTGAATGCATTTTTTTTTGTTTGTTTTTTTTTTACAAAGACGATTATTGTTTCATTAGCTTTAGAACTGCCAGATTAAGTCTATTAAATGATTTACATCTTACTACCCAAAATGTCTGTTTAAAAAGGGCAGAAGAAGGTCACACTTGCAATCACCGGGAAAGTGTGGCTGTATGATCCCAGCAAAATCAGGAAAGGGAAATGGAAGCAGAAGTCAGTTACCAACCCAGTGTTCGGTTCATGCAAATGCAGGCTGTAGATAAGCTTGTCTTTTGAATGTGAGAAATGTAGTAATTACACAACCTCCAAGTCTTGGCTCCTGTAGCATTCCTAACTATTGGAAGCTTCTCCATGTCAAAAAACCAGGAAGAAGTTTTAATAATAATTTAATAATTAATACTGCATAATAATACAGTATCTATTAGAATAATAAAATATTCATTTAAAAGGCACCATTTTGCAGTCTTAGAAGAGGGAAGCCTTCCATCACCCCCATTAACACAGCTCATTTGGAAAACATTGAGGTTTTTCACAGAGCATGATCGGATATATAATAAAATTACTACACTAATTCAGGAAGCAATACACAATGGTAAGCATAATTGAACCATCTCTGCATTGCTCATACACTCAAGAAAAACATAGATGTCATTGTGTACAGCTCAGGGGAAACATCTGTTCAAACTCCTGGTCAGCAAGTAAAAAGGATATTACTGAAATCTCTGAATGCTTTATGCAAATAAGTGTGTATTTCATTTCCATATTATGTTTTATTCTGATTACTCCAACTAATGAAGCCATTTAACAGAAACGAAAGTGACTGGAGACAACTGATAGAAGTTACACCTATGAGCATTCTATTAGCCTTAAAATGTTAGGATTATTTAGCCTGGAAATAAAAATGAGCAATACAGGGTAAGCATACACCATAAAATAAAAGTTATTAAGGTTAAATTGAAATACTCCTATTGCTCGCAATTTGTCCACTTTCTTAAACTTCAACTGTCGGCGTCTATTAGTGTTGTTATGAGAATCTATTACTCTAAATTTGAACCATGGCTGCCATAATGAGCTCATAGTAGGTCACTAGGCAATTTTCTAAACACAAAAATAATCTTATTTTACCCTTGTCCTCATAAAAACAAACAGGAACCATTAAATTTAAAAGAAGATAGCCCATTTTAAAAGGAAGCACCCCTGTAACATAGCCCTAAGTGTGGCTTTTCAGTGGCTGTGTGTCTCTGGGAGAGAACCTTTCCACTCAGGAAGGCAACAGACCGAGAGCAGGTACCCTCCGCATGGTCTCACCCAGCTTCTGCTGCAGCCACTGCTTTGACATGAACACAGGCTGGCGAGGACAGCACTGCTCTGCAAGGGAACTTCCCCTCACCACTGGAGCACTTGGGACACTGCAGTCTCAGCCTGCTTGCAAAAAGTGGGATGAAGACCCCCCCTGTTTCCCCCTCCATCACAAACACCCTGCCTTTGTCCACAGTGACAAAAGCATCACCAAGCATGGAGCCCCAAATATTTCCAGCTAATGCTCCAACATTTTGTGCCATACATCATTGTTTTCTCCATGCACCTTTCTGGAGAATTCAATGCTGGAAACGATCAGAGATAGAATCTTAAATGACAGTGTCCCAGATACATGTTTCCAATTCACATTCCATCAGAATAGGAGAATTCTGATGATGAAAAGACCTGATTATTTAAGTGTTTAACTCATAACTACAAGGTAAAAATGAGGCAAAGAATTAGGAGGATTCAAAAGGCTTAGACTCTGTACAAGTACAAAACTGCCACAGTTACACATGCAGACAGACCCCTCTCTGTGAGAGCAACAATGCATAGCTCATGACAGACGACTCACTATCTCAAGGACAATCCCTTTCTTATTGTCTAGCTCTGGACTTCTCACACCTCTTTAAAGTCTTCTGTATATGAGTTAATCTCATCCTCAGAAGTATTTCTTATTGCCAGGGCCAATCAGAACATAACTTATCTGTACGCCAGTCTAAGAACTGATTTTCCTTCTCCTTCTTTAACTTTTATCTTCATGTGATGAAGATAGAGAGAGGACAATAAAAAAAAAAAAAAAAAATAAACCAAGAAAAATGCTACCTTTAGCGTTTAGCATGATTGAACAGACATTAGAAGCAGAACACTGAACAGAATTTAATTGCAGAGATCAAATATAATCTTCCAGCTTAATGGTATTTTATGGTTCAGTTTTTTCATGAATAGAAAATTTATTCCGCATCACAAGTTTTGCTTCCATTAGCTTCTCTTGACAAGCACTGCACAATACTTTTGATTGGATATTGTGAACATGGATCCAGCTGGAAGCTTAGTATTTAGCACTGAGCCCATTTCAACACAGAACCAGCAGCAGAAAGTTTCCACAGCATTTGCAGTTTTATTGGAAATCAGCAGATGGTGCTTCCACAAGGCCCTTTACAAGTTCTGCTTAATGAAATATATAGGTGTCTAGGTAATGTTGAAATGTTAATTATAACTGTCATGCCTGGCTGTGCATTGTATCTGTAAAGTCTGTTCATTGACCAAGTTTCTTGCATGTTTTAATTGCTGACTTACCTGTAAAATGGGTGAGTTATGCCAGAAGCTTCGCTGTTACCTCTACAGATTCTTGTCATTCTACATCCCTGAAAGATAAGAAAAAATTGCACAGCTACTTTGGAAGGATTCCTTGAAATCTAAAAATACTGACATAAGTTAGACTGAGAAACAAATCCCTGAACAGCCCTAGAATGAGGGAGAGGGAAAAGATCTGTGGACATCAGCAGCTTGGGATGGAAAACAACCAGTGTTTTTAGAATAACCTAGCATTGATGTGTTGGGGAGCAAAAGCATCAACAGCAGAGATGCAGCTGCCTATAAAGCCACAGCCTATCTTGACTTCAGGGCCAAAAAGAAAAACTACTCCATGCCCCTATTTACTTGGTTTGGACCCTCACCTACACAGATACTCATATTTCTCCAATTCCCATCTGCCCCATTGCTGGCAAGCAGCTGAGGAAAACAGGCACAAGGTAAAAGTTGTCTGTGCAGTCTTTCAGCACAAGCCACCAGGAGTGGATGGGATGTGACAGCACGTTCCTCCACTCCCAGCAGCAGGCCCCCTTTCCACCACCAGCACAGAGGCACATCCTCCCTCCTCTGGCTTATCAGATAGACAATCCCAGCACCAGTGACTCTGTTTTCCCTGCAGCTACATGGTGCACATTGTGTATTAGACAGCAGCGCTTCCAAATTGCTCAGCACCAAATATTTCTTTCTGATTTATGACATAAAGGTATACTACCATTACCGTAAATTTACAGTGGGTATACTACCATTACTGTAAATTTACAGTGGTCTAGAACAAAACAAACTAAATTAGTTTCTTAGAATGACACAAGAAAGACCAGTAGGGATTTTCCAACTGTTATGTTCTATTTTAATCCCAAATCCATCTGTCTTCTTTGCAAATTGACATTATGTATACAATGTTAGTCCATTTATATCCAACACCTTACTGCTTAGCCGAGGATTCCTGAAGGTTTTCTTGCAAAATACTTAACTGCCTGAGGCCCGGGAGAAATAAAACCCCTTTCTTTGTTTTCCAGCTATTCCTAATGGGACCAATAAACCCTTCAACTCTGGTAGTAGCTAACATACCCAGGCAGAGGTAACAATTATTCCCTGAAAAGGAACTGATCTATGTACATCAAATTCCAGCTTTCCTTAGAGCAGATGCCTGGGGGAAGGAAGGCACTCCAAGAACAATACAAGGTGTCATTACAGTGGGAAAATGTTATTCAGTAAAACTCATGGAAAAGAGAATCAAAAAAAGTACCTACTGACCATCTGAATTGTCATGAAAATGCCCCACCACCATGTCCCTAAAAAATCCTCTAGAATTTCTATTTTTCCTTTCTCTTGGGATCTCTGTGGGTGATTTTTATTTACTTATTTACAAGTAATTCAGCAGAATGAAAGTTTGCTATTTTCTGCTGTCTCCACAAAAGGAAAACAGCCACCAAATCTCAGAAACCAACAGCAAAACAGGTGAGGATTAATGAGGGAATCCAGACCAACCACGGGTTGGGTTGTGTGACACAAGTTAGCTGGGCAGAGGCAGGACATGGGAGCGGACAGCACACATGATAGACCTCAGTCCCCGGGGTTCCCAGGAACTTGATGGGAGCATTTACTTGGAGAGACACAGCAGAACCAGACTGCTGCATTTTAAGCATCTTTCTGAAAAGCCTTTCAGGGTGTCAGAGCTCGACTGCTATCAGAGTGGTCTCAAGGGACAGCATCCCTGGTGGCACACCATTCAGGGAACGCCGAAGACATTTCCACAAGTGGCTGAAATCCCAACCAGTTCCACTAGAGGGTTATGCCGAAAGGACAAGCCTCGGCAGCAGCAGAAACAGGCAGTGTACTTTGCCTCAGTGCCGTGCTAATTGTCCTAATCAGGATAATGCCTCACATTTACAGCAACTTTCTTTTTTTTTTTTCAGAAGCATTTAAGAAGCACAAAACCCCTAGATGTTATCCTTTCTTCTGTCTGTGTCTCTTAGCCTTCAAATCTCCCCCTACAAGCAATTCTCAGCTCGAATTTGCTTCCTATGGATCATGAAAACTTGTCTGATTCCAGATGTTAAACAAAAGGAAGTGCTAATGATGTCTCTTCTCCTCTGACAAAGAGCCATATTAGATAAAATATGTTCACATCATAAAAAAAGGATTATTGTAGAAAAGTGTGACCTAAATATAAGGACATGTATGATAGCCATGTAACTGACACTGTGCTGGGTCCCGGTCTGGTAACATGCATCACCTCTACATGTACATTTTGTCTGAACAGGAACTCTCAAAAAAAGAGAGATCAGATTTGAAGATAACCTTGTTTCTGCATCTAAAAAAACATTGCTGTAATTGAGTCACAAATGTTCTAACACTTAAAACATTAAAACTATAAAGACAAAAATGCAAATAAATCCTACTATCTAGCTTCTCTCCCCACATCCAGGCATAATTTATCTGCAACCATTCATCTATGTGCAAGCTGCCTATTCTTTTTTTTTTTAATTTGGGGTTGAAACTTGTGCAGAATTAATCTCCTTTTTTCTGTAAAAATAATATGTTTTTGAATTCTGAGGCACTCTAAGTAAATTTTGTACTTTTTTTTTTTTTTTTAATAATGAGTTCAATAGAATCAATACTCTCATACTGCATTCTAAACAATAACGTCCTAGAATAAGACAAGAATTACGGCTGCTGTTCCTGCTGCAGGATAAAACCAAAGTTTTAGGAGGCTTAAAGAAGATCTTAAAAAATTATGTGTATCTTTAGACAAGATGGGATAAAAATAGTATATTTATTTCATTTTTAAGTGATTCCAGACACTTCAAGTTACACTGTTGGTATGCTGTTATTTTCCTCAAAAGAGTCAGTTACTTCACTTGCACTGTTGAATTTTGGGATATTGCGGTTTGAGCCAAATAGCATACAGAGTCTGATGCTTAAATTACTCTCTCACTGTCGAGATTTGTTATGTCTTCATCGTTGAGATACTTCAGAATGAATTCTTTTAAGGATTTGTGTTTTACTAGTAGCAGGTTACCAAAGCATGCTTCAAAATTTTGTGGGTAAAACACAAACTGGGCTGGAGAATTTCTTTCCACCTAATGCATGTGAAATCAGTTTTGTCTTAGTTCTTCCCAGGAATGCGTTTCTTTATTCTCTGTCCCTTTTATCAATAGGGAAACTACACTTGCCCCAAAGGCATCAAAGAAGAACCAAGATACTGGAATTCATTCTTAGTCCTCAAGAGGTCTCTCTTATTTTTTGAATTCTTTGCAGCTATAAGTCATTCTGGAGTAGTGAACATTGTTTTAAAGTGCAAGTTTTCAGATTTTCATTTGTTCTTCAGAACTTCCCTTACTATCTGTTTGCTGCTAAGAACCCTCTAAATTTTGTTTTCCTGACAAAATACCATGAATACCAAAGGAAATCTAATAGCACAAGTTTGGTTTGATTTTTTACTTTACAGTACTCTCTAGAGGTGCTAGCTATTCCATTATTTCTCCCTATGCTATCCCTTCCCTTCTCTCTCCCCTGCCCTCCCACCAAAAGCTCCTGAGTTTCTGTCAATGAGCATGAAGAAAAGTGTCTTTCTTTGACAATCACATTTCCACAAAGCAGGCTATTTTTGCTATTGTGCTTTCACATCTTTTAGGGACATAACAGCCTCACACCTTGCAAGCCTAAACTTCCTGGCTGGAAAATCTAGTGTTTCTATCAAGGATGTTGTCAAAATGCTAGATACTGGAATCCAGACCCGCTCAGAATCTCCACTTCCATTTATAAAAAATTATTTGAAAAATGTCACTTTTTGGCAGAAAGATTTGAAAATGTGTTTGCCATCTCATAAACCAAAAAGTAGGAAAGAAAGACAATCGAATTAAAAGCTACTTATTTAAGTTGATTTGTTTAAGTCAAGCCTTGTAGCCATGTGTACATTCAGAACAGTTTACCTAGGCAATACTGCAGCTCACTGAGCTGAGCCACCATGAAAAAAAAAAACTGGTGAGAACCTCTGGTCAGAGGAGTGAGGTCTAAGACATCTTCTAATTAACCATTACTGCCATTATTGCAGAGGAGCAGGGACCTGCCAGGCCTCACAGATTTGTTGGTGATGACCCTATGCAGTGAATAGCACTATTTTAACATTCAGGCTAGAAGGCATTGGATGCTCTGACTGATCAATTTTGTGACTTTTGCCATTTGCAGACATGGCCTTCTTCATATACAAATGAAAATTATATATTCCTCCTGGAAAGGATACTATGCTGCCTTTTCATCATCACCACCACAGAATTTCATCTTCCTTTTGGATTCTATGGAGGATGCTCAGAAAATTCCATGAACTCTGAACAATATGTTCGGTGAGTGAAGCACTAAAAACAGACTGAGTTTAGTCTAGAAAATAGCAACTTTTAAGATTGTGGAATTAGGGTGTAACTAAGATGCTAGGAATATGGAATATGTGGGTTATGATAGCCAAATTACTATCACCTATTACTGGCTGTAACGAAAGAAGGTAGGACAAACTTCATGAGGAAATCCCATAATCTTTTCATTCTCAGAAAAAAAGAAATAAAATAGTCAATGACAAATGTAACAGTTATAAATAAAAAGCTACCTAATATTGACCAACTCTTCAATGCTGTGTTTCATGAAGCATTAATGAAAAAACTTTATTTTGATCAGCTTTTCTTTATCATTTAATGTTTTTAAACATGGGACCAATCCAAGCATTTTTGCATACATAATGGGATAACAACACAGCAGCAAGAAAGAATGGCCAGCGGAGACAGTTTCAGTTAAGATTTGGGGCTTATCCCTGCTGTTCCACAAGCTTGTTCCACAAGCTATCCATATGCCTTTGGGTGTGTTATTGTGGGCCTAAAAAAAGGCATTTAATATCATTTGTAAAGTCAAAAGTGTACCCAGGTTATTTGTATAAGGCTACCAGATGTGTTACCACACATTTCTGGAGCAGCAGCTGGAGTTACATGGGACAGGTGCCTCACCCAGGAAAATGGCTAACGCATTTTTTCTGCCTGTACCTCTCAAACCCTCTCATCTGAGATGCAGATGATCTCCACGCTTATTCTTCCTGCTCCCACAGTCGTCTTGTACAGTGACAAGACTTGTTAAGGATGAGAAATTTCTCAGAATGTGAGGCCACGCAGATATCCCTGCCACTCTGGAGACTGAGAGAAACCAGAGCTCATTACATTGATTGTGGGAAGAGGCAAGGGTCAGGGCAGACATAAGAAAGCAGAAGCTCAAACCCATGCACTCTGGACTGCCCTGAAAGGCTGTGACTAAACTTGCTACTGGTGTAGAGAAGATGCACCTCTTTTCCCAGACATCCAGAGAGAAAGGGCACTGTACTCCAAGGACTGGCACTCTGGATATGTATCTTTCTATCCAGGACTTGTGATCAAGTGTAGAAGTGTAAGAAAACTAACCACGTTAGTTTACACGTAGAACAGGATCCACAGGATTCTCTAGACCCCCTTCTTAGGAGATTTTTAGGAGGATGCCAATTTTCGTGCCACATAAGGCACACAATTCCCACAGTACATCATGTGAAGCCAACAAACTCTAATTTATCCATGCAGAGTCCACACTGCCTAGAAATTCATGCAGTAAGTCCCAAAAGAAAGCATAAATTACCTTGGGGTCTTCATCCTTCTCAAACCGCTAGCTAATATTTTTATTTATTCCATAAAAGATGGACTTCGAAAGGCGACTTTAGTGGCCTATGGATGTCGCTTTCTAGCACTGCAGTAGGACAAGTCTACAGAGGTACATGCAGTGCCATGTGCTTAATACAGCATATTAGTTTTAATTCATACTGAAAAATAACTTTGGAAAGTCATTGTTGATTTTGTGACAGCAAAAATGTGGGGTTTTGTGGATCAAAAATTTTGATGACCTGTAAAGAGATGTCACACATGTGCGATGATTTTCCAGATCCAAAAATACGCTCCTTTTCTGCTCATAAAATTAAGAGTCACCACAACTGGGAAAAAAACCTTTCTTTCTTTCCATATAGCCATGACCTTAATTTCTCCAAAATTCTTTGTCACAGTTAGTCACATTTAGATCATCATTTTTGCAGATATCTAGTTCATTTCTCTTCTCACCAGCACATGTAAGGCAGTACTAGCGAGTGACATTTGGATCATTTGCAGCTTACCAACATGTAGCATGTATGACAATTTTGATAATGTCCCAGTAAGCTGGAACTGACTAAACAGCTGTCTAAAATCCATTTGGCTACATTAATATCAGAAAGTAAACTATTTAAACCGATCCTCTTCCTTGATGGGCAATAAAGTAAATACAAATCTCACAATAAAGAAGTTAATGATCTGTCCTTAACAAGGCTGTAACTTTGATGCACTCAAGCACCCACTCTCTGAGTCTAGAAACAAGACCCAGTACATCACCAGATACAGGCATTGAGTTGGAAATCGTCTATTTGTTACCCTCTCTGCCTTGCTATATTCAGCTTGTCACAGTTGGCTATCGCACTTAACAGTGATTTTTCTTTCCATTGTGCTCCAGCCTAGGACCTACAGTCAAACACAACCTTTTTTGGATTAGAGAGTTATGTGACTCCCCACTTCCACATAATCAGATATGCCCTTCACATTAACTCTAATAGCATCAAACTAACAAGAAGAAACACAAAGTAATGGCAAAAATTGACTTAATTTTCATTGTAGTTATTTACAAACTATGTCTGTCCTCTCTTTATCTTTGGTTTAGTCTCCAGTCTTCATTCAGCTGCAACTGATTGCCAACATATCTCTTAAAGTCTGCCATACAAAATGTTCCAAGCCTTAAAAACACAATACCCACACATAACCCCACCATTCCTAAAGCACTATGCTCCTCATCTGTAATTACAACTTAAAACCCTGAATTTTTGTCATCAAGAATGACTTTGCTTCACTTGGCAGGGTTGTGGAAGCAGAAAAGGCAATTTGCCTGTCAGGAACCTGGGCAAGAGCCATTCAGCACTTAACACATGACTTAAGACAGCCAGAGGTTGAAATGGCCTTGCAGGGACTGTTCTGCCTGGCAGCGTTGTTCTCTCCCTCCCACAGAGCCACTTCTTAAGCCTTTAAGTGGAAATGGGCTGTCTAGAGCTGGTGGAGCTCTCCTTCTGGCATTTCTTTACAATAGTAGGATCCTAAGAACAGGCTTCCTACAACAATTACATTTTCTTTCATTTTTAAAGTATTTTCAAGCTTTCAAAAATCCATTTAAAATCTATGTCAGAATTCCTGTTGCTGTTGAAAACACTGTAGTCCCAATAAGGCGAGAGACTTTCTGCCCTAGAAATTCCATGGTCTGTTGCACATTTCTAGTTGTTTTATATTGTCTGGAATCATGCAGAGGAGCATCTTCATCAACAAACCAGTATAAGCAATAGATCAGTAGGGTCCTATAACATTTTTTTTTATTCACCTCCACAGAGAGTTATGTTTTTAAGAGTTTCCTTATAGTTTTCTTCCAACCACTTTCTATTGGAATTTTGCACTTTTGTCCAAGTTTTCAATAACCCAGAAAGATTTTGCAACTTGTTTAAAAACTTGTTTCATGCCACTCGCACATTAAATCTCATCTCATCTTGCCACACCACATCCCATTTGCAATGGGTACTGAATAATGACTTGCTGCACTTCCTCAGTGCTGGTCCATGTGTGCCAGTACAAGAAATATCTTTGGAGTATGTAGACAACTTGTCCTGTTTGTGCTTCCAGTAAGAGGTAAGTAACATCAAAGTGCAGAGGGATACACAATTCTATCATTACTTCTTGAATCATCAAAAAAAAAAATAAGGAAGAGTCAGTTTGGGTTCTATCACATATATGTCAAATACACCCAACCTAATGATGAATGATGCCTGTCTACATGACCTTTCTTCAGTATGAACTGGAATGAACAGTTTACCAGAATTATTTATTAGGTAAGATCCAACTATGTCTTTATCCAATCCATTGCTCACCATCTGGAAAGACACTTGTTTTTGGTCAACTTACAAAAAACAAAAAAAGAAACGTTCAACAAACTGTATTCAGTGATAGCACATATAATTCCCAGAAGCATGCAATGCAAGTTTTTTGTTTAATAGTCTCACTGATGTGGGAGGAATAATTCAGTGTAACAGCATACATATCCAATACCTGATATTAGAATTCAGTTCACATATTTTAAAGCTTAGCTTTATCAGGAACTAGTTTGCTTGTTTTTCACAAAAAGTCTTTGATTAAATCAAGAAATTAACAAGCAATACAATTTTTTATGCTACTTTTTATGGACAACCGCACATGAAAGTCTTACAGAAAAGGTTGTTGAAGGACTGTGTTGTCATATATTTAAAAAACAAGAAATGGAGGAAAGTTTTTCAAATGGAACAATGCAATGGTACTCAGAAAATACTTAAATTTATAATCTGCAATGCAGAAATAGGGGGACTACATAAAATTGCAGTTTTCCAGAAAAAGGCCCTTCTTTTGTGATAATCAGTGAAATAGATGGGACAAAGTAAGGTAACAAGTCTTCTCTCCTACCAGAAGAGGACGTTCTACCTTATTTGAGTATATGCTCTGTGGGAGAGGCCAGCTGTGTGAGAAACTGCATGGGATGATGCATACATACGCCCAGGACCACAGGAGGGTGTCTGAGTTCTTTTCTGCTCCTTTGAATGTTAGATTGGTGATTACCAGGACAGAGCTTCCATTTTCACTTCATCAAAATCCAGATTCCATCCAATAATCAGGTTGGCCTGAAGTCCTATCTACAACCTCAAAAAACTTTATTGCAGCCATGTTCCTTATCAAAGAGGGGGTTCTGAGTTGGTCCATTCCTCATACAAGCAACCACTCTTCTGTTAGGAGGCAACAGATGGAGGGGAAAGCCATAAAAGGTAATAGATTATACTATACACTGAATACTGACATATTCACACAGTAAATTATTCCACACATGTATAAATATGTATTGTGTGTGTCTCCATATTTGTGTGTGTAAACATGGTATGTTTTAATAGCACATGTTAGACAAGGTAACTTGCAGATTATTTTTCTCCTTCTCAGTATTTTGCGGCTGTTTTCCTCAGAGACTGGCCACTTAAGGTTTCCCATTATGGAGTTTGCTGTAGCTATAGCTATAATAGAATAGGACACAGAAATATGTAAATTGAGAGCCAAATCTGAACTTTCTGAAAGTCTGAGTTGTTAGTATATAAGGGTTTTTTTTAAGGCTCTTAATTCCAAGATCAGGGCCAGCTGCAAAGATTGGATTCATATCTAAAAGCCTATATTAAATGCATACACTCCTTGGTAGAAAGAAGTTTTGAAACCTGTCAGTCTGAAACAACACTCTATTTTTGTGCTGCGCGACAATTCAGTTACAGATTGATCCTATTGTGTTTTTTTTGGTAATTCAAATATGATTGTTGGCAAAGCAGAAAGGGGTGGGGATTTATAAAGAGTGGCACATACAGTGAGAAAGAGAAAGCATTTCAGATTACATAATATATCCCTGACATGTTCTTACTCACAAACCCAGTATCTAGTAGTAAAAAGAAATTAAAAAAAAAAATATAACAAAGAGGACAAATGAAAGAAACAGCAGCTGTTTCTATGTGAGTCAGAGAACAGGTGTGATACAAATCTCCATACCAGCGCAATCATATTGATCTCCTGATGATGCACGCATGAAGCACATGTGCAACCTTATCGACCCATTCAACTTTCATTTTCAGGAACACGGCCTGAAAATGCCTCTCTATAACTGAAAACATTATCAGGATAAACACCGTATTGGCCAATTACTAAAAAACATTCACAAACGGAACACAGGAAGGTGAGCCTGACCCTGCAGCACACTCAGCAGCCGTGCAGTGCCGGCTGAGCCGAGCTGGCCGAGCCGAGCTGAGCCGAGCGAGCGAGCCGAGCCGAGCTGAGCTGAGCTGAGCCGAGCTGAGCTGAGCCAAGCCGAGCTGAGCTGAGCCAAGCGAGCACGGGCTGAGCTGGCCGAGCTGAGCGAGCTGAGCCGAGCGGCTGGCCGAGCGAGCTGAGTGAGCCGAAGCTGAGCCGGCTGAGCCGAGCTGACCGAGCGAGCTGAGCCGTAGCGAGCTGAGCGAGCTGAGCTGGCCAGCGAGCGGCTGAGCGAGCGAGCTGAGCGAGCGAGCTAGCAGCCGAGCTGAGCCGAGCTGAGCCGAGCTGAGCCGAGCCGAGCTGAGCGGCCGAGTGAGCTGAGCCGAGCTGAGCTGAAGCCGAGCTGAGCCGAGCGAGCGAGCGAGCCGAGCTGAGCTGAGCTGAGGCCGAGCTGAGCTGAGCCAAGCCGAGCTGAGCTGAGCAAGCCGAGCCGGGCTGAGCTGAGCCGAGCCGGGCCGAGCCGAGCCGAGCTGAGCTGAGCCGAAGCGAGCCGAGCCGAGCTGAGCTGAGCCGGGCCGAGCCGAGCCGAGCCGAGCGAGCCGAGCGAGCTGAGCTGAGCCGGCCGAACCAAGCCGAACCGAGACGAGCCGAGCTGAGCTGAGCCAAGCCGAGCGAGCCGGGCCGAGCTGAGCCGAGCCGAGCCGAGCCGAGCGAGCTGAGCTGAGCCGGGCCGAGCCCAAGCCGACCGAGCGAGCGAGCTGAGCTGAGCCAAGCCGAGCCGAGCCGGGCGAGCTGCCGAGCCGAGCTGGCTGAGCCGAGCCGAGCTGAGCTGAGGTGAGCAGAGCCGAGCTGAGCCGAGCTGAGCTGAGCTGAGCCGAGCCGAGCTGAGCCGAGCTGGGTGAGCCGAGCCGAGCTGAGCCGAGCCGAGCTGAGCCGAGCCGAGCTGAGCCGGGCCGAGCTGAGCCGAGTTGAGCTGAGCCGAGCCGAGTCGAGCAGTGCCGAGCCGGGCCGAGCAGAGCAGAGCCGAACAGAGCCGAACATAGGCGAGCTGACGAGCCGAGCGAGCCAAGCCGAGCCGAGCCGAGCCAAGCGAGCGTGCAGAGCAGAGCCGAACAGAACGAAATCGGCGAGCTGAGCCGAGCCGAGCCGAGCCGAGCCAAGCCGAGCCGCGCAGAGCAGAGCGAACAGAACCGAACATCGCGAGCTGAGCCGAGACGAGCCGGCCGCCTTGCTCGGGGAGCAGCCGCCTGCGAGCCCCGCGCTGCCGCCGGGATTCCCCCGGGACGCTCCCCGGAACCCTCCCCGGCGGGCCGTGCTGTCTCCGGAGCTGTGCAGTGGCTGTGGCCGGAGCCCCGCGGGACAGGCGCGGTGGGAACCGCGAGAGGGGCACCCGGGGGCGCGGGCTGCGAAGGCAGCCGCGCCCCGGACTCTCTCTTGGGCGAGCTACGTGCCCCGAGCCCGGGCCGCTGTCCCCCGCTCTGGGCTGGGCAGTGGCGGGGCGGGGGCCGGGGGCAGCGGACCCCCGGAGCACCTTGTGGCCGGATCCGCGCCGGCGCGGCAGGGGCGGCTCGGGGCCAGGGGCGCTCGGGCGCTGCCGCTGCGCGCCGCCGCCGGTAGGGGCACTACGCAACCCGCATGAGCGCGGCTCCGGCAGCCGGCGGCAGGGACGGGGGGCAAGGGGAGAGTGGCACCACATTCGGGAAAAGATTAAAAGGATGTGGAGTCCTGAGCTTCTGAAGTGCTCCAAAATGCCCGGGCGATGCTCAGACGAGGACCATAATTATAAAAAAAAAAAAAAAAAAATGCAGCTAGGTCAATCATTTACCAGTCTGTCCTTAATGCGTGTGACCGCAGTGGTACCGAGACATTGTGATTCATGCCCACTTTCAAAGCGGACAGGGCCCGGCCTGAGGCACCCAAACAACTGTCTTCTAATATTAGCACGCTGTATTTCTGGATCTATTATAGTCTGTCCAGACAGATCCCATTGTAATGGATCTTTATTAAAGATTAGCACTATCTCCTGCAGTTGGTGGAAAAAAATCTGTTATCACTGAGTTATTTGCAGTTGTGGGGGGGCAGTCGGAGGGGCGGCGGGGGTCGGAGCGGAGGGGGTGTGGGGAGGGCCGGGCGGAGGGCGCGGGGCGGCCGCGGCGCACCGGGCCCTGACCCGGCACTGTCCGGCATTCTGTCTGCATACTTCGCAGTCTGTTGTGCTTTGGTGGCTCAGAAAAGCGAAAGAATCGAATTTAAAAGGCAGCTTTGAATAAACAATACCATTTTCCGTTAAGTAATCGTTTTGTATAAAAGGAAATATCGCCTACTCAGTTTCATTCAGCGTGCCAAAAAATGTATAAATGAGAGACCGCCAACTTTTCTAAGGGGAGAATAATGCCGACTGTGCTTAATAAACTAGTGCCCTAGAAGTTCATTATCGATGTTGCAATCTTTTTGATTCTGAAAGGAGACCGCCTACGTCGCCCCGTTCCCGTCTAGTCCTCCCGGGCTCTCCCAGTGAAAAGCCTATCACTCGCGAGCTGCCTTAGGTATTAAACTTTTAGTCGGTTCTGTCTTTTGGGTTTTTTGTTTTTTCAGGTTCGGGGCTGGTCGATAGGGTTTTGGGGCCGAGCTGTCTGTCCGCCCGCCCGCCGGAGGTGCGGGGAGTGGCATGTCTCCTCCGCAGCCACCTCGCGTGGGGACCGCGCCCGCGGAGCCGAGTCCGGGCGGGCGGGCGCCGCTCCGCGCCCCGGCAGCACCCTCAGCCCTCCGGCTGGGCCAGGGCGCCCTGGAGCAGCCGCGACCCCCCCCCCCCCACCCGGGTCGCAGCCCCCCGTGGCGCTGCGGCCGCGCGGCTCCGCGGAGGGGCCCGGGCCCGGGGCTGCTCGCCGCTGCCCCGCCGGTGCTCGCCGCTCAGGCTGCGTGGGGCTGCCGGGTGCGCGCCTGTGTGTGCGTGCACTAGAGCGGATAATTGAGAGGGTTTCCAGAAGGTGGAAAATGTCACCTGATTCACACTGAACTTTTTAAATCTCCCCACCCCGAGCAGACACACACACACATTAGGAGACCGCCCACGCAGACAGCTAGACCCCGTATAGATTTAAGAGAGACTGCATTCAGAGCCTGACGTTCATTCAATAGAGCGATCATAAGCAGGCTGGCTAGTGCTCGCTCCCTCTCCCTACTCCCCCTTACGCTGTCTCTGCGCCTCTTCACTCCCTGCTATACTGAGGATGTTAAATCAGAGAATCCACCCGGCTATGCTCTTAATCTGATGTTTCTGTGCCTTTCATGGAAGATCACACAGTGCAGGGTAAGACCAGACTGTTTATTCGCAGATATATTCTTTATTTACTATTGTTTTCTGTCTTTCGGGCACTGTTTAGTTTGCTTGCGGTGTTAAACGCCTCTCTCCAAGGTCCAACAGAACAGAAGTTAACTGTGGGCATGGGATTGCTTTGTACCGAGGTGCAGAGGTGTCAGTTCCCTTTTTGATCGGATCTTCGTACTGCTCTGCCAAGGCACAGAGGACAGCTAGGATATTCTTGGGTTTTTATTGTTATTATACAGCTTGAATGAAGAGCAGCATCGGGAGGGAACTTTCCCAGTTTCTGCTCCCGAATGAGTACTCAAAGTTTGTTGGTAATTTAGTTCCGATTTTTATCTCGCCTGACTGACTGAAGGGGAGGTGGTGATGGAGAACCCCACGATTACAGCTGACATTTTTAGAAATCAATAAGTGGTCATTTTACATTCGACTTTAATATTGGGATTTCCTCCTCCTCCTACTCTTTCTTTTCTTTTTCTTTTTTTTTTTTTTTTTTTTGAGTGTGTGTCTGAATAAATATTAGCTTTGTAAATTCTCCTGCACTGAAGACTACGCGTAAATAAGTTGGTGGTTTGTTTTTTTTTTTTTTTTTGGTTTTTTTTTTTTTAACCCCATGCGAACAAAACAAACCCGAACCTGATATTGACAAACTCTTAGAGCCCTTCTTCGACACAGGATATTGATTTTTAGTTTGGGGCCTTTTTCCTTTTCTTGACGGTGTTCCAGGCATAACCTGGACGTTCTTACCATTGCTTCTTTTTAATACTTTTTTTTTTTCCCTCCCCAAGTACCGGGCATATTAATTTAACGAGGGCAATTGTAAGCTCTAACTTTTTTTTTTTTAAAGGGCATTGTTTGTCCCAATGATTTTTAGTGGGTGGTGGGGGAGGGGGGTCTTCCCCGCTCCAGCGACATCTCGCTGGCGATCCTGACCCTCGCTGCGTACATTCCCATCGGAGTAAGGAGGCAGGATCGACCCTGGCTGGGATTAGGCAGCAGAATCAATTGGTATTGAGTTGCTGGAGAAATCACATTGGTTATTCACGAGAGACTCATCCCAACAAATGCTTCAGCTAAAAAAGGGGGAGTTGCTTAGACTAATGTTCTTGGCTTGACTCCACAAATAACAGGGATACTAGGGGGGAAAAAAGGCAAAAAATAACCCCAACAAAACCCACTTTTATCCGTGTAAGGACAGTGTACTTTCCTCTGAATGCTTTGCAGGAGAGATGGCACCTATAACTTCTCCAGCTGATCGATTTTTAAAACTATGTAGGGACCTCCTACTCAAGTGTCCTTGTATTTTATGTACTCCGCTCACTTTTTTTTTTGGAACTCTGCTGAATAATTTTAGTGAAGGAAGACATTTGTTAATAGAACAGCAAATGTGGAGATTTCGAAGACTTCGCTAACAGCAAATGTTCCCAATTCGTGCAGATTGCAAAATGGGCTGGGAGTGAAACTGTGCGGCACTAAAACAATGCTGCTGTGCAGCCGCGTGAGGAGGAGAGGGCAGGGGGGGAGAAGGAATTTGCAAGCGCGATTTTCTTTTTATTCCCTTTTAAATGCACATCCTTTTCAAGCTTTGTCACGTGTCGGCAGTGCTCCTTCTGCTCTACATATGGAATAAATACCTCCAAAAACTCTCGTTCTGTTTTGGCCGGGTCTTCTCTTCTTCCATTCTTTTCATTTAGTTTGTTTTGTATTTTGTTTGTTGTTTTTCTTGGTCTGGGTTTTTTTTTGGTGTTTCGTGGGTTTTTTTGGGGGGGCGGTTGTGAGGGAGGGGTTTGTTGTTTTTTAAACTGCGCTTCCAAATGGGCCGTAGTAGCTGGGGTTATGAAACGGGACAAATAAAAGGAAACAGTCTAGTAAAAGTCACGCAAGGCGCACGTGCTGTGTCTGGTCACTGGTGGCCGCCACTGATCCGTCTGGTGTCCCCCCCCCCCCGCCCGCAGCTGGGAACTGCTGGCTCCGCCAGGCGCGGAACGGCGCGGCAGGTCCTCTACAAACCGACCTCAGCAAGGAGGAGTGCTGCAAGAGCGGCCGCCTGACCACGTCGTGGACGGCGGAGGACGTCAACGACAACACGCTTTTAAGTGTGATGATTTTAATGGGGGAGCCCCAAACTGCATTCCCGTGCAAAGGTGAGGGGTGCTGCGAGCTGCTCCGCGCTGAGGAGCGGCTCGGCAGCGGGAGGAGGAGCGGGGAGGGAGCTGGAGTGGGGCAGCGAGGTCCTCTCGCTTCTTCTCGTCCGGGCTTTGAGGCGTTTCGTACCAGCCCGGGATTAAGGACGGGTCCCCATTTCTGCCCGCCCGCTTGCCCATCGCGAGGAGAGGGAGGGACCCTCTCTCCTCCCTGCCCTAACTGGCAGAGAGAATTTTCCTGGAGTGGTGTGCCCTGGAACGGGAGGGAACGGTGTTTTTTTCTCTGTGCTCTGGGTTCACGGTGTCTTTTTTTCTTTAAGCGGTTTTGACAGCAGGTCTGTTCTGCACGCTTGGTACTAAAGTGGTGCCTCTTTCCTTCCATCAGAAACATGCGAGAATGTGGACTGTGGACCCGGGAAGAAATGTAAAATGAACAAGAAGAACAAACCTCGGTGTGTTTGTGCTCCGGATTGCTCTAATATCACTTGGAAGGGCCCTGTGTGTGGCTTAGATGGGAAAACCTACAGGAACGAGTGTGCCCTTCTCAAAGCCAGATGTAAAGAACAGCCTGAACTTGAAGTCCAATATCAGGGCAAATGCAAAAGTAGGTTTGCAAATCTAATCCAATCTCCTTCAAATGCCAAAGGGTGCGTGTGTGAGAGTGTTGGGAGGAGGAGACATTGGGCATACTTCCTTATAGGAGCCAGGCTGGGAGACAGTAACTAGATCATGCTCAACAAACAAGGACATAGCTGAACTGAGTGCTCCCCATAATCTAGCAGCGCTTGTGTTCCACCAGCTACCCTGAGATGGAAAGGCGTCCTCCAGTAGCCCTTAAATGAGGACAGCGGTTGAAGGCTTTTATCTGATCTTTTGTTCTTGTCATCTATTCACTCCTCACTGGGACTCTGGTATCTTCCACTAATCAGTGTATTTCTGTCCGCATTTCAGAGACTTGCAGGGATGTCTTATGCCCAGGCAGCTCCACGTGTGTGGTTGACCAAACCAACAATGCCTACTGTGTGACGTGCAATCGAATTTGTCCAGAGCCTACCTCCCCCGAACAGTATCTCTGCGGAAATGACGGCATAACCTACGCCAGTGCCTGCCACCTGAGGAAAGCTACCTGCCTCCTGGGAAGATCCATTGGATTAGCCTACGAAGGAAAATGTGTCAGTAAGTATCGTAGGAGGAGACTGAGTGGGGGGAGCTTCCTCAGTCAGCTGTTTCAGAGCATCCAATGTGTGTAACTGGATTGATATAGTGCTGGGGAGGAAGAGAAACTTCAGCAGCCGGGGTTAGTGCTCCCCTCTCAGAGAAGGAGAGTCAGGGTGAGCTTAGTCCTGGAAAAGATCTCAGCAGGGATGAGGGAGAAGAGGGCCTGATCCTGCTGTGGCTGTGGGTGCTGACATTAGGCATCCAGGGGAGAAGTAGCCTCCCTGAGATACATGATGAGATGGTTACAATGTAAGGTCTCCTTTTTTAGTGCGTCTGGATTCCTGGAAACAATTGTCTTCAAGTGGTCTTGGCAAAGATTATGTTAACTTAATTGAAAACATCTGATCACTTTTTCCCCTTTAGAAATAATTGTGAGGTTTGGACACAGTGGGTTGGTGAACACAGGCAAATAATATTTGTGCAACCTGGCATTCTGTGTTGTGAGTGATTCCAGAAAGGACACACAGTGCAGTGTATTACGATGAAGCACCTGCAGGGCAGCCTCTGCTCCCCAGAACTGCTGGGGGAAATTGGGGGAGTCTCAGGTTGCTTATAGTTGGCATAGGTTGAGGTAAATTCCTTTTCAGATCTTGTA
>CM019236.1:14672436-14700883 GCA_009741485.1 Malurus cyaneus samueli | reverse complement strand
CTGGGGCTGTTGTGATTCATGACGAGGCTGGTCTATGTTAGGCATGCTCAGAAGACTTCATGAAGCCTCTCAGGACATGCCACACCCATACATCACAAACACGCTTTGGTGCAAGGTAGGTTTCAAGATTTTCAGCTGTAATAGAAATAGCAGTAACAATGAGAGATGCCATTTCAGAGCTTTTAAATTAATTTATCTGTAAAATGTGACACAGATTTTTGTGGCCATTTATATACATGTGCTGCTGTATATCTTCTTGGAGTTTTTGTTTCTTTTTTGATTTGTCTATTGGTGATATTCTCAAAGTTATTTTGTGAATTGGCAGCAGGATATAAAACTAGAACCCAGAAATCCTGCTCTGCTACAGTCTCTCTGTAAGACATGTAAATATATTTACAATTAAAACAAATATTTTAATGTTATTTTTTATTGGAAATTAAGTAGCTGGCACCTAAGTGAATTTAAGGAAAATCTTCTCTGATAGTCAATCTATCTATTAAACAGGTTGTTTCTCTGTCATTGACATGTATTTATTAGTTCCTTGAGAGCCTTTCCAATAGATTCTTTTTCCATATCTTTGTTCTGAACCTTGTTCTCATTTTTTCTGGTTTCTCTTCCCTCAGGAGACCAAAATCCTTTTCCCTTTGCTCTACTCACCATGTACTTCCTCCAGAGAGAATATTTGTCTAAATTAGGTTCTATCAGGTAACAGAAGGGCAAATATTTTTGCTATTCCTGAGAATACAATATTATAAATACATGTTTGTAGTTTTTATATATTCAGAGATGACTAAATAATGTGTGTTTTGGATAATGCTGAACAATTCATAACGAATTAAGAGTTTCATATATAGCAGAAAATATACGGAAGACTATAGCAGGAAATTCTTCAAATATTTTTATTTAAACTAAAAGGATGAATCAACTTCACTCAGATCTCAGTTCAGTACTTAAAATATCATTGAATAAGATGTGCAAGTACATGTTTAAGTTTTATGTTATGATAGGAAAATTTTTTGTAAGTGAGGCTTTACTTGTGAGAACGATATGATCCAGGCAGCATGGAACAGAATTTTGGATCCTGCTGTACTTTTTCTCAGTTCACTGTATTATTAACCAGTCTCAAAAGGGTACCCAGTCTTAATATAGGTTGACCAAAAGAACTTCCAAATTACACTTGCTTTTGGTAGTTTCCAAGTGATAGTGTGCTCTTTGATTATTTGTTGATTTCTTTTTTTTCTCTTTGCTATTTGTCATCCATCTTGAATTTGAGCAAGAAGATCCTGCTTTGCTTTTTTGTGTTGGTCATCTAAATGGATCTGAAGGACAGCAAAATTTCAAATGTGTATTCAGATTATCCTAGAAATACGAAAGTAAAAGATTTCTAAAAATGTATGGGGCAGTGGATGTGCTGGAAAGAAGGGATGCCACCTACAGGGACCTGACAGGAGAAGGGTCCATGTGAACCTCATGAAGTTCAACAAAGCCAAGTGCAAGGTCCTACACCTGAGTCATTGCAATCCCAAACACACCTCATGTCTCTGGGCAGAGATGTGAGTGAGAGCAGCCCTGAGGGAGAGGTTGGGGGGGATGGGTGATGAAAACTCACCAATGAGTTGCAGTGAGTGCTCACAGCCCAAAAAAACAAGGGAATCCTGGGCTGCATCAAAGGGAGCATGGCAAGCAGGGTGAGGGAGGGGTTCCACCCCTCTGCTCTGCTCTGCTGAGACCCCATTTGGAGCATCCAACTCTGGGGTTTCAAACATAAGAAAGACGTGACACAGTTGGACCCAGTCCAGTGGATGGTCATGAGGTTGGTAAGAGGACTGGAGCATGTCTTCTATGAAAACAGACTGAGAGAATGGGATTGTTCAGGCTGGAGAAGAGAAGGTTGTGTGGCGATTCATAGATACCTTCCAGTATCTGAAGGATCCTGCAGGGAAGCTGGAGAGGGACTCTTGACAGGAACTGGAGTGACAGGACAAGGATGAATGGGTACACACTGAAAGAGGGGAAATTCAGGCTAGAATCAGGAAGAAAATCCTTTCTTTGAAGGTGGTGAGCCCAGGGAAGCAGTTGATGCTCCATCCTGGAAATATCAAGGCCGTTGAACAACCTGACATAGTGAAAGGGCCCGGCTCATGGCGGGGTGTTGAAACTACACAATCTTAAGGTCTGTTCCAACCCAAATGGTTTGGTTCTATGAAGTGACAGACTTTTATTTAGATTTGAAGGGACAAAAATGACAAATCTCTTCTCCTCCATCACTTGTACTTGGACCTAAACTTAAACACTGTCCCTATCTGAAAATAGGGTCTTATATCAATGTGAGCTGAGAGCTTTGGCCTTAGAAAGTGTTGTATGGTGCAAAAGAATGCAGAGGACCAGACCTTTCAGAATGAAAGACTGAGGACTGCCTTTAGGGAAATTCCACTTTTTATTTTTTTTTTTTCACTCATCATTTATTTACAAATACACATTATAACTTTTATATACATTGCACATTTACATGGTAGAAAAGTACAAAACTATATATTTAAATGAATTTATATTTAACTCGCCATGTTTGAAAATATAAAATTGCATCAGAAAAAAAGTATCATGAAAAGCAAGAAACTTGAACTGATAAAGCTTTGATATAACTTTTAGCAACACACCAACTGGGAAAAGAAAACTTTGAAAGCGGTACTGCAAGACCATCTTAAAGGAAACCCCTGATAAAACACTTATGCATGTTACAAAAAATAAATCAATAAAAATAAAATAAAACCTTTATTCTTATTACTGTTAGGCCTGTAGCTGTTATCAAACTTCATAATTCAATTTCTTTGGGTTCAAAATTTGTATAACGCAGTATAAACTCTCAACACACTGAGATACTTTTAGCGCACAGTGTGAACAGAAGTAGAGAAAATGAAGTGTAAGAAGTTTCCTTAAAGATTGCCTCACTGCACCTTGAAAGTATACTTAAGTCAGTTACAACGCCTTTTGGTCAGTCAAGATTCCTTGTAAACAAAAACACGAGGGATCTTTAATGTACAGAACCGGCAAAAGAAAATCCAATAAATAAATTGTACAGAAACTGACATGCAAGATGTTTAGTGGAAAAGAGTTAACATCTGTGAAACAGAGATGAAATCATGTGGGTAGGCTCTAAGGAATGGACTCTTATAGTTCACAAGAAAAAGAAAAGCTTTACTTTACAAGCAGAGACCTCACTAAATAACACTGCTCTTCCCGTAACGAATAAATTTCTTCAAAAAACAAGGTGTACGGTCACAGACATTTTATGTATAAATTATAAAACATGACACAGTATATAAATGTCTACGAGACTCAACTATATGTATACTTTTTTTTTTTTTATTCTCCAAAAAATAAGCATACACTTATTTACAGTACGGACATTGATTTTGTGCCCAATGGCTGTTTCAATAGAGGTGGAGATTTTACCACTCTAGAATGGAAGATATAGGAAAGCTGTAGTCCTGGTTCATCTTCTCTTCATCTTCTGGGTCTTCATTAATTGCTAGATGGGGGAATACAGGGAGCTGTTGTTTAAATAAGGACACAAACAGCGCAGAAGCAGCTCGTGCATGTTTTCAAAGCCTCTGAACAGCCATAATACAGCGTTGCATTTTATGCGACTTGTAGTGAGATGCTCTTTGGCATCTGCTGTTATGCAATAAGGTTTTTAACTCTTTAATTTTTATTTTTATTTTTCTGATAGACATAAATATATAATAGATCATAGTGGGTATATTTTGCTCTCAATCATTTTGGATCATCTGTATAATTCACATTCATTCATTACTTCTAAACAGTCAGGCCAAGGAAATTACCACACTGTGGAGAAATACAAGTGGTGCAAGCCATAGTGTTCAGCTCAGAGAATGACTTGGTGTTAAACCCACAGGATTTGGCTTATTTTCCTGTAATTTACAACCACATTCTTTTGATCTCTTAGGCTTTAAATGCCCTTGGTCAACTTCACCATGCAATTGAAGAATACTAAGGTGTCAGAAAACCGAGAAGGAAGTATGGACTTTGATAACAGCTAATCAGATGTCCCAGATCCAACAGGATAATGAGTTTACCAAGGTTCTGAAGTGCAAATTTGAATGCGTGAAGGTCCCTGAATTTCCAGTGCCACTGAGTAATACCATCTAAACCTCCCACTGTTTCATTGAAGTCTACAGATACTCAGAACTTCTCAAAATGAAGCCACAACATGCATATTCCAGACCCACACTTTAGTCATCTGTTTTGAAAGATTACTGAACTATAAAAAAAAATTAAATATTTCGAAACTTGAAACACTTTAAAAATTAATTAGCAATTAATTGGTCAATTTCATGGCATTTTAGAGGTCCACGGCAAAAGCAGTATTTAAAAATATCATTCTTGATCAGTTATATATACACACAAAAAGTTTTACATATGAACAGTTTTAATACCTTTTCCAAGATCCTTTAGCAATTTCTTACTCAGATATCAGTGTTCCTATAATCTTCTGCTGAACTTCACATAATGTACTTGTCATTTTAATTTCCAATGATTTTCATATTTTAAGAGGTACTTGGAATGACAAGGATGAAATTGGTGGGTGGCCACTGAAGATACTAAAAAGTGCTTCCATCTCATTGCTGAACTAGAAGCACTGCTAAAATAAATAAAGCAGGGCAAAACTCCTAGACAAGCCACATAGGTAACTACGCAAGTCACTGGACAATGGAGACAGAGGTGGCACTGGTGACAAGCAAGCTCTGCAGAGTCTCAAGGGCTGGGGAGTCTGAGGGATGGAGCTGCTTCTGCCTGGAAAAAGGAGGCTGTGGAAACACCTCAGCTCCACCTTTCCCACCTCCAAGCAGGTCACTGCATGGACAGAGCCAGGCTCTCTGTCGCAGCACACGGTAGAAGGACAAGGCATGCATTAGCTGAAGCAAGAGAAGTTCACAGAGCGTTTAAAGGAAACCTTTGTTTCCATATTAGTGTAATCCAGCAGGTGATCTCCTGACAACCCTTCCAACCCTATGATACTATGAAAAGGCATGCCCACCTACTTCCAAGTCATATAGACTCCAAAATCAGAAAAGGAATGTCCAATTAAAGAAACAATTCCCTCAAGAAACCTTGAAGGAGAAACCATATCACCACAGATCTTGGATTCAATTGTCAGCAGGAATATACAATGCTCCTTCTCTGATATATCTTTCCATTATATGATCCTTAAGTTATCCTAAAATTTCCCATAAATGCAGTTTTCCCAGTGAGTTTAGTGGAACTTTCTGTTATTCAAGGAATGCAGCACCTATCCCAAGGATATTCACTCTGTACTGCATAGAATGTGTAGTAGATAAAAAGCAAGAAAATGTACAAAATATCTATATTTTTAAGTGAAAATAAGTACATAAAATGAAGGAGTCAAACAGTTAAAATACAGCTTAAAACAATGTTATTGTTCAGATTTGGATTTTTTTTGTTTTTAGTGGTGACAATAGCTCTCAAAAAGACAATAACTAGTACCAGCTAGATTGGTCAAGATAGCAAGGAAAGCCAAAAAACACCAAATTCAAGACAGCACACTTGCAAAAACAATAGATAAAGCCCACTGATACAAGTAAGGAAAACCCTTCAGGGATGTTTTCCATAATCTTTTCCACCTACAGTGGTTTAGTGAGATTGATTCAAACTCGTGTTTCAAATGGTGACTCCACCAAAACTGCAAAAAGCCTAAAAGGCTTGATATTAAAGATATACAAATAATGAGTGTTTCTGCATTTGGACTTCAACCTTAAAGAAACTAATTTTCATTCTTTTTATGAGAAAGCAAAAAGGGACTGAGTCTATCCCTATAAATATACAGACCCAGAGCTCCAAATGGACACAGCGTGCAAACTCAAGAATTTGCATACTCCTCAACCCAGCCTTCATGGAAGCTGTGACTATTTGTTGATTAATTTCCCCAGCATTCTCCCATTCTCCATTCTCTGATGGAACTTCAGCCTTCATGGAAAGCCATTGCCAGTGTCAGCAGTGTGGCAAGCAGGACCGTATGAGTTGACGGGGCAAAATCCAGCCATGGCCCGCAACAGAAGCCCACACAAAATCCTCATTTCCTATCTGCAAAAAAGGCCAGAACCTGAAGTGTGTAGCCACAGCCTGTTGATAGCAAGGGTGGTCTAACACACAGAGTTGAGTACATGTAGTGAGCTTCACTGATTTACTGCAAGTCAGCAAAGAGCTCTTCACTTCACACCGCAAAAAGTACACGGTGAGACTTAAAAACACTTGAGAGTTACTCTGTCAGCTTCAACTCACCACCATCCCAGCTCTCCTCTGTAATGAACTAGTCAGGATCTAAATAACACTTTTCTGAAAATATATCAATGAGTGATACTCCCTTTATTAGATTAGTTTTTCTTTTTTATTTTACTTTTTTGTTTGTGGGGTTTTTCGTTGTGGTTTTTTTTTTTTTTCTTTCCCAAATGAGATGTAGCAAATGTAAAATGAGAGAAATTAAGAAATAACATAGAAGTATCACAATCAAACAAGGTAAATTAAAAATAAAAAGATGACGGCAGACTAAAGCTACCAGGAAAAACACCACAGGAACAAAAAGAAATAAAATTATGCTAAAGGTTTCACGTGAAGAACTACTCACCAGAAGGCCATTTGCATCAGACCCTCAGATGCATGAGCAGCGCTACGAACGCTGAAGTGCCATCTACTGGTATATTTTGTGCTAACCATGTTGCTTGGAGTCCACCATAGGACTCCACATGGAATGAGAGATCCATGTTTTTCTCTGCCACTAACTTTTTGGTGACTGTGGGTAATGGATCTTGTCTTATAATCTCTCCACCGTAAAATTCAGATACTGAGATTCCATAACCTGTGCAATTTCACAACCTGTGCAAAGCTCCTTGAAATCTTGCAGTAGTATGTTCAGCAAGAGAATAGAAACTTTTGCATGTCCACATCCAAACTCGACGCTTCTGGAGAAGATGCTACAAAATGAAGTGTGAGACTCCTAAGAAATGGAGAACAGAAGACAGATGAGGAAGAAGAAAAGAGAAGGTAAAGACCAGTAGGAGTTAAGGAGGAGAATTAATAGAGGAAGTGATTAATTGCTAAAGACAACACAATTTACAGTGCAGTTTTAGCAGATGTGAATGTGTTGCTCCAGCTATGGGAACAGTAGACTCTCCAGATCTTGTTTCTGACACACAACAACTGCGAACTCTATTATGTGCAAGTAATAAATCTAAGCAGCACCTCCAACATATGAATGGGCATTTTTTCAGAAGTGTTAGCACATATTTGTCAACACCAAACTTGGCTAAATAGCACAGAAGAAGACTAAAAGACAATGGTAACACATACACAAAGCAGGATGCAAGCTTGCAAGTAGACACGTGGTTGTGAAACCCAATGTTTAATAGGTAAGGCCCCCAGGGATGGCAGACAGGCAGGGTCTTGGGCCGACTGGATGAGCTTGTTTCACTGGTGTATTTACTGGCTGGTATGTTAATTTTTTCAATGTGTTATAGAGCAGTTCCCAAGTTAGGGTCATGACCCCACTTGGGGCCCACAAGGCTGGAAGTGAAAATGAAAGTGGGGTTGTGACCCTGGAAGTAGGGTTGCTAAGGGAAAACTTCGGGAAGCACCGATGTTGTGCTACTAGGTGAGACCCCTACATGGACGGTGTGTTTAATCACTGCTGAGGGACAAAGCTTTTACCAGTGCCTGTATTTCCCAGAGATTTAGGTCTCATTTCTGACTGATTTATTACCAGATTCAAGTAAAGGTCTCAGGTACATGAAGATAGATTTGAGAATTAAATTCAGAATTTTGAGTACTAAGTCTTGCAAAGATCAGGACCATAATGCAGTGAGGACACATACATTATTTTCTTTAAAATATCCATTACTAGCTACATTAGTTTACAGACTGGAACACTTCCCTCTCAGTCCTTGGCCAGAAGAAATCACACCCTCTTCTGCTGTTTTTCAAGAGTGGCATAGCACTGCCAGGCCATCACTGTGGCAAGGCGCAAACTCTGGGTTTTGTTGAACTCTGCTTTGTTACCAGCGAAAGTAGGGGTTGTCCCTCACCACCCATACGATCTTTGGGCAAGGAACAAGTGTGTTGGCTAAGGAAAGAGCTACAGTGTTGAGAAAGACACTCACCAGTGTGAAGTCTGACATTCTTTAGAAGAAGTACGACAAGTACCTTTTCCCTGAACAGAATGCAACCTGGACGGTGAAGGTTTGAAGATTTAGCTGCCAGGACCCATTCATCTAGTGGCATTTCCAGCATTGTAAAATACCCTTGCTGGTCTTCAGTTGCTGTATGCAAATGAGACAGTTTTTCCATAGCTCCTGTGTAATTTCTGACACCCCACAAGGAAGCTTGTGATAACCCAATGGGTTTTAAACAGAACGAAATCCCTATATTGGACAAGTGAATTGAGCCCTTATGCTCTTAAGTCATGCAAGTACTTCTGAACAGTTATGAAAAGTAGACATAAAGAGATGCATCTCCTTATTTCTCATGCTCTGTGCACATTTATTTCAATCTAAAATTATGCTGTGCCATGACCGCAGCTTTCACTGTAGAGCTGGAGAATATTTCTGGCTATCACCTAGAGAAACATTTTGTAGTCAGTAACAGAACAATTGTGATATGTGGCATGTCATTTTAGTATGTGAAGAGGCATTAACAGCTGATTTTTGGCAGCAACATGTCTCTGTTTCTCATTTATTAGTAACTTGCATTGATTTATACCAGGATTAATTATTGATACAAACATTTCATCCATATTTTTTATGTCACAAGCAGGGAAAAAGGCATGGCTGTGAAAAATCCACAGAATGCTTTATGAAGCACAAATTCCTCAGAGAATATCGGATATCCACCTGGTGTCCCTGAGTGCTGGATTTCACATTCAAATCTCTGAATTAACAGATGTGTACAGTCACACATGGGCAGAAAGCCTCTTCTTGATACTCCATTCGAGGAGGCTCATGGACACTGTTTATTTTAACAAAATGGTGGGGTACCTTGTGCTCATGAAATTTCTTCCAAATCTACACGTCTTGGAATGTTAATAACCAGAATCTGCACAGAGTTCAACTCCCAAGTTTTAGTCCACAAAGCCCATCTTAAAAAGACAAGTATACTTACTGAAATCAGTTTCCAAAGAGAAAACAGCCACAATTTTGAGCAGAAGTCTTCAAACCTAAAAAACATGATCTTCTAATGTATGCAACCCTATTAAAAATTAGATTTTTAAATTTTTGCCTAAATATTTTGGTAGCGGAGATACAAACATTTCAAATTATCTCAGGCAAACAAAATTTATAGAACACACTATTATGAAAACTAAAAATGGTAGGAAAGGCAGGATCCGTCAAAAATAAGAAAATTGATTTAAAGTTTACCATATCTTAAAATACTGCACATTTCAGATCCTTACATTTCCTCTGTTGAAAGCAGGGATTATAAAACTATTTTCAAGCTTTTTCTCCACAGCTATGAATACTAGAAATATAGGCTTCTATGAAGCAATCATGTTATGCAAGAACTTGCGGATTTTAAAAAAAAACAAACAAAAACAAACATTGAAAAACATGACAGAGTCATTAAGAGTTAGCAAGGCTGCTGCCAAGCAGAGAGGACTTTATTTATTCAGAACTGTTCTGTTCTATGAAAATGAAGCCTTATCTGGATTTAGGAACACCTATTTTAATTAGTCCCACATAGGGCAAATCATTCTCCTCATGTAAAAATGATAATTCTAGCTTAAACATGTTTTATAGGTATATTCTCTTCTTGGCAGTGAAACAAGAGTCAAATCTTCAGCAAGAATGTCAGCATACCTACATCTTTGGAAGGGTAGAGTGAAGCACAGTTATCATGACAAAAAGAAATTGCATTGCTACCAAACAAAAGTCAAACGTTTTAACTATAGACCAGATTGGAATACTCCATTTTCTGAAGTACCACTGAAACCAAATTGCTATTTAGAATTTGATTTTTCACAGGGGCAAGTAGCCACAGCTGCTTATAAAGTTTTAATAGCTTTTCGCTGCAGTAGCAAATCAAATAAGCTTTTATTATAGTCTTGTAAAATATTCAACAACATGTATCAAGCTCAGAACCTATGTTCTCACTCTTTGTTCTGGTGATGCTAATAACAAAAAAAAAAACCCAAACAACATAATATTTTGACATATGTGATCCCCAGAAGAAGAGCTGAATATGTCTGTCACTATGAAATCTTCATCTTTTCTAATAAAAAGCAAAACATTTAAAGTCAGTTTTTCAACAATTCATGTAAAAATGATTTTTTTTCACAAACTATTTGAATATTGGAAACAAATGAATGTCATTACTTGCATATACAATCACTCGATGTGCTGTCTGTCTCAGGCAGACTGTGCACTGAATTCTCAAAGCTTCTGTGGGTTTCACAAAACATGCAAACCACAGATGATATCTTTGTTTAAAGCCTCCAATGGGGGAACAAGTGGCTCAACAAAGTAGAGGGCGTGTAACAACTGTTGCTCATGAGGAAGGTCTGACAGACCCACCATCACATTCATTTTTTCCTCTCCCTGTGTTACAAAGCAGCACTGTTGCCAATAAGTAAATCTAGGCTGAGGAAAGAGGTGGTTTTTGCCCTTCCACCATTCTGTGAATGCGCATATCACTGAGCCACGGAGTTCGGAGAGCTGGACTGGGGCTTAAGACCCAGAAGGGGACCCTGGATATTCTCCTAAGGCAGGCAGGGGATATAACAAAATCTGGCAGCAGTGTTTGATAAACCGAGCAGGGTCACAGCACGGGTATGTGAATGCAATGTGAATTTGTTATCAAGGTTCCTGGCACAGTTTCAGCTCAGGCCAACAATTCCACAAATCAGAATTGTATTTTCAGGACCTGCATAGGCCAAGGATCATCCCCAAAAAGAATACAGTTAATACAGAGGAAAGGCCATATTGGCTTCAAAGAATAGTCCATTTTATTCATTTATACAGACACAACCTTCAGGTCAGGTTTACACACTGTCTGTGTGAAACACCTTATTTATACATTTCCAGAAATTACTTCTATAACTTGCAAGTAATGGAATGGCATAAGACAAAGCCACAAATGAGCTGTGCATGATACTCATCTTAATTTTCCAGCAAAGGCAAGCATGTATCAACCTGACTGTGTTCCTTGCTTCTTCAAATGTACCACAGAGATTTTTCTTGGAGACTCAGGAAAGACAGACAGCAGTTAAGTTAGTATAGTCAATTAATTTCCTAATATGCAAGCAGTAGACAAGCAAAACACTAATAAACAGAAAACATGCTTGTTATTAAAATACCAGGAAAAAAATTGATTGATTTCAGTAACTTCAGTGAACTTCACAATCTGTGTTTCTGAATAGGAGAAATGCCAGATTTGGAATAAGTAGTTGCCTTATGGAATCTTGGCGTTTTCTCCTGCTCAGAAATGCAAACTCTGAAGTTCAACTGAGCTATGCAAATCATCTTGTCTTATGCCCCTCTTATTAGGCAATTCTGTCTTGATATTCTGAGTAATGAACTACATAATACAGCCTCAATGGTATCTGGACTCAACATGTTACTTGAAGAGCAAACACACTTTCAGTAAAAAATCACTTAGAATAATTTCTTTCATCCTTAAGTTAAAGAGCTGCTGTCTGCACAAACATAGCTAGGCAGACTGAAGCAAGGAATGAGAAGGAATCAAGAGCTATTGGACACACCTCGTGGGTTCTTGATATTACTAGCAATATTCCAGGTGCATAGCTCAGTCTGAGATGCTATCTAAACTATGGGATGTGGGTAGATAATTCACATTTCCTTTCTTCCATGTCACTGATCTGTCTGCATGAGAACATATTATCTAACCTACTGAACAAAAATAAATCACAAAGCTCTGTTTTAAAAAGGATCACAGAAATTTTTGCAAGGTTAAAGCAAATACCAAAATACATTAGTAAGAGAAAGAAAGAAGTAAGAATGCATGAGAATGAAAATTAAAATAGCCAGATGGACTACTAGGACTACTAGTACTAGGAAGCTAATAAGAGGAGTTACATCAGAGAACTAATTAAAAGCTACCTGTGTGGATCATCCTTGTGGAGAAAAAGCACTCTAGTTCTTCTTAAGTAACAAAGCAGAGTCAAGGCTCTTGCATTGCCTCCATTAGGATTTTACAGACTTAGTTAACAGGAACTAGGTGACTCACTGAGGTGAAAAGAAACCAAACAAAATAGAAATTTGTGAAACAACAGCATCTGAGCCTTCACTTCAATGCGAGCTGGAGAAATCTGCACCTGATTTGAGCATCCAGGTCAGACCAGGAGCTCAGTGCAGCATTACTGCTCCACTTGTGAGAGTTGTAGTCCTTTCATGGGCACCAAGTCTGGTGTTCTTCCAAAAATCTATTCTCTTGCAATAAGACAAGCCTTCTAATCTTTCTGTTGCAAGAACATTGTGTCTTGGGTAGAGCTGGTTAAGAGTCTCAGATAGCCATCAGCACTTGGATGATTGTCACTTAAGATTTCAGTGCAAAGGAAGTGGGCCATCAGCCTTGGTAAAAGTGAAATCCCAACTTCAGCAACATAAAGGCAACCAGTGAGAAAGGCACAAGAAAACTAAAAAATAGTGACTCGCAAAACACTTGCATTTCTGAGGCAAATTTTAGTAGGGCAATTTGTTAAGATTTGTTATTAATCCAGCAGACCTAATTGCAACTAAAGGTATCTGTCAAGAAATTATCTTATTATCATCTTAAAATTAAGTTTTGATCTAACTGAATTAGTTCATGCATGGAGGAACACTCTTCTGTTTTCTTGTGGATGTCTTGAGGATTTGTGAGCCAATTGCCTTTTTTTTACATCATATCTACTTCCATCAAGGTATTTAGGCTGCTTTAAAAGACACAGTCAAGAAGTGCTTCATTTACGGAAATCACATACATCCCTAGAAATCATGTCCTTTAAAAAAAATAAAGTGTCACACGTATTTTAAAAAATAATGTATAAACCAAGACTAAAGAGATGGAAGTTCTAGAAGATTACTATAACCACCCTGCTAGTTAACAGAGACCCTGTTTTGGGTCTGTAGTTTACAGTCTAAGTTTATGAAACTACAGAATTTTAGCTGTTGTAGAACTTTGTAAGAGTTCTTCAAGTCCTTCTTGGATCAGTTACATGCTAATTCTGGAAACCTATCATCAGCAACTCATGAAAGGGACATCAGGTACCTAGAATGCTACAAAGAAATACAATTTTCCTCCAAATAGTTATGTAGGATGAAATGGAAATACAAAAGACTTTTTGTGATTCCTTTCCACTGACTCCTCTCCACCTACTTTTGCTATAAAAAGGACAATGACCTATGCCAGAAATGAGCATGACTTGGTGACTTGTCAAAAACGAAATGCGTAATGCAAAACCAAGAAATTGGATTAGGCTAATATCAACTTCCAGTAAAAACACTTCCAAGGAAGTATCAGTTTGGAGCTTATTCTTACATGAAAGTATTTAAACTTCCACTGACATTTACAGTTTTAAACATCTCAAAGTTGTATTTTTCTATTAGCAGGCAAATTATGGTTTCTGACTTAGAGATTTCAGCTGGTTGACATGGCAAAGAGAAGAAGTGAATGACATTCTGGGAAATCTGTACCCGGTAATTCTTGGTCTTAAAGACCTGGGAGAAAAAGCTTCAGGTTCCCCAAGGCTGCCCTATAGGTAAGATTATTATTTATAATGACAATCTCTGATCAGGCGTAGCATTGCACATATTTTGAAAAAAACAACATATTTTCACACAAAGGAAATGAAATAGAGATAATCCACTTGGGTATCAGCAAAAATCAAGCCATGACACCATGAAGGAAATTCTTAGTAATCCTAGAAGAAGGTAGGAAGGATAAAGGCAAGCAAAAAAAAAAAAAAAAAAAAAAAAAAAAAAAAGACAAAGAAGAAAAAAAGATAATCACACGCAGACCCAAGATGAGGTATCCCATCAGAGTGCTGCTTAAATTCCTTGTTTTAATTTGTCTTCCTTGAATATATAAAAAATACTATAATTTTACCTTGAAACAAATTATACAGATGTTGATAGCAAACACTAGGATACATGCTGGTAGCACAGATAAAGACACAGACATCACCCAGAATGAACTATATGACCATGATTAATTGGTAGTGACAACAGATGAAAGATTGAGACTCCAGACTGAGGAACAACCAAAATAATACAAGACAATAGTGTGATATGAACAAACTTCAAGTCAAACGAAGTCCCAGGACAGGACACAAAGAGCAATGAGCTCTTGAACAGACTTCTGTAAGGAGCAATGGGGCAAAATTAGTCCCAATCACCTTATGATGGAATTTATCAAAAACGGTTATATGCATTGTTGCCTAAAACAGGACAAGATAGGGTGTGCAAAAACACCTTTATAATCCTATATATTCTTTAAAAGAATATTTAGCATAAGAATACTATATATTCTTATGGTTAAAAAGACCAAAACACTTTTCCACTATTTCTAGAAAAGTGATTTAGGAGGACGATAACCTGCATTAAACAACTTCCAATTAAAATTTATTTCTTGTTCCAGTTCTTCACTTAGAGAAGCTACCAATGCAAAAACTTTAAGCATTCCAGGAAAGAATTTAAATACAGAAAGCCAAGCAGTAAATAGAAAGTTTTTAACTGAATGAATAACAATCAATACAGAATTAATATGTGAAAGAACCATGGGCTTTGCCTTTGTAGGGAGACCTTAAAGACTGAAGGGTGTGGTGATGAAGAAGGTCACAAAGATGATTACTCAATGCAAAATTCAAAATAATTTATATAAGTATTCCTTAAATCTGCACCCCCTGATTTTGTAGCAAATCTGTAACAATTAAACAAACTTTGGTACCAATGCAGAAAAAGTCTGGGGTTTTACTGGATATATAATTTTCCTGCTGGCAAATCAAACATTGCTCATTACAAAACTACAGGAATTGTGAATGCGGTGCACGGACTTCATAACTTGGAATTTTTTCCAAGAAATATCCCTAAAAATTGAAGTTCAGTAACATGTAAAAACAATTTCAATGTTGTGTTATCTATGCTTTTAAAGACAGAGAACTAAGAAAAGGGAAAATTCTTTCTCTATTTTCACTGTATTTTAGGAATCCAGTTGTTTTCTGAAGTGCAAATTGAAACTTTGTCAATAAAGAGGCTATTTCAAGAGACTTCAAAAGTCTGCATGTGTTTTAATCCAAGATGAAAAATATGGCAAGGTTTGTTTAAATCTTCTTCTGAAAGTTGTACTTTTTTTTTTTTTCTTTTGCAGTTGTTTCCTAGTTATTTGAAGGGGTTTTTGTTTAGGTTGCTGGAATTAAAGACCTCAATTCAACAAAGTATATAACACATTCCAAATTTCTTTGGGGTCATGAATATCTCAATTGAATGCATGAAGGACTTTATAATATCATTGCCAAAAATAGACCTAGGTTTTCAAGATACATGAGGTGATATTATTAAGTATTTTACATTAGTACCTATTACAAATGCATTGGGTTTTGATTATGGTAATATAAGAAGAGTAATATAAACTAGGAATACATTGAATAACCAAATATGAGGCTAAAGAACTCCCTTGAAATTGTCTGATCCTGTCAGATACTACTTAAACAGTTGTCATATGCATAAACAAAAATGCTCTTTGTGAATAGATACAAATTTTTCTGCCATTTCTAAGACTCATCTGAATTAGCGATAAGAGACATAAGACAAAATTTAGGCTTCCAGAAAATGTTGCTAATGTCTTAAGTTTTTTTTTCAGGGAGCTTTTGTTCTCATTCAGAATGCCAGTGATCCTCTCCAGACTACAGAGATTCAATGGAAAACCTTTATTATTATGTCCATTTTGCCCATAAATGTACTCTTTTATTTCATCTTGTGCTCTCTTTTCAGAACAACTACCCTCTTCTGCAAAAAGGAAAACCCTAATAGCACTTTCCTCCAGTGAATTCTAGTAACAGGAGGCAAGCAATAATGGTGTGGATTAACAGGCATTAAAATGAAACCATATGGAAACATGGGCAGAGGATTTGAGCAGAAAAAGTACTGTTTAAAAATTAATCTCTGTGTCTTAAAGGGGATTGTTAGGAACATTGCAAAAGTTCTGAAAACTCTTAATTCAATGCTGCTACAAAGGCAATGTTCCGAAAAAGTAAAAGAAAATTATGTTGTCAGACTGGCTCTTCTTAGAATGACAGCCTGGGAAATACACTTTGTGACCTAAATATAAACTAACAAAAGACCCTGAAGAACACTTATTGTATCTGTCATTTTAGTCACAATTTCTGTGATCACTGACATGTACATGTGAACAGGGAATTTATTCCCTCTTGCAATATTACTGCTCCTAACCTTTCTATGAGGAAAATAGAAAATGAGAAAGAGTCTCCACCATCTGACATGGCAAATAATGTAAAAAGAAAGAAATATCAGAACTGCAGTATTATTAAGCCTGTTGTTTATCAGATGGAGGGGAAAATGTAACTTAAATTATCATTTAAAACCTTTTAAAATTATAGTTTTCTACCTGCTTTTGCACTGAACTTCAGTGATATTAAATGGAAAATATATGAGAAAAATAGCCTGAAAGAAGGGGAGTTTTAATGATACTTTCCAAAGTGTCATGAAGAACACACAGATATAACAGTGATTATAAGTATTTTTGAGGAAGTTTTTCTCATTTAAATTTGTTTCTGCTTTCCTCACGGAATGGGATAATGTCTCCAAAACTATTTTAAAAAAAAAAATTCTCAGACAAAGATAATTTCTAGTGTAAGGCTTAGAAGACGGAAAAAAAGATGGGAAGAAAGGCAAGGAAAATGAAAATAAATAAATAGATAAATTTTAAAGCCACCAATATTAGATAATTTCACATGTCAATCTACCAAATGTTTAACTGTTACACTAAAGAGCAGGAAGAGAAAAAGTAACGATCATACATCAGTTTGTATGAAAGAACCTTGCTTTCACAACATATGGATGAGTTAGAGCCTGTCAGATCAAATCCTGACACATTAATATCCGAGTCAAAAGGCACAAGTATGCCTGACTTTGCTATCTCTATCAGTAAAAACTACACTCAACAGGAACACTGAACTGATTTGTGTCTAATAGTTTCTGTTTCAGATGAAATATGAATTTATTTCAGTAGTTTTTCCTTGTGTTGCTATACAACCACTTTCGGTGAAAACCAAATCCGACAGCAATCTAAACCAGCAACAATTTACTCAAGAAAATGGGAAAGTGACCATGAATTAAAAAAGGACTGCACAAGCTATTTTCTATTACAATCTTAAGAAATTGTCTTAATTTTTTTTATTTGCAAAAAAAAAAAAAATAGTTCATTTTCATTTGTCAGGGAATTAATACCACTTTTGCTTTGCCACTTTCGTGTTGGATGTAAGTCATAGGTTTCTCAGTATGGCAGTGTCCTGCAGCTGAGTGGCTGATAGTGGCAAGCATACTAATATGCTAACCCTTTTAGCATCAAAAGGAAGAAACCTCCCACTCTCCACACACATTTAGCCAGGTCTACAACTTATCATTTTACTTTAACATCCATCATTTTACTTTGATGTTTGATTTGGTAACACACCAAGCTATACTCTTCAAAATCAAGAATCTAATTACATTTTTACGTAGAAATTTTGTGGCATTTACAGTCCTAGCCTTATTAAATTATGTGATACTAATTAGTGGTACTACTAATTTACAGCACTGCTTGTAATTGTCAAGACAAAAGGTTATGTGCAATAGAAATTGCATGACTACCAAAATGATAACCTTGGAATTAACTGTGTAAATGACAAAACAGAGCTCACACCTGTAGGACAAAACCATACTGAGAAACATCTTCAAGCAGACAATCTTTTCCAGAAATTAATTTTTTGTGATTAGTTTCATACAGTCTATAGTATTTTAGCAAGAAGAAAAACAATATGCATCACTGGTGTCATAGTAAAAAGAGGCAAATACACTTTGACGAGAAAGGATAATTACTGTGAATAAACAATCTCAGGCCTTAATGCATAAAAGTAACAACATATTTTGGTCAATAGTGGTGGGCAAGGTAAAGCTGCCATTGCCAAGCACCTGTATTAAAAAAATATTCCTGCTGAACATAACCTGACTGGGGGTTATTTCAAGGAAGGCAGATTGTTCCTTCACCAGTGTATTGAGTAAAATCACACATTCTTCAATATAGTCTCTTATAAATCACTCACATTTTTCTCTTCTGGACATTTTCTAAACATTCTATTAAGAAAATATTCTGCCAAAATGTATTTCAGCAACTTACTTCTACAGAAATAGAATCTTTAATCCTTAGGAATGCCAACAGTTGCTTTACAGAAATCATATTGTTTTTCTGGCATCACAACCTTTTTACAGAAACTAACGGTGTCACCAAAACATGCCTGGGCAGTTAGCACAGCGATGGTCACAATCAAAATTTAAAGCACTATATGGCATGCTGCCTTTCGGTAGAAGGTTTTAATGTCTTTCATCCAAATACAGGGTGCAGAAATATAGGTGTGGTCTCTTCCAGCATGCCAGTTAATAAGGCAGACAGATACAGAACTTGTATTTCCTTATCCAATTTGCTCAGAGCCAAAGCAAATATTACCCAAATGGGTTGCTGTGTTCCTTTTCGTAATCTCTTGATTTCCAATTTCAGCGGCTATAAGGACATCCATCTTTCATTTCTATTTGGGCAGTTACAGATATTGCAGACTTTTTTGCAGCACTTGAGAATCCCAGTACTCTGAAGCTGAAAACTTTAAACAAAATTTAATTTCAATTTTACAACAAATATCCAAAATAATGTACATGATTCCATAGGATAATTTGGTTATGAAAAGGGAATAAACCACGAGGCCCCAAATGTCTGGAGGCAACCTGTTTTTATTTTTATTAAGCAAACTCATTACATTTGAGGCCCCTACCCATTTCTGAACAGACTGATTTGCAATGCGAGGTGTGTGACAAATGACTGATTAATTTGCCACACACATAGGTATAGCATAGCCAGTCTTTTGACCTGGGGATTTCTATGGCAGGGGAATCCCAAAACTGCACAGCACTGAATATACACTGCTGTCGGGAAGCGCCAGGAGACAGCACACAGACCACCACAGGATGATCGGCTGAACTCAACTTTATTGCGTCAGAACATGCCTCTTATAACCCCATTGATGAACCTCATACATATTCCAAACATACAGTTCACATTGGTTAACTTTCAAAACGCATCATCTGACTCCTCCTTAGGGCTGGATACTGTAACCGGCCCAGGCTGTTGCATCAGCCAGGAGTCTGTTACTAACGGAATCTGTGGGGAGAGGGGCAGGAGCTGCTTGGTGTTACATCAGCCCTGCTGTGGTAGGCTGCTGGCTCTGTAGCTAGGCAGCTTCATGCTGCCTACGTGACCCTTGTCACGAAGCCATGTCAAGGTATTCCCCACATCTCCCCCGTTTTCTTTAAGCAGAGGTAAATTTGCTTGAAAGGTCTGATGCAATAGCCGGTTCAAACATCCCTTATAAACAAATCAAGAAATAAGGTCCAAAAGGCAAAACTGACAACAGGATCAAAAGAGTACTAACACATTGCTTGACGATGTCCTTTGCAACACAGTAACTTGAAACAATACAGAGATAGTTGTCTTAGCTCCACAAGGCTGTTATACCTTCTCTGTTGTTATCAAAATTGTGACGTGATCACTAAGTAATAAATATGGCATGAAGGGGTACAATATCAGTGGTAGAAAGAATCCATCTGGCCCAGCATTCGAGATTTAGGACCCGGAGGCCACTATGGCCAGCAAAACTTCACTGCACCCAAACAGAACAGAAAAACGCATGTATGTTGTTATGAAATAGGCAGTTATACTAGATAGAATTGCTTCACTGTGTGAAATAAACAGAGGTACAAATGCTTCGTAGGATGCCATTAAGTCATAAAATGACAAAATAAATATCAAGACTCTTATCAGTGTGAAAGGGTAATTGGGTTATTATATGAGCTAGAGTCTGGCAAAAAGGGGCCTCAAAAAGGTCAGAAGTTCTACAATTAAGTGCCTTTTCAGATTTCCAATTAGACAAGAGACACCACGCTTTCTGCAGGATCAGATTCATCACTGGCCATCACAACACCATTTTTGTCCAATGTCATGGGACCGTAGAGTTGACCAAACTTAGCATTGTCCTCCTTCAGAATGCCATTACTTAGTAATCCTCTTAACATTAATACAACGAGAACAATCAACCAACTTCCTTCCATCCCTGTTATCCTATAGTGAACAAACAAGCAAGAGGAACAAGCAAAATAGCATCAATGAACTCCAAAACAATAACTGTAACAAGGTTACAACAGTAAATTTTTTCAAAACTGTAACTGGAATCTGTAAGCTGGCACTGGTCAGTGGCAGGGACAGGGGCAGTCCTCTGTGCTGTTGCTTCAGATGACTCTCCAACGGCTTCCGAAGCAGCTTTTGGGGACTGGCCAGGTCCCACAGCTGGCTTCGACTAGAGAGCTGGAATCCACCTAGAGCCTGTCGGAGTAGGAGCGCACAAATATTGTCTGCCCTAAATGATAGCTTCAATTGGTCCCTGCCAGATATTAGTTTTCGGGTCTCGACCAGGTCTCGTAACAATGCAGTAGCTTACAACTCAAGAAGACTGAATCAATGTGGAGTATGCTCCCACAATTCTCTTCTATCCTAAAAAATGCTTTTTGCTATTTAAGTTAAGGAAGCAAGTGTATCTAATAAAGGAGAGCTGAGAGAATACGTAATGTGCTGCTACAAACGGCACACAGAACTGCAGCCCATCCCATACTCGCTGCAATAGTCAAATCACAAAGTTGTTGAAACAATAGGGATAGAATACAACCCACTTTGAGGTCAAGTCCATTTGCACATTACTAGTTGTGTAGGGGTAAGAAGTTTAGCTCCTTTTGTTCACACACAATGCCCATAAGAGTATCACTTTTAAGTCAGAGCCATGTGGCAACAACCAAAGCTCCCTCAAAGATACTTCAGAAGCAATTTAGGAAACTCAACTTAAGTATTGCCCTCACTGCAGATACACAGACAACTGCACCTTTCTTGTGCTCACAGCAGTAAAGGCAATTTATGATCACTGAACAAAGGTTGGCACTAGGTCTCTGGTCTTCTCCCAGTACTCAGTATAGGCTGAAGTACACAAGCCCACATCCCTGGGAGATGCTGCACTGTGTCAATTCTGTATGGCATTGTGTTCAATAGACTCCTAAATGTTGCCTCCAACATTTCAACTCTCTGTGCCTCTCACACTGGCATCGTCCCACACAAAGCCTGTTACTGTTCTCTTGTGTATGATTTGCTGCAGAACAGAACCATAATTCTTAAATCTTCTGAAATACACGGAGCAACCCATCTATTCTTCTATAACTCTTTGGAGCAAAGCCCATTCAGGTTAAGAAGGCAGACAGTTAATGCACTTGTATCTTACAGCAGCAAGCACTTTTAGAAGAAGAACCACACCTCCTTTCCCAAAGTGCAGCATTGCAGCCTGAGAAGATGCAATAACTATTAAAAATCTTAACATAAAATACAAATACAGAAGCAACAGAATGTTGTTAATAATACTAAAGGACAGAAACACACTGTTGTTAAAAGAAAACTTCAAGTAATATTCCAGATCCAAATTCAATCCTATTTACAGGAGAAAATGCCTGAGATTAGGAAGAGAAGTTCACACCAAAGTGTACTTTTAATAGCATAANTATTAGTTTTCGGGTCTCGACCAGGTCTCGTAACAATGCAGTAGCTTACAACTCAAGAAGACTGAATCAATGTGGAGTATGCTCCCACAATTCTCTTCTATCCTAAAAAATGCTTTTTGCTATTTAAGTTAAGGAAGCAAGTGTATCTAATAAAGGAGAGCTGAGAGAATACGTAATGTGCTGCTACAAACGGCACACAGAACTGCAGCCCATCCCATACTCGCTGCAATAGTCAAATCACAAAGTTGTTGAAACAATAGGGATAGAATACAACCCACTTTGAGGTCAAGTCCATTTGCACATTACTAGTTGTGTAGGGGTAAGAAGTTTAGCTCCTTTTGTTCACACACAATGCCCATAAGAGTATCACTTTTAAGTCAGAGCCATGTGGCAACAACCAAAGCTCCCTCAAAGATACTTCAGAAGCAATTTAGGAAACTCAACTTAAGTATTGCCCTCACTGCAGATACACAGACAACTGCACCTTTCTTGTGCTCACAGCAGTAAAGGCAATTTATGATCACTGAACAAAGGTTGGCACTAGGTCTCTGGTCTTCTCCCAGTACTCAGTATAGGCTGAAGTACACAAGCCCACATCCCTGGGAGATGCTGCACTGTGTCAATTCTGTATGGCATTGTGTTCAATAGACTCCTAAATGTTGCCTCCAACATTTCAACTCTCTGTGCCTCTCACACTGGCATCGTCCCACACAAAGCCTGTTACTGTTCTCTTGTGCATGATTTGCTGCAGAACAGAACCATAATTCTTAAATCTTCTGAAATACACAGAGCAACTTGTCTATATTCTTAACTCTTTGGAGCAAAGCCCATTCAGGTTAAGAAGGCAGACAGTTAATGCACTTGTATCTTACAGCAGCAAGCACTTTTAGGAGAAGAACCACACCTCCTTTCCCAAAGTGCAGCATTGCAGCCTGAGAAGATGCAATAACTATTAAAAATCTTAACATAAAATACAAATACAGAAGCAACAGAATGTTGTTAATAATACTAAAGGACAGAAACACACTGTTGTTAAAAGAAAACTTCAAGTAATATTCCAGATCCAAATTCAATCCTATTTACAGGAGAAAATGCCTGAGATTAGGAAGAGAAGTTCACACCAAAGTGTACTTTTAATAGCATAACGGCATGGTCAACAGACCCATCCCTGTGACAGCTATTTTCAAAAAATAGAAAACCAAACAGAAAGACATCATTCTAATTTGTATTCATATTAAGATGTGCAATGCTGGAAATAGCTGTTTAGTTCGCTGCAACCAGTAGATATGATGTGCTGCATCATTTGTGCTCCATTATATCACAAGATACTGTGTGTGTGCACCTTTTAACATTCCAGTATAAATCCTGCTCGGGAAATAAGGTATACAGAAATACATGGTCTCTGCAGAGGTATGGCATTTCTGAGTCTCTAGAACCTATAGACCTCTGTTGGTCCTGACCACAATGTTTTAAGGTTCTGTTTTACTTTAAGTTTCAAGATCAAGCTTATGTTATCAACCAGTTCACATTCCCCTTTCTAAAGTGGAAGTTTGACCCCGTAATTAGGAACTGGTTACAGTATGAAATACACTCTCTAAAATAGACTGCTTCAAACCATACCATAGCAATTCTGAATCATACAAATTCCAGAGTATCATATTCCTTGTCTTATCAGGTAAACACCAAATTTCGTGACAACATGAAGAACACTGTCACTAAGACAACTAGCAACTAAGAGCTGCTAGCTCCATTCAGTTAATATTCTTCTTAAAGAGAATTCCTCTCTCGAATAAGATCTGTGTGTTTCGGTCGAGGCAAACTGACAAACTTTTATGAACATTTGTTCATATAAACAAATGATGTTTTAAGTATCAATATTGCTGCAAGATAAGCAAGCATTTTGAAAGAACACAAAATTACTTTTCACAAAGAGAATATTTGGAAAGATGTTTCTGTCATACAAATGCTTAGTGTTTCTGACCGCAACGGTGCCAACATCACCTCCCGAAAGCAGAGTACCTTTTTACCCATGCACTTTATAGATTGTCTCACCATCATCAATGAAAGTGTCAATATAAGAGATACCAGTCTCTTAACAGAATATCTGAAGTTCTCTGCAATCAAATCAAGCCATGCTTTATGTGAGGAAGGCAAGATTGATGGTCCTGCTCCACTGGGTGCAGACTCAGGTGTTCCAGTCACCGTCACCTTGGTCCCTTTCGCTGGTACCTAAAGGAGTCCTGTGGAAAAAGAGACACAAAGACATCCCCAACCCCAGTACAACTCTAAGCCAAATAGGCCTCCATGGGGTGCCCTGGGACAAGGCTGTGTGCCAATTTCTGCACGCAGGAGCTCAAAAGCACATTTTCCTAAAGGTCTGCAGGATCCCAAGGATACAGGCAGACCTGACTTCTTGGGCAGGAAACAGAGACAGCTTCATCTGTTTTAATAAAAGAAGGACTTCCAACGCAGATGTTCTATCCTTTTAGAAGAGATGTAAGCAAGTTCTCTTCTGCCTTATGTTCACCCATTTCCTGTTCTCCCCGAGTGTCTCGTCTTGCAGAAACTCTCTGAATAGTCCTATGGAGTTATCTGCTTATCCACTCTCCCAGGAAAATCCCAAGATACCTGAAGGCTAAATTGGTGTTGTTCTCTTAAGCAAATACTCATACGAGATGTTTGATCTCCACAGGAGACAGTGTCTCATCTGCTGGCTTTTCATGTCCTTAACCCAATGCTGTAGAATCTCCTGTAAATTCCTGTTATCTAAAATGTCCTCTTTCAGTTGTTTTCTAAGGTCATTAGGGTTTCACTTAGCTGCTGTCTGGTGGCTAATAATCCTCTGCAGCCTAGATTCTCACCTTGCGAGGTTTCAGAGCGCAGCTCTGCCAGCAGAGCCTGCAATCCACAGGTCTTTGGAGGTGCTCTTGAGCAGTACGATGTCTCGTGAGGGCGTGGCGCTGAAGTTCCCGCTGGTGTCCGTTCTCTGGAATGGGCATCCGTGACGGCACCTCGCTCTGCGTCCGTTAGACGCCGTCTCTCAGCGACGGTTTGGTCCGTTCTGCTCTCTCCCGCGGGGCAAGATCTGGCTGCAGAGTGACGCTAGCTGCCCGTTGTGAAGTGTGCCGGCTGTGGTGATCTGGCGCACTGCTTCCCAACCGCCGACAGCAGGCTCTGATGTTGTGGGAGCTGGACTGCAATGTGCACCACAGTCCTTGGGGTCAGCATTGGCGGCCAAGTGACGGGTTTCCCGCAGCGGAAACGTTTTGCTTTGCCACTGGACAGGGGACCAGAACCGAAAGCAGCTGCAGCCTTGCAAGGGGCGCTAGCGCGGCTAAGGCCTGATGTTGAGCGGCTTGGGTTTGTTCCCTAAATCTAACCTGGGTTCCCTAACTGCTTCTTGATTACATCTAGGCCCCCGTTGTCTCCACTATGGAGACAATCCTTAGCCCCGCGGCCCACACATCCCTCCTGTTCCGGGAGATGGAATCCACTGGACAATTCCTGATGAGGGACTTCCGGCTCCCCCATCCCGTGACTTCCGTGAGTCACTTCCTGCCCTCCTCCGGATGTGGCGGTGACGTGTCAGGGAGCTTACTTGGCTCCGGTAGGAGGGAGGCGTTGGTGTGGGTGGAGCAACCACTCGGGGAGATTCACTAGCTCCCCAATGGCTGACGCTGGCAGTCTAATAGTGGAGACAGCAAGGGGCAAGGGAACTCATACCCACCACAGCAGACTCTCGCTCCTTCATGCACCACATTACCGTTGTACGCCTCCCTCTCGCCCTTGGTATGCATTATTTCACTATGGACCACCCGCCACAATTTGCCCATCTTTTCAGCTACCTTTCTATCTTCCAACAGGGCATCTCAAATCCTAACTCCTGGCTTTTCCCCTTCATATAACTATGTACCGCAAACGGTTCTGAAAACAACCCTGATCACGAACAATGATTTAAAAGATTCTGTAATAACTCCTTACGGAAAAATTTGGTAACTCCTTGCGGAGGTCAGCATTCCTAGTTTGGTGCTTTCTTAGAAAGCAAGTAAATAAATTGTATGCCGCTTGCCTTCCATTTTATTTCCCTTAGCGCCGCTATGCAGCCTTTCAAGGTCGGCGCACACCTTCGGCTGGACCCTCAATGAGGCTCGTCCAGGGCCCAGTACCTTCTCTCCCCCTTCTCCTACCAGTACTTTTGGCCGTCTCCGCTGCTTAGAGACCCAGCTCACCATTAGCGACGCTCAGCCGTGATCCATGAATCATTTTTGCCCAGCCGACCGTGGTACGAGGCCATCCTTGCCTTTCCCAGACGAATCACGTCGGGATCACCATTTTTGGGAAGTGCCGGGAGACAGCACACACGACCACCACAGGATGATCGGCTGAACTCCTTTATTGCGTCAGAACATGCCTCTTATAACCCCATTGATGAACCCTCATACATATTCCAAACATACAGTTCAACATTGTTAACTTTCAAAACCATATCTGCATCCTCCTTGGAGCCTGGATACTGAACCGGCCGGCATGTTGCATCAGTCAGAGTCTGTACTAACGGACTCTGTGAGGAAGGGGCAGGAACTGCTTGGTTTACATAGCCTCTGTGGTACAGGCGCTGGCTCTGTAAGCTAGGCAGCTTTTGCTGCCTACTAGCCCCTGTCACAAAAGCCATTCAAGAATTCCCCACACCTGCCTTCAGATCTTGTTAGACAGAGGAGCTGCTGGAATGCATGGGGCATGAAAGCCTGAACACCAGCCACTCAGAGCAAATACGGGAACTTCGTGAGCAGCAAAAAGAGCTGGAATAGCACTTGCTTCACTGGTCAGAGACAGGTGCACAATCGCAAATCACAACAGGTAGCTGCAGCCAAAAAGAAATGCAAAGCCTTCTGAATGTCTTGCAAATTTTATAGCACAGGATTTGATCCCATCTTGACTGTGGTCTGAACTGTAGAAGTCTGGGTCCAATCCTTGTTCAGTTCTTATGGTGGGAAATGAGCAGTAGAAAAGTCTCGTTTTTAGAAAGTGAGGTAGGTCTTATTCAAGACTTCAGATATTTTTTTAAAATATCCCACACAACACCTAAGCAACTTGTGGGTTTTACTGCCAGAGAATACTACCAAGTTCAACTCTATTTTGAAAGAACTACTGTGAGTAGGAAAACTTAATGGTAATCGGTATTAAGATAGGCAACTCCAGCATGGAAGATTGAATGTCATTCTTACCTCCTGTTCCTCAGAAATTCTTGTAGTTGTCACTACTGAGGTCTGCTTTCATCCTAACGTGAAAAGACTTCAGCCTGACCTAGCACTGCAACTGTTAATATATTTTTGATCTATATTTCAGTTCTCATAAGGCTAATGGAAATGTTTTTCAAATGTGCTTTACTGGACAGCACAGTTGCTCCATTAAGATGTATTTATACTATGTATTTTCAATACTTTCCCACTAACATCTCAAGAACATTAAAAAGTCTCTTCCTTCAAAGCAACAGAAGTTTATTCAGTATCTATCTGTAGTTGATGCAATTCAATAAATAGGCAAGTTGAAGTGAGAGACTATTTGCAGACATCAAATTTCTTACAGAACAGTGGTACTGCTGAACACTACTTTAGTGAAAACTGAGTATAAAATGAGTTTATGCATCTAAATGAAGATCAGATGATTGAGAGAAGAGCTTTAAATTGCACAGAGTAAAGGAAAAGAAAATAAAGTCCCAAATGAATGACACAAAATGTTGATTTCCCTACAATTCTACACCTTTAAATAAATTAATGATTAACCAATATTCAGGAATAATAAAAAAATAAAAATAATTCATTTTAATCCATAATTATATAAATTACCTACATTTATTTCCTGAATCTCAAATCCATTTATTTAGCTTACTTATGGATCCTGTTCCATAAGTGAATTAAAATCCTTTACATGCAAATATAGATTTACGATGTTCGATGGATATACATGAAATCATAGAATATATAAAAATGACTATATACCTGGTATAACAAACAGATCTTAAGTGTATATATTTATAAGATATCATAGAACTAAATAATCTCTAACTTTTCAGCAATATATCAAGAAACATTTTCCGCTAATTTTGTATGAAAGGGAATAGAGTTCAGAAAAAGAGTAACTTCTACTGCACTACATATTATTCTATAATATAAGTTTTTACAGCAATATTACAAGAAACAGTAATTTTAAGTGCATTTTTTCATATTAACCAGTTTGGGTGAGGTTTCTTACACTAAATACCATGTAATATTTCAGAATGCTTCTAAAATCTCATCATGCTGAACTCCGGTTCAAACTATGCAAAATGTCAGGTATAGACTACATAATTGTTGCAACAGAAATATTTTCATTTTGCGCATGAGCAGTAAGGATGAAGGACCAGCTGAATTCATACTCTGTCAAGGACTGAGGGAAACTTTTCCTGAAGATTTTAATTTTCCCAGGGGAAAACATCACAAAAACTAAGAAGGAAGGAAAATGGGGACTAATTCCCCGATTTTTAGGAAATTTCTTTCTTTTTTTTTTCCTTTCTTTTTTTTTTTTTTTTT
>CM019236.1:14624184-14661152 GCA_009741485.1 Malurus cyaneus samueli | reverse complement strand
TACAAATTTAAGCCAATCAGATAAAATAGTATGCATCCAACCTATGTAGGAGTATCTTACAGGTCTACCTATAAACCTGGGGAAGTAGTGCGAGACAGAAAAATTCATGTCTCTCCCTTTTTCAGGCTGCAAGGGACTGTTGCTGCATATTAATTTCACTGTAAACTGTGTGCTTGGAATTGCCACAAATGCTGTCTCTGGAGAGCTATGGTTATTTGTCTTGAAATAGCCTCTCATTATTGTGTGAATACTACACAAAAATACTTTATCAACAAATGCTATGGTTACATTCAAATTAGTAAATAAACAGTCTAAGGATCCTTTTGTACCCCTGATGCGGCTCAGCTCAGCTCATATGGCACAGCTCACATCCATGGAGCTAAACTCTTTCTCTCTTCCCTACTCAAAAAAAACCAAAAAAAAAAACAAACAAACAAACAAAAAAAAAAACCAAACAGAAAAACAAAAAAAAACAAGTCAAAACACAGAATATCTTCAACCACACAGAATGTCATCATCCACACAGTCCCAGGCCCATATTCATCCTGAGACTCAGATGCTCAGAGGTTGTTTGGGATGTTTGGGATGGTGCTAAACAGTTCCAGGGACTGTGCACACAATTAGCAGCACATTAGTTCACTTGCACACACGCTCACGATCTGACACAGGACCATCCTGTGCCTGCCACAGGCAGCTCCTGAATTCAGCACCCTCCTTTGACACATTCAGTTAACAAGGTGGCAACTTCAAATTCCAGCTGCCATGTGCTACCTCTGTCCTTCCCCCAGCCAAAGGAAGGTAGCAGGCAGGGCAGGAGTTCAGAGAACTGCGTCATACAAAGCACAGGCACATTCATGTGTTGCCCAAACTACTGCTTCCTCTCTGGCAGGGAAAGGAGACACAAGGATACAGCCAAAAGATCTTCAGCTGAGCTATGATAGTCTGTCAACTGACAGATAGACAAGATACCTCAGCTCAGAACGGAGCCCTCAAGGGTAGCTGGCTTCACCAAAGCACTGGTGCCTTTGAATAGCTATAAAATCTTCCCGTTACATAAATGACAGAACACTTCTCCTAGCTGAAGCACCCCATGACAGAAGAAAGAAAAGAAATTCAGATTAGATGAAGTAAATCTGATTTGGTGTGAGTGCTGCCATCACTCATGCACTGGACAAAAATTTTGGAACAGTGAAAAATTAATGAATTGTGTGAGATGCAGACATTCTCATTATGTCTCATCTGCAGGTGACTGAAGTCTTGATGTGAGAGACATGCATTACTACACTGATAACTAGGACAGCAGGGAAAAAACCCACAAAAAACTTTGGGAAGCATTTGAAATTTTGTGTAGCTGTTCATTAGAACTATTTTCCTGTCTTCCTTCATTTAGGGCATGAAAATGGTGAATTTACTTGCTTGTGCAGAATTTTTGTACCTGACCCTGTCATACCACCATCAAAATCAAGCACATGACTGTCTTCTCCTGGCATAAGGCACAAACAGTTAAAACCAACATCCCCTTCCGTAGGAATTTAATCACTCTTATTTTAAAAAAATTTTCAACTTTTTCCCTTTTTTTTTTTCCACTAAAATTAAAGCTGAAACTTTATCTAAGCTTTTTTTTTTTTTTCAAAAATACATCAGATTTTTAATACAAAAAGAATTAGAATATTTCAAGAATAACATGTATTTTCTCTATCAGAATCATAACTTTTCAATTCTTTATAATGTTGCAGATCTACTGTAACACCGCTTTGCACCATGTGTTTTTGGAAACTTTATGTCATTTGAGTTTTTGGCACTGAAAAGAGTCATACTTGACTTTTGATTTATAGCAATCTGTCTTCTTTAACCATGTATACAGCACCATAATTATTCTAGGGCATGAGTACTTTTATTTACTTCCTGTTTACAGTTAACGCATTAAAAATACGACTCCAAGTGACTAGGGGTCGTGTTAGTCTTCCTTGCTTGAATACAAGGAGATAAGGCTGGAATTGGTTTAAAAATAGAACAGAGCTCCTGAAAATGCAACAGTATGTTAGAGACTTCCTTATCTCAGCAAACTGAGAATGTGAATCCATTTCAGACAGTGAAACTAAGTATGCTAAAAAACAGATGTAAGAAGATGTACCAACACTTTCACGTCCTTGTACAAAGCACACAATTCTGCCTGTGAAACAGAATGGGAAAGAATGGGGCCAAAAATATGTGTCCCCACAGCTTCTGTACCCAGGCAGGAGGCCTTCAGGTGCAGAGGTGACCAGGACAGCCCAGACCTGCCTCCCTGGGGCTTGCAAACCTGCCATCGAGAGCCAAGCATCACTGAGTGTTAAGGTTGAAACACATCTGAAAGATCATCTAGTCCCAATCGCCCTGCCACGGGGCAGGGACACATCCCACTAGTCCAGGTTTCTCCAGGCTTTATCCAATCCAGCTTTGAAAACTGCAAGGACTGGGGAATCCAGAACACCCCTGGTATCAGGAAAATTAATTCACCGATGCCAGAGGTTTATGTCCAAAAGGAGACAGAGGAGTCCTGTAGCTTTATTTGAATAAAGGGAGAGGTTATAGACATTTCAATGAGGTGTCTCAAATTATTGGGCAACACAGCACCCTTTTTATCCTACAGCTGCAACACCCTCTTCCTTTTCCCCATTGGCTGAGGTATGCAGAAGACACAGACTTCCCAAATCGCCTGCTCTATGCCCTCCCCCGCCAATATGCACCCCCTTTTGTTATACAATAGAAAGAAAAACCTATTCATAATTTTATTAAGTCTTTGTTATTTTTCTCTAGGTTCAGGAATTTAACATGGCCTTGGCTGAACAACAGTCCATGTTGATTAGCAACATTTTCTAGAACTAGGAGTTTCTTCTGTAATTTCCCTATCTATAAGTTCCTAACTCTATCTACAAGCAGATTCACAGTGTTTGTAAGACACATTAATCTTATTAATTAGGCAACCTATGCCAGTGTCTCACCACCCGCACAGTAAAGAATTTCCTTCTAATATCAAACCTAAATTTCCCCTCTTTCAATCTGCGCCCATAAAGAAGATGTGTCACAATCAACACTGCCAGAAATGTTTCTGGGACAATACATGTGGCTGGCGAAAAGGAGCGTAAGCACCCCAAATTCGTGAATAGCTCCTCCACGGAGCTCCGAGCATCAATCAGCACTGCCTCCCTCCCTGCCAGCAGTGCCTCTCGCTCCGGCCTCTGCCCAGCCCTCTCCCCACCGCTCCCCGTCCCTGTCCCTTCGTCCCCGGTCCGTCCCTGTCCGTTCCTCTGTTCCCGTCTTCATGTCCCTGTCCCTATCCACCTCTGTCCCTGTCCCATCCCGTTCCCTGTCCCTAACCCCTGTCCTGTCCCTATCCCTGTCCCTGTCTCCCTATCCTAACCCCTGTCCCTGTCCCCATCCCTCTCCCTGTCTCCCTATCCTTATCCCTGTCCCCGTCCCTATCCATGTCCCTGTCCCTATCCCTCTCCCTGTCTCTTGTCCCCTATTCTCTTCCCTGTCCTTGTCCTATCCCGTCCTTGTCCTGTCCTTGTCCCTGTCCCTCGTCGCCTTTCCGTCCCCTATCCATCCCTGTCCTATCCTTTCCCTCTCCCTGTCCCTATCCCTATCCCTCTCCCTGTCCCTTCTCCCTATCCCTCTCCCTGCCCCTATCGCTGTCCCTGTCCCTCTCCCTGTCCCTCTCCCTATCCCTGTCCCTCTCCCTGTCCCGGTCATTATCCCGGGTCTTTTCCCAATCCTCTTCCCCGCCCGCCTCTCTCACCGCCTCTTTCCGCCCTCGCCTTCGCGTTTCCTGTTCAGGCGGAGGAGGTTTGGCCCTGCGGCGCCGCCGTCTCCGAGCGGCTGCGCTGAGCGTCATGGCGGCGTCTCTCTCATGTCAGCGGCGCTGAGGGGCCTCGTCGCCAGGAGCGGTGCGGCCGCGGTCCGCCCGCCGCAGCCAGGTACGGCATCGCGGACTACCCGCCGGCCGCCCGGGGACATCGCCGGACCCGGGGCCCGCGGGGGCCCGAGGTGGCCGTTGCGGGTCTGGGCGCGGCCGCGGCGCCCGAGCGCTGGGCCGGGGCCCGCGTAGAGCCCCGCCGCGGTGGGGGCAGCCAGGCTGGCAACAGGCGCGGGGCGAGGCTTCCTCAGTGTCAGTCCGTGCGTATCCTTGCCCGTCCGTGCCTGTCCGTGACTGTTCCTGGCTGTCGGTGTGTGTCCTTGCCCGTCCTTGCTGTCTGCCTCGCGGTGACCGCCCGCCCGATGTCCTTGCGGCGCCCGGAGGTCGAGAGCTGGTCGTCATGGGCTCGCTGCCGGGGAGCGTTCCTTCGCTAGCAGTCTTTGCAGAAAATCTGCAGCCCATTACGTCTCTTTTGTATCGTGCCTTTCTTTGTCATCCCTTCTTTGAAATACGTTACCTTTTCCCGAGGATGAAAAGCTGCCTTTCTGCTGATTAAAAATAATATTGGAAATAGCTTTATAATTTTTTGGTGGCACTTCGCTGTTCATTTTTTAAATGCAGAGACCTGTGTTAGATCTACATGATCCAGCCTCGAGCTGAAGACGCGTGCATGTGTTTACTTCTGTGCATCTCACAGAACTTAGGCTTTTTTTTTAACGCTCGACTCTAGTCAGGTGAAATAACATAGCTCAGTGCTTTCAGCTGTGGTTTGGAGTGTTTGATTTTCTGTGCTGCTTAAGTTAACACTACAGGTTGGTTCCAGTAAGTTTTTAAAATTTGGGTTTTAAGATATTAACATATAATATATATGTATGCCTGTGCATATATACACACATAGGGAAAGAGCAATAGCTGTATTATTTTTTCACATTTTTATTCTCTGATTGTTCCATTGGTTGCTGCTGCCTCCTCCCTCCTAAAATTGCACCTGTTTTATGGTGTTGAAGGTTAATTCTCAGTCTCCTAGAACTGCTTTGGAATCTGTGAGCATGAATTTAGGAATTCCTCTAGACTAATGCAGAAACTTACTGTTCATGTTCAACTGCTTGTTTCTACCCTTCTGCTCTTGCTGACAGAACTGTTGCCTATGGCATGCATAGGTAAATTGAGTTAGTAAAGTGATTCAGACTAAAAGGTATTTTGTTTGATTAAGGTCTTACCATTCTACATTTGAAGTCATTATTTCAGAAAAAATAGGGTGTAGCAGGTCTAGGTATGAACAGTGTGGAATTATGAAGTAGGTACACTTAAGTGAGTATTTCTTCTTTGAAACAGTGCCTTAGATTTCTTCCTTGCCACAGAGGAAGGGGGAAAATGAGTGTCCCTTTGAGTTTTCAGTAAGAGGGATGTTGAAGATACTTGCCTGGGTGGGACTGAAACTTACTCTTCACATTCTGTAGGACAGTGGCCTGATTACAGGTCAACAGGTTTTTTGGAGAAGAGGAAGAACATTATGAGTTTCTCTTAAAGTAGTACACAGTTTTTTAATCATCACTTGTTGATAGAATAAAATTTTCCACAGAACAAGGAAAAGACGCTTCAGAATAAGAAATCTTTGGCAATATGAGGGAATCCTTAAGACTGTCATTGCGTAAGCTTTGTGAAGGAATATTTCTTGATTCAGTAGGCACTGAAACTTACATCTTTTCTCAATTATTGTTTCATATAAAAATGTGTATCTAAAAAAATATTTATATGAAATTTGTTTCTTAACTAGCCTGTGAAATCTCCCTACTTGGGAGTGAGAATCAACACATAATAACAGAAATGGATTTAGGGTTCTACATTTTAAATTCAGGATTTCTTCCTGAAGCTCACAGTGAGGTAATAAGTCAGAAGTGCAGGGGAGAAAGTGTATTGTTTGCTTGTGTATTTTGTATTGCTTCTTGAAAGTAGCTATTAAGAGCGTCTACTGTTTTTAGTGTCTCACATCTCCTGACCTCACAGAACTGAGGCTTTAACTGCACACACCTTGAGCTTACTTTCCAGTTGCAACGATCAGCAGTTATCCAAAAGCCTACTTCTCTGAGAAGCCAGTAGTTTGTCACATATCTTGCAATTAGATGTGTAAGTCCTACAGTACTGGTTTCCTTTCAGATGAGTATTTTTACAGATACAATTTGGTACAAGTAGTTTCTTTGTTTAAGAGTATCTTTGAAGTGTTTGTCTAATTTATTACTAGAGTAATCTGTTATTGTCAAACTGTAGAAATAGCGTATTATACCAGTATTCTAGATGTGTGTCTTAAAGTAAGTACAGTTGTTAGAATTACTAACAATTAAAATTATTTCTGTTCTTAGGAGTTGATTGAACAAGATGCTGTAACAGTCAGCTGTTAGGGCATTTGAATGATTCTTACATTCTCAGCACTATGCTTTTATTTACTTAGATTCAGAATAAGATTTTGTTGTTTGGTAAAACTTGGTTAAGTAACAGTTTCATGTTGTTTGCCTAATTTAGGTTATATTACCATGTTGTTTGCCTAATTTAGGTTATATTACCTTATTGTTGGACACTGTAGGATTAAATTTTCAAATTCATGATGTAGTTTCGTTAGTAGTGCATTTTTATGCCCATTTTTGCATGTGAAACTTATCACAATGCTCCAAGTTTCAGAACTTCAATTAAATAATTATCACTTTCCAAGAGTTACCACAGAGATTCAGTTCTGATTACCATTAGTGACATTTGGTTCTTAGACAAGAACCTCTAGCACAAGTACGAATTTTATCACTACTTTTAAACACTTCAGCGTACATATGCCCCAGCTGCCTGATGATTCTAAACAGGTTATTATATGGAAATAAATGTTAAGGCTGAAGTTAAGAGAACATGCTGCAACATTCCTCCTGTCTTTATAAAATCCCAAGTACTTGCTTTTAATCACTTAAGCAGTGGTTACTGAGTCTCTCATTGTTTTATCTGGTGCTGAGCCAAATAAGTATCAGCAGATACCTGAATTGATTCAGAAAGTAGAAGTGCCTCCTTTGCTTAAGTCATATTTTAAAGCTTTCATGCTGTAAGATCTGTGAAGTTCCGGAAGTTTGAACATGCTCTCCTTATTTTGATCTAAAAGATTGCAGTGTCTCCTTACATTAGAAATATGGGCAGTTGAAGCTAGGAAAACAAAATGTAAAACAAATTTTGGCTGAACTGGGAATAAGATATTTATTTCAGAGAAGCCCTTTTTATCACAAAGCATTGGAGCCAGAATTAATTTCTGTTGCTATAGCAGAATATTTTGTGTATGAAGGCATACAGCCACATATTCTTTACATTTCATGATAATTAATTTTTCATATCTCTTTTCAGTGATTTTCGAGAATATATTACCTTCCTCTTGTAATTCTGTTGTAAAAACTCTGAGTATGAAGCAAATGTATTGCTGGTTCATCAGAAATGGACACCTGAGGTTATGAAAGCAAAGGATTATGAACACTTTTGTAGTACAAAACCTGTTACTCAATTCTTACTCAAGAAATTGAGGAAATCTGGTATGCCATTTACAGCTCAGTTTTCAGTGAGTGTCTTTATAAGCAAGCCTTCCTCCTCAAGAAAATGAGGGGAAAGCCATTTTGGTGGCAAAATAAAGGATTTCTAAAACAGAAAAAATTCCCGTCTTAATTTTTTATCCTATCGTTCCTTGAAAAATAGAAAAAAATATTTATTAACTTTTAAAAGAAAATTTTTGCTTACTCTTTTGTGATACTCCTAAGATTCGGATATTTTTCTTTCATGAAATAATGTTGGCTTTTTTGTTGCATGTCCATACCAAACCATGTGTTAAAATAGGGCTTAGTAGGGTTCTAGAGCTAGGTCTGAGTGCAGCAGAGGGCTATATAGAGATGCACAAAGCCCTGACTGAGTCTGGTTAATAGAAGCACTATTTGGCCACTATTAGTGCTAGCCAGTGTGAGAATTTTGACAAGTCTGGAATAAATAGCGTGTTGCAGAAGTTGTATTACTTTTTATTTCATCCACCTGTTAATACGTGTCTGGTGCTTACTTAATCCCACACAGTGTATGAAAGTATATGTGGTGTTGTCAGGCTCAGACACAACAGAAGCTTTGATTTTAATTAATAAAAACCGTAGTTCTATAGCATTTATCTTTGTTAAAATTATTTCTGGTGACTGATAACATCTTCATAGAGTACCTGGAATAAAATTTAAACATCAGGCCAGGCAAAAATGCTTCTTGCAGTCTTCCCCTAGCTACATAAGTAATGTTTGTAGATAGCTTCATTCTGGTTATTCACTGGGGAAAAAAGGACTTTTAAAATACATATTTGGCTGGAATTTTACAATTTTATGTTAAGTATCTGTTTTTGGTTTTGATACACATCAGTGCAAATACAGTGAATCATAGTATATTACAACATAATAGCATAACGGAAGACTGAAGTTTTTTGCTCATGAGATTCTGTTGACATGAAGTGTTGAAGCAGACTCAAGGTGAAAGATGTGAGGAGACAAGTGGACATAGTCAAGGGGAGAAAAAGATGAAATCCACTGCAGTTCATACACCTTAGGAACATCAGTTTAAACACAAAACTCCAGGCAGCAGTATCTGATCTTGCAGGCACCCAGAAGCAGTAGTTTGGGAGTAGGTGTTTCATACTTCTTAAGTGTAATAATTTGTTTAAAACCAACTTTGTTGGACTCTGTCCACACTGTTCAAATAGTTATTGTGTGGTTAAGAGAGAGTCTAGGAGCCAAACTTTTATGTTCATTGTGACTGAAAGCAGCATCAGTGGTTATTTGTTACAGTTACAGGTCTTTTGATGACAGCCTGTGTCTGGCTCTTGTGAAGAGCAGCCCTCTTTCCCCAATGGTTTTGCATGCTTTGAGGAAGAGAAGGGGAAATTTCTGATAAGCAGAAGGACTTCATTCCCTTGCAGTATTTTATGTAGGATGTCCAAGTTGCTAATCCATCAGTATTTGAGTACTTAACGGCAGGACAATGTACGCTGGTACTCATGTCTGTTGTATTCATGGGTATGCACCATTATTAGGATATCAGAGTGACTCTGATGAACCAGAATGGTGTCTTAGATTTCTTGTTTTTGCCTTCTCTGTTTGGCATTATTGGAAGCAGGGTGTAGGAGTGCTACTTGTTTCCTTTGAAGTGGAAAGAGTAAGCTTTGGAAAGCTCCTATGTAATAAGGAAGGTGTTGGATGTAATGAAACATGGGAACAGTAGGATGTTGATATCAATATGAACAATCCCATCACAATGAAAACATGGAAAATACCATCTGTCGTGCAATTTAGCAGTGAACTCAGACCAAGCTCATTCTAGTTCCTAAAGCTGTATGGATTTCTGGTAATGTTTGTGAAAGTTAAAGTACTTTCAGTATTGGTCTAGATGAGGAAGAGAATGGATAGAAAGATGGGCAAGTAAGAGGGGCAGATAGTAAAAAAGTTTGGGAGAATCAAAGTCTGAGAATGAGAATATGTCAAGGAGGAGATGTTCTGAAAATGGCTGTTTTTATGGAGAAGTAAATACATCAGGCATCATGACAGCAAAATGTTTCTGATAAGGCTTCTTAGATTGTTCTTTCTTATTGGACATATAACTTGAAGTGACTTATTTTAATTACTTTATGTTCCTTCACTTTTGGAATTATAAACCTAGAGGGTCATTGAAAAATGACACTTTGTTTTCAAGACAATCCCCCGAACATTCTTGTGGAAAAGACTCTCATGTTGATATATCATAGTACAGAATATTTGATATCTCAGAGTTTGAGGAATGTATTTGTAGAACTTGTTGCAACCACATTTTTTATCAAATGAATAAATCAGTAGTAAGATTAGGAAATGTCACTTGGCTACTTGGAGAACTGGAATTTGAATACCAGCTGTCAATGGATGGTGTTTCAAATCTTTGTTAGCAAAATAACGAAATTTGCTCTATTGATATAGGTTTAACTCATAGTGGAAAAATTCTGCTATTGGATTAAAAAATTAACCTTGATTTTCCTTAATGTAGGTTTGAGCATTTTGACTCAACTGACTTTTGTTATTCTCTGCCTCAGATGAAATTGACTGTTTTAAGAGACAGAAATGCTGAGATGCTTATGTAGTTAGCAAGGAAGCATGAACCTGCTTGCAAATAATTTGAAAAATGCTCAAGTTTAAAAAAACCTTATTTTATACTAATAAGTTCAGTAAATTTGTACTATCCTTAATAGCTAAATGTGTTACATGTTTTACTCATGTGCAGATTTTCATTCTTATGGTAATACAGTGGATTTTGCTAAGTTTTTTAAATACTCTTGGAACCATTTGATTCTGTGTTAGAAAGTACATCACTATCTTATGATTATATCCTTTTTTGTTTCTAATAAAAGAAACCTCTAAACTAGCAGGAGGAAGCTGTACAGTTAACATTACCTTCTTTATAATGTGTGTTTTCCTTTTCCTAAGAAATAAATGGCATTATTTTGGTCTGAGTTTCAAAGTTCAGTACTTTGAATACTCCTGGCAGTATAATAGTATGTTTAGGTACCATTTCTTAATTTCTGGCTGCAGTAGTTTTTGTCTGAATCTTTCCTTGACCCATGACTGATGTTGAAGAAGTAAAGTAACTTTTGGCTGAACAAGACAACTGTAGGCAGCTCCAGAATGTGTGTGGGCAAACAATTCTTGCAACTGCTTATTTTTGGGATATTAACATGAAAGAGTTCATAAACAAGTCCTATTCATTTTTTTAAAGTCAGACTTTATGTAGTTGATGTAAATGTTTTTAGACCTGTCTTTTATGAATGTACATTTTATATCTGAACACCTCTGACATTGTCATTTGTAATCACTCTATTGAAGTAATCTTCTGCTAAATGTTAATGATGCCATTTATATTGAAGTCCAAACTACAGTTGTTGTAGATGATGACTCTTGAGTTGTTGGTTTTTTTTAATAGATTTCAGTAGTTTGTATGTATAGAAGTTACCATCTCTCATCTTTCTACTAAATTTTAAATGAAGAAAAAGCCAGAAAGCTGTTCATGCAGTAACTGTTCTGTCATATATTCAAGGAGTATTTGCAGGTGCTGTGTAAGTTATTGGAAGAAAAATTCTGCAAGAGTGATGTTTTGTCATATTGCCAGCATTTATGCCTTGCAGAGAAAGGGACAAATAATCTGAATGTTATCTGAACTGGAATTGAAGAATAAGGTTTGCATTTAAAACACCAGTGTTGCCTTTAGACTTTAGAAAAGAGTGAGTAATATCAAGATTTGCAGTCTCCTTTCAGAGACCTAACAGCTGATTAGATAGTAAGAATATAGAAAGGAAGAAAGAATAGTACTAGGAGGAAGAGATGATCAGTGTACAAGTGAGAGTACAAGCAAACACACAAATAAAGAAGCTGATGAAGTTATTTTTATTCCCAACGATGAGTTCTCAAAAATGCTTCTGAGGTGTGCTTACATTAATGAATAATGACAGAGGGAAGAAATATCAGACAATTATGGAAATACAGAACACTCAAGCTTTCTTTGAAAGTAGACTTAATTTATGTAGCTTGCTAGTTTCATTATATTTCTCTTGTAGCACACAGTAATTTGTCCTTTATCAGTTTAAAGAATTGTTCCAAGATTGTAGATACTGATGCAGTATGCAAAAGAAAGAAAGGGTTGGTTTGTTTTGTTTGTTTTTTTCCCTAGCTAATTCCATGTAACTTTTGCTTTCTCTTGTAGATAGAATAGGAGTTAAAATTGTGGTGTGGTAATTTTTTAAAAAACTCTTGTTGGAGACCCACAGGCTGCTTATATTTTAGCCAACCATTTGTTTTCATCTGAAGACAGAGGTGCATTGTAGAAGGTACTTAATCACACTGGTACCCACAACTAAAAGCTTGTGTGGTTAATATATTTTGAAAACAAGGTAAGATTTGAAATCAGTCATTGTAGAGATACTACATAAAAATTAAGACCTTTGCTTTGATTGCAATATGAGGCTGAAAACAAAGTGCAGATATATTGCGTACACTGGAAAAAAAAAAAAAAACCAACCTGTATTTGGTAGGAATCAATGACTAGCTATGTGTCAGGGAACAGCGAGGGCTGTCTAGTCCAGGAGGTAAAGCAGGCTGGAAGGTGAGGGTGACCCCAGCAGGGATAGTGCTTTTGCTGACCAGGACAAGGGCCGGACGTGGGTACACTTAATGATGCCGTTTAAGCAGAAGCTAAAGACCCAGACCTGAACATCTAAATGGAGCTTCAGGGCCACAGGCAAGCCTGTTCATGGAAGCTTTGTGTGAGGCTGGTCATGGCTATTAAGACCAGTTAGTGCCCTTAGATTTCTGATGCATGGCCTGACAGAATTTGTCTTCAGGTAGACAATATTAGAGCACTTGAAAATGCTATTTTTGCTTGTAAGGTAGCACCATTGGTGTATCCTCTCTGCACGTAACTCAGTAGTCAAAAATGTACTGAATTTTTCATGGAGGTTGTTCCTCTCAGAGGTGTATAAGAACCATGTGGGCAGACAGATTGAGTTATGAAGGTGTGTGACGTGGAGAGTAGGTATGGTACATGATAACTGAGGAATCGCAAGAGCTCAAAGGGGAATTGAGGACAAAAGCTTGTTGTCAGAGAAGGAAATTGACAAGTAAGGTGGCTGAGACAAGGCAAAGTTCACAAAGTTAAGTGTGAAATAATCTAGGTAATATTATTTGTGTGATTTTATTCCATTTTTGTCCAGAACAACTGCTAGGAGCATACAGTTTTGAAAAGTGACCTATATGTTGTGTTCCAATTGTGAAGCATTTTGCTGTCTCTAAGTGGCTTGTGCTACAAACATTATTATATAACTCCAAAATGCATTTTGTCAGAGCTGCCCAACAGCTAAGGCTTACTAGCATAATAGTTTATCTGACTTTCCTGAACCATTATAAACCAAGATGTAGTTTTTCACTAACGCTTTAAAGGATTCTTTGTTGTATCATAGTTTATAGTTTAAGTGCTTGAGAGCATTAAATAAGAAGGAAATTGACTTTATATATGCTCTATTTTACAGGCCATGGATTATTAAAATAAGGATTAATTAAGCTTGTAAGTGCAGTGAGAATGAAGGGCTAAATCAACAGGAATGGACAGGGATGGAATACAGGACCATGCTATGCCTTAAACCAGTTTGCAAATGCAGAGCAATCTTCACTCCTTTTTTCTATTTAATGTTACATGATTCAAAGGCTCTTTTTCAAAATGCACAAAATAAGGCAGAGGTGGGTTGTGGAACATTAGTTTCATTCCTCACAGTTTTGAAATTAAACCCTTTGACTTTTGTTGTTCCTTCTATAAAGAGAGCACAGTTTTTAGTTTTGTCAAGTTGTATGAATGCCTGAATGTTGTATGTGTGGGGAGTTTGACATTTAGAAAGCACAAACAAAGCAAATGTGTCACCTGTGTATTTTATCTTTACACCCTACACAGCTTTTCTCTCTTCCTTTTTAACTTTATTAGGCTTTCTAACTAGAGAATGTAAAATTCAGTTGATGGTTGTTACGGGTTGTGCAACACTTCTAGTATTATTTGTCTTCCAACTGACTTGCCTGTAAGAAGTTTCTTATTCTTGGGAGCTTGCTGCTGTGAGATTGTGAACTAAGGTTAATTTTTAAGATTAGGTGTTCTGTTTGGGAGAGTACTGTGTAATGAAATGGTGTATCAGCAGCTCTTCAGGTGGCAGTAGTTCAGAGTCCCTGTGACGTGAAGCAGTTGGATAGCTTACAAATTAGGTATTGCATTGCTGTAAAAGCAGTATACAGGTCTCCTTTCATAATGAGTTCTTTGATTTCTACAACCAAAATACTTAAATAATTTCAAGTCATTTTATTCTTAACATGTTAAGCCCCTCTCTCAAAAGTACTTTTATTCTGTTTTCTGTCATCTGTCAGAGACCACTGGTGTTCTCTGAGTCATGTGCATGTGAGGGTCAAGGAGCAATGACATGACTTTTTTTCAGAAGTTTAGTTGCAAATAATGACTCAGTTTGCATCTAAACACTTTGGGAAATGTTTTGATAACAGCCTGGGACTTGTAGAGAACTACTTCAGAATGTGAAGCTATTGCTTGCTGGTCTGCTGACTTGAAACCTCCAAGCTAGCTCTGTGGATTTTTGCCTGAACTTTTCCTCAGCTCAAGCTGTTTGCATTGTGTGTATGCTCATACTCAAAAGCTCAAATGACACCTGTCCAGCTCTGCAGGAGTAGGTTGAGCTGGTCTGAACACATTGTCAGCCTGATTTGGAGCCTTCTGAAGGGCTGGTCTTTGTTGTGCATCCAAGTCACATCACCTCAATTAGCCGTCTACTCGAATGGGCCCTCTTTGAGTCAGGGAACATGCAGTCTTGGTACTGGGTTAGAGCTAGCTGTCCTTACTGTGTCCTGACTGCAAGAAAGCTGGTTAAATGAGGAAAATAGGTAGATGACTCAAGTCATGTCTTCACAGAAATGACTTGTGTTCTGAGGAATTTCCTGGAGTGCAGGAGTGGGTACAGTGCTCCGGTTTTGTGGTAGTTTGGAAGGACCATGTCTGTCTTTGCATTGTGCAGTGGTTTAGCTGATACTTGTTTGAATAGAGTAGGTCAACTGCATTTTCCCCTCTGTGGGATAATTAAAGTAGAATCTAACTAAAATTTAATTGTTTGCTGCTTCATGAAGTATTCATTACTTGAAAATTTAACTGACTTAAAAGAATAATGGAATATTCTGACTTGGAAGGGACCCACAAGTATCACTGAATCCAGCTCCTGGCCATGCACAGGAAACCCCAAAGTCACACCAGGCACATGAGAGCGTTGTCCAAACACTTCTTGAACTCTGTCAGGTTGGTGCTGTGACCACCTTCCTGGGGAGCCTGTCCCAGTGCCCAACCACCCTCTGGGTGTAGAACCTTTTTCCAATGTCTAACCTAAACTTCCCCTGATGCAGCTTCATGTTGTTCCCTGCAGTACTGATCACCACAGAGATCAGTGCTCGCCTTCTGCTTCCATCAAGGGGAAGTTGTAACTGCATTGAGGTCTCTCTACAATGCCTTCTTATCCAAGCTAAACAGATTAAGTGACCTCAGCTGCGTCTCATACAGCTTCCGCTTAAGATCCTTCAACATCTGCATGTCCCTTCTGTGGGAGTTCCCTAATAGCTTTATGACCTTATTTGGGGATGCCCTAAACTGCTCCCAGGGCTCAAGATGAGGTTGCCCCCGTGCAGAAGAGAGCAGGACAACCTCCCTTGCCCAGCTCGCAGTGGTAACCCCACTCCTGGCTGCCAGGGCCCTGCTGACTCATGCTTAAGCTTGTCATTGACCAGGAACCCTGAGATCCCTTTCCATGAGCTGCTCTCCAACCTCATTCCCCAATCCAGTCATGTATTCAGGGTTACTCGATCCCAGAATCTAGGACTTGCCCATGTTAAATTTCCTGTGGTTTGTGATTGTCTATCCCTCTGATAGTCAAGATCTCGCTCTGCAGCTTCTCTGCCCTCAGCAGTTCCTCCCAGTTTAGTATGATACTGAAACTTGCTTGTATCCCTTGCAGTACTGCATCCAGGTTTTTAATGATGTGGAAGAGCATGGGGCCTAAGATGAAGCTCTGTGGAACCCTCCTAGTGAAAGGTTACCAGTCTGATATCACCCTATTCACTGTAATCTTTTGTGCACAACCAAGAGCCAGTTCTTACCGATTCCATGATGTTCAGCTGTGAGCAGGATATTTTGTCCAGAAGGATTCTGTGAGAGACAGTGTCAAAAACTTTACTGAAAGCCAGAAAGATCACATCAACTGGCTTCCCTTGAGCATCTGCATGTGCTACCTTGTCGTAAAACAAAATTGACAAGCAGGACTGTTACCCCATGAAGCCAAGCTGGTTGTGACTGATGGCTGCGTTGTCCTTCTTTCAATAATTCGCAGAATTATCTTCTCCAAAACTTTATCAGGCATTAAAGTGAGACCGATAAGCCCCTAGTTTAATATTTGTAAAGGTAGGTGAACTTAACATTTAACTTTGAGGATGCACGTTTTAAGTTCCAAACCACAAGTTCAGTGCTTATTTTTATGTTTACTTAGTATATTTATATAACCATTGCTTCTTTTCAAAAGTTTTACCTGACAGAAAAGCAGTCAGTTTTTGCCCTGTTTTCCAAACACATGACTGGGAAAAAACAAATTGCATGTGAACTTATTAGCAAGTAGAGGCAATATTTGTGTATTTTTATTTCAGTTTTGATCATTTTAGAAACTTACTACAGATACTTCAGTGTTTAAATAAATTAATATTGCTTTCATCCACTGAGAAACATAATTTACTCTGTTTAACGTCATTTTATATACAAAGGAAAAAGTATAATTAGCCAACTTTGTCGGAGTATTAATAAAGTATTACTTAAAAATGAGGAACTGAGTTTTGCTCCAAACACAAAAGTTACTTTTGTGCTTCATACTACAAAATAGAACTGCATGTTTCCATAGGCAGTTTGGTATTATATTCCATGTTTTACTTCTCTTGGAAAGTAGTAAATCTAGTAAATGAAACCGGGTAAAAATAAAGTACCATTGACTCTGTTAAGTCATTATCACTTCAACTACATTAGTGAATTTAATACTGAGGAAGCATTATCCCATTGTGTTTAAATTCATCTCTTGCAAGTTCAACTTCGCAAGCTGTCTTTATAAAAATGCCTTATGTTGGGGCTGAATCAAAATGTGTTTTATTGGGCTGATTACTGTGATGTGTACTGTATTTGACATTGTATCATTACTGCTTGTGTTTTATGTGCAAGAACTTTGTACTGATTGGTATTTAGTCTGCTTAATCACAGTGTATGACTGTGTTGGATGCTGTAGAAGTTGTTATATTGTGGTATATTTATTTTAGAAGTTGTTAGCTGGTATTTATTTTTCTTCTTTTTGTTCAGAATTTAATGTTTTTTTGGTAGCTATACATTCTGAAGCTTATATTTTTCCTTATGAATGCAATAATATTAAAAAGGTTGTTTTTGTAAGAATTAACGTTGTTCAGTGTATGGAATGGTTCACCATGGCTTCTGCATATATGCTTATTCACACCCACTTGGTCCCCTTGTCTTTCAGTGTCACAATACTTAAGACATCATTTAAATTTACTTCTTGAAGACTGTCTTCATATTTCATGTAGCACGTGGGGCTTGCTTCAAGACTTCCTTTTACCTGTACATTATCATCTAGTTACCTGTTTTGTGATACCTGGGTGTTTTTAACCATGTCTCCAACAGTTGACCAAAAGGGGGTGCTAATAGATCAAACAGTCAGATGTGTTGCGTAAAGAGGTTAAGGAAATGTTTTTGTGCAATGGATTAAGTCCCAGCTAATGAATTGTGTCAGGTAAATACAAGTTTTCACATCGTGGTGTTGTGTAACATTCCGATCACACATTGCTCTCTGTGGAAGGCCAATTCATCCTGTGTAAATATGGCAGCCTCTTACCATGTAGGGGTTAAACATGGGTAGCTTAGCAGATGTTTAAGATGGAAAATTTGTTGAATTTTAGTGATTGAATACAGATACCCACAACTACCAAGTTATATGTCCAAGCCAGGTGCTTTTATATTCTTTAGTCACATACCACAAAAGATACCCATTGACCATTTTTTTACTGTTTGGCTTCTCCTATTCAACAAAAGTTATTAATGGCGTCAGCAGAGCTGGAACCTCTTAACATAAGAAGGGGAGAGTCAAGTATGTTCCCTGCAACAAGGAACTTCTTTTCACAGTTGAAAAGATGGTTGAGGGACCTGATTCTGGTATGAATATGTAATTTTCCAGTAGACTGAAGAACTTAAGTGGCCGTTCACTTGACCCCTTCATTTGTGTTGTAGGGATGTAGAACCCATTTGTGACTTTGCTGGAATAGCAGATGATAGTGGAAGGGGAATACACATTTCTCATGGGAAGACATGTGGTTAGATGGTCAGAGCATTTTTCAAGGACACAATACCTACAGAGAGTTTTGACCTCTACAAACACGCATTTTGCTGGTAGTCTTCATTAATTCATTCTGTGTTATTGAGCTCATATTAGAATTACAAGTATTTAATAAGAAGACTATGTGGTTTAGTCTTTGCCAAATATCTAATCCTGTCTTCTCTACACACTGTAAAAGACCTTTAGATTTATTATGAGACTCTAAATAACAACTGATAGCCATAAGTTATTCTAGATGCAATGTTCAATTCTATATCTCTCTAAAGAACTGTGCACAGTGGAAGAAAAAGTTACTTTAACCTTTTTAAGATTTCAAACACTGAGACCCAGATATATCATTAAAGTATATTGTTTTGTAGCATATATAAAAGCGAAGTCCATGCTGAAGTAGTCAGATTGATGGTAGAAACAAAATTTTGGTGTACAATGTTACAGTTTAAATGAACTGTCTTCATTATAATAATGAAATTATTATAAAGTGTAGAAAATTGTAATAGTGTAAAATAATGATGTATGATCATATAGATCAAGATAGAGGAATTGGGATTCTCAACACAATGACATGGGACAGGGAGAAAATCCTTTTGTAATTATAGACTAAATGATGCATAGATGATGGACTCGGAAGGTAAAGGAGCTGCTTTACTGTGGAAAATTTATGCAAAATCAATAAGGAGGCCAGTGACTTTAGTAAACCTTATTTTTTATCTTACGTAATTTTGAAGAGTTTTTGTTTTAAAAGGCTGACTATTACAGTAAACCTAGGTTTTAGTATTTAAACAACTGATTGTTCATCACTAGCAAGTTCAGTGTAAAGAAGACATTTGGGCAGATTCACAACAGAGCAGTGGCCAACTTGGAGCCTTGTCACACTTTGTTCATTAGATGGTAACCATGAAGGAAGTTTGTTTGGAATGTGTTTTGAATAGTACATTAATGAGCCTAGAAGAAAGCAGTGTTTTTGTTGCTAGCCACATGTAAAACTTTCTGCATAGTTTCTGAAATTCAGAATTATTTTGCAGTCTATTTGTGACTATTCTAAGTATTATGTGTACAGTCATTTTAAATCAGTTTGATTAGTCTTGGAGCGGAGAGAACTTAGCAGGAGAACTTCTGCTCTTAAGGCCCCATCCCAAGATATTTCAACAGGGAAAAAAAAGTGTAAGCAGTCAAAAAGAAGCAAAATGGGGTAATATAAGCCCATACTGCTTGCAGAGAGAAAGGAAGAAAGATTACCTTTCCAGATGTTAGTAATAGAAAAAGGCAGTAGAACCTTATGAGAATGGAACTGTAAGGTGTATGTTTTATACTTCTGCAAGGTATATCCATGAGAAAAGGTACCTAAAAGTCAAAGCGGATGTAGACAGAAGCAAATACTAATGGGGAATTTTGTGAGAATTATCGTGCTGTTGAAGATTAAATAAAAGGCTTAGAATGAGTGTTCACTTAAATGATTTAGATTGCATATTCATTTAATTTGAAGGTAGAATAGCTGTTATAAAATTTATACCATTTCTAAGGGGAAACTTGAGTGATGAAATGATACTTGCCATTGTGGCAGCTTGAGAAGAGAGGGTTTTTTAAAGGGGTGCATTTCCTGGTTCTTTCCTCAGTTAAGTGCCTGACATTAGAAACAAACTTTTAGTGAAGCCTGTTGAAAATTAAACAGGCATTCTGGGATTCAAGCTACGCTTTCTGTTAACTTTCGAATAGTGGTATTTCAGTTCATATGGCATTTCAGAGTTGCTGTTTTTTCCAAATGCCAGATTACTTTCCTATGAGAGAATAAATGGAATTATCAGCCTGTTATCTTTAAAGCAAAACTGGTGTTGTATATATTTTTACATGGAGGTCTCTCCTCCACTGGCTTGAGATTCACTTTACTAGTCTGGTCAAAAAGCCAATTTTCAGCCACTCTTCAGTTAGGAAGGTCTTAGAGAAAGTATGTTCTTTCCAACTCATTGCAGTCCAGGGATAGACATAAGGCAGTTCATTTAACACGTGTACAAGGTTGCAAATTCCAATAACAGTAGTCAAGAGAAATGTCTTTGAAAAATTATGAAAAGCAGAGTTTGACTTAGGTTAGTAAGTGTCCATCTGCTTTTGAAGAAGAGCAAAAACATCATGGAGGGCTATAAAGTATGATGCCTTGGAAGTTGGCCCAGTTGACTGTCACCTTATGCAAAAAAATTAGCTCCCTCTGTAAAGTGTGGAAGCATCTCAGAGATTCTGCCCACCTTTAATCTGGTGGGTTTTTTACCCTGCTCTTTATAATGGCATTAGTAAAAACAATGTCAAATGACATAATGGTGAGTGGAAATAATTTTCTAGGGCATGGCATTTGCACTTTTCAAAGCTGATTAATGCTTTTTCACTTTCAAACAAAACAAATGACCCACACAACCATATTCAAACTGAACTGAGCTAAATTTTGGTTGCAATTGAATTTATATTACAAGAAAATATATGATTCTAATCAGCCTTTTTATAGTCCTTGCATGCCCAGATCTTTACATATTGATCATACCTTTCCACAGAGCAAGCTTCAGAAAACTTCTTGATCAATCATCCAGATTACTTTTTATTAAAGGATGAATTAAATTGCATAATCCAGTGTCCTTCTTTGGACATGTGTTGCGTAGTGTAGCGAACACTGTATCATATGATTTTCCAGAGTATCTGCAGAATATGACTTTAATACTAAAGCTACGATGGTGGGGGAGAAACTAATTTTCCTATTGCAATATTTTTTGCCTTGTTTAAGATTGGGTATTTTGTGGCTTTAGCTACTTAGGTCTGAAACAGAAGCATAATGCTGCTGTTCAAAATGCCCCTAGGATAACTCCTCCCTTGGTGTGTAGTTGAATAAGGACCAAGTAACAATCTGTTCTCTTAGTACTACAGTATCTGCCTATTCTGTTTTTGTGATGCATTATTTTACATGTGCAAATTAAAAAACAACAGCTGTGTTGAGCCACAAACTCTCTGGTAGAAATTTTAAGCTAACAGAGTAATTACCTTGAATTTTTATGGAATTGTTATGCTTCCTTGTACTTGAATACTTCTGCATGTTCAAACAAAGTAACTTTCCTGACACATTTTGTCATTTTAAACAGGAATAGATGTCTCTGTCCATGCCACAGAGTTAGGTGATTCCATAAACTTTGTGCTTTGGATATTTTTAAGTTGTTAATGCCAGATGGAAAGAAATTTAGTAGAATGTAATCTGTGTTGGAAGTATGGATTTATGTTAAATACTATTGAACTGAACTTTTTCCAAGTGCTTAGTTCATAAGATTCTTGTATAGTATAGAAAGCTGAATTATTGCATTTTTGTTCCTCATTTCTTTAAAATGGCCTTAATTAAATATATGGCACACTATTGTCTATAATTTCTCCAAGGGTTTTGGCATGCTTTGTCCCTGCCTCCTCCCAGAAAAAGTGACATGTTATTAGAGTGCAGTGAAGTGGCCCCTGCAGTGGGTGGTGAACTGGCTGACAGGCAGCGTGCAGAGGATGGTGCTGCATCGCTCCTTTTCACCAGCAACCTGTCACACATCCCCAGGGATCAGCTTTGGGCCCAGTACAGCTTCATTTCTTCATCAGTGCTCTATGGTGAGATCCTGATAAACCATGATAAAGTTTGCTGATGATACCAAACTGTGTGTGGAAGTGGACACTTTGTAAATTTACTCTGCAGGAAGACCTAGACAGGCTGGAAGAGCGGGTTGATAAAATCCTTTTGAAGTTCAACAATGGCAAGTTGTTGCCATTGCAACCTGGGAAATCATAATCCAGAACTGCAGCATAGTTTGGGGTCTGCCTGACTGGTAATTAGCTCTCGGGTAAGGGACTTAAGGATCCTGGAGGAAAACAGTCTCGTTATGTTGAGCAGTTGCTTCTGAGCAAAGAGGTCCAACAGATTGCTCAGGGGTGCATTAAGAAAAGCATCACCAGCAGAGATGAAGAAGCTGTTATCACTGTTCTCAGCACTTCTCAGGCCATACCTGTAAAACTACATGGACCGGCTAGAGGGAGTCCAGAGAAAGGCCACAAAGATTATGGAAACGCTGGGAAGCCTGCCATGTGAGGAAGGGCTGAAAGAATTGGGTTGCTTCAGTTGTGAGAAGACTTAGTGGAGATCTTACCACCATGTTCCAGTATTTTAAAAAGTGGTTGCAGAGAAGGTGGATATTCTTTTTTTTACTGTGAGTCACATGCAAAGGGAACTAATGGTACAGGTTACTCCTGTGAAAATTTTGGTTAGACACAAGAAGAAAATTTTTCAAAATGTAGTTAGGTCAGTCAGCTATTAGAACAATCTCCCCAGGGTAGTGGTGGGTTCCTCAGTGCTGGACAGTTCAAAGATTCAGCGTGACAGGGTGCTGGGCCATCTTGTCTAGACTGTGCTTTTGCCAAGAGAGGTTGGAACAGATGGTCTTTGAGGTCCTCTTCTGACCTGGTATTCTATCATGAGCTCAGAGTATTGGGTTTCTTGGCTTGTTTCACCTGCTGTTGCTTTATTTTGCCAAAAGATGATTTGTACTCAAAGGGCCTAATCCTGACATTAGTATCATAATGTAAGTTAAGGACAAATTTAACTTATTAATTCTGTGATGTGAAACTGGGTTCTCTGTTTCCAGATGTATCTTAGAGATTTAGCAATTACACACAAAGATGGATTGTGTTTCTTGGAAATGAATAAACTGACCCAAAATGATTTAGAAATGAAGCAAAATAGTTTTGCCCAAACCAGATATTTGTGTTTGCAGTATTAGCTTAGGGTTTGGTTAGTAATTTTTTTGGTTTGGTTTGGGTTTGTTTGAGTTTGTTTATGCCCTGTTGTTGAAGTGTAGAATTGGAGCTTTACCATTACAAATAGATTTAGGATTTTTTTCCTCTGATGCCATCGTTTTAAGGATCAGAGTTCCAGAACCCTGCAGCAGCCTTGTATTTTTCTGTCTGTTCGTGACAAACCAGCTACTGTACATTCATATAGAGCAGTACAGTCCTTGCCACTGGCAGTCTCTCTGTGACAGAGAGCCTGTAGGCTGACATAAAGTGCAGCCTGTTGTGAACTGCTAAGTGGGAGTCTGCCAAAAACTCAGCAGACAGAACTAATTGGGGAGAAAAAGGATTTTTGTGCCCTCATCTCTCCCTCTTCAGTATTTTTTACAAGACGGATATTGTTAAAGTAACTTGTTTATGTAAGATTTGTCTGCCTCTATTTTCTCATTGCATGAATCATTTTTTAACTTCAAGTCTTGCACTGCAGGTCACTGAGCACTTCCACATGGCGGCTGGCGCAGGACCAAACTCGAGACACGCAACTCATCACAGTTGATGAAAAATTGGTAAGGGTTTTCTACTGAATAATACCATGATACCGCCTTCAGGGTTATTTCTGCACAATAGGCATTCAGACTGGTATTCTGCGTTCTTCTAGGAAAGCAGAATGTGAACTACAAAGCAACAGTCCTTTATCCACTTTGAAAAGTGGAACATCAGTAAAACATAAGTATGTGAACAAAATATGGCATTCAAAGTGTTAAGCAATGTAAAATCATGAGTACCTTATTTTTTATTTTTGTATTTTGGTCAAGGACCAATGTGGATTGTAATTAATAGCATGTTTGTTATTAAGTTTTAATTAAATATTAAATGTTTTGAAATTTGTGTGTGTTTTCTGTGTACTGAAATTATACAAAATTTGCCAACTTCCTGCAATTTCATTAGTACCCATATTACTAAAGATACTGTATAAAAGAAATATCATGGAAGGTTATTGTTACTATGATATTGTTACTATATTCTCTAGCTTTTGAATATGCATGAAGGTTAGATTACAACTGGAAACAAATGCATAACATTCTTCTGCTAATCAGTAGCAGATCAGAAATTTGGCAATCTTTTCTTGTAACTTCTTCCATAATGTGTGGTCTGTTACTCTAAATGCAACTTGACACTTATGTTTACATTATTCAATGGTATAATTTTTGTAAGACTTCTGGGGGAATGCATCACAGCAGAAGCATGCCTTTCATTGGTTTTCATATTGCTTTTGAATCTCCAGGAAAACAGTGTTCCTATCGTTGAATACCAGACAGTTCACATTGTATATGTCTTTTTTGAATCCCTGAAGCTATACTACTCTAAAAAATATTGGAATTTATATTATAAATTATACATTTTAATGGTATGTAAAAGTGAGACAGCTGAAGTTTAACAGGCTGTTGGAAAAAACCCACACTTAATTTAACAACTCGTTAGGGTTTTTTTTCTCTCACACTTTATATTTACATGTAGCAGTAATAATCTACATATGGGTAAAAAAAACAGTTATTTCATAAACTTTTTTCTGAATTTAAGAAATAAAAATATAATCTTAGATTTAAAAATTAAAATAGTACTTCATTCTAGCAAAATTATTATCTTGCTATTCTAGTTGTATAACTTGGGATTCAGGAAATTTGTACAGAGATTATGAGTCACTCTGTAGACATTAATTCGACAAGTCAATTTATCTGCATTTTCCTAAATTACTTTTAAAGGCACTGTTCTTTAACATTTTTTCATATCTATCTATCTATCTATCTATCTATCTATCTATCTATCTATCTATCTATCTAATCTATCTATATGTGTGTATCTATATCTAAATACAGCTTTTATAATGCCCAAATCTGCAGTATTCTTGTTGTGGCCTTGGGTGATGAATGCGTGCGTCTGAAAGAGGCTACAGTGAGAAGACAGACCCACAAAATAAATATCTTCCATTTTGAATTGAAAAGTACATTATGCAGAGATAGTGCTGTACATTACCCTGTCTAGCTGTGAGAGTTTATACTTCTGTTCGAGTTAAAGTGAAACTAGTTTGAAATACAGCTATTCATTTCCCTTAGTTATTGTAAATGAGCTGTAAGTAGAGTCCATATTTGTCATGTGATTATATGTTTTCATCAAGTTGAAGCCCCATATCATATTTGCTGAGTTTTTTTGAGATCTTGTAGTAGCAGCCATTAAGTGTTTTTATTTTGATACATATAATGTGTCTAAATTATTATTTTGTCTTTGGTTCTATAAGTATTAGGTTAAATATCAGATGGAATAGTATTCTCTTACAATGTTTTGCATATGGGTCCACATTCTGAACACAAAAATCCCTTTTTGTCCCTAGATTGTTATAGGACCTGAAATAAATTTGTAGATTTAGTTAAATTTAGGGAGTCATTTGCATAATGTCATAAAGTAACCAACAACTCGTGTTCTCATGAAGGGCAAAAATTATATCCCATTAGCAAGGAAGATTGTCACAAAAGGGTTTCTTGTGATTTTCAACTCTTTCAGGATTAGGAGAAGTTCTCTAGACACCTGTTAAATCTCACATCGATGTATTTCCTTGCAAGTTTTATTTAAACTGTACTCTGGAAATGGATATATCACATTTAATTTAAGAATACAGCTTCTTTAGTATTACAGTTTGTTAGAAATCATTATATCATATTTTGAGGATTTGCATCTTTGTAACTGATTTAAGTTTTATGTTTAAAGCTGGACATCACCGTATAGGTGCTTTTATGCGCATTTCAGAAGGGGCAAGAACAGGTGGAAGATGGGATATGGTAATTCTTGTTTGCCTTGTTTATCTTGTTTTGAAACTGAGCTCTTCTGTCACTTGATATTTACAAGGCTGGTAGAGTAATGCTGAGGTTGTTGAAAACTTTTTACTGAGTATTGTAGTGGGATTAATCTGTCTTTCCATGCTTTTGTAGACCTTGTATTCCTATGTGCAAATGCATATGCTAGAACTTGTTCAACAGGATGATTTAGTTCTAGTAGTACTAAAACATTCCTTGTGTTAGGAAAAACAAATTAAATAAAAGGGATATGAACATCCTGCCATTGAACAATTAGGCGATAGTCATGTTCTTACTGCAGCCTAGAATCTGTTGAATGCAGCAGAAAAATGAGTTCTAATGAAATAGTAGGAAAATCAGTAGTTCAGATGACATTCTTTTCATACTAGAAAAAAAGTGTAACATGTAAAATGAATGAAATGCTCAGCTTGTGTAGAACATATCCAAGAAATTATAACTTTGTCTCAATTATTAGCTGACTTCAGCAAATACTGAATAACTTTTAATGAATGGTAAAACCTGAAAAAAATTACATACAGAATGAACAAAGCTCAACAGAAATACAGTCCTTGCATCACAGTTTGAATCTCTGGCCCCCACTTAGGTCATATTCCAAGAGTCTGTACAAATAGCTTTGTGAAAAGTAGTCTCTCAAGACCCTGTTTGCATTAGGAAATTTAGGCTATAGAGGGCAAAGGCTGTCAGCAGCAGCTCTCACTCAGGTAATGTTCCAAATTATGTAACTGTGTGTATGGTATAAACATAGCTTCTGTTATCATTATGAAACCTAAAAGTGATTTTGCCTGAAATGGCATTTGAACCGTTCTAATTCTTGTGATTTGTTTCAGTTGATTCCCATAAATATTTGGGAATATTTGGGAAAAGTACCTTTTTATTGGTTAACTGATAATGATATTTCAAGAATATTTCAAAATCAGAGCTACTGTCAGAAATTATCCTTTGCATTTCTAAAGCAGAATATTCAATTGATAATATATATTTCATGGCTCAATGCAAAAATTGAAGAGCAGTTGTAGAGTTTGGTCACTGGGGAATTGTAGTTACCTTACAGATGGTTGTATTCTGTGTCTGACCAGATTTAATATAAAATAGGATGAGTTGCTGCATAGGATTAAGTGTTCCAGGCCAGTGCTATACAGTGCAGTTGAAATGATACTAAAGTAGTTTTTTCAGAATAGTGAGGACATCTAGGGCAGACCATATTGCAAGCATGACAGGCTAAACAGAATGATGCTATTGACATTTCATTGCTTGTCCTGAAGTTGTTTTGTCTGTACTGCTACTCAACCTTCCTTACATACAGGTTCAGAAGTCTCAGTACTGAACCCCAGCAGAGAACTATTTTCCTTCAGATTGTAGACAAATTTAATGTAACTCACTGAAGATAACTTTTATAAACCAAAGTGGGCACAGAAAATTTGAACCTTTATTTGGGGGTGGGCCATTCATACTTTTGAAAAGGCGCTCAGGATGCCATGTGAAAAATGCCATGTACTGCAGCAGCTTAGACCAATGATGTAAGTAAATGTGGATGAAGGAAGGGTCATGGTGTTGTCTACCTGGATTTTAGTAAATCTTTCCCACATCTTCCTCATGAAAAAAAAGTCTGCTCATGGCCTAGATGGGTGCACATTTCACTCATTGAAAGCCTGGATGGCCAAGAGTTAAATACTTAAAGGCTGAGCCCAGAGAGTGGTGGTGAATGAAGTTGGTACTGATCACAGGGCTCAGTATCACAGCCAGTCCTTTTTGATATCCTTACTGATGATCTCAACAAAGGGAATCAGAAGGTGTGCGCTCTGTCGGTTTGTAGACACCACCAACTTGGACAGGATTGTTCATCTGCTGGAGGGCAGGAAGGCTCTGCAGAGGGTCTGGAAGGCTGGATCCTTTGAGTGGGTGAGGTTCAACAAGGCCAAGGGCCGGGTCCTGCCTTGGTCACAACAACCCAGGCAGTGCCACAGGCTGGGGCAGAGGGGCTGGAAAGGACCTGGGGGTGCTGTGACAGCAGCTGAACATGAGCCAGGGTGTGCCCAGGTGGCCAAAAGGCCATGGCATCCTGGCCTGGATCAGCAATGGTGTGGCCAGCAGGAGCAGGGCAGGGATTGTCCCCCTGTCCTGGGCATTGCTGAGGCCACACCTCGAGGCTGTGTCCAGTTCTGGGCCCCTCCCTGCAGGAAGGAACTGAGGGGCTGGAGTGAGTCCAGGGAAGGGCAACGGAGCTGGGGAAGGGTCTGGAGCACAAATCCTGTGAGGAGCAGCTGAGGGAGCTGGGGGTGTTCAGCCTGGAGAAAAGGAGGCTCAGAGCACACATTGTTGTTGCGTATAACGACTTGAAAGGACGTTGCTGGTCTCCTCTCCCAAGTTGCAGTTGATAGGAAAAGAGGAAAGGGGTTCGATATTAGAAAGAGTTTCATCACAGGAAATATTGCCAAGCATTGGAGCAGGCTACCTGGGGGTGTGGTTAGTCGCCATCAGTGAAGATGTATGAAGGATGTGTAGATGTGGCACCTGAGGACACGGTTTAGTGATGGACTTGGCTATGCTGAGTGAACAGTTGGATTCAATTATCTTATGGTCATTTCCAGTGATTTCTGTGATTCTGATAACTACTGTGCAGTCTATGTCAAGAGTCTTAACAGCTTCCTTTTGGCTGTCTAGAGGTATCCTTTAATATCTGTTTTAAATCTTTACTACTAGATAATCCAGGAGTCACAGTGTATTTATAGGATTCTGAGAGTATTCAATCTTTCCTACACAATAGTTATGGAAATACACTCCAGTCCATTTTTTGAAGAAGACTGTGTTACTAGCAAACATTACACGGTGTTTTCAGGATTGAGTCATAGTTTGTTCTCCATCCAAATCCCAATTTTGGCTAGGATTAAAAATTAGTGAAATGGTATAATCTTTGTTTTATTAAAGAACTGTAGACTTTACTATAATAAACACTGGTAATACTGCAGCTCAGGGTAAAATATACAAACAAGTGAAAAATAGTCTGGAATGATGGAACTTCTTCAAATCTCAGTCTGATAGTCTACAGTGCTATGAAACAAAGGACATAGCAAATCAATCTTTAACATGCATTTTAGTGCAATCATTGCTTTCCCAAGAACTGAGAGTATATAATATACTTTACTCTGAAAACCAAAGCAGTAAGGTGTCAGAAAACTGTGTGAGACAGTGTGACATTGCATTGAAGACTGTAGGAGCTGTTTTTGCAACTCAGAAGAGAAACACTTGGCAAAGTGTGCGTTTGTTAAGGACAGGCTTACTAGATTTTCTTTTTTTGAAACTACTATTCAGCCAAGAATTCTCCAAGCATTACCACTGTGTTAGACAATGAGGACATAGTGGATGTTCTGTGTTTTGGTTTTTCAGAATGCTGTTAACTCTTTGTGGGTTATTCCTTGAAGGTGAGTTCAAGCCATTCCTAAAGTACCTCAATGGGATAAAAGAATTTGCAATAATATTTTCTTCGTTTAATCCACTCTAGGTGCAATTATTTATTCAAGTGGTTACCATAAAGGATTCAGCTTAGGACAATGTTCCTCTGTAGGTGAGGAATATAACTCAAAAGCTTTTCAGTACTTCATATGTATAACTCTGATAGGGACTTGTCATACTCAGAGGGTACATGGGACCAGGATGGTAATTTCTGTGTGGGTTCAGACAGTTACCCATTCCCTCCCCCTAGCCCTAAATTTTCCTCTACTGTCTTGTCTTCTTCTCTTTTTTTCCTCTAAATTAGATCAGCAGCTTGTATTTTGTTTCAGAATAGTGAAAAACAGATAAAAAATAATAAAGCTGTTGAGTAAAATGAGGCTAATAAAGGGGTTTTTTTCCATCCTATACTTTGCAGATATGTTTTGAGAAACAATTTGTAGCTTTGCCTAAAAGAGCTTTGCTTTTGAAGCCTGTGATTAGGAGAAGTACTTCAGTTACAGTTGTGTCCAGTAAGCAGGCAATCAGCTTATTTGAACTGTATTGTACTTGAGATTCAAGATTTAAGAAACTCTTTTGTTTGCCTTTAGTCATCTGCAGTTCTGATGTTTCACTGCTCTGATGTTTAAATGATGCTGGAGGCTGCTTAGGGTATAAAAATTACATTCTAGAATTATTTCAAAATTAATTGAATTTTTTCAATAAAAGTAGAACATTCAGAAGACCATTAGGAAGTTAAAACACATTCACATCTAGTTTGATAGAAGTGTCTAAGAGTAGACTTGCATAGAGTTAAATGCTTAAAGGCCTTTACTCTGCAGTCCCTGATAGTTTATTTGTGAAACTGCGTTTTGCTGCAAAACAGTCTATTAAAAGTTATTTTTCTATTTCTCTGTTTCACCCTGCACACTGTTTCACCCTGCACACACTCTCCCATTCCCCTACCCCCTCACCCAGTGAAGATTAAGAAATACTACTTTTGGAAGGAAAAAAACTGTTAAACAGAGAATATGAATTGTAATATTTAAAGGTATAAATTACTCTGGAGTTGATAATCTTTCTTACTTCATGAGCACCATTCTGGTCTGGCAGAGTATTTCTAAACATGATATTTTTTTTTTTTGTTTCTAACTGGAATAATCTGAAATTTTCTTCTTTATACTTATGACTGGTAGTTGCATTTGGTCTTAATTACAATACAAGCTCAGGTGTAGTTACCAGTTTATCTAGTTATGTACATAAATTCAGTACTGCATATTTACTGTATTTTGCTGTTTGGCAATTAAATCCTCCTCGGTTGGATTATCCTAGCTCAGTTCAGCCTGTAGTACTTGCTACTACTTGTTTTTGTAAGCAGCTGTGGTTTGATGAAGCTTGCAGTGGTTTTGAAAACCAAGTTGGCTGATCAAATGCTTTCTGTAAGAATATCTGCAGGCGACAAGTTACTCCCTGTGATAAAGAAGCTTTATGTGCTCTTGACAGTCCAAGTAAAGAAATTTCCATCACCTTTAGCTGTCTTCTAAGAGCAATAAATACTGCTATATTATTAAATTTCAATTGAAAATAATTCTGATGTTCAGTTTAGAAAACAGCACATTTTGCAAGTAGCCCAGAATCCTAACATGATAAAGTGATAGGTCATTGTATCCATGAGTTATCCTCTCCTCCCTCTGTCGGTTTTTTTTAGGTTTAGGCTAGGGTAAAGAATTTGGATTTCTTTGGTCTGAGATTCTTTTGCTGCACGTTAGTGCTCTCTCTGCTGGGTATTGGAAGGAGAAGTGTCTGTAATTGAGGTTACACAATGTTCTGAGTGACTCTTCTGTCTGGCCCTACGATATACAGTATTACTGTGCAGAGGTTTCAAGGCTTCAATCTGGACCACCTGGCCAAAAGTGTGTCTTTGATAAATATGTGGACTTTTATTTTTTCATTTAGTTGCATAGTATTTCATTTTCTATCAAAGAATAATGGTTTTGAAGAGTTCTGATGCTGCTAAGAACAAATTAAACTTCCTTGGTTTTGGAAACCTAAATATGCAAGCCATTTTTCTAATCTGTTAAGAAGAATAGAACTAAGTCAGTGATACAGCCAAGTAATCAGCAGGAGTAAGAAGTAATTTCATGTTTTTGAGCTGTTCTTTTCGATAGTTTTGCCTTTTAAAGGGTGGTATTTTCATGTTCTCAAAACCAGTACCATTGTCTGAACCGTTTCTAGAATACCTAAGTTAGTACCCCATGTTACGAAATATTTCTGTAGATGACATGAATTCTTTTTGTCTTGTCAGGAATAGTGAATTAACAATTCCCTTTACAGTGCTTATTTTTCTGTCTATTCAAATATGTCTTTCTGCATTTCTGTAGTATTAAGTTGTAGATTTAGACCACAAATCCTATCCTAAGAAAGTTCCTTGTAAAGACTTGAAAGCTTTTTCTAGTCATGAAGTTCTAGATGAACTTTTTATCAAGTCAGAAAGGAAAATCCTTCCATCTCTGGGAAGCCTGGTAATTTGATGGGAATCCTTGAACAGCCGGGTCAAGTTGCAAGTGAGCTTGATGCTTCTGCAGTACTTCCTCTATTCAGATCATCAGTGATGGAATCAGATGCTCTTCAGGTTTTTGATGGCATGTTAGTGGGGTATCTTTGAGATACTTTCATATCTGTTTTCTCAGGCTGGCAGAATTTGCCTGTGTTAAGTGGGGATAATAGACGCTGTAGATAGCACGTGATGTTCAAATTCAGAGTTTTAGTATGCCATTTAGTTCTTGTGTTGTGAGGCACACACTGTAAGGAATTGCTTAGTCTCTGTGTGTCTTTTTATTATACTCAGTTCTACTCACTCCAAGTTTAAAGCAAAAGAAAGTCTTTGCTGGTGGGAGAATGACTTTTATCCTATTACCTGCTAGCCTGAAAACATGGTTAACAAAAGAGAAGTTGAACTATAAGGAACTTCTGCAAAATGCTGATAAGAAATACCGAAGACAGTATTTTTTTTGAAGATGTTTTAATCATGTTGCAGATGTTTTTGAAAAATTATGACTGATTAGTAATTTGAATTAAAATTTCTGCAGAAGTTGATAGTTTTTCCTTATCGGTTAATTTTCTAGATGTCTGTTTCTTACTTCTTTATCACCATTTAGGAAACACAATTGTACATTGTACTCTACTTTGATTTTTTTCCCCACAGCAGTAGAAAACTGAAAGGAAACATGTAGTGTATCAGGTTGAATTACTGAATTTATTTGATGATGGATTTCTGTCTATTGTATTAGAAAGTATAAGACCATGATTTCTGTCTTTTAAATAATCTTAAAGCATATAAAGGCCAAAGGACTAATTACAGGAATGAACTTGTAGAGAAGACAAGCTAAAACCAGTTGTGAAGTAACACTAATGTGTTCTAGTTATGCTTCAGTTTTTTTAGAGAGAGATTTTTGAGACCATCAATTTTAACTAATCATGTAGATAAATGTAAAGGAAACCTTTTTGTTCAGTGGTATTAGGGTGTATTTTATTGATAATGTTGAAACAGTTGAAGCCTCATCAACCCTTCCCATCCCCACCAGGAAGTAATGACTGTGCTACTGTTAGAAAAGAGCCTTCCAGAGCACATTTAAGGCTTAAAAGCTATATGCACTAATTAACAAAATACAGTGAATATTTAAGCTGTTAATAGCCGCAACATCCCTGATGCAAAGACCTTCAGTATGCTAACACTGCATAACAGTTCTCTATTGTGCATCTCTTTAATGAGGGTAACTGTGTCAGTTCTTTTCTTGCTTCACTACCTGCTGTGTATGGAAATTATGTACACTATTTAGCACTTTCTTTCAACTTCCAAAGTGGATGCATATTATATAGAAGCATTACATCCTGCATTAGGTTAAGGGGCAGCTTTTGACAGGTCTGATTCCTTGTGGTTTTTTAAGTGCACCTTTTCTTCTTCTAAAAGGCATGCACTAACAGGGATTTTGCTCTAAATTTCCATTTCTTGATTGGGGATCTGCTTCTGTTTTTCTCTCCTGTGTCTCACACCATTTGTAACTGTATGGGCAAAGATCTGTTGCAGAAATCACTTTCTCTGTAAAGGAGATGTGAAGAGTAGAGACTATGCATCAGAGTGAAAGCAGGCATTGGTTGAATTTCTTGATACTGTTCTTAGTAGCAGACCATGCAGTAGTGTAACAGAACTGTCAAGTGAAACTTTAGACCACTACTTTTTGCCTTTTTTTCTCCCTCGTCTTTGATGGGTGCCTTTTTTTTACAAACAAAAGGCTAAATAGTTTGCTACATTTTAAACTTTAAAGTTATTGTTGTTCCATATCTACCATTCAATACGGAATTAATAAATTGGTAGTTGTCAGGTGATAGGATCACTAAAAAATGCTCGATAATGGAATGTAAATTTTAGTATTCTTTGGTGCAGTTACCAGAACAGGGTCATTGTTAGTTAAAACTGAATTAACAATTAATGTTTCATACACTGTAGTATGTGATAATCTTTCTTAGGACTTCATCATAGGAGATTTACTGGAGTTACCAATTCCAAATGGGTACTCAACAGCTCAGGCCTTAGAATATTTGCACTCCAGGTTAGATTAGGAATTGACCAGAATTTTCCTGCCTGACAGCAGCAATTCCACTAGCCCAGTTCCCTGCAGGCTCTTAATGTTTTGTTCCCTTGAGTCTTTTGCAGCTTAAATGGATACGGGAGCTTTGAGAAAAAACAGTATATTTAAAATCAATTGGACCCTTTTTCAAAGGCTGAAGATTATGAAACAAGTGGTACCTGAATTTGAGAATTCTACCATGGCTTTGTTTGGAAATTTTCTTAATTGGTACTGTCTCAATTTTGAGACAATGTTTTCAGAGAAAAACGTTACAGAGAAACATTTCCTCTGAAATGAAAATAAATTTGATAATTTTTTTCCCACCAATAAGAAATAGAGGCTGGGCAAAAAGAAGAAAAAAAGGCCGTTTATTAACAAAACACAGTGCCACACGGACACAGATAAAGAGTAACGGTTAGATATTCAAACAAAAAAGCCAGAGCACAGCTGCCCCCTCCGGCTCGCCACGTGGCACAGACAAGATGGCGACTCCCGTCCCCTGGAAAAGAAACAAAAAGAAAAACCAGTGGTTGTCCCAGTAACAGTGGCAAAAAGAAAACCCAAAACCTGTATTACAGTCCTTTCTTCCCTGTGGATGGATCAGAGGGCTCGTGTGTTTCTGTTGCCGGCTTGGTTCGCTTCCGGAATCCCGGACGAGATGGAGCCGCGCGAGCTTCTCCCCGCGGCCGGATTGCTTCAGGAGCAGAATCGCAGGAGCCGTGGAGGGGGATCATGTCCTGGCAGAAGCTGCCCAAATAACAACAGAGCTAGCTAAACAGCAACAACGTAACTCCGCTGCACTCAGCAAGCAAGGACTCCTGCGGTGCCCAGCAGAGCGAGAGCCAAGCTCAAAAAGCCCCGACTGCGTGGCAGCGGTTAAACGTCCGCTGCGTCGCTTCCCAGCAGCCTTGTTCCTTCTTCCGGGTTCATTTAAAGTAAAAACACTTTGGGCTACAAGCCAATGGGAAAGGAATACATAACAGAACTGACACAATCAACCCAAGACATTCCACCCTTATTCCGTATCTGTTGGCTTGAAGCCCAAACTGATACATTTCTAACTCTAAAGACATATATATACATATATAAAAAAATGGGCGACATCAACAAGCATTTATCATGGTCATCAACATGCCAGTTTTCACTCAAATCAAATCCCCCTGAGGTACACCGCACGAGTTTTCCGTCCTTCTACATTGTCCACCAATGTACAACCTGGCCCCTGAGCAAAAGCAACCCCAATGGATGGGTTTGTCCTTGCTTGAGGCAGAATTAATCCAAACATTCTTTCCTAACAACACCTTTGAGGTGTACTGCTGGGACCCTGTCTCCGTCTACTGTACAGGGGTTCAGATTGGGCAGGGCCTGCTTGGTTGGTAGAGCCTCGTGTTATAACCATCGTGGCCTTTGCTAGGTGCTGTTCCCAGTTTTTGAAAGCTACCCCGCCCAGTGCCTTCAAAGTGGTTTTTAAGAGTCCGTTGCACCGTTCCCTTTGCCAGCAGCAGGTGCATGGTAAGGATATGGATACACCCACTCAAAGCCATGTTCCCTAGCCAGGTGTTTATAAGGCTGTTCTTGACATGAGTCCCGTTGTCAGACTCATTCTCTCTGGGGTACCATGCTCCAAAGGACCTGATTTTCAAGGCCCAGGATGGTGCTACGGGCATGGCATGAGGTACAGGTGGGTCTCCAACCATCCAGTGGTGCTTCCACATTGTGAGACATAGCTTGCGCTGACGGGACGGGGCAGTATGAGTAATCAATCTGCCAGGCCTCTCCGTACTTGACTTTCCCACTTTCCCCATACTACAGGGGCTTGACCCGTTTGGCCTGCTTGATGACAGCGCATGTCTCACAGTCAGTGGATAACTTGAGAATGCTATCCATGGTTAGATCCACCCCTCGGCTCTGTTGCCCACTTAAAGTGGATATACGTACTGCCCTGGTGGCCTGAGGCAATCAGGGCCCCCGAGCTAGGAAACAACTCCCCTTTGTGTTGCCAATGCTAGTGATCTGGGACACCTCTATCTTTGGCAGCGTCGATCTGACCTGCTTCTTAGTTCCGGTGCGCCTCATTAGCCGCATCTTGGGAATGGCATCTACATGGTGGACTCTTCTACGGGTAGACTTCTGGACCCGGGCACAATGTCTGTTCCTCGATGCTTCGAGCAGCCCGAAATTGGTTTTCTCCTACGTACCAGACTGCCGTTTTTCCACCTGTTCTCAGCCACCGCCCACAAAGCAGATTGTCTACATCCATGAACTATGTAGGAAGGTAATGTTTTGGCTACTTGTTCTCCTCAGAATCGTCCACGAGTCAACTGAAGCAGGCTTTGAGTTTCGGGCGAATATGACTTGATCCACCTTCTCCTTCTGGGCCTGTGCAACCTTTGTGTGGTGCCTCCACACGGCTGCTTCCGACTGTTCGGTTCATCCACAGATTGCGAGAGGAGCCATCAGGTGAAGGAGCGTAGCCCTTGATCCTCTGATGGCAGTTGTTGTATAGTGGAGCTTCCTCAGCCCGGTTCACTTGTTTTTGTCCTCTTTTCCATAGCAGACCTAAAGTCTTTCACTCTTTGGGCCAATTTTGTAATTATTTCCAGGATCCCATGGCGATTCGGGTTTCCAGTGTGGGCGCGCTGAGTAATGAGAGCAGTCCATTTGCTCCAGGTAGCATCGGTGGCGTGGTGGGTAGAGGGCACCTTTGCTTCGAACATCCACCCCAGCACTGGTAGTTGGGGTGTCAGGAGGAGTTGGGTTTCAGTGCTAATTACTTTTGAAGCAGCTTGGACTTTTTCATAGGCTGCTAAGATCTCCTTCTCTGTTGGGTTGTAGTTGGCCTCAGACCCTCGATAGCTTCGGTTCTAGAATCCCAGTGGCCGGTCTCGCCAGGGACCTTCTGCCAAAGGCTCCAAGACAGACCATTGCTCCCAGCTGCGGAGCAGAGCACGTGCTTCACCTCTAGTCCTGTCCTGACTGGGCCGAGAGCTACTGCATGAGCGATTTCTTGCTTAATCTGGGCAAAGGCTTGCTGCTGTTCGGGGCCCCAGTGGAAATTGTTCTTCTTGCGGGTCACCAAGTAGAGAGAGCTCACGATCTGGCTGTATTCAGGGATGTGCGTCCTCCAAAAGCCAATGGCACCCAAGAAAGCTTGTGTCTCCTTTTCGCTGGTCGGTGGAGACATTGACGTGATCTTATTGATGACCTCGGTGGGGATCTGACGCTGTCCATTTTGCCACTTTACCCCAAGGAACTGGATCTCTCGAGCAGGTCCCTTTACCTTGTTCCTTTTTATAGCAAAACCAGCTTTCAGGAGAATCTGGATTATCTTCTCCTCG
>CM019236.1:14604412-14624159 GCA_009741485.1 Malurus cyaneus samueli | reverse complement strand
GGTGGAAGCGACTGAACCTCATAACTATAACTCCATAGATGAGGAAATCAAGAATGGTTACTTAAAAGCAACATGTATTGAGAAAAAGCTGCAGCCAAGCCCGGGAAATGCACGGCCGCATCACACAGAGAGGTGAGTGCAGAAATATTTTATAGGACATATCTTTGCATCCTTGGAGAGCCTTTAATTAGCTAATTCTAATTTGTAATGTAGCCTTTCACATGCGCAGAAAGGACCTTCCACCAGGATACAGATACAGAAGAAAGTCTGGTTGCCTTTTCTAATTTTTTTTTTTTTTTTTTTTTTTTTTTTTTTTTAATTTCTGTAGAAAGTATTGCGGGCAAGAGGGATGAGACAGGCTAGTTCTGATGCTTTGATCAACTGGCAGGATAAGGGAGAACCTGGTTCTGTTCCATGTCACTCTCTCGATATCCTCCTCACATGAATTTTGTCAAGAGCATCTACTTTGTTCTTTTGTCTTTATATAATTAGAACAAAAATTGCGTACAAAAACAACAGACCATTAATCTTTGATGGAAGTCTCTAATTCCCACCAAAGTCCTCACAATTTTGTACATAGTGCATATAAAATGTGCGTTCCCCGTCTAGTAAACATTTGGGTTTCCTGCTGCTCAACATTTCATTGACTATTAATGTGTACTCAAATTAAAATTGCTACTTCTACAGCAGTGCTACCTTGCTACTAGAATTTTAATTTTATTTTGAGCAATATTGTAGCTGTGTCCTTGGCAAAACTTTGAGGTGTGAGAGAATAGTGAGTACTTTCAGATGACCACTGTTATTTTGTTTCTGATCCATTTTTGTGAGAGACTGCTTCAATTGAAGGCCCTTAGGAAAAGGTGAATCCACCAAAATTTATCTGGGGAGTGTGCTTTTGGAATGGTCTTGGGAAGAGATGATGACTTTTTAATGTTGTGTTGATGACTTCGGTATCATGTCTCACGGTACCCTAGGCAAGCCAAGTGTAAAAAAAAAAGTGACACAGTTGCTTATCATTTTAATTTCATTTTTGCTCTCTTGGCATTATATAGGTCCATGATACAAAGGTTTCATAAGTCAGGTTAAACTTATTGAGCATGTACAAATGGTTATATATCATTTATATATTAAATGGTTATATATAAAAACTTGTGTTTAATCTATAAATACAAGGGATGTATTATATTTTACTATTTGTGATTTGTTTTACAATAGTACTTGGTATATCTAGCTTGAAGAAAAATGGTATTATGCCATATGTAAAGTGTATGAGAGGAGCGTTGCCTGATGAGAATGCCAGACAGAGTGGGGCAGACAGCAATAGCCGTGAGGAGAACATGACCAGCACACTGTGATGCTGTCTGGGCTCCCCCACTGCAGCCAGCCTGAGCAGCCAGCATCCTTCTCCAGCACTGCTCACTCTGAGCATCCTCCAAATTGCTAGAGATGCTGAGTGTCATTGACTGCTTAGACCATGCGGGCTCTAATTAAAAAAAAAAAAAAAAGTGATGCAGGGGAATGCTGGAGCAGACTGTGAAGGAATGTCCCATGGAGTCAGTAACGCCCGAGGTGAAGCTGCAGTGTCCGCCACGGGCGAGCTGTGCCATCGCCCTCCTCTCTGATTAGGCTGGGCAGCCTGCTGGAGTCCCCAGGGCTTTGATCAGTCTCGTGCTTCTTTGATGTGCCTGAGTGTGTATGAATTCGAGACACTCACTGCTTTAATGATCTGTCTCCTGTGGCACATGTTTTCTGAGTTCATTCATTACTGTAATTGCTTCCTTGAAAAAATGCTTTGGCTTCCTGTTTTTCAGTCTTTTTTTTTTTAATTGCAGGCATCATGGCCCTATTTCTTCTAAACTAAGGCTGTACTCTCATATGCTAATAGCTAATGTGATTATTAATGAGATTTGACCTGTTACAGTATGAACAGACACCCAAAGCAATTAGCCTTGTGTTCTTTTGCGTGGTGCCAAATTATTCATGGTCCACCTTCATAAAACCCAAGTCATATTACTTCCTCTGTATTCTGTGAATCATTTTATGCCCCGAGTTGTAGTGATTTTGTAGAGAAGATTATTTTGTATTGTGAGCTTTTGAAGGGTGAGGCGATTAAACTGAGGCAAACTTCAGCACATTATTTAAATTAGCATGAAATTGTGTGGCTGTATGTTTTGAATGTGTGCATTGAACACTTTTGGTTTCCATTTCCATGCTCTAAAATAGCTAAATAGAAAGAAATATTTCTCTCTAGCTGTCAAATAGTTGTTCACAATCACTGTGGTGTTCTGTTGTTCCATGACTTATCTTAAACTTTGATTGGAAATGAAAAAAAAAAAAAAAAAAAACCTGTGGAAGATTACAAACTAAATAAGCCAGGTCAAACAATAGTAATTATCACTGAAATAATACTAATGAGTCATCTGGAATTCTTTCATTTGTTTTCATAATTGTAGAATATAAAGCTTGCCCTGTTTAGAAGAGACAGTGATGCCAAGAGAAATTCCAAGGATTTGGACTTAGTATATACAGTCCAAGGTGAAAGTCAGCAACTGCAACTTGAATTTTGGCATTCCTATGAGGATTAAAAACCTCACACTGAAGCAAAGTATTTTCCACCTTTATATGTGGTGATTATTCATAGAGTAGCTTGCAGCATAGCCTTGTTCAAAGGAAAGTAGAATTGTGAAAAGTACAACACCGAAGGAAGAAAGGAAAAAATGACATCTTACAGCAAACTCAAGAGAAGATTCAGTCCTGTAATTTCCAGTAATTAATATAACTTTTACAGTTTTTCCACATTTCATGACATACATCTTCCCTTAACATCTCTCCCAAACTGTTGTCTCCAAACAGTGAGGGAAAATTGGAAGTGTTCCATCATGCAAAGTTAAAATCTAATCTGTTCTTTTTCTTTAAAAGCACAGAACCATGAAGGAGCTTTAATACAGGAAAAATTATGTGTCAAAATATCTGAGATCAAACACATCTACAGTTGTAAAAAAAAAACCAAAAGTGATAAAAATGATCTGATGAATGTGTCTGGAAAGAAATTGAGAGTTTTGGGGCACAGGGCTGAGACAAGGAGGAAGGAGATAACATGGGGCATTGAAGATGGCAAGAAAATTTGTTTATCCTCATCAGTGAGATTTGTTAACCAGCAGCAATGAAGCCTTGATTCTGAAATGAGTTCTCTCTGCTATGGCATGAGGTGTTCAGATGCTGGAGCTCACATTCTCTGTGTGCTGCTGTGCTGAACCACGGCTTCCCCTGCTTCATGGGAGGGAGGACAGTGCAGAGCGGTAATCTCATGATATGCCTGAAGAGGTAGAAGTTTTCTAGGGAGTTTAGCACTTTAAATGGAATAGGAATGAGGTCTCAGAAATGCTCAGAAATCCGCAACTGATACATTTTAATTTTTCGGATGTGTTTTGAGCATATTTTTCTTATAGCAACTTTAAACTTTAAATGTAAAGCTAATAGTCTCTATAAATAAATAATTTTTGTTTCTGGTTGTTTCTGTTGTTGATTTGTTGAGTGTTTTTTGTAACTCTCTGAATCTGCTTTGGCTGAAAATTTCCATGTGGTTCTACACAGTATAAATAATTGTCCTACTGACTTACTGATCGTAACAGCAAGAAATGTTACATTCTTGTTGGCATTCCCCTTCTCTTCTAGAGTTTCTGTGAATTTTATAAATTGAAGGAAATTCAGTATCCAAGCAACCCATGCTAAAAAAAATTATTTGGAAATTTAACAATGAAAAGATGCTAAGACCTGCTTAATTTGCTATTTGTCAGCTATTTCATTAGCCTTCAGGACAATAATACTGTATTACTGTTAAATATTTCCTTTTAGGAACAAAGGCAGATGACCCTTAAATCTCTCTTGAAGACACTTTTAAGCATGCCATCCCACTATCGCTGTCTGTGTGTGAGCCACCTCTTTGGATGGATGGCTTTCCTGTCCAACATGCTCTTCTTCACAGATTTCATGGGACAGGTAAAAGCATAAAATCCTCCCGCTTCTCCTTCCTTGTAGCATCTCCTCCTCCATCAGAAAGAAACCAAACTGTGTTCCCTGAGGAAATGGCACTGGTGTCAAAGCCATTTATATCTGGATGGCTCAACAGTAGTTTTGTAAACCAGCTATTTAAAGTCAGGTCCTTGTTCCAACATGTCTATGTAGTCTTTGGGGAAAACCTTTCAGTATTTGTAAAGATATTTTTGTCTAAGTGCCCCAAATGAAGCTCTCAGAGCAGATCTGAACCCAAGTCCTTTCTGCTTTGGCTTTGGGGCTGCTTCAGGATGGGCGGATTTTCTAACTGGGCAATTCTTGGGTGCTGGGCAGGAGGGAGGAGTTTTTTCCCCCGCAGTGTAGATGAACAACTAAAAGAAAACATTTTGCTTTTCTAGAAGAGGAAATGAATAAGGTAATAACTCTGTGGGAAAATGAGCGTGTTGAGGTAAATCTGAAAGAGAAAACAGAAAATAATTACAGAAAAATTTGGGAAAGAAAGGCTAAGCAATATGGCAGAAGTGGAGAGAGGCAGTTAATTGGAAGTGAGACACCCAAAGCATAAAAGAGCAAATAAGTCAATGTAAAGTAGACAATCCAGGAGAAGCCAGAGGGTAATAAATTAGGCAGAGCCTGGGATATGGTAGTGAGTGTGAAATGTGGAGAATTACAAATGGGATGTTAGGACACTATTTAATGTTTGAGGTGTTCCCCACCAAGGATGGGGCCCTGCTCCCGTGAGAAGGAGACATTCCATCACTTCACTCTTGCAGCCAGCCCTTGTGGTCTCTTTCAGGTTGTGTATCATGGTAATCCTTATGCACCTCACAACTCCACGCTCTACATAACCTACAAAACAGGGGTGGAGATGGGATGCTGGGGACTGTGCATCAACGCCATTGCTTCATCACTCTATTCTTGTAAGTAGCCATGAATGAGCTCCAACACTGCCTATTTGCGTATTTGACATTGTTTAAAAATATCAAGTGATGCCAAATTGGGCTTTTTTTCTACATTAAAGCTTTGAGGAATGTTAGATTCTCAGCATTGTTAGAAACTCTTATTTTAATATAAACAATTCTTGACCACACGATGAGGGGTCACTGTGGGAGTGAACTGCCCCTGAACACTGAAAATCATTCTGGACATAAATAACTGCCGGACTGAATTCTCAGATGCTCTCTCCCCTAGCAATGCTGTAGCTGTAGGCTCTCAAAGGTGGTCTCTCCCTGTTTGCACTCCCCATGAAGAAGCTCTTGCCAGAAGCTTGAATGTTGCTCTCCAAAATTATGTGTAAACATGCTAGCACAGATCCCCAGAGAGAACTCACCATAACTCTTCCCAAGGACTAAAAAATTACTTGTGTTTCAAAAACTCAACTAAGTAGCACTTTGGGGGGGTTGAGCATCCAGAAGAGGCTCAAGGGAAATGTTTTCACCTTTGGAGCTTCACTGTGGGCATTTCTGTGTGGCCGTTGTGTTGAGGAACATCTGCTCAGCACGGGTAGCTCTGGGTGCAGCCACAGTGAGAGATGCAGGTTGAGCTCTAGGTGATGTGAGCAAGTATTTTTTGGCAAGGTCATACCTACAATAATTTGAGACAATTTCCAAAATCATCAAGATTATCTCCTTCATTGCTTTTTGTAAAATACAACCCCTTAAAAGGAACTCCCTGATAAATATGACCTGTTTTGTTCTAGTCTTACCAACATTTTTCGCCTTCTCTTCACAGACTTGCAGCAAGTCCTTCAGCCATACATAGGATTAAAGGGACTATATTTCCTTGGATATCTACTTTTTGGACTGGGTACTGGATTAATTGGCTTGTTTCCCAATGTCTATTCCATCCTGGCTCTTTGCTCACTCTTTGGAGTCATGTCCAGCACGCTGTACACAGTGCCGTTCCACCTCATTGCAGAGTACCACAGGGAAGAAGAGGTGAGTACAGTGCTTAAGGAAGCACAAATTTATATCTGTCTTTGTTCAATCTGTTTTGGGGGTAAACCGTTGAGCAGTTTAATTTTAATTTTAATTTGGAACAATTAATATTGGCACATATGAATAGGAAGTTTCTGACAGAAAGAGTTAACATCCTAGCTCCAAACTCTACAAACAGGCCTGCAATGAAACAAATAATTATTTCTCATCACATCTGAAGCAAAGCAAATCACAGCATGTGCTCAGGCAATCAGCAGAGCTCCACTTGTGTTGCCTATAGCCTCTGCCTTCCTTATATCCTTCTTTCCAGCCATGTCAGCAGAGGAATTGACTTCTTGAGTGCCCGAGGTTAATAACAATCCTGTACAGGCTGTCAGAAATTTTAGTTAACTGCAAAGTGTTACAAAAGCTCTTAGCTAACACACACATGAAATTCCACTGGAAACAGCATTATGTAGTTCGTATTAAATCATATACCACATTCTCATTATCTTTCTAAATGTCTGTGGTTCGATTTTTGTCCTCCACAGCATTAAATCCTGTTTCCAAGGAAAATCTGGAAAAACCTGCACATTTTGTATCATGTTACTGGGCAGGATCTTTATGTATTGTAAAATGTTGACTTCTTTCATGGAAAAGTTCTCTCAAGTCTCTTAAGTTAGTCAAACAGCTGGAAATAAAAAGGATTAAGGACAGTTGGGAGAAATTAGGAAAAGTTCTCAGTGTATCTTGGGACATTGGAAGAAAGTTAATGAAGGTGATATTGAACCATTTGAAAACCATACAGAAACATAATTAAAACCAGCCAGGGCTAGATCCAGTGCTGGAGAACACATCCTACGGTTCTATACAACTTTCATCAGCATCCTCTGAATAGATAAACACAAGAAAACTCTTCAATTATTCTACTGAATGATAGGAGATGTCTCAAAGTGGTTAAATATTTAAAATATCTGATTCCAAATTTTTCAGTTCACTCTTTTGCTCTTTCCAACAGAGAATGATCATAATGTTTTATAAATATAAAATAACAGACAGGGAATGAGTCCAGTTTAGGGTGAGATCTCAATTCTAATCTCAGGTCAGCCAACTCAGAGAAGGAATAAATTCAAAATTTTTGTCTGTTCCAAGACAGAAGTGAAATAAAATATACTGAAGTACATAAACTTTATACTTAATAGGACAATATTCATGTGTTACTTGTTAGAAAATCAATGGTTTGTTGTTTGGTGAATGGTGCTTGCTAAGACAGATGTTAAATGATACATAATTCTATGTTAGATTTTATATTGAGGCATTGAGGTTTAGGTATCATCTATAATGTACAAGATAGGAAAAAAGAGAGAGGAAACATCATGCAGAAGATTGCATTCATTTGCAGATTGTATTTGAGGTCAGAACGGCTGCCACATAGGAGCACCGGGAACAGCTCAGCAAAACAGATATAATTTATTTTTCAAAGTGTGTAAAACTGGGACTTTATCATTTCAGAACAAGGAGCAGACATTTTCCCTCTCTATGCACTCACCCAAAATCATGTGCTGTGTTTCACAATGCTGCCATTCCAGCTCCTGTTCTGTTGTCATTCCCTAGGATCCAAATTCAGTTTTTTTCTACTGGATTAGGAAGAGACAGTTTGTCTGCAGTGCATGTCCAGCCTCTCACCCCCAGCACCCCCGAGTCCTTCTGGGCAGGGCTGCTCTCGGTCTGTTCAGGCTGACGCGGGGGGTGGCTCAACCCAGATACAGCATGAGCACACTCAGCCTCGTTAAACCTTCTGATGTTCCCATGGGCCACTCCTTGAGCTTGTCCAGGTCCCTCTGGATGGGATTCCTTCCTTCAGGTGTGTCAAACCATCACTCAGCTCGGCGTCACTTGCCAACTTGCTGAGAGTTCACTCAATCTCTTTGTCATTAATGAAGATATTCAATCACACTGGTCCCAGTACAGACCACTGAGGGATAACACTCATCACAGATGCCCATTTGGATTCTGAGTCATTGACCACTGCCCTCTGGATGTGACCATCCAACCACCTTCTCATCCATTCAACAGTCCCCTCATCAAATCCATCTTTTCAGTATAGAGGGAAGGATGGTATCGGGAACCATGTCAAAGACTTTACATCAGTGCTGATGTGCCCCACACACAAACAGGCAGGAGCAATGCGCTCCGAATATACTCTGATATACATTGCAGAGTAAAAGCCTTTATGGCACTCACAGCCCAGAGAGCCAAACGTGTCCTGGGCTGCACCCAGAGCACCGTGGGCAGCAGGGGAGGGAGGGGATTCTGCCCCTCTGCTCTGCTCTGCTGAGACCCACCTGGAGCATCCAGCCCTGGGGACCCTGCACAGGAGGGACAGGGACCTGCTGGAGCCAGTCCAGAGGAGGGACACCACAATGATCAGAGGGGTGGAACAGCTCTGCTGTAAGGAAAGGCTGAGAGAATTGGGATTGAATAGGGATTGTTCAGCCTGGAGAAGAGAAGGCTTCAGAGTGACCTAATTGTGGCTTTCTAGTACCTGAAGGGAGCTTGCAAGAAGAATGGAGAGGGGCTTTTCACAACAGTAGCAATGATAAGACAAGGGAGAATGGCTTCAGACCATAAAATGAGGTTAGATACTAGGAAAATTCTTTACTGTGACGGTGGTGAGGCAGTGAATCAGATTGTCCAGAGAAGTTTTGGATACCCTATCCCTGGAAGTGTTCAAGGCTGGTTCAGATGTACCTTTGAGCACTCTGGTCTGGTGGATAGTGTCCCTGCCCATGACAATGGCATTGGAACTGGATGATTTTTAAGGTTCTTCCCAACACGAACCATTCTGTGATTCTATGATGATTCTTTGACAATGTGATACTATGGCTCCTTCAGCCATAAGTCAGAGCTAAATTATCCATGACAGGATGATTTGTTCTGTTAAATGTCAGTTTGACAGATCTCAAACTGACCTAAACTTGAAAAGAAAATTTCTGGTCAAGTGTCAGTTACTTCCTTAAGAAAAGGGATAGAGGCAAAAATTGCAGAAGAGAAAAACTAGACAATTTGGTGGAATCTTGGAAGCCTCACTGTTGCTTATAAAATCTCTGTGAACCTCTGTAACCTCAGTGGTACAAAGACGGAAGCAGTGAGCTATTGACCTGTCCTGCTGCCCTGGGGGGCTGTGACCATGCAGTGTCCAGGAGCTGCGTGCTGCTGGCACTGTCCGCGTCACTGGGGGTGACCATGCACTGTCCAGGAGCTGCATGCTGCTGGCACTGCCCATCTCACTGGGGATGTTCTGTTCTTCCTTGCAGAGCCTGAAGCTGCAGGACGGGGAGCACGCAGGGGAGCACGAGCGTGGCAAGGGCATCGACTGCGCTGCTCTCACTTGCATGGTCCAGCTGGCCCAGATCATTCTGGGCGTTGGCCTGGGGCTCCTGGTCAGTGTGGCTGGAAGCGCTGTCACCGTGATCTCGGCATCCACGGTGGCACTGATCGGCTGCTGCTTCGTGGCTTTCTGCGTGCGCTACGTGGACTAGGACTGCGAGAGGCGAGTGCGAGGAATCTCCCCGGGGAGCGCGCTCCTTCTGGACCAGCAGCACTGGTGCTATTGCTGTCCTGATACTGCCCTCCTCTCTTCCTTCCTTGGATTGGCTGCAATCCCAGAGCTTTATGAAATAGAGACTTGATCAAACTGTTTGCCTAATGCCCCAGACACACACACCCACCCCCAGAGTGTTCACATGCTGTGACATGTGACAGTGCGTGTGCCCACGGTGTTTCGATGCTCTGCACAGGAGTCGTTATGAAACTCCTCATTACCAATTTGGGAAAGTTAATAGATGAAGTATATGATAAATTGAAATAATATGAAAGGACAGAGTTAGGAAAAGAGCTTTTATTTATCTTGTTTTTCAAGCTGTCTTAAGTTTTGGGTGCTGTTCCCTCCGTAATCAAAAACTGCAGGGAGATCAAACGGTGTCAGAGGCCTGCAGGATGCGTCTATATGATTATAGTTAGTATTGCTAAGGGATCAGTTAATTACCGCTACTGTCAAAAGCAGATTTAGGTGTTGAACTGATTGGAATATAAAAAGATTGGGCCTTTGTTCTTTAAAATGTCTGTAAAGTAATTATTTTGTACTGTATCCTGCTGCTCCTGTATAAATGAAGTGGAACTACAAGGCTGTGCTTGTCAGGAGTCTGCCTAAGGCTGCTTTGCAAATCCATGTGTGGGAACCTAAAAACTTGTCCATGGGAAACAGCTGCCATTTCTCCCTTCTTTGAAAAGTGGCCTCTCAATTTTGATACTGTAATTGAAAAAGAAATAAACTTGGCCAACATAAGAATTTGGTGGCTGGTTTAACACCACATAAATCTTGACACTGGATATCACAGCATTTATCTTAAAGTAGCATCTCTCTCTTCTCTATTTTCCTTCATGCTTTGACTGAAATGGCATTTGCTCTTTACAGAATACTCTAAATAAATTTCAGTTCTGCAAAGCACTGTCAGGAATTATTGTACAGTAAATGCTAGCCCATTTATTTGTATTTAATTGCATGTGAAACTTCGTTCTTATTTTTATAATATTGCTAGAGTTTTGAAAATCTTGTGTTTGTGAAAGCAAATATACTGTATTTATGCTGTGCATCCTCTGTCCTGAAAACTGCCATATCCATCCACCATGTTAAGACACATGAAGCCACCTGCTAATGCAATATTGTTAGTGAACACTGAGAGACTATTGTAAATTATGGTGTTTATGGTTGGTTTTGTTGTTGTTCTTCATGTTGCACGTGTATAATCAACACTGTTCAGAGAAATGCAGTGTTGAGTTTATTGACTCTTAGAAGTTTTGCAAGATCTGAATTGACAACAACACAAATAAATGCTTAGATCTGAGCATTGAGAGCCTCTGCAGAGATGCATCAACGTCATCCTTTTTCTATGTTTTCAAGAGTAGAGTGAGTCACATATTCTCAGGAAAACAAATTTTCCCTTAGGTAAATTCTTATTAATTTTAACAAGCCTGTGAGACCCTCGGAGGCCTTTTCTTGTTGGTGACTGTTCTCCACTGTGGGCCCCAAAAGGGACACAGTGAGTGGCAAACCTCACGACAGCTCCTTCATCCTGCCTTTTGAAGAAACTGTGTTTGATGGTTTCTCTGGTTTGTGGCTCTTTATTGGGAGACGCCGGGGGAAACAGCACACAGGCCACGAGGAAAGATCCGCTGAACCCACTTTATTAAAATTGAACATGCCTTTTATAACCACTTTGGAGTACATCATGAATATTCTAAGCAGAGACTTCTTGATTGGTCATTTTAAAAAACACATCTTGATAAGGGCTGCATATTGTAGGCTTCTGAGAGTATTGCATCAGGAAAAAGGGGGGCTCGGTAAGAAACCTTAAAAAAAAAGGGCAGGAACTGCCTGCATGCCTGTTTGTTAAGATTAACTTACCTGTGGTCAACAAGCCCCAGAGCTATCAGCTACATGCTGGCCACACCCGCTGCAAAGTTCATAAATATCCACTACATCTCTTCATTTCCCACCCATGAAAGAGAAAACCTGGGAAGACAGAGCCCCTGGACTGTGTTTGAAAGAGTTTGCAGGCACTGAGATGGCTGGAGTACAAGAGCCTCAACTGGGACAAACTGGAGAAAGCCAGAAAATGAAGGATTATTGTCTTTGCAATTAGCTTTATGCCATCAGTAACTCACTAACTTCAATCAACTCCGTATCTCCTGGGAGGATGAATTTTTAAGTGAAGAGTGAGGCATTGGTGGAGCCATGGAAACAAATAAAGGAGGAGGTGATCTGGTTTTATAGGACTGCACCGCATGAACCTGTGCACCAGGAGCTGCGGTCATAAAGCTCTGATTGCACTGTGAGGATGCAAAAGTAATGTTGCAATGTTTGCCTATGTCTTTGTCAATATTTTCTTTGAGGTGTAACACCATCAGAACATCAACATTTAAATGGTCAATGTTGTCTCTGCCCTGTTACACAAAGAGAGGCTGGCTTTGATTCAGGCCCACAAAGTGACCACTGAGCTGTGGAAACACAGGAAGGGTTCTGAACCTGCAGAGAGGAGATGTGAGATACACATATACATATATCACACACAAGAGAAATGCATGCCCATCATGTACATCAATACTTGTATTTACAAATTTTTCATTTAATTGTATTCAGGAAACTCTTATTATCTTCTCTTCATGGGTGTTCCCTTTAAACAACCACTATCTGCCACGGAGACAGAACCGATTAAGTTCAGCTTTTTTTTTTTTTTTTTTTTTTTTTTTTTTTTTTTTTTTTGTCTGGAAATCTCCATAAAAATTCCTGATTTTTTGTTTTTGCCCAGGCAGTTCAAACGGTTTCTCTATGAGTCTTGTCAGAAACAGCAAACTGATGAAAAAGTATATACAACTCTGAAAAGAGTGTCTAAACAAAGAAAATTATAATGGTGCACATTCTGAAGTTGAAAATGTATATCAAGTGTTACTGAAAACAATATAAAATGTTACTAACTCATAAAAGGGGATAAAATAAGTATTTCTTTTAGCAATAGAGATGTTACTAATTTATGTTATTCACACAATATGTTACTAATACATGAAAGGGGATAAAATAGTTATTTCAGCAATAGAAAAGCTGAAATGTTAAAAATGTTAAAGGTATTGAAGGATTGTACTGTAATGCTATTAATTTAAGAAGTTCCACCTTTTCTGTGCTTTTACATTAGTTCTGGACTTGAGACATCAATATGATCCTTTATTGTACTTAACATCAACTTTTATTGCAAAGATGTGAGTATAAAATGACAAGTACCCTGTGCCTGATCTTTCTTATCTGGTTTTATTTCCATATGCATAAAATCAAACAAATAAAGATCCTCTCTGTATCACGTTTATGCAAATGATACACTTGATGAACCACAGAAAAACCCAGAATGGGTCAGATTGGAAGATGCCACAGTGGTGATCCGGTCCAGTCTCCCTGCTCAGGCAGGATCAGCCCAGAGCACACGGCACAGGATTGTGTCCAGACAGTTTTTGAATGTCTCCAGAGAGGGAGACTCCACACCTTCTCAGTCATCTCTCCTCAAGGCTGAACCAGCCCAACTCCCTCACCCTTCCCTTATAAAAGAGCTGCTCCAATCCCTTAATCATCCTTTTCTCCCTCCTCTGAATCCTCTCAAAGAGGGTTGTCTTGCGACAACCAGCCCTCCTCCCTCCCACTCTCACAGAAATAGTCATGTTCGAACAAAGCAAGGCAGGAGACAAGTCTGCCATCTTATCTTCATGGCACTTCCCTTTTTCTTTCTCTTACAAATATCTGCCCCTTATTCCCATTTAACAAGCAGGCATGTCATGAAAGCAAATCTTTAAAGAAACTTCTGGTTCTCTTTTTTAGAGGACTTGAAGCATTAGTAATGTCACAAGTGTTCTGATATTTTTTTCCCCCCAGTGTTCATTCTGTTTCATAGTGTTCTCATTAAGTTTCTTTAACTTGCTAGAAAACAAGCAACTCAGGTGGCTTGTGGCAGATAATTTTTTTCCAGAAAGGCTACATAAGTCAGGATGAATCATAAATGTCTTTGCCTTGGGAGAAGTGACAGCTTTCACATTGGTACCTATGAATCATGACCAGTCCCTGCAGCATCAAAAGATGGTGTAAGTGAATGTGGCAATGGTGACATTTGATATTTTTGAACTGCAGAAGGACTGCATGTAAGTATCTTCTGAAAAAAAAAAGTCTTTAAATTATTTATGGCATGATAAAGGTATAAAAAATGAGCTGTAAAACAGTTTTTTCCCCTCTTAGTTCCCAGTTTTCTTTTTTCGTTCTATAGCTGCTCTGTCTTCTTTATTTAAGAGGCAAGTGTTTGGGGTCACTTGTTTAAGACTAAATTGTGAAAAGAGGTTTGCAATTTTTATGGGCCCTGACAAGATGCATCCACAAGTGCTGAGAGAGCTGGCAGACATCACAGACAGGGAGCTCATGATCGTCTTTGAAAGGTCCTTATCTCCAGAGATAAGGTGCCTGAGGAAGAGAGCAAATGGTGCTCAGTCTTCAAAAGGGGTGAGAAGGAGGACCCAGGGAACTGGAGCCAGCCAGCCTCACCTCAGCCCTTGGAAGGGCCAGAGGCCTCCTCAGCAGTTCACTGATGTCACAGCCTGGGCAGTGGCCAATACCCCAGAGGGCTCTGTGGCCCTTCAGAGGGACCTCGATGAGTTGGAGAGATGATTCCTCTTCTTGGGCAGAGAAAAATTGCTTCAAGTTCTACAAAGCTGAGTGCAGTGTCCTGCACTGGGGAGGAACAGCCCCTGGCACCGGGACAGGCTGGGGTGAGCTGAGGGAAGCAGAGGGATGAGCCCTGGGGATCCTGGGGACAGCAGACACTGTCCCCATGTGGGCCAGCAGGGCCCTGTGGCCAGGGAGGAGCATCAGGAAGAGCATTTGCAGCAGGGGAAGGGAGGTGATGCTGCCCTCTCTCAGCCCTGGGGAGGCACATCTGGGCTGCTGTGTCCAGTTCGGGGCTCCTCAGTGCCAGAGGGACGAGGGGCTCCTGGAGCAGATCCAGGGGAGGGGGACAGACGGGACCAAGGGTCTCTTATGAGGAAAGGCTGAGGGAAATGGGTTTGCTCAGCCAAAAAGACATTACAGAGAGGGGAACTCATCAATATCTGTCAGAGCCTGCAGGGAGGGGTCAGGGACAGACCAGGCTCTGCTCAGTGGTGCCGAGTAATGGGACACAAGCAATGGGCAGGAACTGGGGGACAGGAAATTCCACCTGACTATGACAAAGAATTGGTTTACTTTGCGGAACAAATTTCCCGGAGAGACTCTGGAGTTTCTCACTGGAGTTGCTCAAGAACATTCTGGACACAATCCTGTGCCTGGTGTTCTAGGCCAATCCTGCTTGAACAGGAAGGTTGGAACAGAAGAACACTGTGACCCCTTCCTACCCGACCCAGTCTGTGATTCTGTGAATACTCTTGCCTTCTATGTGTGGTTTTTTTCTGCATTGCTGCTTTAGAAAAGCAAGGTGTGCTAAACAGTTGTGTTTCCTAAATATTTTTATTGGAAATTGACATTTTGCCTCTTACATATGAATATTTTAGCAGTGTATTAAGCATAGTGACCTCGCGTCATGCAGAGTCATCAAACTGGAGCCTGTTCCCATGTGTTGCTCCAGGTAAGCACTTGCAGTAGCAGGAGAACAAAATTCAGTGCTTTCTCACCTGGACTGTGCAGTGAACTGAGAAAAGCAAACCCTGCCGCGCATTTCCAGGGACACAGCTCTGTGTGATGTGACCTTTCCCGGACCACGGAGCGCTTTTTGCGAGGGTCATTCCCAAAAGCTCCGCCCGCTCCAAGGGCGAGGGGACGGGCTGTCGCCGCTGTGGCTCGGCGGAGCGGGTGCTCGGTGCCCTCTGGTGTTCAGTGACAGCACAGCTCCCCTCCGTCCCCAAACTCAGCCCTGGCCCTCCCTTCGAGTTTCCTGATCGCGATGCGGTGCTGCAGTCCGGTTCTCTTTTTTTTTGGTGCATAGAAAACCAAGGAATGTTGCCAGCTGTGGCCCAGCTGCCTAATGCACTGCAGACACCTACGGACACGTGGTGGTAGGAGGAAACCCCCCGCCGGACTCGTTTAGCACCAAATTCCCGGCAGAATCTGGCAGGATTTTGAAACCTTCCATGCTGATGCCAAGGGTCGATCCTGTAATGTTAGCTTGCAGTGCAATTTTCAAGTGATTCGGTTTCCAGATTTTGAGGGCTGAGGTGCTTCCTTTTTAAATAAGTGCTGATGTTCAATTGATACACCCAATCCCAACAAGCAGGCCTTTAAGAAGTATATCCCAAATGTTATTAGATTGCCATAATATTGCAAAATATTACAATAAAACAGCTTGTAGTACTGTGATTCTCTTTCACAGGGGAGTAACACCTTATCAAAGGGTGGTGCTCTCTAATGACCAGGAAATTTTGCATTTTGGAATATTTTCCTAGGAATGACATTCAGTATTTCAGTTTACATCTGTGAAAATGCAATCCCAGATCTGAAATTTAAAGTAGATTCTTCTATTCACTATTTATGATTGATTGTACTGACTGAGCAGTTATGTATACTGCTGCAGGATCTCTGCTACCCTCAAGAGCTCATGGATACCTTTTGACCCGCTGGATTTGCCCATGAATAAGGTATTGGAATTCAACAGGAGGTGACTTTTGATGGGCAAAAGGAAGACTATATTTCCTCTGAACCCTCTCAAAAAAGTAATTCAAACTTTTAAAAGAATCATCTAATAAGTGATTTGAAATACATAGTAGTAGATGATTTGAGGGCATAAAATCTTTAGAGGTTTTCAGAATAAACATCAAACAAGACCGATACCAATGGTGGAGGGAATGCAGGATTTGGTACTTCCCTTTGCCCTGGGCTCCTGTCAGCCCATCTCTCCAGCCCATTGAGGACCCTGTGAATGGTGTCACAACCTCTTGGTGTAGGAGCCACCCCTCCTGGTGTGATCTGATTTTTTTCACAAATACAGAAACAAGTAATTTTCCACAAGATTCCAGTTTTATCCAGTGTGAAGTTCTGCTGAATAAAAGTGGAAAGGTTCATTAACCAATGATTTTAGAAGTCAGTTTTGAATAGTTAATTTGATCATTGTACAATTGATCAAATTGATTCAGCTGATCTGAAGGAAAAACACAAGTCCTTGCAGAAACAGCATCTCATGGTCCCAGGGAATGGATGAGTAAGGGAGAGATCTGGTACATAAGTTACCTTTATTTTATTTCACACACTGAATAGTAACCAGTCCTTTACAAGCGGGTAGTCAACGTTCCCAAACTAAATAAACTGCTTCTGTCTCTGATCTTTTCGCCCAATTTTCTCAGCCATCCTGTGAGTCTATATTTTATAGTTCAGATTTTGGGAAAGGGTTCTGAGGCTATGCATATAGGCAGAGAAATCTGCTTATGTGTATTATCAGATGCACTTCAACACAGGAATGAGTTAACTGGCTGCCCATGGCACCAGCTGTTGCTGAGATTGTACCTGGAGGAAATCCTTTTACCTGCTCTAAATATGACAAAAAGGTAATTTAAGTAACACCCTTTAAATAGAAAAAAATAGGAATTCTCTTCTGAGAAATAGCCCTCACTAAAACAAATAGATCCAGGCTCTCAATTTAATGCCCTTGAGCTGCACTGCACCCATACCTATTCCTGCTCCACTTCAGGGATACAAATTAGATCAGAGCTTCTGTGCAGGCACTCAATTGAATAATCAGGTTTTAGAGCAGACAGTCGTGAATGGCAATGAAGAGGACTGTTGGTTTTGTTTTTTTTTTACTGCGAAAGCGAGTGCCAGAATAACTCACTGAGAAAGTGATACGGCATTTCCACCGAAGAGGCATTTCAAAGGGAAACCCGGAAATGCAATTAGTGTCGTTATTACATTAAGACCTTGGTTAGTTATTTTAAGGGGCTGAGGTTTTTTAAACGTCCCTAAGCAACCGAAGTCTTTGCCTTTGGAGAACATTCAGTCTTTAAAGGTTCTCTCAGTTTGTCACTAGATGTCAGCCTGCACCTTCAAGTCCCTACCCTTGAAAAACGATGTGCATCTCTCCACCAGCACCCACTACGAAATCTGTGAAAGAAGGAGACCAAGCACGAAAATCTTGTCAAGAACTGTGTAAGTATTGTTTTGTATCCTTCAGCAATGTTTATTGTAGTCCACAAAAAGGTGATCGTTACAAATGAAGGCATGACCATTAGCAGGAAACAGGAGCGGTTTTGAACGTGTTGTACTGATTACTCAGAAAAACCCCAGATACTCAGTAGGATTTGTTGTTGTAGGGCTGGAGAGACCCTCTGCTGAGGCCACAGACCCCATGCACACAGAGTGACTGCCCCTTTGTGCCAAGGCCCGGGCTGGTGCCCCTTCCTGTGCAACACAGAGCGCAGATTTCACACTCTTAGCTGGGACTCACTGCACAGGTGGAGCAAAATTTCCCTCTGCTCATGCACTGCTGGAGCAGGGCTCATTGGATGCTCACTGACCTGCACAGCCCGGCTGCTGGCCTGGCACAAACCAGGTTTTGGCCAAGGGATGGGTTGTGCCTCTTTCAAACAGCAGATCTGTAACCTACACCTGGTGGAGCAGTGCCTTGAGAGAGAGCTGCCACCTAAATTCTTAGCCCAGTCCCTACACAGTCAAGGTGTTTTCATGTTTCATGTATTTTCATGTGAGGTTTTTATGTCTCTAGTGATCAGACAGCTGGGGCTCCTCTGAGAATGGTGCATTGCTCGCATCCTGGGCTACCCATGGGTTGTTCTGAACACCATCTATTTTACTGTGCTCTTTTCCTGGCACAAAATTATGTCTACATTGACATCCACAAAAGCACGTGGGTTTCGCCATGCTGAGCACCACAGAGACTGTCATCTAACCAGCTTGCTATCTACTGAAATTCATAGTTACACTTCAGACACTTGTACAGCTGTTTATTTAATGCACAAGAACAGTTAAGCATCAGACAGGGAACAGATTTCCAGCAAGTTAAGCAAGAAATTATGCTGCTCAAAAGCAACAGTAAGAAGAGCGTCTGGCTGTGAGATTCCTCCCATCTCCCTAATTTAGATACTTTCTCCTGGCCTACAGAGACACAGCTATATCACTGAACTCTGGACTTAAGAGGTCTTTGTATCCTTTTCTTGTACAACACTGCAGCTTTCTTCACCTGAGGCACAGATATTAGGGCTTTCTCCCAGAACAGAAATGTAGATTCTTTGCAAATCCTTCAGCACATTAGGCTGCTTGACCTGTAGGTCTCAAAAGACTTCAGGCTCCTTGATAGCATAATGGAACTTTAATTCAACCAGGACCTGGGAGCAAGTTACCCACTGTTCTTGAGGAGGGGAGACCTAGAATCCAGATCTGGATCCAACTTCTATTCTGTATTTGCAGTGGAAAAAGAATTCTTTGCAATTCCTCTTTGGAGTTTACACCATAAGCACTACACTGCCAAGCCGTGTTTTTGAGGGCTTTCTTTCCCCTTTATGATCCAGCAACAGTGAGCACCTCATGCAACAGGGTGCTGTTTCAAGCCAGAGGATATGAGAACATTCACAAAGCAGCCTGGAGATTCAAGCATTCCCATGGGATGTGGACAAGGGGAATCTGAATCTATCAGGCTGTGGGAAATAGCTGCGCCCACTAATCCAGCATTTCAAAAGGGAAGGAGCATAATCTGCACACAGATTGAAGCTGGGACAGAAGCAGCACAGCCAGGCACAGAGTCAAAGGGATGGGGGGAATGAGTTGAGTTCACAGCTCCTGACTTAGAGTGGCCTGGCACAGCATCTTCTCTGTTGGGATGCAGAGCTGCCTCCCTCACAGGGAGGACCCTCACACACTGTGGCCAGTCCCAGCAGAGATATCCCCATAAAGCACAGAAATAAGTGCTACAGAATTAAGCAGATTTAGGCATGCTTAGGAACAGATTTCCAGGCACAAAAAATTTTACTACAAAAAACTTTTAGGTACCTATAGACTTCACCTGTCAACCAAGTCAGGATTTAGGAGGTTAGAGAGGCAGTTGCACAGTACTTAGATGCTCAAGGTCTTCTGTGGATATGTCTGACTTCTTTGGAGTCTTTGCATCTGTGTGAGTATGCCCATCAGCCACCAGCTCACTTCTGCTGTTCTTCTTCAGACAACTTTTAAATCAATAAAAATGATTTGAAGTGTTAGCAAGAGCCCAAGGCTGGAGAAGCCTTTTGTGCCTTGAAAA
>CM019236.1:14556938-14585527 GCA_009741485.1 Malurus cyaneus samueli | reverse complement strand
AGAGAGAGATAACAAACACCAAAAATGGGGGGTTTTTTCCCCCCCCCCAAATAAACCCAATGAATTCCCCAAAAACGGACTAATGGGGCCAAAAAATACCTCCAAGAGTATTGATTTAGAACACAGAAATAAAAATGTTTTAATTTAAAAAAAAACAAAACAAACCAAAAACGAACCCCCAAAACCAAGCAATCCCCTCAAAATCTTAATCACATTAATCATCCTCTTGTCATTTCTTTTCTAGGCAGCACAGGAGAACAATATTTCTCTGAACAAACTTTCATAAAAAAGTTAATTCCAAAAAGTGACTGTGCTTTATTGGTTAACATGGATAGCATGGGCCATGAGTTTTACTTATATAGCCCAAGCATGAAATTATAATGATGTGAACTGCTCATCCCCAGTTACAAATAACAATCCATCTTGATGAACGACTGACCAGGTATCTGGATGTGAGCACACAAAAAAACTCCATGTCAAAGAATCACTGACTGCTTTAGAGTTTGCTTCATTCTGTTACTTGAATCTGCCCACAGAGATACCAGAAGTGGAATGTCAGCAAAATAAAACCCTTTTTTTTTTTTTTTTTTTTTTTTTTTTTTTTTTTTTTTTTTATTGGCAGAGAAGAACAACATATAAAGTTCCAAAAATCTGTGAAGAGTATAATGAAATGGAAGCTGAGATACCCATCTGTGTCTCTGGTTCAATTACCGATAGTTAGCTGTGTTAAGAGGCTGCATCTGTAATGAGAAACAGGGAGTAAGATTAAAGGAAATGTACTCTCCAACTTCCATATCAAACTGTTGGATAAATAATAAATCAAGAGAAGCACAATAATTACCCAGCAAACCCCACAGAATCCCAGGGATTCAGACTCATTCTCTTTCAGTTCTCAGATGCTGTCTCCCTGCCAACAGAATCAAAGCATCACAGAATCACAGAAAAGTCTAAGCTGTTTAACATGGCTCCACATTTCGTGTGATCCACCTTCTTACCATTTCTAGTCCAAGCAAACTGTTAATCTGCCTGGATAGTTAACAATCAGGTCTGGACAGTGTTTCACCTTGGGTATGACAGAAAGGGATGTGTTATCCTCCAGAGCCATCTTCTCTCCCTGCTGACTGGAGCAGCAGACAAGCAAATGTGTATTTTATAATTTTATATCTTTAAATTTTGGACAGAAGACTCTCACTCCTAGCAGAGCAAGATTTCCGGACTGTTTTCAGGCGGGCTTTATTTTGTAGCAACTCCTCCATGTCAAATCATAAAATTTGTGTTTTAGTTTTCACTGCTCAATAACCCTCCTGCTTTTCTGTCTCTCTGTAAACACTTTTACCGACATATAAACTGCAATACACACATTTCTTTTATGGCTGTCCTGGAAGTCTACTCAAATTAAAAAGAATCTAGATATTGTTTGTGGTTTGTCAGTCCAGGCTTGATTGTGTCTCTCGATTGTGACCTTTCAATAAATGCATAGGCGTTTCGTGTGGAGCTGCAGTTACTGAACTGCAATAACTTTGTTGCCAAAAGAAAACAGTTGATGTGGTGCTGTATTATTTTTATAATCGTGGTTGAGTTAGCAAAAAGAAAAATCCACTTACTTTTAAAAGACTCCAAAACCTCAGGTTATGCCTCTCTGGAACAAGAAACCTCTGGGAAGATGCAGTGCTATAAATTCTATTCACTTAAAATAGCTGGCTCCAGTATGTACTCACAGCAGGAGAGTGCTTTCTGCTTGTGCCATTGCTGCACATTCTGACTGTGTGTGTGTCCTGTTTTCAGCTGGGACAGACGTAGTTTTCTCCTTAGTAGCTGGTACAGTGCTGTGTTTTGGATACTGTGACTGTGTCAGCTACAGCACAGCATCCCTGAAGCAGGAGCCCCACTGTCCCCCCGGGTGTTTTCCGACACTACACCCAGTGAATCATTTCTTCTGTGTATGTGCTTCCTGGAAAAAAAGCCCAGGGAGTTAGAAATGTTTCAGAACAGATTCCCACAGCTCTCTTTCTCCACTCTGGTATGACTTTCTGCAGTCTTTAACAAATTTTTTGCCATTAAAAAAAAAAAAAAAAGTCAAGTCCAAAAACAAAGCATGTCCCCACAAACACTCTTGAGTTCCTGAAGCTTTTACTTCTTCATCACTTCCAGGGCTGGAGAGAATTATAGGCAACAGGAATTAAGCTTTCCTGCTGAGGAAGAAACCAAGATGGAATCCTGAATGAAATATTAGTTGCCTCACATCAGATTCACCTACCAGTGAACACCTACCTAAAGAGAGGACTGAAAATTGAAGCAAAAAAAAGTAACCCTCACAGAAGGGCTATTTTTCTGATAGCCTTCAAGAAGTATGTTAAAACAGTATTTTATAAACACACGCCCATGCCTTGAACTCTCATGCCTTCTTTGCAATGCTTCTAGCCTGTTCTCCTCATTTTACAGTATTTTTCCTTTTTATTTCATTTAGCATGGATACTCTTTCATTCATCATCTGAATTATTTTAAAATACTCATGTCAAATTGTGTGACTTTATGCAAAAATTGTCAAGTGTTTTTTGGATGTTAAATACTATATATCTAATATCAATTTCAGGTCACACTTAGGTTTAAATTAATTTTAGGGAAATACTGATAAAGATCTAAGCAGGCTACAATACCCAATCCCACAAAACAGCCTAGTGCCCACTGTGTGACTGGACTAAAAATCCTAATGGATTTTTTTCCACACCAGGAAACTGTGGCAGCCATTCATCTCAGTGAAAACTGAGCAGAGAAATGAGCATAATTAAGCACAGATTGCCATGAAAGTGTACAAGAAGTCAATAATCTTTAAGAGGCAGGCTATCAAAGCCGATGAGGAACTCAACCATGGGACAGCACCAAAATGGGCACCCATCTGTGGAGTCTTGGCCTCACAGTAACCACAGCAGAGACCATGTGAGGGGACCCTTGGCAGAGAGCACATGCTGTGCACTTAAAAATGTAGATGCCAAGGCTATTTAGGAACTTTCCGTAAAAAGGGAGGACATTCGGAAGTAACCTCAATGTGCCAGCACATTGCTAAAACACTGAACGGCCTGGGCACTCTGAGGAGTCATAAACTGCATGAGGAGAGGTTTAGGTTGGACATCAGGAAGAATTTCTTCACAAGGATGACTAGACTTTGGCATGGACTGGCCAGAGAGGTGGTGAAGTCATCACCTTCCCGGAGGTGTTTAATGAAACACCGGACATGGCTCTTAGAACCGCGGTCTAGTCGGGATTTTGATGCTCAGAAGCTGGACTCGATGATCGCAGAGTTCCTTTCCAACCTGATTGGCTCTGTGCTTCTGTGAGGCAGGCTGGAAACTGGGCTCTGGCTGCTGGGTCCCCAGGGGCCAAGGGCTACGGGGGCTTCAGGCCGGGCAAAACCCGCGCTACCCCTTCCCACTGCATTAGAAAATGGTGAATAACGCGTTCAAGTCCCACATGAACGGACCGCTTTCGTCCAGTGGCTGAGGCACCTTTGCCAGGGCCTGTGCGGGGCTGCGAGGCGACTCGCCCCGGCCCCTCAGGGAGACCACGGGCGTGGAACCAGGCAGGAGATGCTGCTGCGTGCGGGCAGCGCTGCCCGAGGGCTGCCGGGGCGATCGCCCCACTCTGGCCGCGCTGGAGGGCGGAGGGGGGCGGCAGCCCCTGTTGGCGGGCTCTCCTCTCCTCTCCCTCCCGCCGGCCGGCCCGGTTCGTCCCGCCGCGTTAACCCGGCGGCTCCGAGGCGGGGGCTCGGGGAGCTGCTCCTCCCCACAAGCGCCTCCTTCCTCCACCGAAACCAGACACCGGCGCGGCCCCGCAGCCCTTGTGCGGAGCGGCGCCGGGAGCCGCCCGGCCTGCGCGGCCCCCTAGGCGCCCCGCTCGCCGCTCCCCGCCCGACCTCCATGTGTCCCGCGGAGCCGGGCGCCACCGCTGCTCTCCTCTGCCTCCTGCTTCTCCACGCCAAGCGCCCTGCCTGGGCAGGCCCCGCCGGCCGGCAGCTCCCGTCCCCGACGCGGGCAAGTCAGGGGCGGGCGGGACGGACGGGACGGGACGGGCGCGGCTCCGCGGCGCTGCTCGGCGGAGAGCGGCCAGCCGGCCGGGTCGGGCCCGCTGCTGCCCGGGCGCCTCGGACGCTGCCGGGACTCGCCGCTCCGCGCACGGAGCTCCGCGCCCAGGACAGCGCTCTGCCTGCGCTTCTGCGGCTCGTGGCGCATCAGAGTTCGCTGTGTGCGTGAAAGTATCGCTAAACGCTGCTTTTTGCTGATCTTCGTCGTTCGGAGGCAACTCTCTAAATGCCAGAATCGTTTTTGTGCTACAAAACTGAAGAAGTGCATTGTCCTGATTATTTATTATTTTTGAACAGTAATGGCTCTGTATCCAAGCAGCAGGCGCTGCAGAAGGGGTGTTTACCTGGTTAACACCCGCTGTGAGTTTCTCACACTCAGTGAGGATGGTAAATTACAAGTCAGACTTCATCGCTGGAGGGGTCTCTTTGAGGCTGTCTTCGCAGTTGGGCTAAATTTCTCCCCCTTTTGCCGCGGGGAATGTAACTGAGGATTTTTTTTATTTATTTTCGTTTTTGCCTGTTTAAGAGGAAAATCGGAGAAGTAGCTCCCAAGGGAGAAAAATTATGAGTAGCCGAGGCTCTGCCTGGTGGTAGAAGACCCAAAAGTTATGAGGAAATTTTGCTTCCTGATGCAATCAACAGCTGTGGTGCTGTCAGGAGAGCTCAAACACAGAAGAGAAAATCTTCTGTACCCCTCAGAGATCATGGAAAGGAAAAATGTTTAAATAAGGTGCCTGAAAAGTGAACTTTTCAATTACACTGAAGTTGGTTCCTGTTGAATTCATTGAAAGTGGATGCTCTCAAAAATTATATCCCTGTGGCTCTATGTGGGACAGAATAGGGATGGTTGTGATAGCATGTAGCAGCTGTTTAATTATCAGGCATTTGAAAATGAAGGTAGAATTAATTCAACTTTCTAGCTGTGGAAAATAGTAATTTCCAAGAGTTTGCAAATAGCATTGAATAAAGGGGCAGTTCAAGATGTGGCTAATGTTTTTTTGCAAAGGAACGTTTCCTGCAGTACCACGTGTGGTATAGCTGAAGTGTTCTGCTGCCTCCACATCCCTGCATGTGTAGATGGGACAGTTAAGGATGCCTTTGCTGGGTGTTGATGGCCTGCTCTCTGCAATGGGGCTTTGGAACTCCATGTTTTTCCTGGGTAGGATGCTTCCTCACCAGATGAGCCACGCTGTTTCCTGTCCCAGGGAATGGTTTGAAAAGAAGCCAGAGGGTCTGAGGGGCAGATGTACATGAACTGCAAAGATGGAGATGAAACTATGGCAAATGATGATGTGTCACATTTTAAAGGAATTTTGTCAGGAAACATGTTCTGTGTCTAAAGTAAATTGTGGTTTTCCTGTCATGTGTGACAGATCATGTGTGTTTTTCTCTTTATCTAAGATTATTCACTTTGTGTACAGCCATTCTTAATAAGGCAATTCTCTGCCATGTGTGGTGAATTTGAATCCACAGAGGAACAGAACAGACAGGAGTGGTTTTGAATATTATCAGATGTTTCCAATGCAGAATTGGGAAGGTCTGCAGGGAAGATTTCTCTGAGAACCTAAACAGTACTTGGGCTCCTCAAACAATATGAATGGCCTGAATGTTGCCTGTCCCATGTGCCCAGAGGTCCTGAGCAGACACTGTGCTTGCAGAGAAAAGTCCTGACTCTAATGCGTGCTGCTCGTTGTGGTGTTTCGGTCTTGTTCACAGCACCAAGGCAACCCAGCATGCCCAGCCTGTTGTTCTCGAAGGACAAAACATTCTCTGGGGCTACAAAGCCACTGTTCCTGGCCTGTGAATCCTGAGCAGTGTCCTCTTGACAGGCAGGACTTCCCTGGAGTGGAGAGTGTGCCGAGTGTCCCAGGGGGATGCCATGACGTGCCACCGCCATGGCTTGTCAGTGGCATTTATTCCCTCCATTCATGTTTGCTGCTGCTAAGTTTTATGGGAATTTCTGGTGTTTTAATAGGAATTAATATTACTCTAGGAAAATAGAGGCATTCAGCATTGAAGGATGCAGCTCTTAGTTTTGAGCAGTCTGGGTTGCATGTATTTTGTTATTCTTTCCTAGAAGGGCAGAATGGTATCACCAAAACTGTATCTCCTATCTTTGTTTTGTACTCTTCCCCAGGTAGAAAGGTCAAGCATTCTCTTAGATTTAGTGTGGAGCTTAGTAAATTGTTCTGTTATGGGTAGGACTGCCTTCGCTAACTTTTACCCAACAGTCTAGACAAAACCAAACTGATAGTGATTACTTGCAGAAATATCGTTAGCCTCATCCTGTTAGATTTTTGTGTTGTAATCTTATTCCCTCTGGTCTTTTGAAAGCTTTTTAATAATTCATTTCTGCAGTTATATTACAGTGCATTATTATTGCAGCATAATTCCCTTCTCCAGTGACTAAACAAGTATTTAACAAGTGGGTGGAAGAAATGCGACTTCTCTGCTTTGATAATCCAGTGCTTCAGCATTATTTTCCATCTTACTGATGATGATGGTTTAATTTTCCTTAACTCCTATACACTAATTTCTGCAGTGATGAAGTAGAAAACTTCCTTTAATAGTTTTAAGTCCAAAACCACAAGTCTTTGGTCTTGCATGGAGTTTACCAGTTAAGCCAGAACAAATTAAGTTCAAGTCATCAGGCAGAGGCAAATCACTCAGTGACAGCAAATGACTAAGTTTTCCTCCAGGCATTTAATTTGATTATTTAATGAGTTGTGCTGAAAACCATAGAAATAGGGGTCTGGTCTTGCACCATTCTGTGTGCCTGTTTTTGCTAGGACAGTATGCGATGTGGGACTTCCCAGAAGTCTTGCAATTTAACATCTGCAGATAAGCTGTATTTTGGGATGTTTCTTATCTCTTCTACCTGCCCTTTTGTTTTGCTTCAGTCTGGAGTGTGATGAAGGGGGAATTTTGGTTTAGCTTCAGCTGCTGCATTGTCAGGCATCTGGCACCTTTTGGGCTGTCTACAGACTGTGAAAACTGCAGGCGTGAAGGTGTGGGCATAGTTTCCAGTCTCTCAGTCCCTTTGTGTGGACAAGGGCAGATGTCTCTCAGAACTTGTGGCAGGCATCACCTTGTCAAAACCTGACACTGTTGACCTAAAACCCCACTGCTGTGGCTCATCCTACAAAAGCTCCAGGTCACTCTAGGCTGGTGGGCGGGCTTGTGTACAAAGAAATCTGTTGTGTGAGAGAATGAGCTTGCTTCTGAAGCAAAGATGCTGCTGAGACAAAGCCAGGTGTCTGACGTGATTGTATATGTGCTGGGAAGCAGGGGCTTTGTGTGTTTTTGTTTTGCTTTCTTTTCAGTTGGAAGTGTTTCAGTGCATGTGTCTCAGGGGTCCAAGGCCTGAGGAAACGTGAGCAGCCACGTCTTAAACTGCAGCTAATGAGGACAAATGAGATGTGTTCTTTCCTGGAGGGGATGAATGTAGACAGCTGTCTGTTCAGGCAGGATTTCTCCTCTGTGGCTTTGAGGTGCAGGCAGTGGAGGCAGAAGTGCCTCTGAAAGCATTGCCTAACCGGACCTCATCTGGAAGAAGGCTAATTGCTGTGTTAAACAGCTTAATTAATGAATGAGGTGTAGTCACCTCATGTACAAGTGGCTGGGACTTTGGGAATGAAGAGCAACTCTGGGTAAATAATTGTGTCATCATAACTTCTTTTAAAATAAGTATGTTCAGACTGTCATTTCTTGGGTACAGTTCAGGTATGCCAACAGAAGATCTGGCCCTCAGGGTATGAATTCTTATGGAATATGTTTTACATGTATTTGTGTTATTGGCATGGGGCTTTTGCATTTCACAGTGTACAGGTGGTGCTTCTGTACCACAGCAGGGGACAACAGTGTTAATTATGCTCTCTTCCCCGACTAGATCCTGACAAGTGATAACATTTCCAGTGTTCCCCTGCTTGGAGCTCCCTATGAAAAAGTGCACAATTACTTCATCCCCTTCAAACTCTTGTTTGAAATACTGAATCCACAGCTGCAGCAGCTGCTAAAGCTGATGCTGCTCAGGTGCTATTCCTACAAACAAGACGACTGGTGTTCATGTCACCTGTGTGTATTTGTCAGGCTTTGCTGTCTCCAGCTCAAGGTGGTCAGGTTTTGTGAAGATGATCTCCTTGATCAGAGTGTCATGTGCTGGAGACCGAGGACAGGGAGGATTCCCAGCCTGTGTGGGATTTCAAAGAAGTGTGTGTGTGTGACAGTGAGTCTTTTATGTGCATGGTGACAAAATGTTTGAAAAGAAGGATGTTTAGCTTCTAAACTGAGCATTGCAATGCAAGAATAGAAAGCCCAAATAAGGAAAGTATTCCATGGTAGTCTGTGCACTGCTTGCCTTTGTGTCAGTGGGATGTTTGGTGAATTGTACTCACTTAAGAGTTCCCCTTTGAATTGGGTGAGATCTGAACAGACTAGCACTCACTCTAGTTCTGCTTCCTTTTTTTTTTTCCCCTCACTTTCTCTCAGAGCGATTTGTGAAGACATTGCCAGAATACCATGTGGTTCATCCAGCACGAGTAGATGCAAGCGGGCACTTCCTTTCTTTTAATCTGCACCATCACATCTCAAGCCCAAAGAAGAAGCGAGATCTCGGAAAAAGTGAAAATGTGCTGTATTACAAAATTCATCATGAGGAGAAGGATCTGTTTTTTAACTTGACTGTCCACATGGGATTTCTTTCCCACAACTATGTAGTAGAAAGGAGACGTGGCAACCACACCAGTGCGAAGATTTTGACTGGCTCAGGAGTTCCTTGCCACTTCCTTGGCACGGCGTGGCAGCCGGGCTCTGGCAGCGGGACAGCAGCGATCAGCACTTGCAGTGGCCTGGTAAGTGGTGTGACCTTCCTGAGGTTCTGGGCTCTTTCTGGTGTCATTAGAGCTGAGCTGGTGTGAATATGTCTGCTAAGAAGTTCGATGAGCCAGTCTGATACCTTACTAAGTCAGAAAGAAGGTTTAATTCTATGGATGTTGTTTGGGTTTTTGGAAGAATTAGAAAGTCAAAAGGTGATGCTGAGGCCCCTTAGCATTTACTTGTAGCTAGGATTTTTTTTTTTTGATTTGGTGATCTAGACTGAAGGTTTCCATCAGTCATACAGGTTGAAGCCATCCAAATATCAAGTCATTGCCTTAATTTCATTAGTAGTTGGATTGTCTTTCCAGTGTGTCTGGATATGAATTTCTGTTCTTCATGAGCACTGAAACAGCTCTGTGAATGAAACCCATGGATGGTAGGTTGGGAAAACTTGATGATTTCCTTGTGAACTGCTCTGCAGCTTCAGATATAAATGATGGGTTAGTTGCAGCCTTAGCCAGAGCCTTGAATTCAAGCCTGAACCACTGCTAGGCATCTTTCATTACAAACAGCACTTCTGAGGCTGAGCTTGAAGTCAATACATTTATCAATATTTTGTGGTTCACAACTGAGACAAAGAGATGAAAACCTTACTTTTTTTCCATCGCTTTTGTTTTTTTTTTTTTTTTTTTAATCACATCGCAGCCTTTAGGTTTCTGTTTGTGCTCGGAGCATGAGGACTGAGTAGTCTTGGTCAAGTAGGGAAGAAGAAACAAACTGTGGAGTGCGAAGGGATGTGGGGAGTTGTGTGAAATGGCACGTGTGATTTGTGAGAGGCAAAACGCAGAGGGTTTGTGAATTGTGCAGCAGAGGTGATGATGGAATGTGTGCAGCGTGTGTGTGCTGTCACACCCTGATCCTGGAGTGATGAGTGACGGTGTTTGAAAGGGCCTGAAGCAGGGGCTTGATGCCTTTTGGCCGAGACATCCCGAGGCTGCAGCAGGGTGGGGACTGAAGTTTCGTTTTTGAGCCTGAACACCGGGGTGGGTACCTGTAAAATGTAACCTTTCCCTGCCGGGCTGTCAGTGTCAGTCAGTGTCCCTCGCTGTTGAGCTGTGTGAAGCTTTCAGGAACTGTGGAAAGTGCGTTTTCTGGCAGTGTGTGAGGAACAGCATGAAGACAGCTCTTGTGTGTGAAATGGGAAACATTGGAGTCTTTACAAAAGTGCTGATAACACTTTTGGCATGTTTCCTGGAGAAACAAACTATTGCTTGAGGCCAGAAGTTCCAGTCCCACAGGCATGAAGATCAGGGATTTTCTAAATAACATTCCCAGTGGGGACCAGCTTATCAGAATTTCTCCAGAACATGTTTTGGTCATACAGGGTCAGTAAACAAAAGGAGATATGATGATACAAGTAGCTCCTTTGGTTGTCTTGTGCTTTACCAAAATGTCTCTGTTATTTTTCATTAGGATGAGAACTTGAAAATGGGGTGCTAGATCTTCACTATGCCTCTGGAAGTATTTAGTCTTCAACAAGGATTAAAAAAACCCCAAAACTTAATTTGCATTTTAAATTCAGCTTGGTAATATCCTTTCAGGTTATTCTATTTGTGTTACAAACCTTTTGACTTTTATTTTTACTTGAAGGTTTTAAAACACTTGTATTAGAAAAATACTGTTGTGATTTTGTGTTCCTCTGCTGCCCCAAAATGAAACTTTGAAAATATATAATCACAAATTAATTCAGGTTGAATTAATGAGCTTTGCCTCTGGGTAAAGAGGCAACCATGATGGTTTTGATGTGATGATTTTTGAAGTCCAGAAGTTGCTGCTCTGGAGAGGTTGCAGTAAGAGTTGGGTGTGTCTGTTGATTCCTCTGTGTGCCACATGCTGGGGAAAGGTGGTATAGCTTGCTTTTTCCCTGGAAGTTTTCCAGAAGATCCAATGTCATAAGAAAACATCTATTGATGAATAATTTTGACAAATTTTTTTTTGTGACAAAAGCAGTCTGGTTTTTGTAATGAAAACCTACCATTTCTGAAACTATTTTTTTGTCTGTGGTAGTGTCTACCTTTCAAAGCTGTAGTGTTGATTTATTTTCATCCTGGCCGTCCCCAATTTTTTGCTCTTCAGCATTAATCCTATTTCTGTCTTCTTTTTCTTTCTGGGATGAGTTGTGTTTTTCTATTGAAAAAGTTTTTTTTTCTGTTTATTCTTGTGAAGGAGGTCAGAGGAATGAAGGAGAACTGAGAGTAAATAAACACAGTGGAATTAGAGAAACTTACTTTAGATACTAAACCTATGACATGAGGAGAAATTGATAGCTTGTTTATTGTAGTAAAACTGTGCTGATGTGCTTAAGCCTCATAACCCAAGCGCTGGTGAAAACCAGTACCTTGCCTTTCAAACACTTGGAACAGGATTTCAGGGACATTATGATATGAAAATCTGCTGCAGTTTTTTTGTTGAGGCATTTTTTAAAATAAGCTCGATGAAGCAGCAGTTTACCATGGTAATGAGTGATAGGAAACTCTGGGATCCCTAAACTTCTACTTTTTGGCATTTTTAGTCATGGGAGCTGGTAAAAAAATAATACTGCAAAATGATGATTTGATTAAATAAGTATGTTTTATGGAATATCCCTTTTGTTGTAATTTTTAGTGTTGGCTGCATTATTGTTTTGTAATTTTGTCCAAGTGAATTGCTTAAGAATGTGTCCATCTTTTTCACCCCCATTTTGCAAATGGTGGCATGAATTGGAGCAAAATAAAATCCTAAAGATGACAGGGGAATCCTGGCTTTAGTCCTCTTTCTGGACTGACTTCTCATTTAAAGTCTGTTTTGTTTCTTTTTGACAGTTTCATAACTTCCAGGACTACAGTGGTGTCTAAAGACCAAAGAAAGATGTGTGGTGTAGGTTTGTATTTTGTCATAAAAATCACACACTGAACTGAAAACATGGAAAATCTAGAAATGGATTTTCATCTCCCTTGCATTTTCACATTTTGAAATGTATTCTTACTTCCCTTGGCATTACACAGGCATTGCTGATGTATTTTTTATGTCCAAGAACAGTCTGCAAGGGAAATAACAGTGATAGGTGTGAGATATAAGAATGGGTGGCACAGTCATTGTGTGACATGTTCTTAAAAAAAAAAAAGTAACCTCTACCAAAAAAACCCGAGGAAGTGTATGTTCAGAAATATTCATGGGAAAAAAATCATTCATAAAGGGATTCTTGTCAGAGTTGGACAAGAGGGTGCAGAGGAATAAATTAGCAGAGATATGGAGGAAATAAGTTGTAATTTCCAAATCCATTATTTTCTTACACTTTGTGAAATCTTAGTTTCCCTTTCCTGCTAAATTGATCATGACTTTTTTAACAGGTTGAAGAACGTAATGCTGTAAACTCTGTCTCTTCGTCTCTGGGTCAGTTGTTCAGTAAAATCTTTTTCACTTCTGAGCCTTTCTGAGTAATGCTTGAGACTGTGTTAACATGGGAGGAGTGGGACAGACCTCACTGTTTATTTTGGGTCACATTTGGAGGAGGGAACCCTGGAGAGGAATTCACAGCTAGAACACAAGAAATATCAAACTGTGGCACTTGGAAGGAGAGCAGACACGAAATCACTTAGATACAGGAACATTTCCAAGATGAAGTCAAGGCGGAAAACAGATTCATTTTTGTATCTTTGAAAATAATGTTTGGATTGGCTGTCTTGGCAGGCTATTTAGGGCACTCTTCTAATAATGCCTTAAGTTTTCCCAGTGCCTTTCTGTGGAAGGCTGCAATGAACTTTTCCAGTGTTTATGCTTTAATTGTCAGTTGTGTGCTAGTCCTGGGAATCCCTTGTGTTGGAGGGTGGTGTCAGCTTGTCCTCTCAGTGGGGCTGGGAGGGAGCAGAGCCCAGTGAAGTTGAATGAACACTCTAGGTTTATATGCCCCGAGTCCTACAGAGCTGGGAAGAGAGTTCCCCTGTGATAGTCTCTCCTCTTCATTAGGAACAAGGCCCTCTTTTATCCATCAGTAACACAGACATTGTTTATAGTATTTTTAGTTGACAGAGCATCATTAAGGCTTTGTTTCCTTGGCACTTGTTTACAGTGTAGAGCTGTCAATCAGCAGTTGCTTGGGGTGATGTGTTTATCTTCAAAGGCAGTCAAACACTGGCATGGAAAAGGCAGGAGCGAGAGGACATTAGTATGGAAACTGAGCATGATCTGGGCTCCTGTACCTGCAAAGCTCCTGGCCAGATCTGTGGGCATATCCTGCTTTGGCTGTCTCCAGCTTGGAGGGTTGCCTCTCTCCTGGTGGGCATCAGTGCTTTTGGGAAGTGCTGGGTGTCTTTGAAAAGATTTTTGAGAGGTTTTCCCTGCCTCAGTTCTTCCCTCTGAGCTGAACCTCAGCCAGGGCAGCTCTTTGAGGATCTTTAATTGGTGGCTGTGTGACTGTTCATGTGGCAGCTGTAGGAGATGCTCTGGGTGGGGCCTCTCTGGGCACACCTGTGTCTGTCCTGACAAATTTGTCACCAAAATGGAATGGTGACTGAATTCTACTTGAATGTAACTGTTCTCTTTTCTGCAGGAAATCAGCATTGTGTGAAGTCTAAGAATGAGCTTTGTACTCATGCACTTCTGCCTGTATTCTTAATTTGGTCTCCTCAGTGTAGCATAAAATCTACCAGCAGCATTTTACCTTTTGCATCAGTTTTGGGTAATTCAGCTCATCTCTGTTCTCCTGCTGCATGCCAATAAGCTTTTCCTAGTTTGTGGAGGTGAGATGTTTTTTTTCATGTTGATCCAGATGTTTTTGTCTTCTGATCCGTCCTAAGTTGGGCAATTCTATGCAGGTATTATAACAGTATTTTAGTGATAGTGGGCCCTCTGACAGTGGTCTAAGACTGCTGTTCAGACTTTCCTCTCCTGTGGATACAGGAAACATGCTTCAACATGTTGGCTTCTTGGTGTTTTCCGTAGATGAAGTTTAAGAATAAAAGAATCTTTAGAACAGTTCTATATTTGTTCTAAAGTAATGGAAGAATAAAATGTCTTGCTAAACTTATAACACATATCTTCGTCTGCTGCTGTATCTCCCAGCGAGTTAGGTTGTTTGATTTTTGATCATTTGTTTGTTAATCTGTTGTTAAAAGTGGTTACCAGAATGTGGCAAAGCTAAAGTATTATACTGTCCACTCCTGTAGCCCGGAAAAATAACTGTGCCTTTCTGTTCCCTTGTGGTATCCCTGCAGCTACCAGAATTGTTTTTCTCTTCAAATGGAAGTGTCTTTTTATTGTTAAAAGTTGCAAAATAATGTGTCAGTGAGAAAGTTAAGGAAAGGGAACATTTTCCTCACTTGTGACCACCTGAAACTGGATTCAGCATCGATCCCTGACCTGTGATTGGACACCTCCAGAAAACAATTGGGCACATGTGCTATTATTTTAAGAGTTGAGTTGGAATGTATTCCTGTAGTACTTCCTCAAATACATGAATTCCATTCTGCGAACAAGGCTTCTGGGAGACAAAACCAGAAGTTCTTCAGGGCTATCTTCCTGTAGGCAGTCTCTTGCTTCCTTCTTTGTTATTCCCCTGAGGAATGGCTCTGGGTGGGTCCTGCTTGTGTTTGGAGCTGTGTCAGGAGGCCCTGTGTGGCAGCACTGCTTTCTTCCTTCGGTGTCAGTGACATCTCCACCGTGGCCTCTTTTGGTTTGTCTGGTAGGGGAGGAACTGATGGAACCAGAAGGTAGGAATAAGGTGTTTGAGAATGGCAGGGATGAAGTCAAGCTGCCAGCCTTTTCCTTGGGAATGGGAATTGCTCCTTGGCTGGAGACCGTGGAGCTTCCACAGCCTGAGTGTTGCACTTTGGCTTGTTCTGGCAATTGTAAAGAAGGAAAGACCTGCCGAGTAACCTGGTTGTGTAGCTGCTGTACATCTCTCCTCACATGCAGTAGTATGGAATATACTGCAAATAGAAAAATGTACACTGAAAATGAATGCAGTTTTTGCTATGCATCTGTTCTTTGTCTTGGTTTGCCCTTTTTCTCCATAACAATAATAAATATCTGGATATTCTCCGTGACTGACCTGTGTTATGATTGTGTTCTGCAGTTGTGTTGCGCAATTTTATTTTTATTTTTGAGGATGAATGAAAGACAGGCTGTGGGGTGGTGTGTGGGACTTTTTTACCCCCATCCCCCAACAGATTCGTCATTCAAACTTTCATCAAACTTTTGCTGCAGTCCTTTAACTTCCATCCCTTTTCTTTGTGTTTGAACTTTAACTACCCGTCTGCCAGCTCCCTTCCCCCAGCCCTTTGTCTGCAGAAATACTCTAATTGACAGGTCAAACAGATCTCATCAGTGATCTCAATAGATGAGAATCTGGCTGTGTCTGTGGCTCCTGCTTTTGGCCTTGTCACCTTTAACCAATATGAAGTTGTTAGACCAGAAGCTGGGTATGACTGGAGCTTTTATAATGTAGTGGTTACATTTCACTGGAAGAGTCATTGGTGGAGTAGGTTAAAATAAGAATTAGTCTTTACGAACAGATTTAGATGGAGTGCCCAGATTTAGAATGCTCCTTTAAGATAATGAATTTTTTTTTAGAATATGAAAGAGTGACTCTTTTTATGTAGTTTTAAGGAATTTTAATATTTTGTCTAAATAAGCATCTGCATATTTCCTTACTATTTAGGAATAATGTTAGTGTGCAGAGCTGTAAATCATATTTCCAGTTTCCATGAGTCTTTGTAATCAATCTGTGACAATTTCATTGCTTTGGCATTTTGTAATAAAAAGTTTATGTTTACTGAAGGAAAACTGTGAGACTGGGACTTTAAGTTCAGGATGCAGAAATAAAAAAAAAATCTGCATGACATCTATTTTGTTTTGATTCTTAATAACGTAAGGTTTGTAAAATGGCCTGCTCTTTATTTCTTCTAGTATCTTCTAGTTTTTTGGAAGTTTTTGGCTCTTCCCCTGAAAGAGAAGAGGACTTATCAAAGCCATTAAGTTCTTGAAAATTTTGCAGGTAACGGTGGGAACTTTTGATCAGTGAAATGATGGAGGTGCCCGTTCAGGTTGGCCAGTGGCTCAGTACAGCTCAAAGTTGTTACTGAACCAAGTGCAAGTGCTACCCATGTCCCTGCTGGTGGTGAGGAGTGCTGGGACTTCAGGGAGGATTGGAGGAAATTGCTCTAGCTGGGAAAATGGAGTACATATGAGAAGCAAACCTGTCGGGAACGAGGTTTTGATAATTCTGCTGTTCACAGGTTCTTTTTCTTTCTTTAATCCATTTTCATGATGCTGAAAGGAATGGGCCAGTTTCGGAAATAAATAGAATTGTTTGCACTAGTTGCCATATTAATAATATGCTGTACCTGCTGCCCATCACAGCTCCAGCTTTGCATGTAATCATTAATAATGAGCATAAGAGACGGGGGGAACTGAAGCTTTCCTACATGCCCGACCAGCGGTGTGTACAATGTGACATTAAGAGGGACAGATCTTGCTAATTGCATGCCTGGTTTTCAAGCTCTTCAAAGAAGATAAAATCTCCAAGAAAAGGCAATCTTGCTTTGGTTCTGAGCAGAGAGATGCTGGCAGGGCGCTCGGTGACGAACAGTAGTGGGTGACACAAACAACAAACCCAAATCCCTCTGCTGATTGCAGTTAGGGGATAGATGGGCCGTGGTACTTAAACAGCAGCTGTGTGAGCCTGGCTGCTGATACCAGCTGAAAAACAGCATTCTGAAGATCAAGCTGTGCCTCTCCAGTTTTCTTTGTCAGAGAGGAGCAGCTGCAGTCTGAGCAGTGTCAGCATCAGAACTTGGTGACATTTACACGTGCATCACACACACACACACACACAAATCTGTGCACATACACGAGCTCTGTCACTGCAGATCATCGCACTGCAGCTGAAGCTCTTGGGCTCAGATCTGTTTGGTCTGCAGATAAGGCTTCTGTCCTGTTGTATGTATTAATTGTTACCAAGCTGTGGCCAAAAAATCATTGTTTGTTTCCCCCCCCCGCCCCCCCTGCAAAAAGGCTGGTGCTTAAAAATAGACTTACCCAATCCATTCGTAAATTGCCGCAGAATTTTAAGTATTAGTGATCTAGTCTGGATGTTTAAGTGCTTTGTGCACACACTGGCTCCAGGTGTGCTTTGGACAAGAGCATACCTTTGGAGAAGCATTAAAAATGAGTCAGTAGTCATGAAAAATATGGTGAGGTGTTAAACAGTGACTGTGTTTGAACACGCATTTTGGCAAGCAGCAAATCCCTAATAAACTGCCTGTTGATGCATGGAAAGCCTAAAGAGCAGATTTAAATTTGTTCTGGTTGGAACTCACAGTAAAGGCTCATGCAGACACGCTTTTGATTTGAAGGTACTGTTTTCGAATTTCACTCTTTCCCCTGGCCCCTTTTTAAGTGTATATATTTGAAACAAAGGCAATTCTAAATGATCAGTCCAAACTTGAATATTTGCTAATTTGTATACAGTGTTAATTCTGTTTCCTTATTCAGAATAGTCATGAACCAAATCTGGTCAAAATCATAGAGATGGAGACTGTGTGTGGGGTGAGTGTCTGTTGCATCCAGCATTCTTTATCCAGCAATCACTAAGTGAATATTTATGCTCCAGCTCCTATGAGTAAGAACATGGCAATAGGACATCTCCTCTTTGTTCATCCTTGCCTTGTTTTCAACTCAGATCTAATTTTTGGAAGAAAATCTGTTGATTAATTAGTATTTTCACATATTTTCTGGGCATCCCCTGACTCAGTGTTGTGAAGTATGAATCGTATTAATTTTAACACTTAAAAATGGATTTAGATGTATCTTAATTTGTTTTTCACTTGTTTTTTATCAGTTTTACTTGACGCTTCATGAGGTGGTGTCATGGAGGACACAGTGAACAGTCAAACACTCAGCAAAGCATTTGAGATTATTCACTCAGTGGCAATAGTGTATTCCCAATTATTTGTTTGTTTCTTGATGATTCCAAACACTTGAGAGCTTTGTAGCACAGCCTTTGAGATTAGTTTTTCCATAGTTCTGATTTTCTTTTCCCCTCATGAAAACAGCAGCTCAGGTTCTTTCTGCACAGTGGCAGGTGGGTCAGAGTCCATGCACTGTCTTGCCCCGTTCACTGTGCAATGCTTTATCAATTTCATTAATCTGTTAATTACATTTTTTTTTCTTTCTTCAGTCTCAGGTGTTTTCTGGCATTCATTGGTTGTCCTTTGTCCTACTCTCTGGAAAGCTTATCAGAATTTCCTAATATCCTGTGTAACAGATTGTAAACTAATTTTTAATCCAGATGTAAAGACAAGGAAATTGGTTGAAGGAGGAAGGCCATAGCAGAGAGGCTTCAGTGTGATAAAAACACCGGAAAAAAAAAAAACCTGAGTTGCTTTTTCAAATGAATGAATATAAAATTGAATTGCCAACTGTGAGATATAATGTATCATTTCAAGTCAGACAGGACAATGAGATACTTTGAATGGCAGGGAAGTAAATGGATTAAATTAGCAAGTGGTAGGGAAGTGCTCCAGCAAAGTGATGAGAAAGCAGCCATTAACTCAGGATATCCCTAAATGGAAGGTTTCCAGGACACAGGGAGTGATTGTGTCCTTTTGTCTTTGGGCTGTTCTTGCAGCCTTTCCTTAAGAACCTGCCCCTGTCTGCTGATGAACGCTGCTGAGTTGAAAGGCTCTTTATCTTAATACAGCTGGCCATTGCTGTGTTCTTACATTCACCAACCTGGAGTATTTTTGCCACATCTGTTCTTCAGTGTAGGTGCCTGCTCTTGGAAGTTGTACGTGGAGTGGGAAGCAAGAATTGGTTGTTGTTGCTGCCAGGAGGTATAAGTAATTATTTTAAAAAGAGGTTCTTTCTGGCTTTATTTTCCATATGGAGTCTGGAAGTCCTTTGTGGATCTTTGTGCTCAAAGAGCCTCAGTAGATCTTAACGTTCATTAAAGTGTTTTTTTCCGTGTATGTAGACAATACCAAAATGTTTGAACTGCATTGCTGCATATTTTACAACAAGATATTGTCTTTTTCTGATAACTTATAATCAAAAGGAGAAACTGCATTTCCTCTCTGAACAGATTTTTACTTCATGTCGTTTCAGAGTGGCTCAGTACTTGCTGAGATTTTCTTGATGTATCTTTATATTATCTAGTTAAATTACAGCTGGTGGCAGATGCTTGTCAAAAAACAACAGGTGTGTTATAATCCTTTTTCCTTGAAATGCACAGCACAAGCTACTGCTTCTTCTTGGAAGTAGGACCCCAATCCTAGGTGTCAGAAAAAAAGGGATAAATTAAAAAAGTACAGGTTTCTTCTTACACAGAGAACTGCATGTTTCTTATTTTATTGCTGGCTAAGCTACTGAGACAACATGCCACTTGTTTATCCAATTAAGTGTACTCTTTCAAATCAGGAAACAGATTTCCCTTGGCTTTGGAAAAGAGATCAAAAATCTGAGAGTAGTAGCAGTTCAGGAGAGAAATGCCAAGGAGAGTTATGAAGCTAAATGACCAGTAGTGCACCTGTGAAAGCAATCCAAACTGGAGGAGGAATGAAACTGGAGAGCAAAATTAGCTACAACAAACCACAAACTGCCTGCAGTAATAATCTCTGTCTTCCAGGAAAAGTGGTAACTGTCTATTCAAAGAATACAATATTTTAAATATTAATGCTTTAGTAAGATAAATTAGAAATAATAACGTTTAAATTCATTAAATGCCATGCCAGATCATCAGCTACAGTTACTTACCCAGGTGAGGTTTTAGGCTATTAATTTTATTGTGCAGTAGTGCTCTGAATTGCTTTGGTCATTAGAAAGGAGTATTATCTCCAACCCAGTTGTGGGTTTTTTTAGGGCCTGTTTTCTCATGATTTGGACACGTCATCTTCTGGGAAGGGAGTGGAGCAGCTTTTGGCATAGTCTCTTCATGTTATGGCTGTGATTGTTGCTTTATGTGGTACTATTTCTAGTTAAGTTGATTATGATAACACTTCTCAAGAAATGTGTTCTGTAAAGGACCGAATGACAATTAGATATTTTAAAATATAAACAAGCCAAGTTTGTTTATGTCAGGCTTCTTTATGGAGATTGAAGCTAGCTAAAATGAGTTGCATTTTTTTCGTCCTTTGACAAATGTTCTGTTTTTCCCCATTACTAAGAACTTCTGTTCTTTGAACTCTCAAGTCCTATCTAATACTGGAATTGAAAGCCATTATTCATCCAGACAGTCCAGAGTGAATATTCAAGATGTGGAACACAGAAATGAAGAAATGTACAAAGTCTGTAAGTGGATAAATGTTGTGCAAATTAGAAGCCAAATCAGAAAAACGCATTGGGCATAATAGCATAGGTTCTCACAGTGAGTGGATTTCTGTGAAGTGTAGGAATTCATGAATTTTCTGTTCCACTCTTAGCCCTCACACAGGCTGTTTCTATGTACAAATCAGAAGATCAGACTGATTTAAATTAAAAATAAAACCAAAAAATTCAGAGCAGAAAGCATCCACTAACCCCCCCAAACCCCTCCAAAATTCCAACCCCCCAAACCCTTAAACTTAAACCAGTGTTCCTAGGGCCTTTCTTCCTTCCTTTTTTAAACTAATTACAAGACAAAGTCTCTTCAGGAGTTTAACCCAAACACAGCAGTAGAATGATCTGTTTATCTGTGTTGGATCTGCAGCAATGCAGATGTAGAGATTGGAGCAGTATTCCTCACCGTCATTTATCATTCCACTGTGGAATTAAATCAGGTCACTAATTTATGCTTGCATGATACATGTGCCATTTTACCACTGTGACATTGCTGGAACTGCTTTTTATCCTTTCTTCCCACCAGGCTGCATCCCTCTAAATAGGCTAATAATACATGTAGGGCAAGATGAGTATTTTATTTGTGTGTAGCATTTACTCTTCTGTATTTGGAATGTATTAAGAGTGCTGATAGCTCTGCGTTTCAGAGAACTGTGTTACCTGGGGTTGCACATTGCAGTTCCATGGTTATTGGGAGAAAAAAGACTGCTCACGGGGTCCCTTAAGTATCTGTTCTGCAGTTGCTTGTATTTAAAATTTTCACTGATACTCATGAGACAAGAATCAGTAATGTGTATTGAACTTTGCTCAGGATGCAAATCTAGAAAGTATCATCAGTATGGGGAAAGATTGGGATATTGCATAATTAAACCAGGAAATGGTAGACTTGAAGTTGCAGTGGGGAAAAGTCAAGTGTGGAGTCTAGAGTCACAGACTTAGCAAATAATAGAAATTTCTACCTTAAAAGCTCATCTGTTGGAAGTGTGAAGCTAAGGCTTGAATATATTTGCTCTATACTTTGTGGGGGTCTTTTGTAGTTTGTTGGTAGAAGGATGTTACATTGGGATTCCTTTGAGGAAAAACAAAAAAAAGCAAAAAAAAAAAAAAAAAAAAGAAAAGATCTAGAGTTTGATGTGGGCGAATGTGATAAAAGGTTCCCTCAGGATACAGCAGGCATTTCTCATCAGTTTGAAAAAGACAGGGTAAGAACTTAAGGGAAGTATCACATCTTATTTTACTATTCTCCAGGTGTTTGCTTTCAGCAGTTTTGAGAAATAGGATGGGGGGTAGAGATGTTGGTCTGAGACAGTCGTTTTCTTCTTATGTGAGATTTAATTTTTGCAAGAGAGAACTGACAACTGGATTTGTGGATTTAGGGTTTGTTTTTTTTCTCTTGTTTCTAGCTGCCCAAGTTCTGTTTTGAGTGCTGAGACCACAGTGGTTTTTGAATATTCACTGTCTCTTCTTGAAACAAGCAGGCTGACATTCTTGGGAAGACCTTGATAAATATCTTGTGCCCATCACAGGTGGCCTTTGTTCACTTCAACCTTACCTTTATTTCAGGGATATAAAGACTAAAATGAAGATAATTCTCCAGGGCACAGTGTACCTGTGTTTTGTGTAGGTCTAGATAATGTGATTGATAAAAATAAACAAAACCAACACCATTCCCAAATATAGCCCCCCCAGTTTCCCAAAGGCTTCTGAACCAAGTGAGATACCTCCTAACATGAGCTAAATTAACATGCTTGTGGGTAACACAGGAAGGCAGGGGAGACAACAAGTAAAGGAGAGAGCTTCAAGACAAGGGGAAAAAAAAGGACACATCCAAGGTCCAGGAGCACAGCCATGGTCCTGTAGGGTTTCTGTGGGGGATGTTTCGCTTTGGTGTAACTCCTCTTTGCAGCTGGGGAATCGGGCACATGCTGCTTGTGGCAGAAAAAGTTGTTCTGGGCAAAAAGCATCCTTACAAAGGGTTTATTTCAGGGTGTCCCATCTGCCTTCCTTTCTGAGGTATTTATTTGCCTTAGGGTTAAGTGTTTACTGATCACCACAGGTACACAGCAAGAGAAGATGAAGTGGATCCCCAAAACAGGGTTTGCATGGGGACTGTGCTCTGGACCTGATCCAATACCATCCCTTCCTCATCACACTTTTGCCCAATATCTTTCCTTCAGGGGAACCAGAGAGAGTTTTGTGGGTGGTTTAGCTCCAGAAGGAAGCAGGGGAGAGCATCTCAATCCAATGGTGTAAAAAATGTGCAGTGCCCACAACAGCAAGCACTTTGGCATTTCATGCAGTGAAAGGAAGGAGAGAAGCAGGACTTAGGGTGTTTTTGTAACATCTTTCTTTGTCCCATTCTGAGATGAACCTGCTGATGCAAATGCATTTCATACCTGTCCACTGTAAACAGTGAACCCAGGGGAGCAGTGATTGTATCGCGTCTTCTGGGCTGATCTTCATTAAAAAGAGTTTCGAGTTTCTGGTCAGAGCAATTTCTGAGGCTTGCTGCATCGTTCAGACAGGATGCATTGAAGAACACGAGTCCATCATGATCGTTTTGACCAATATGAAACAGGAAAAAGGTTCTCTTAAAAGTTGCATTTTGCTTTTGTTCCTACTGCAGTTGTGATATTTTGTATCCATTAGTTATACCTTGGAGTGTCGGATGACTGAAGCAAATTAACATCTGTTCACACAACCTTGTCTTAAACCCCTTTAGTCCCTTCATGGATGACACACTGATGCTGTGTTGCTCTGTGAGTGCAACTCTTGAGTGTAGGAGCAGATTTTGGGTGTGACCTCTCACTCTGCTCTGTGTGGTGTGGCCCAGCTCTCTTCTGTCCTTCCCTCGCTCTGGCTTTTGTTGCTGCCTTTGATCCCACAGCTGCTTGCGTGACTTTTCCAGGCTAAAAACAAGGAGGGTGTTGGATTTGGAGGCAGTTTGGGCACCCCCATTGGCATCCCTTTATTCGCTTCAGCAAAGTGCTGTGGCGCCTTTGTGCAGGGAAGGAATGTTTGATTGCCGGGGAAGGCTGGCTGAGAGCAGAGGTGTGCACTGAGGCAGTGTGGGGATGATGGGGGTACAAGTTAGTCTGAATACAAAATCGACTTTTGCGATTAGATAGGCTCCAATTACTGCTTCCCATCCTTTGTTGGTGTCTCCCGGGGCCGTATCCTTGCTTGTCAGCGAGAGTGGGGAGACCTGGGAATGACTGTAGGTGCTGCCCAGAGCGCCCTGGAGCTCACTAGCCCTTTGTCCAAAAGGCTTAATAGAACTACAGTTTCTAGGACTATCGTGTATCTTTTTGGTGTTGGTTTCATGAAGGATTCAAATTCATTGCTTTTTGTTGTAAAAGTAAGATAATGTATCTTACACTGGTTTGTTACATGATCGCTGCACACTGGAGGTGGAGAGAGAGAAGCCTGGGCATTCTGTGCCTGCATGCTAAATTCTACAGTGTAAGAGCCATATTAACTCTTTAGAGGATTTCTTTCTGAGGAGTTTGCCAGTGCTGGAAAGGCTTTTGGGGGTCATCTTTCACTTTAAGAAGTCAGTGAGCAAGTATGTGAGGCAGCAAACTATTTACTTTCTGGCTTGGATTCTTCTGTGCATAGACTTGCAGACTGGTTTTAGTCAGACAGCAGACATGGTGCTTTACTCTCTGTACTCTTTGATTTTTTTTTAATTCTCTGAAAGGCTAAATTGTGCTCCAGCAACTGTACTAAAAACAGAGAGAGGTGAACTTGATGTGAACAATAAGAAATTCTAATTGTTTGAATCTGCATAGGTGTTGGACAGCATCACAGAAAACACACCCGAAGTGCTTCCAAGACTGTCCTGTACAGAGGCTGAGGCAGAGCCCAGCTCTGATTTTCTGCTTTAATGCTGAAGAATGAAGTGTGCTCTCTGCCTTCTGCAGCAGTGTAACATTAATGGCTGACTTGTGGCACAGCTCTGTGTGTTGCATTGTGTGCTACCTGAGCAAAGGTTACCCAGAGGGGCAGTTTCATTCCATGGGTACAATAGGAAAATAGGAAGTAGTCCCAGGTTATAAAATGTGTTGGGTTTGACTCATCAACTGTGCCAGTTTTTTTTAATCTGGGAAATGGGTAGAGCTGTTCCCACTAGAGATGGGAAGAGGTGTGGGGTTGGAAGAGTAGTAGAGCTGGGCAACAGGGTGGGTCAGGGTGGTGGGTGCCCGTGAGGCTCTGCTGGAGACCCTGCTGTGTTTCCTTGGCTGCATCTGTGGGCAGTCTCTGGCAGGTTCCTTCCATGGACTGGCCAGCTGGCTCCTCTGCCCAGCCAGCCAAGTGACTGCTTGTCCACTTCAGTTGTGAAATGCAAATTGAAGGCAGCATTTAAATACAGAGGACTTGGTTTGCACCATGTTGTATGAATTTACTGTAAGAGGTCTAACAGTGCAGCAGCAGTTTGGCATAGTATCTCATAGGGCTTTTGGAGTATGAGAAGAGCAGGGATTTTTGTTATAAGCAAGACATTTTTTGAGCCATAAAAAATAAGATTATTTGCAAAAGTCAGTCTCAAGTTGTGCTCTTGTTGCATAGGCAAGAAAAGGGTAAACACCGGAGTGTGATGTTGAATGTTTTTGTATGCTCAGAGAACTTTAGATCTTTGAGTATGCTCATACACATTTCCTCGCATGGAATGAAGGAAGAATGTAGTGCTTTTAAATAATGTTTCCGTTTTTGCAGTATTATTAGACAGCACAATGTCACACCAGGGCAGGATCATTACTGAGAAGTATAATGTCAGCATTTTCAGTGTAGCTCAGATTGCTTGTGTGGTTTTGTCATGAATTGCATGCAGAAGTACTGTTGCTTCCTAGTGAGCTTTATCAAATATAGCTCAGTAGTGTCTGAAACTGGAGTTGCAGCTTAGTAGAAGATAGAAAGTGAAATACTTGCCTGTGTAACTACTGGTGGTGGAAGGTAGGGTACAGGGAAGTTTTCAATCCTATGAGAGAAATCTGGAATCATGTCTGATAAACTCTGTAAGGAGGCAGAACAGGCATGAGAGGCAGGGGATGGAAAGGAGCAGACAGTGGGACGTTTGGGAATGGCATCTTCATCTGTGGGCAGCAGTGAGGGGTGAAGGTCACCGTGGAGGTGGTGCCTGTGAGGGTTGGAGCTCTGCTTCCTGCAGTTCACACTGTTCTGTGTTGCCGTGTCTGACAAGGTGTCAGCAGCTGTGGAAATTGGATGTCTGATATCAGAAAACAAGACCAGCAGACTCCCAATTTCTGTGCTTCTGTTATCAGAACAGCTTGCACACATCCACAGTGGTTTTTTTTAACTGTTTGTTTGTTTGCTTGGGGGTTTGTGGTTGTTTTTTTAAATTATAATATATATTTTCTAATTTTAAACTAGAAAACTACTATACATACAGAAAAACTACAGGAGACTACAGCTGATACTTATTGAAATAAGTATCTACTTACTGAAATTACAAGCTCATAAGAAAGAGGAGGCAGTTGGGAAGAATCTCCTGGGAGTATAATCAAAGTTAATTTCCAAGCAGTTGTATTTTTTTGTGTTTGTTCCTGCTTGCATGGTAATGCTTTCAAGCTTACTGGAAAAATGGAAAGTCATGACCTTAGGATGGGACTGAACTTGACCCTGGTTTAAAACTCACAGGATATTCTTGCTGCCACACGTCCCTTCCTTGTGCTTAGTACTCTGTCTCTAGAAACACCCTGCGTGTTTGTCACTGCAGAAACACTCATCAGAGAGCAGTAATTGAAGGGCTGGTAACGGGACAGGTTTAGGCAGTTCAGATCATTGATTTCGGAAGCTGTGTGTGCCTTTGCAAAGAAGGGTAAGTGCTGCATTGGATTTGCCAAATAAGAGATTGGAGAGAGTGCAAAGCAGTGGCAGTCACTGTGCCACAGAGAAAGGTGTATTTTCCCTTGTTTCTGAGAAAAGGTTGTGAGCCTGCTTGTGTGAGCAAATCAGCACTGAAGATGGAAGAAGAACTGAGTGGCAGTAAATATATCTTACCTAAGTTAATCTTTAGCTGTACAGACAAGAAGATCATGGAGAACAATACGAAACACTCACTTTGTGGAGGTAGCAATTTGGACGTGTATTCTTTTCCTTGCAATTTGGTGTGGAATCTCTGAAGAAAGAAAGCAAGTCTGCTGCTACTGCTTTGTAGCAAAGCTTTTTTTTTTGCTGGGAAAAGCCAGGATGTTGGTGAAAAAAAGAGTGAATGTGTTGCTTAGGCAAAGCAGAGAGTGGCAAAGATGTAAAGCAGAGCTTGAGATGGCAGTGCCAGGAGAGATTCCCAGATCTGTTGTGCATCTCCCAGGGTCTGTTAACCCTTTTGACTGTAGGGATTTGTAAAAGGCAGTTTTCAGCGTCCTAAAGGCACCAAGACTCTCAGAGAGGCTGCGTTGCAGACCAAAGCCTTGTTACCAGGGGCTTTAATTCTCTGCTGTGTGAATTTTTGTTTTGAAATGCAGAAAATTGTCTGTTTCCTGAGCTCAGATTACAAAGCAGCAGTGGCTGTTGTGTCTTGTCATCTGTCCTCTTGACAAAGAATTATTCCTGCGGTGTTTGGACTGTCTACAGATGGGCGCAGGAGCATTTTGGTGTTGTTCTTTCAAACTTTTAAGAATATTCAGTGACAAAGGAACAAAATTGATACCTTTACAGAGTTTTGGTCGAAATGTACCTGCTTGATAATGCCATTTATCAATGTAGACTTCAGCTCTCTAAATTTTTAGGTTTTGAATCAGAGGAATGAGGATAGCATTTATTTTTGTAAAAAAAACCAATAATCTTTCTTCATAAAAATGTGCAAAGATAAATGCCTTAGAAAATCTAAATGTGTCATAAACATGTCATATGTTTTCTGGTCAAACTTGCAATCTAATTAGGAAATGTGATTAGAAAATGTAAAAAAATGTAATCTCATTAGATAGGTTCTGTTGGCTTTGGCCATACTTCCTGCTGTTAATTCTTTACCAGTCTGGTTAATATCAGCTGTCCTTCCTTCTTTCCCTTCCTGCCCACCCTGAATCATGTCAAACTGACATGACTCTGATGTCCTGTGTGCCTCCAATACATACTACAACTTTTCTGAGTTCTTGGAAAAATTTCTAGTCCCAAAATTCATAGAACACCACCTTAAGTTTCCAGGTGTTCTTGACCTTTCCTTTTACAACACTTGGACACAAGTTATCAAAATTGACTGGCCCTAGAAGTGTCAGGATTCAGGGACCAAGCTTTGTTCTTTAACGCTTTTTTAGTTATTTTTGAAGTAGGAGTAGTGTGACTACACTGCAGGACCGTCTTCCCATCTACAAAACAAGAACACTTGGGTTAGCAATTCTGGTTTGTTTAGTTTTGTTGTTTTGTTTTGTTTTGTTTTCCTCTGTGTGCCAACAGTTCAGTCACTTCAGTTTAACAGCAGAGGTTATATTTTTACTTTCATTCCCAATAGATGTTTTATATTTGTGTTTCACTGCCTGTGCAATCAGTGTCTGAGGGGTAGAAAGCAGGGAGACAAGGTAGGTGTTCAGATTCTGACACAACTCAGTTTTTGAATTGTTCTCTCTGTTGACCTGGGCACCTGTTCATTTTGCTTGGGGACACTTTTGGGGGAATTTGTAATTATCAGTGCTTGCTTCTGAGTCAGGCAGAGTGACTTGTTCATGATGTAAATGTAGGTAGGTTCCTTTATTAAGGTGAGGTTGAAAGGACAGCATTAGTTAAAATAACACAGCAGCACATGTGCAGCTTTTCAGGCAGATAAGTAACTGTTTTTGAACTCAGTTTGGACCTGAAAAGTGCCAAGTTCTAGTGAACAAATGCAGGACCATAGCTTAGATTGACCAGGTTTTGACTTAAGTTTGAGCAGCAAGAAAAGAAATAGACTCTTTTTTTTAAAAAAAAGTGCTTTCACAAGTGCAGTTCAGAGCAAAGGAAGTTATTCAAATTGTGCCATCTGCATAAGCTGGATCCGTTAAAATAGCTAACAAAAAAGCTGAAGGAATGCAGACCTGCACATTTGCCTCCCTGAAGGTTATATCACATCAATTTCTTCCTTTCAAAGATTTTTTTATAATTTTATTACTGTGTGATTGTATCATGTTGTAGGATGACTTTGTTTGTTTTGGCTTTTCACTTTTAGTTTCAAAAACCCGTGTGAGATGAAAAAACAAAACAGATGAACTGTATGAATACCAAACATTACCAAAAATTTTGTTTTTCATGGAAGGCAGAAAGGCTCTTGTAACAGCATTATGGTTTGTGCCTCAACTTCAGCCCTGTTGCTGATAGCTTATGTTCACTCTCTTGGGTCTTTTATAAGTTTTGC
>CM019236.1:14529374-14556913 GCA_009741485.1 Malurus cyaneus samueli | reverse complement strand
AAAAGAGAGAGATAAAAACATATATTGTAGTAACTGCCAGACGCAGACAGGATTTTCAGCAAACATCACTTTGGAAATAGTAAGGTAATGTCTTGAATCTAACCAAAGTACTAATTTACAATTCACTTGTTGGCATTGGCAACTACCTTTGATAAAAAGAATCCTTACCTCCTGTCCTGTCAGTAATTGCCACACTAATAATCTCCCAAGCAGAAGAAATGGAGTGCGTCTAAAATTGACTTATTATAGCCTTGCTCATCCTCAAGTCAGACTGTATCAACGAAAGCAACTTTACGAGGTATGGTATAATAGCAGAAATTGCAGTGTACAAAAAGACAGGGTGACATCGCAACCATCCAACAACTCATGCAATTTTCAGAAACCTGCTTTCACATGAGAAACTATCGACAGATGGAGCTGCCACACCAAAGGAGAGGAAATGCAATCGCTGGTAACTGCAGGACTATGCATACCTGACAACCTCTTACCAGAAGGATTGATATTTTGAAATACTACTCAGGGCTGACAAGTCTCTTTTTTGTAAAGACAAGATAAAAAAAAAAAAAGGCTTGCAATGATATTCAAAGCACATTTCAGCTGGAAAATCCTACTTTTTCCATGCATACTCTCTCGATTTGCACAGTACAGGGAGCATTGAGAGAGGACTTATGAACTGGGGAAAAAAATATCCAAACCAAACTGCAGTCTTATAAAAAAAGCTTGTGGAGATTAAGGTTCTCTGGATTAATTTTACTTCTTCTTTACCACACAGAAAATAATAATAAGAAGAGCTTCTTTGAAGATGAAGAAGGAGAGGCATCCTGTGTCAGTCACGCACATCCCCTTGGCGCTTTTCTCTAACAAGATTAATTTATATTATTCAAACACTTATTCCTATATATAACACAGGTGTGAAAAGTTTTATAGCCAGAGCCCAACTGATAAAATCATTTCAATTCACTTATTCTTTCATAACACCAGAGCTGCAAAACAGGCAAAAACACAGTGAAAAACTCTGGACTGTTATTAACTTCTGAACAGAAAGTTATTCAAGTCAGATCTGAAGTTTTCACACCAGCTTTAAGCTCAGCTGAGTGATAGGACTCAAGCAACCAGAGTCATCAGATGTAACTTAGAAGCTCGTTGGTAACAAGAATAAACCTTGGACACACTGGTTATCTAATATATGTTTAGATTTCAATAAACCGCTTCTCATTTAAGACATTAATGGGCTTGTATTTATTTCAGCACGAGCACAGGTAAAACACAACAGCTGATGAAGTTGCACTTGTCAGGACAGGACAGTCCTGCCTGGGCTCTGTCAGGAGCTGGAGTTGCTGGAGCTGGACCTTCCTGGCACCTGAGCTCGTCCATCCTTGCTCACGACATCCTCACATCCACAGTGGCCCAGTGCAGGTAGGAGAGCTGCTGTGCCATCCCTGTGTTCTCTCCTTCCATCCCCACACTGCTCAAGGGTCACTGTAGCCTCTCCACCTTGAGCAGCAGCCAAACAGCCCACTGCGCACTCCTGTCCACCTCTTCACTCTGGAAATAAATTTCAGAGTCTGCTCCTTCATTACAGCTACCTGAGAAGAAAGAAAAATCCTTGGAATGTAGCAGACTTACATCTGTTACATCAAGAGCAAACTGGCACTCAATACAAAATCCGTTTTTTTCTCTACCACCATTCAGAAGACAGTCACTGACTAAAAAATAACCATAACATTAAATAAGTTTTCAAAATATTATAAGCTTTTATAACAAGAGCAGGAAGCCACTTCATTTATCTGATACCCATTCTTGCATCTGTAGATATCTCCAGCTATAAATATTAAACACTAGTAGGAACATTGCTGGAAAAATCAAACCCCCTGGAAAAAAAAAAAAACCCAAACAAAACACACAGGGACACCTTCTAATAAATTTTGCTTCATTTAACATTTTTACAGGATATCAGAGGGGAGTGAGAGACAGAAAATATCCAAATAACTCCTATTTTGCTGTTTAGCTATTGGATGCTTTTGATTGCCACACATCATTAACTAGTTCCTCGACCAAATCAAAAGCAGCCAGAAATAAAATGAGAAAAACAACCGGGGCTATACTTGAAATGAGAAAAAATGCACATATTTTTAACCAGATGGTTTTCCCTCTGAGTTACAAGCTTTTATAAGATGAAATCATTACTCTGCATAGTAAGTATTGCAACTGTCTTGCTTGGACATGTTTTTAAATTCTAAGAAATCCTAACTGGTGCATCACTGCAGCAGAGACCTTCAGGAAATGTAAGAACCAGGACACTAATCTCTCCAGCATCATCTGCTCACTGCACCCCAGAGCTGAAAACCTCATCAACTGTGCCAGGTTTTATACTCAGTGAGGTAAAATATTGTCAAGATAATTGTTTTGGCTGGGATGGAGAAGAGTTAAGCAAAACAGACAAGAGAAAGGCAACAATACACCAGTTGTAGAGAGACTATTTAAATTATGGAGGCCGCCAACAAATCATCTCATTAAATCAGTCCGCGGGTAAGGATTCAAGGATTCAGAGCACACTTTTATGAGCCCTAGGTATGACACAAACCTGAAGTAAACCAGACTAGCAAAACACAAAATCCTTACTCTGGTAACTTCATCCTGTTGGAACGTGAAGACTTACCCCCTGCTTAAGACAGAGATTCTCCTCCCTCCACATAACTTATGTGCTTGAAAATACCTGTGGATGTTATTAATGACAAATACAGGCCCGCATGAAGAGAAGCCTTTTTAAAGCTGCAAAGCACCACAACCTCAGTTCAGAGCCTCAGCTGCTGAAGACCTTTCAGAAGTGTTTAATAAGAATGACTGACCCTCAGCAGGCTGACCCCACCCCAGGAACATTCTCCCACCTCTGATCCTCTGATAAACATCTAAGATAAACCGATAAAAGTGTCTGAATAAATCATATGAATCCAGCTCTAAGAGGAACTGGTTTGTGAGATCAAAACCCCCTAAATCTGGTCGATACATCTCTCTGATGTACGTGGCTTTGCTCAGCCTTCTTTTAAAATGTTACAAAAAATCAAATACACTCTAAAATGCTACAAACCAAATAATAAACAGTCAGAGAGTTACCTGCCCTCAGCACTCCACAGAATAGCACACAGACAACATCTGTGACTCGATTTCTTTCGAACAGACAGGACATCAGTGCTCATTAAATGCCATATCATGATGTCAACCTATGTTTTCGTGTCCTTCTGAGAACCGGTTCTCAGAAACAGGGGAGCACAATGTTTGCCTTCCAATTCACAGCGAAGGATTATTTTACAAGGCATTTCACTAAATGAGGGTAGCGTATCAAGATACATCTCTGAAAAGAAAGAGCAAGTTGCTATGTATTTTAGCAATAATTAACTGGCCATCACCTTGCAAACTCCGCTCACTTCCTTCTGTGACAACTCCTTTACCTCTCGTTTCAATATTCAACAGCCCTGACAGACACAACAGCAAACAGCTTTCCAGATCATTGTCCTCGGATGCAAATACAAGCTGTATTAATGTTCTTTTCCCCAGTGTTAAAATGTTTTTGATAGCTGGGAGAAAGGCTTCCATAGTGTAAGAGTTAGCTGCTGGATGAGGGGATCCCACTGTGGGCTGCATTTGGCACTTCTTCCTATCAAGTGAAAGCATGACACCATTAGTATACCATTGAGATTACAACCGCACAATGAAGTTTGCTGTTGTGTCTGTCAGGCTGTTGAATATTGAAACGAGAGGTAAAGGAGTTGTCACAGGAAAGGAAGTGAGCGGAGTTTGCAAGGTGGATGGCCAGTTAATTATTGCTGAAAAATACATAGCAACTTGCTCTTGTTCTTTTCAGAGATGGTATTTGATACGCTACCCTCATTTAGTGAAATGCCTTGTAAAATAATCCTTCGCTGTGAATTGGAAGGCCAAACATTTGTGCTCCCCTGTTTCTGAGAAACCGGTTCTCAGAAGGACACGAAACATAGGTTGACATCATGATATGGCATTTTAATGAGCACTGATGTCCTGTCTGTTTCGAAAGAAATCGAGTCACAGATGTTGTCTGTGCTATTCTGTGGAGTGCTGAGGGCAGGGTAACTCTCTGACTGGTATTATATTTGGTTTGTAGCATTTTAAAGAGTGTATTTGATTTGGTTTGTAACATTTTAAAGAAAGGCTGAGCAAACCCACGTACATTCAGAGAGATGTATGGACCAGTTTAGGGGGTTTTGATTCTCCAAACCAGTTCCTCTTAGAGCTGGATTCATATGGATTTATTTCAGACACTTTTATCGGTTTATCTTAGATGTTTATCAGAGGATCATGAGGTGGGAGCATGTTTCCATGGGGTGGGGGTCCAGCCTGCTGAGGGTCAGTCATTCTTATTAACACTTCTGAAAGTGTCCTTCAGCAGCTGAGCTCTGAACTGAGGTTGTTGGTGCTTTGCAGCTTTAAAAAGGCCTTATCTCATGCAGGGCCTGTTTATTTGTCATTAATAACATCCACAGGTATTTCAAGCACATAAAGTTATGTGGAGGGAGGGAATCTCTGTCTTAAGCAGGGGGTAAGTCTTCACGTTCCAACAGGAATGAAGTTACCAGAGTAAGGATTTTTGTGTTTGCTAGTCTGGTCTTACTTCAGGTTTGTGTCATACCTAGGGGCTCATAAAAGTGTGCTCTGAATCCTTGAATCCTTACCCGCGGACTGATTTAATGAGATATTTTGTCTAGGCAGGCTCCATAATTTAACATAGTCTCTCTACAAAATGGTGTATTTTTGCCTTTCTCTGTCTGTTTTGCTTAACTTTCTCCATCCCAGCCAAAACAAATTATCTTGACAAATATTTTACCTCACTGAGTATAAAACCATGGCACAGTTGATGAGGTTTTCAGCTCTGGGGTGCAGTGAGCAGATTGATGCTGGAGAGATTAGTGTCCTGGTTCTTAACATTTCCTGAAAGTCTCTGCTGCAGGTGATGCACCAGTTAGGATTTCTTAGAATTTAAAAACATGTCCAAGCAAGACAGTTGCAATACTTACTATGCAGAGTAATGATTTCATCTTATAAAAGCTTGTAACTCAGAGGGAAAACCATCTGGTTAAAAATATGTGCCAAATTTTCTATTTCAAGTATAGCCCCGGTTGTTTTTCTCATTTTATTTCTGGCTGCTTTTGATTTGGTCGAGGAACTAGTTAATGATGTGTGGCAATCAAAAGCCATCAATAGCTAAACAGCAAAATAGGAGTTAATTTGGAATATTTTTGTCCTCTCACTCCCCTCTGATATCCTGTAAAAATGTTAAATGAAGCAAATTTATTAGAAGGTGTCCTGTGTGTTTTTGTTGGGTTTTTTTTTTTTTTCCAGGGGGTTTGATTTTTCCAGCAATGTCCTCTACGTGTTTAATATTTATAGCAGAGATATCTACAGATGCAAGAAAGGGTATCAATAAATAGAAAATGGCTATCACTGCTCTGTTTATAAAAGCGTATAATATTTTGAAAACTTATTTAATGTTATGGTTATTTTTTTAGTCAAGTGAACTGTCTCTGAATGTGTGGTAGAGAACACAGGATTTTGTATTTGAGTGCCAGTTGCTCTTGATGTAACAGATGTAAGTCTGCTACATTCAAGGATTTTTTCTTCTCAGGTAGCTGTAATGAAGGGAGCAGACTCTGAAATTATTTTCCAAGAGTGAAGAGGTGGACAGGAGTGACAGCAGTGGGGCTGTTTGGCTGCTGCTCAGGTGGGCAGGAGGGCTCAGTGACCCTCTGAGCAGTGTGGGGGGATGGAAGGAGAGAACACAGGGATGGCACAGCAGCTCTCCTCACCTGCACTGGGCACTGTGGATGTGAGGATGTGTGAGCAAGGATTGGACGAGCTCAGGTGCCAGGAAGGTCCAGCTCCAGCAAACTCCAGCTCCTGACAGCAGCCCAGGCAGGACTGTCCTGTCCTGGACAAGCTGAACTCATCATCAGCTGTTGTGTTTTACCTGTGCTGTGCTGTAAATAAATACAAGCCCCATTACATGTCTTAATGAGAAGCGGTTTATTGAAATCTAAAAATATATTAGATAACCAGGTGTCAAGGTTTATTCTTGTTACCAACAGCTTCTAAGTTACCATCTGATGACTCTGGTTGCTTGAGTCCTATCACTCAGCTGAGCTTTAAAGATGGTGTGAAACTTCAGATCTGACTTGAATAAACATTTCTGTTCAGAAAGTTAATAAAGTCCAGAGTTTTCCCACTGTGTTTTTGCCTGTTTTGCAGCTCTGGTGTATGAAAGTAATAAGTGAAATTGAAATGATTTTATCAGTGTGGCTCTGGGCTATAAAACTTTTCACACCTGGTGTTATATAGGAATGTGTTTGAAATAATAATTTATCTTGTTAGAGAAAGCGCAGGGGATGTGCGTGACTGACACAGATGACCTTCCTTCTTATCATCTTCAAAGAAGCTCTTCTTTATTATTTTTCTTGTGGTAAAAGAAGAAGTAAAAATTAATCCAGAGAAACCTTAATCTCCCAAGCTTTTTTATAGACTGCAGTTTTGGTTTGGATATTTTTTTCCCCAGTCATAGTCCTCTTACTGAATGCTCTGTACTGTGCATGGAGAGAGTATGCATGAGAAAAGTGGATTTTCCAGCTGAAGTGTGCTTGAAATTCATTGCAGCCTTTTTTTTTTTTTATTATTTGTCTTCTTAAAAAAAGAGATCTGTCAGCCCTGAGTTTTCAAATATATTCTTCTGGTAGAGTTGCAGGAGTATGGCATGTCCCTGCAGTTACCAGCGATTGCATTTCCCTTCCTTTGGTGTGGCAGCTCCAATCTTGGATGTTTCTCATGTGAAAGCAGGTTTCTGAAAAATGCATGTTTGGTGGTGCATGGTCACCCTGTCTTTTGTACACTCTTTTTCTGTATAATACCTGTACAATTCTGTTGTGTACAGTCACTTGGGAACAAGTGACTAATAAAGAATTTTAGACAGCACTCATTTCTTTGCTTGGGTAGTGTGGCATTACTGACAGACAGAGGTAAGGAATTTTTTTTCAAAGGTGTCTGCAATGCACAGTGAAATTGATATTAGTAGTTTGGTAGATTCAAGACATTACCTACTTATCAAAGTGGTGTTTGCTGAAAATCCTGCTGCGTTCTGGCAGTTACTACAATATATGTTTTCATTCAGTCCTGCTGAAGGGAAAAGAGAGAGACAGGTATAAAGGCAAGATCCTGTCAGAATCATATTCAGTTGTTAAGACAGCTCTGTAAAATCCTGCCACAGTCGCTCAAGAGGATTTAGTCTGCTCACTTTATGGGTCTGTCACACCCTGAAAGCCCCACACACCCAACATCTCACCTGCAGCTTGGCTGCAGACACAGATTCTAGTGAAGGCAATGCGAGGTTCTTTGTAGTCATGGCAATGATGTTGGGAAATAAAGTTTGTGTTTTGTGTTACAACCTTCTTGGGAGAATATTGTACTCTGTAGGTAGGTGAGAAATGCCAAAGCTCGGCTCAAGAGGTTTTCATTCCTCCCTGGCACATCCAGAAAGTGCAGGACTTACCTCAACCTTGGATCTCTGCTATCTGTCATTAAATGCTTAAATCTGTGGTGTGTCTGCCTTAATAGGTGACTAAATTGATTCCATCTGAAGCATTCGAAGCCACTGAGCTGAGAGAAGGACTTCATTGTGTAGCCCTTCCCTGACACAGACCACATGGATCTCAATGTTGTTTGTTTTTCTCATTTGCTTTTCAAAGGAAGATCTCTGAGCTTTCAGAATATAAACATCACAGAGATAGAGAACTTTATATTTGAGCCTTCAACTCCAGTTTTTATCTGAACCTCCAACATCAGCAGCTGTACAGATGTAATCAAATTGGGAAACGAGACTATTTTTCTCATTTTGACTGTAGATTCCTTTGGACTGTGTGGTGCCTGATCCTTAAATATGCAGGCGTTGGGAAACCAGAGCAGGAGAATGATCAAGAAGGTTTTGCTTTTTCTTTTATCTGCTCTCAGTGTAGACAATACAGGATTCGGTTCCTGCTCTTTTTTGGGGAAGAGCCCCATTCTCTCTACAGAAATGAAGATGGAGGCATAGCCATTAAGAAAACCCAGCTCCAACCCCTACAAAGAAAATCAAACAAAAATCCACATTAAAAAATCCCTGACCAAGAAAAGCTGGTGCTGTGCATGCTGAGGAAAAGCAGTGTGAGACAATAATAAAACCAAAATGGATGATGTGCAGCTTGTTGTATTTTTTCTTACTGCTTTCATTACCCAGTGTGCAAGACCTGAGAAAGATTTTTGATGTGCATAACTGGCAGAGATAAGTCAAAATGCCTTTTGGAAACAAACACTTACAGTCCCAGCTGGCATTCCTTTCACTGGAAATCTGTCCAAGCTGTACTCCAGACTTAGTATCATTTATTGCCACACTAGTGTGTTCAGTACATAATAGATTCACTTGTTTGCCTTTTCTTGCCTTTGTATAGACAAGAATGCTTTTATACTACCCAGTTTTGAGTCAATGGATCAATGGAGACTTTAAATTAAAGTTATTTTTCAATTACTTGATAAACATTGCTGGTGCTGCACACAGTAATTTCTGTGTATTACTAAAGAAACCTTATTTGTGTTTTTCTCCCCTATTTTTAAGCAAACCAGCATAGATGTGAGCTTCATGTTTTGTTTAAATTTTGAGTGTGTTATGTTTGAATTGGGGATTATATTGTTAAGCAAGTTACATCTGAGCACTGCTTCTAAACAAACCCTAAAATGCAAGTGTGGCAAGCAGATGGGCTTGGCTTCTTTTTTTCTGAGTTCTTTTATTACCTTGAATAAATTCTCTCTTTTATACAGTCATTATACCTTGGCTGTATAATTTTTTTAGTTTTTGAGAGCAGGCATTTTAGTCATGAATACTGGGTAGTCCCTAGTGTGCCTCTAGTAGGCAGCCTGCTTATGCAGGAAAAATTAAATGGAAGAGTTCAAACTGAGTTTAGGTCCCAAATGGCCAATCTACTGCTTCAGATTTAGCAGTTTCAGAATAATTGTTTTCAAACCCATGCATGAAACATAGTGTGAAGTTCCTTACTGAAATGCTGGTGAAACTGTGGTGGTGGAGGTTGCTTTTGGTTTTGTTTGTCTGTTGGTTTTGTTTTTTTGGCTCAAAGTGATAGCAATTAATTCAGGTGACCCAAAAAGGTAACACAAAATATCTACTTGAATTGAGATGTCAAATTCTTACCTTAAATTTCACCCATTTAAACATGTTCTGACAGTATTTAACATTAGGAAGATAAACTTCCGTGTGCTGCTAATGATGCAGAAGGGAGACCAGGGCACCTTAAGTACCTGGAGTCCCTTAAGTGCAGGAAGTGGTTTGGTTTATCCGGATGATTCTCATAAGTAAATTTGCTGTGTTGCTGAAGATGGTGTTGGTTCCTTTCAGGTATTCCATGACAGTTTAATGTGGGGAAGATCCACCCTAATCTCTCAGATTGGTTTCATCTTCACTGTTTCAGTTGGATGTCTAAAGATGTGTACTGGCGCAGACTGTATGAATGTTCTTTCACATTTTCTCCAGAGTTTCATGATTTCTATATAGATATCCGGATTACAATCACAAATATGTTGGCTATATCACAGGAGAGACCAAATATTTGTCATTTCTGTGACAAATCTGGGGTTTCTGTGTGTCTGGTAGCTGGTTATAATGACCTGCTGCATGATTATGGTGTTTGTTGAAGTTCACCCCTTCCTTTCCCCTGGTTAAGAATGATAAGAAATCTCCACTGATGCACAATGTAATCATTTCTTGTTTAGAAAGACCATTACAGATGAGTCTCTTATTTGCAATGGCCTTTGCAATGTCATTATTGCTGTAGGTGCAAGGTGGCAGTTCTGTGCAGATATTCCTGCTGCTTCCACAGTGTTTGAATGAGGGAACCAGATGAGTTCTGTCCTTCTGAGCTTGTGTGTTTCCTTGCCAAAGGCAAATTTTCATTGAAGTTGGTTTCTCTAAGCTTTTTCCACAGTGATGCACAGCTAAAAATTTGATTAGGTTGTTTCTGAAGGATATTACCACAAGTGTTTTTTTTCCAGTCCTTTAGCTGGGATGCATTTGCATCTGACTCATCCCAAATGTCAGCAGGGCACTGATTTGAGCTGAGAATTGCATCTGAGATCTGAAGATATTCAGATATTCTCCTTCTGTCACCGAGGACGCCTTATCCATCATTGCTGTTTGTTCTTTATATTTTTTTCGTTGGTGAAGTTGAGAAGTGTACTTCTTACAGGTGATGAATTTGTGCACAAGCATCTTGCCTGAGCCTCACAGAGTTGCTGGCAGAGAAGAAAGGTTTCCAGGACCAAGGTGTAGATGCTGTGTGGGGTTGGGTGGTACAGTCTGAGCAATGGAAAACGTGTGCACAGAGAAAAATTGTGGGGAATGACATGAATAGTACAACAGTGAGTGAACCTGTTTCTTTCAGATCACCTGTGAATTGCTGGAGACTCTTCTTTAGAACTCCCCAGTTCTGATCGTGTCAAAGTAAACTGAGTTAAAGAACAATAGGTGAATCTGGTGAGAACAGATGTTGTTCAAAAATTCATTGTATTCTTTAGGAGAAATGTACTGGAAGTTGTTGAGTGCCCCACAAAAACTCTCCTCAGGTTCCAGGAATAGGTTGCTGATTGCATGCAAAATGAATTAAGAGAAAAACAGATCCAAAATGGCAACAGACAAGGATTATTGTATGCGGAAGATTGTTTGAGGTGATGACTGCCTTGTTATGGCACTCTGGATGTTCATTCAAAGTAGAAAGCTCAGTCTCTAGGAAGCAGACTCGGTGTCCTGTATGCTTTTGAGCTGTTAGAAATAAAATGTTGCTGATTTCATGAGTGTGTGAGTAGCAGATACTGGAAAGCCACGTGTGTGGTATTTTTTGCAATCCTGTAATTCTATTACTGAGAATTAGAGCGGTTGTGTTAAAGCACTGTTCTTGGTGGGTTGTGTGTGTTTTATTTTCTTTCTGTTTTGTTGAGGGTTTTTTTAACAACTGCCCCTCTATGGCATCTGGTAAAATCCATTCTGCTGTATACTCTTTGTCACTGATTGAAAATGCTTTGGAGCAGTAAGCACTTGTGAAAATATATCACTCCTGTGAAAGATGGCAATGTGTGGGAAGAATGCAGAAATCCACCTTAACAGCATTAAGGTTGACCAATGCCTGCTGCAGTGTTTCTGTTACAAGTAGTGCATCAAGGGTGCTATGAGATCTTTGGTCATAAGTGCATTCTGTATTGGTTTTTAACAAGTGTTCCTAATGACGCTTAATTGTTGCCAATTCAGTAATGTCTTATTGCTTGCTGTGTGGACCGTGTTTTGTTTAATGAGAACATGTTGGGGTTTTTTTTTTTATTTTGTTGAACAGATTTTTCACAAAGCCAAAGTGGTTAACATGGTAGTATTGTCTCATTTTGTATATACTGACTCTGATTACAGAGAGATGAAAATCAGATGTGCTCATTGCTTTAAAATATTTATTATAAAATATCAGAGAGTTCATTTGTTCTTTCTCTGACAACATAAAATCACTGGCAGGATGTTCAGTTCCTGCCAGCCTTCCATTGCAGTTTGGATAAAAAAACCAAAAAGCAAAAAATGAATATTTTATCAGGTCTTGCTTATGAAGTTTTGTATTAGTCATGTGCTTATGAATTGTATGTTGATGTTTAAAAAATGTTTGTTAAATACTTTACAAGACTTGAGAAACTGTTGTTGTATTGGGGAAAAATAGAGTCACTGCAAAAAACTGAAGTGGAATGTCCCCCTGCTTTTTCTGTTCATTTTATAGCTTGGCTGACGAGGCGGATTTTTTTTTTTTTTTTTTTTTTTTTTTCAGAATAGCCTATAGCACAGTGCCATGGTCCAAAATCTGGAACTCAATGCCATATTAGGTATAGCTGCAATAAGCTGCAACTTTGTTGGAATGATTACACATGGAGACTGGAATTTGGAACATGAACATGGTTGTGAGCAGAAAAATGAAATTCTGATGGTTATTTAGCACTTAATTGTTTGTACAAACTGTGCTTCAGATTGATAGAGTTTCTAACACTCTACTAGTATCTTTCATCACCAGCCTATAAAGTTGTTGCACTGGCAAAGCAAAGCTGACATAATTTGGACTGAAAAATAATTCTGTTCTCAGGTGAAAACTCTTAATTTTGCATAATAGAATTAGTGGAATCACGGGGAAGAATTTAAGAAGTGTCCTGAGAAGTGTGTTGCATGCAACTGGCAATGAGGACCTTGTCACTAAACCTGTGTTTTACCCATATTGCAGTTACAAAACCAGTTAGAATTCCTAAATATTCAGAAAAGGCCCCTTTTGTCTAATCAGCACCTCAGCTCCAGGAGCAGCCAGAAATTGACAGCAAACATGGTCTGTGTGGGACTCTGCATTAATCCCATTTCAGCTGATGAGGGCTGACTCCAGTTTGCAGCTAGGCTGGTACAAAGCACCAGCAAGGAGCGAGGAAAGAGGGTTTCAAAGGGTTGAATAAACATCAGGTTCTGGTTGCTGTTGCCAAATGTCCAGGAAAGGATTCTGTAGGACAATGTGGACCTGCAGGGAAGGCTTTAAGGAAATGGTGTTCAAAGTATTTTTAAGGCGCTGCAGAAGCCAGTACATCAGAGCAGAATGATTTTTATATGCCACAACACAAAGTACATCACAGCTTTGTTGGCATCATGCTTTGGAAGGAAAAACTGAAACATGAAACTAAGGATGCCCCCCCCCTTTTAATGCAATTATCCTGCACTCAGTTGACAAGACTGTATGCTTTAAACCTTGCTCCAAACGCAGGCTGGAAAGCACTGGTAGAGTTCTCTGTGACTGAATTCCCCCTTGTCCCTGCACTCTTTGAAGAAGGTCAGGTTTCATAAAGGTATTGTATCCATGGAATCTGAGATAACAGATTTGGAAAACAAAAACAAACAAATCTCAGATTTTGTGTTTCAGTCTTCCACCAATCTAAGGCAAACAGAAAGATTTATAGAGATTCTGGCTGTGTTTTCACAGCCTTTCACATCTCTGCTATTGAGAATCTAGCTTTAAGAAACTGAATGGTCTGAGGTGGTGGTGTTTTCTGTCTTTCTCTGCTCTATGGGGTCCTGTACCTTATGCTATGAGAGTTGGCATAGTATGTGTAGCACTCTGTGCTCCGCACTCTGCCAGGAGGGCATGTATAATAACCATCATCTATATGAATTAGTAAAAATCATACATATTAAATGACATTGTATCTGGGTTAATATCTTCCAGTGTTTATGAAAGTGTCATTTTTACAAACTGTTTTACATCTACAATTTGCTAATGAGAATAAGCACTGTAATTCAGCTCTATTGGAATGAGATGGAAGAATTGAACATCTTACAGGACTGATTTGTGGGGTGTAGGAATAAAAACAGTACAGGGAGATAATATTCCTAGGGTAGTGTCATTCACAGTAGCAAAAATTTACACAGAGACATAAGAACCACACAGTGGGTCAACATCTGGTCCAGTATTTTAATTACTGGAATTACCACTATAACTTCAAGATTATGAAATGATCACCAAAAGGAAATAAATGAAAAGAATAAATTCATAGAAAACTAGATTAAAAGTGGGAAAGATCAGGAAACAGTGGGGGAAAAACTTCCACAAATACATTCAGTTACATGAATTAATGAGGATGTTTAAGTATGTGTTTCTCATCGAAATTTCTTTTATTTTTTTCCATTTCTTTATGATTTCAAATGTTTCATTAGTTTGATGGATGAGGAGTTAGTCCAAATCATCATCATTTAGAAATTAAATGTATTCCAGGATTTCCATCCATTCCTCATGTGGTGATTAGAATATCTCTATACAGTGGAGAACATTCTCAGTATGGTTGTTGAACTTTGGTGTTATGTATGCATGCCAAATTTTACACAAATTAAATGAAGATGTTGTGCCCCAGATGTCTGAACTTCACACAGCAGCACAGCCTTGGCAGCCCTCAGATTTTTCAGCTGAGTACAGGTGGTGTTCCCCAGTGTGGCAGAGAGAAGGCTGCAGAGGAACACAGAATAATCCTGTGGTATCCCAGGCCACTGTAAATGAGCTATGTTGGACTGAACATGACTCTGTGCCCCTCTCAGCTTGTCCAGACCTACAGGATCCATGGAGAGGACGGTTGTAGGGCCCTTTAGGTGCAGTTTAACGCATCCCAGGACTGATGGGTCAGATCAGATGGTGGGTGTTTCAGTGATGGTGAAAGAGGTTCTGAGAGCACAAGCTTAAGGGAATATATTTGCATCTGGTCTGATGAGTGCCACATCTGGAGTTTGAGATTGGCCTTGGAAAATACTAAATTATGGGTGGAGCTCAGTGGGTCCAATCTGCCCAGCGCTAGGACCATAATAATTTTTTTGGTTTGTTTCAACTTGCAAGAATAAATTTAACATCTGGGATTCATTTTTACCAGCTTTGCCAGACACTGCAGGCACAGGGAGGGAATACAAACAGATAAAACCAAAAATGAAAAGTCTTCCTAAAAGTAGTCAATGTGTGGCCTCTTTTCTAGTGCAGGACATTGGTTTACATGATTAAAGTAATAGTTTCCTTGATGGCTGGTCTGTAATCAGCTAGCATAGAGCCACAAAATCTGTAGGTGCTCCTTGGTTCTGCTGAAGAGAATCTTCTGAACTGCTTCAGAGGTGCTGCTGAACACTCTGCAGTCACCTTTGTGCGAAGTGTGGGCTGATGGTGGGTGATGAGTTCCTTTCCTTTCACAACCAGTAATCTTTTTACCCTTTTAAACTTACACTTCTGACTTTCAGCTTGGGATCACTGACCCTCAGAGCGCAATCCTGAGTCCATTCACCACGGCCCAGTTCACACTGATGAGAATTTGCTCAGTGCGATTTACAGTGAACCCCCTCGATTTACAGTGAACCCCCTGGATTTACAGTAACCCCCTCAATTTACAGTGAACCCCCTGGATTTACAGTAACACCCTGGATTTACAGTGAACTCCCTCAATTTACAGTGAACCCCCTTGATTTACAGTAACCACCTCGATTTAAGTGAGTGAACTCGCTTGATTTACAGTGAACTCCGCGGTTTTTTGTATAGCACAGTTTGGAAAAGATTCAGAGCATAAACAAGGTCATTATTGCACAATAACTGCTTAAGTGGGTTTGGTCAGGATTCGAGTTGGTGGCCAGCTGTAGCTGGGGAATGCATTTCCTTCTGTTGCTGTAGTGCTCACACAGTGACTGCTCACGCTGTTCTTGAACATCCTGCTGTTCCATGTCACTGCTGGAAGCTTGGTAATGTGGCTTATGAGCAACTGATTTATTTTAAATCTGTTCTGTTATTCATTACTGCATGTGTTGCATCAGAATGCAAGTCAGCCCAACTTGCATAAGTCAGAATTAAAAAAAAGGCCCTTCCCCTATTGCATCCTGTGTGTCGTGAATTAAAAGAGAATGGCATTTTACCTCAGACAGAGAGCAGGTGCTTCTGATCGTGATGGTAACAAAGGATTTGTCAGGGAAGGATAGGGATGAGCAGACATGGCTAGTCAATGCCAGGAGATTAGAGATTTTTAATTGAACTGCCCACAGGCAGCCATTGTCTGGGGAGGAAAGCTGTTTCTTTCTAGTTCAAGAAGAAAAAGGCAGTCCATTTCTTGAACCTTCATGATGTAGTACTCCCCTTAGGTACAAGCCAGTGGGTATTGGTGCACTGAGCTACCATGAAAGGTTTTGCAACTATTTTTCCTCCTGGCTATTGAGTGAATCCATTATTAAAAACAAAAAAAAAAATCAGTTTGAGAGAACTTTTTCTATCAAGCTAAATTGTTCTGTCTGGAGTCATGACTGACTTAGGTCTTAGTCTGACTCTTAAATCACACTCTCAAACTTCGAAAGTTCAAGAACATTCCTCTTGTGAGGCTCAGCAGTTTCTCAGAAGATCAGAGAAAAAACCTTTGACCAAAAGTCCTTTCTGACAAAACATCTTGCTGCCCTACACAATGATGTGGAAACCATGGGGCTTGTCTGTCCGCTGCAGCTTGCCATTGCCTCACTGGGTTTTCTTCTGGGAGCAAGCAGCAGAACCTCACATCAGCTCAAGGGTTTGTGTAGCAGCCCTTCCTGCTCCCCAGCCCTCTCTGTGGGCTTGACCATTCACATCCCTTCCTGAATTCATCTCTGAATTTTCACCGATACCTTGGTATGTTGAGGAGGAGAGGGCTGAGTTCTGCTGAACCTGTCATATCATTCAGCAACATTCAGTGTTAGAAGGAGCAAAGTAAGCATGAAGGAAGGAAGGAAGACTTTAAGGTTATTTCCTGCACCAACATGGCTTAAACATTGCCTTTTCAGAATGTTTCTGGCTTATCTCCATCCAGCTTGACTCACCGTTTACCACCCCACAGCAGTTCAGTCTGGAATCCCACACAGGGCACTGACCCCAGAAGCATTTGGGAAATACACCAGAGGTATGAGGATGCCCAGAATATCTGCTTGAGCAGAACAGCAGAGCCTCTGTCTTGAGCTCTGTCCCACCAGCATCCAGGTCTCCACCATCAGGTACCTGTCATGAGGTGACTGACCTCAACAGTACCTTAAATCACCCCCATGCCTGTGACTCTTCTTCTCTGAAGGCTTTTACAAATCCATCACATCAGCTATCAGCCCTTAGAATCAGTCCCTGTCCTTCCAAAATACATGATTGAGATTTAGCTCAGCAGATGGTTTTAGGGTGGTTCTCGCAGGGCGGGCTCAGAGAGGCAGAACTCCACTGCAGCAATCTTCAGAGAGAGTTGAGCACAAGCGCAGACTTTATTGCTGGATTGCTGCCCGTGAAAACAAAACGTGACAGCAATAGCACTGACTGCTCCTGCCTTTTCACCTGGTTAGTCAGGTCCAAATGGACAGCTGAGACATCCAGTGCAGGTGAAGTGCTGCCAGAAGGATTAATTACACCATGAGGATGCAGTCAAAAAAGTACCCACCCCCCTGAACAGCAGAATGAAAATACTGAGGGGTATTTTTCAACAGGATCTTTGAACATAATAAAGTTTTCTGTGTGCTCCTCCAAATACTGTAAAACATACGATGTGCTTCTTTGATGGTAAATTTCAAAATATGCCATTTATTAAATGAAAGAGTTTTCCAAGTTCCAGATGTTGGTAGAAGGGTGCTGTCGTCTAAGTGGACAGTCTGAACTTGGCTAGAGACCTAATAGAAATTAACCCAAATGTACTTCTCATGTACGTTTCACTGTTCTGCTTGCAGATTTTTTTTCTGTTTGAGCCTTCCTATTAGCAGTCAGTCCTTGGGCTTTCCTTCCCTTGGAAGCAGGGGACTGTGATGAAACCTTTATTCTTTCAGTCTTTGCAGAGATGCCTGGTGTTAATTATCCAGGAAACGATTGTGTTTCATTTGCAGCAGAGAGATTGTGAAACATTTCTGGGAATGGGATACTGTGCTTATAAAGTAGTAAATATAAATACAAATGAAAAGGTTTACCCCAGACTTTCCTGCAGTTTGGAAAGAGATTAATAGATTGCTCTTCTCGGAGGGCCATGAGTGGCCTGGATCAGTGCATCTGTGGAAGTACAAGCAGACAGACTCTGACACACAGACAATTGGCTCCACTATAGATTGGCTTTCTGATGTACTTCTGTTTCCTCTCTGTATTGTGCATGTTTAACAGCTCCTCGACTGTGTCAGGCATTGGGAAAAAAAAACAAAACAAAACAAACCCTTAATTGGTAGCCAGTCATAGAGATCCATACGAAGCATGTTTTTGTCATGAACTGTGCCTTGGCTACCATTGTGGCAAATAAGTGTACATGGTATGATTTGTTGGATTGTTTTTCAAGCCATAGCTCTATAGGGAGCCAAAACAATAAAATAAACTTTCCTTCTGTGGGGTATTACTCATTTTTACTGTTACTGTTATAAAGAGTAGTAATTCACATGGTGGTAGTGCTGTGTGTCTGAGTCACAGGCATTGTGGTAGGTTCTGCATAAATACCACCAAAAATTGCTGTGAGCCTGTGAGGTGCAGAATAAAAGAAATCAGGATGAGTGCAGGTTGGAAAGGGATGTTTTTCTTTGGGAGATGGTGTGTTAGACATACATTTTGCTGTTCTAACTTCTCCTCTCAGCAGAGGGAATGACGTTTTCTGTTTGATTTCTGGGAGTTTGTTGAACCTTTCAGTTCAGAAACACAACTCGCAAATCCTAGCAATTCTGTGAACAGTCCTAAAACGTGCAGATGGTGTGTGTCACCAAGAAGACAGTATTTGCTACAGGTGGAAGTGTCACTAATATTAGTGTAAGAATCTTTTTTTTTGTTGGCTGTTAGTCCTACAGATAATTTGAATTGTGGCCTTCACTCTTGTCCAAAAGTCCATGTGGATTCCTTTTATGTGATAAATCTGTATTAGTGGGTCCGTGATATTGGCTGATATGGCTCTTTTTCATGTACAGGAGTATGATATTTCTAAAAGATCTGTGGCAGTGGAGGAAAATAATTTCTCAACAGTTTCAAAAGGGCTAGTGTATATATATATATACTTCTTTAACAAATGTTCCATCTGAGGGACTGCAAGTTTAGTTCAATTTGTGTTTATGAATGAGACATAGGTTAAATTTGTTGCAAGTCAACGATTAATTTTGCTGAAAGTTCTTTTCTCAGTTGTACTGCAGCTTTAGCGCACAGTTGCTCAAATATTCTGTAACTGTAGGGATCCAACGGAGTAGCCTGTCACACTTCTAGTGTTTCATGTGTGCTCGATTTTAATCCCTGTGTGTAACTGTATCTTTTTTATCCCTTATTTCCTTGCTTTCTCCATTGTACGTTGCTGTGGCAGAGAGCTGAACGTGGTTTTGAATGCTGGAGCTGGAGCTAATCTTTCACTTCTGCAGCTGTGTTACAGCCTTCCTGAATTAGCAGGGTTATTGTTTAAGGACATTGATCAAATTCCAGCAGCTTCCCTGGAGCCTCAGAAAATAACTGCTGAGATTTGAACTATGGAATAAAAACATCAGAAAAGGCTGATTGGAAACTAAGGAGACCGAAGATAAAAGCATCTTATCTTTATATATTCTCTATTGCTTCTCAGGGAAAGGTAACCAAAGAACTGTGCCAAATTATTGGAATCACGTTATGTGAGGAAGCCAGACACGGGGTTTTGGACAGTTTGGGCAGTACCTTCAGAGGGAAGTGTAGAGCCAGAGGAGGCGGGATCTGAGCTCTGGATGGGCAGGCACAGTGGGATGGGAGGGTGGCTGTTGTCCTCTCAGCAGCGCTGGGCAGAGCTGTCCAAACTGCAAAAAGACACGTGTGAGTCTTGATGTTTTGAAGAAAATCAGGCAGAGATCTCCAACCTAACAACAACTATTTTTGGGAGGGAAAGGAGAAAGAGTGTCCTGGGCTAGGATTAGGTGGTGTAACACTATTGGAAAACAGCCAGCAGCACTGGGGAAAGAAGCCTCCTCGAAGAGATTGTTAAGTGTCAGTCAGGCAAACCCATCTCTGTAACTTTGCCTCTGCTCTGGCGGAATCTGTCTTGAAAGTCTTCTCATACAAAAATTGAGTTTGGGATCTGGAAGTGCTGTTGTGTTTTGAGTACTGAGCATGGAGTATGGTCAGGCATATTTTGAAGTGACAGTGGAAGGGATGGGAACAATGCCTGTGTCTGAGCTGGAGAGATGTGTTTGGCCCAGAAGGGCAACGCTTTCCTGGGCTACTAGCACCCAGAGCAGCCGTGGGCAAAGCAGGGGAGGGAGGGGATTCTGCCAACTCTGCCTCCGCTCGCTGAGACCCACGCGTGGAGCATTCCAGCCCTGGGGACCCTGCACAGGAAGGATGTGAACTCCTGTCTTGGCTGAAAAAAATGTTGTTGGTTTCCCTCCAGCTTGTTTGAGAGCTCTGTAACCTTTTTGTTGTAGATATACCAACATGACAGAGATCTTCAGATCGTCTGTGCTGCTGCTGCTCCCCAGTTGAGCTGCTTTCCAGCTTTTTTAGATGCTTGTACACTGGATCTGTTGAAATTGTTTGATTCCCATGAGCTTGCAGAGCACTTCAAAGTTATCATCTCCCTCAGACACCCCTTAAATATTTTGTCAGTCAGGCTCCCACAGAAGGGTCTGAAATTCCCAAGAGTTTTAATGCTAGTCTGGTGTAAGTAGTTTACTGAGTTTACTGGTTTTTTACCAAAATTTGATCGCTTTTTATTGAGTATGTCCTGGGCAAGTTTGAGCAGAATGACTTGAACTATGAAGTTAAAATTGAAGAGTATTTGTCTTGCAGGCTTTTGCTTTTAATGGAGAGGGCTCTTTGCGTAACTTTTATTCAGGGTAATAGGCCTATCCTCTTTTTAACTCCAGAGAGACAAATTAATTTTCTGCCTGTGAGCGTAGAGCCTCGTAAATTTGATGGAGTCTAATCAGTGTGGTGCACTGTGCCTCTCATTTAGTGGAAAGGGGTTCAGTCAGAAATTCAGGCTTCCACAGAGGGATTACATCACAATCCATAGCAAATACTCAATGCTCCGTGCTTTCAAATGAACGCCGTAATGCCAGTGCTGAGTCAGATCAGCCTCCAGCTTTGGTATGCACAAGAAGGAGCTGGGTCTTGGTATGGGTTTGTTGGTGAAAAACATCCCTGGTGCTGAAGCCAGATGCAGTCCTGAAAGCACAGCAAATACCTCCTTTTTCAGCAAAAGGACCAGGGCAAAATCAATGAGGTGGCATCACTTGCTGTGGGGTAAATTGCCAGTCACTGGTCTCTGCTTTAAAGCACGTGCTGAGCAATGAGCTGTGTGCCAGAGATTGCACTTGTCCTGCAAGCTACATCCAGAATGAATGCTTGTTTTTACATTTCATTTAACTCTTCTCCCCTCTCCTTCCACAGATCCCAGTTCTTACTTTCAGTCCTTTTCTAACAGAGACTGTTTTTGTGGTGCAGAATCACCTTTTTGGTGTAGCGTATCACCTCCCATAGCCAACTGCTGCTCTCAGCCATGACTGAAATTCTCCTGTTTTTTGAAGGCATTTGGTTCTGAAAGCGCCCTCCCCCTTCATTCCTGCCTCGGACAGCACAACAATGCTGCAGCTTGAGCATGGCCCTCGCAGCCTGTCCTCAGGGCTGTGCAGTGCAAAAGGAGCACTGCCAGCCAGGGGCAGCAAATGGTTTCGAGCTGCAAGGTGTTTGAAACAGAATCTGTGACGTCCTCCTGTATTCCTGAGGAGGGCTTCCCAATGTCACATATGAGCTCCGAGGTTAGTCCTTTGGTAACAGAAATCACTTTTGGAAAAGCATTGGAAAATAAAGAAGAGGCCTGAGGCATCAAGTATGGCTGCCTTTAATGTTATCCCCTTTGAAAGAGAACAGTGGTGGTAAAGTGGTGGCAGACCCTTCCCCGGCATCTGAAATACCCCAAGTCTGTCTGTGCTGGTGCACATTGGTTCATCAGTTTGGGAGAAAAGATGAGGCAGAAGTCTCCTCTCCCCGAGCAGCATCCTAAATATGACAAGATGCAGACGTAAAAATACGGCTGGTCTGCTTCTTGACGTAGCCGGACTTGGGTGTTTTGTTGGCGAACTGTGAGAAGCGAGAAGATCGTAGCAGTCAGTGGTCAGGTGCGTATTGCGGTTCGTGCAGCCGTGTTGCTTGTTTTTGCGCGTCTACTGAGAGCTTCTCTTGCGAGCCAATGCTATATGTATAGATCGGTATGGAGTATGGAAGGGATGTAGTTGGGGGTGGGTGAGGCTCGCTTCTGTGCCCTTTTGTGCTCCTGTGTTGCTTGGTGTGGATGGAAGTGAGTTGATAAGTTGGTCGTATCTGAAATCGTCAGCGCAGTGAAATGGAATAGGATTGGTGGCGGTCTGTGCCACTGATCGCGAGCAGCGGGATCAGCTGTCAGCATTAGGTAGTCTCTGCGTGTGCGTTGCTCTTGACTGTGGCTGGGCCTGGTTGCACGATGGTAGAACAGCAACATATGACGTGCAGATTAGAGTAACGATTATCACTGGTTTCGATTGAGCGAGTAGTGATGTGCATGTAGTGAGTTGCTCGTATAGAGAAGTTTGAACTGGTGAGGTATTGGAGCGTGAGTGCTCGACGTGTTCGAACTGTTGGATAATTTGTGTTTAGAAGATAAAGAGTGAGCAGGTGTTGTGGGTTGGTGGGAGTAGCCTATATGATACTAGGCGGCTGTCTGTTTCGGAGGTTAGAGAGCTATGGGGTTTTCCGTGCTTTGTGATCCTCTTCTTTGTCTTTTCATTCTTAACAAAAGCACTCTTGAGCACGGAACCTCTTAACAAATCAGGTGTTAAATCTTTACTCCGTGCTTAGATGGGCTTAAATCATCAAAGCATAACCTGTTTTGCAAATGGTAAAATTTACACAGCTCGGCATCAGAAGATTCAAGAACTCTCCTGGAAAATCTCAAGAGGGGATTTCAAATGCCTGAGGAGAACAAACTTAATTACCGTAGTTATTTGCATTTCCATGAAAGGATGGTTTCTGATATTAATGAAGATTAAAAAATAAAAAACAACGTAGTCTGACAATAGATAAGCCCTTGGATACAGTGCTTTCTGAACAAGTTTAATTAAGAAAAATGTGGATGGAGATATTCCGAGAGTATTTTCCAGGAGGAAAAAAACAAGCCTGTTGCTCTTTTTTACCTCCAAACTGTCTGTGAGAAATTGGGCAAACTCTCTGTTTTGTCTTCAGAACAGAAAAAACTCCTTGAGTTGTTTTCCAGATCCAAAATGAAGTAAGAAAACTTGTTTGTCTCACTATCCTGTGACCTATCAGTCAAAGTAACTTACTCTTTGAAAAAAGCAGAAGGGTTTAAATAACTTTTTTTTCCCACTACTGCCATTAAAACCTTTCAGTATAAAAACAGGGAGACAGGGGGAAAGCAATAAATATGGGAACAGTAATAAACTCATAAAAATATATGTTAATGTTCACCAAAGAGTGTCCTTCAGGCTTCGATAGCAAAGCTGAATTGATTTTCAAATTTTATATTTAGCTTGCTAGTGATATATCACCCTGGGGCAAGGCTTGAGGCGATATGGCTTTTTCATTGTCCGGCTGATGTGGTGCCACTGTGACCGCAGGGACATTTGCAGAAGGAAAACTCATCTGGATATTTTTAATTCCTCAAGGTAACATCTTCCCCAGGATGTGAATGCTGTGCGTGGCTCAGAGCCCTGCGTGAGGTGCACTCAGCCTGTCCCTGGTTGGTGTCACCTCCCTGCCTTTGAACAGACCCGGGCAGCCCCAAAAACTTGCCACCCTTCCTGTCTTCCTCAGATACCTCAGGGGAGTCACCAGCAGTGACAACAAGGGAAATATATGATCAGAAGGAGCCTCAGATCTCTGGATGCTGTGCGGTTCCGGCAATGCTTTGGTCTCTGCTGCAGTGTGGAATCACACTGAGAATAAAAAGAAAGTCAACTATGTCCTTGAGTTGATGAATTGTCAGTAAACTGTCCGGGCCATCTACCTGCTGATTGCGTTCAGTCTGTGGCAATACACACCTTGTTTCAAACGTAATATAACCAAGCACTAAAAGTTGTGTAAAAATTTAATTAAATATTGTCTTTGCTCTATAGCAAGACCAAAAAAATGTTCATTTATTGGAACTCTAAGAGGGTGTGAAGTTTTAATCCATTGAATTTAGTGGTGTAGTCGAGCTTTAGGTGCAGCTGAGGAGGACGGTTTTTTTTGGCTTGTGAGATCATCTTTTAAAAATGAAAAATGAGAATGTGAAGAAAAGCAAGACAGATAAGTGAATGCTGCTGCAACTGTGATGAGTTGGAGAATGTAGAAGCATGGTTTCAAAGCAGACACAAGGCTGCAGAGAAAATAATTAAGGGCCTCAAAGGAACTTCATGACCAGCACAATTGTCATAATTTGTGGACCTTTGTAAACAAAGAAAAGAAGCTAAAGGTTGGGATTATGACTATAATGCAATATAGGTGCAATGGCAACGGGCACCTCAAGCCAATATGAATGGGGAATAAAGGATACCTGGACTATTTATTCTTGAGGAAATCCCAAAATAATAAGGAAATAATAATTGGTTTTCCAAATGACAAACAAAGAGTGATAGTGCAGGATGCTCACAATCTGAATAAAGCATAATACAAAGAGATCTTTTATAATTACATCCTCCAAAGTTGTACAATTTTCAAGTGAGTGTGTGGCAGTCCTCTACAAAAGAATTGAATTTCACAGAAAAATCCTCAAGTAGAAATTGTATGTAACCTAGGCTGCTTCAGATTCTAATGGTGGGATGCAAAGCTGCAGTGATTGGAGCTCCACAGAAATTGACTCATTCAGAATTATATTTAATGAACTGTAATTGGCACAAGCAAGAGGGGCCAAGCAAAGGTTTATTTTTGGACTGTTTGCTTCTCTTACATGTTATGAAAAGGTGGGGTTTTGAAAATGCCTTAGCTTCTTAACTTATATGTGGAGTATTCTGTTTTTTTAAACATTTGTCCTAAAAGTGAGCTTATTTGAATTTCCGACCAAAGCTATGTTAAGCTACACAGGCTGAGTTTCAAGTGTCACATCACCTTCTCACTAAGTCATGCTAAAAGCAAAGTTTTTTTCTGTAAGAACTGTGGAGAGCAAGAGTGCTCTACGCCTTTCTGTGGGTGATGTTCAGTCTGAAAGCTCTTTCATCATTGCTCAGTACCGTAAAAACCACCAGCCTCTTTTCTGTCTGAGCAGCATCGGGCAGTCTGTTTTTTTCTAGCTTGTGTGAGTGATGTGAGTGAAAAATCTCATCTGGGTGCTGAGTTTTGTTTTGGCTGAAAATAGGAACAGATGAGGAATTCAAAAATGCAAGATCCTTGAGGGAGAAAAAAAAAAGGGATTAGAGAAAGGAACAAGTGATAGCTAAAATAAATTTAGGATGTGTAAATGTTAACTAATAATTTACTTCACAATGCTCAGTTTAGATTATTTGCAGCTTGCAGTTCTCTGGTAATGCATGTTTTAAGTAATGTCACAAATTTTCCTAATTCTTTCTTTAATTCCTGTTATTCAAACTTAATTCTTCTTACCATGTGTTATCAGCTATAATATTAAGCACCTGGAAGCTAAAGTACCTAAAGGTAAAATCAAGGATCATGCCTCCCTGTTTTTGTTTCATGTTGCTGTTCTGAAAGCATTGTAATTTTCAGAGTCTGTACAGGACTGTCGTCAGGAATATTCTGAAATTTGTCAAAAATATTGTTTAGTTTCAAGGATTTTGCACAGCTGTTGTCATCGTACATGATTTTTTTTTTTGGCATTATTGTCAACATAATCAGTTATTGTAACTTTAAGAACTACAGATTGTTTTGTGTTTTGCTCCCTTTTTCTCATGACAAACACGCCACTAATTACAGCCCCTCCTGCTGGGGCAGAACTGCAAATTCAGAATCATAGCCCAAGGGTAAAGCTGCTCTTTCCTTCCCACAGGATTCAGACTTCAGATTTCCCAACGTGAACTGACTGAAAAAAATACGCCAAGAAAGATTATTGAGAAACCCCAAGCCTTTTGACTGAAAGAAAATGTGTGTAAAAAATACTCTGCTTTCCCGGCTGAAAAAAATGCAGATTCTACGGAGAAATAAAATAAGTCAGAAAGGTGTCCCGGCAATCACCACGTCCTCGCACAATGCAAGTGTAGATGTGGATGTTTTGCAGGGACTTTTGTGCCAAAATAACGGACACATGAATTAAAAACCATTAAGTGATGTACAGCACTCCGAACAAAGTATTGGTAAAACCATTTAGTCCACAAGTATCAGAATTAGAAGGCAAAGAGTGAGCTTGAAAGAGGGGAGAACAGCAATTTATAAAAACATTCTGTGGTCAAGAAGTAGATTCACCTGCAGGCTTTTTAGAGGAACATTTTCCCCTCCACAAACGAAATAACCAATTTCTATGACTGCATTACATGGTAGGCTTTTCATAAGGAGTTCAATGTGAAATGCGCTCTTATTACATCTGAGAACATGAAGATTTCATAAATTGAAATATGAAGCTTTTCCTTGAAGCGCTTTATACGAGCGTATCTATGGTAGAAGGCTTGTGGAGTCCAGCAGGAAGCTCCCTTGGAAAAGCACATTATTGAATATGTACTGCAATGATCAGTATTAGTGAGCAGAAAAGAAACAAAAGCAAGACATGTTAATCAGAAAGGGATTTGTCATTTCTTCGAAGTGTTTGTGGTTTGTAAGTTTAATTGTGAAGATTGGTCTTTCTCTCTTTAATTTGTCTCATTTGGGTCTCCAGCATTTAATTTCTTGGTGAGGGTGAAAGTGCATAATATAAGCAAGAGTCAGTATAGTGCTGGAAAGTCTCTGTGTAGCCTTTGGGAAGCACCTGTTGTGCTTGGAAATGGAACTTTCAGATTATACAGATGAATCTGGCTTTTGTCCCCTGCTCCATAAAGCTTGGATAGACAGGTGAATTTAACATGCAGCATTCATCGAGGGACCTTGAGGTTGCCAACTAATATAATTTAATTATTATTTTCACGCTTTTATATGATTGCCTGCCTTTCTTGTTACAGATGTACTTTGGGGCACAATAATCTGGTGACATTGGTCAGCTGCTCTAAAAAAAAAAAATTAGGGTCTGCAGGTGAAAAGGCTGATTCTTTCCTTGTTCCCGGCTGCTTAAAAAACCACTAAGAAAAATCCAGATGTATTTCAATCTTACACTGAAACCTGTGGGATGAAAGAATGGGCAAGGGCTGTGAGGTGCATTCTCCTGAGAAGAACAGACAGATTTCCTGGTCTGACACTGCAGAGGCATCTTTGCTGTTTGGATTCACTTTTGCCTGACAGCTATCCAGCGGAACATGGGATTACGGCTTCAGTGGCACGACTCCAGTCCTGTCCCTTGATTATAATTAAAGAAACATAGCAATTTTGTAGTTGCTTGAGAGTTCAGGAGTCAGAAATCTCAAATTTCTTTTTCCTTAAAAGTGAAACAAAGCCCCAGGCAGTAGCTGATAATCCCAGATGAACAACACGTGACTAGATGCTATTGGTGGACAAGGCCAAAGCCAATGCCAAGCTCTGGCTTTAAAAACCTGACGCAGTTGGGAAGAAAGGGTTCTGCTCTTCAGGAACCTGTTAATAAAATTGTGAAATTACAATTGTGAAATATAACAAAGTCACAGTTACTTACTTTCCAGGTTTCTGGGTTGTTGGCCGCCGCAAACAGTGTGGAGGCAGAAGGTATTTCACTGAGCGCCTTTTTGTCTCCTGTGCATAGAAAAAGCCCAGTGGTTATTAGAATTTTGTAAGAATGTTTTCACCCCATTCATATGATTTCTGTTCACTCTTACGCCCATACGCTTTCCACCCATGGGCCAGGAAGGCGTTGGAGTGTTTCAAAAGATTTTGGATTGTCTGTCATTCTAAGTTTAAGGAGTACAGCAG
>CM019236.1:14502864-14529349 GCA_009741485.1 Malurus cyaneus samueli | reverse complement strand
TTTCATGTGAGCCCAGAGGGATTGATTCATGCGCCTCTGGAATCCACACCTAGCTTGTTGTGAATGTGGGCTTTCAGGTCCATTCCTTGTTTGCAACATAATCATGGAAGTTGAGAAGCCAGGGATGTATATGTTTATTTTCTGGTTTTTATTGTCTATAGAGGAGAAATAAAAGCTGACAAAGAGACACATCAACTCAAGGAATCTCGCCTGAAATTGTTGGAGAGGAACATACCCCCCCCCCCCGCCAAAAAAAAAAAAAACCAGAAAAATACTGTTGCTTCCCTTGTGCAAGAAGCATTGGTTTTCAATGATAACATTTCCATTACTGATGCTTTCAGTGGAATTGTCTGAATTTGGCATCACTCTGTCAGAAAAACCTTCATTTGAGAAATGTGTCTTTCAAAAAGTCACAGTCTCATTTCTCAGCGTGAGAAAGCATTTCCATAGTAAAGTTCTGGTAATTTAACCTGTGCAGCTCTGACAAATAGTTTAATTCTTCCATAGAGAAATATGAAATTCCTTATTGGTATGTACTCTGTTTTAAGTGCAGGTTATAGAAGCAGCTAAATTGTGAAATATTGATGTATTCGCTCAGAATTCTTCAAAATCTTTGTAAACAGCTCTCTGACACTTAAAGCAATATTAGGGTTTATGAGTGAGAATTCACCCTCTCTTTATAGGGATATTCTTAAATCCACTGGAGTTCTGTCAGAACTGCTATCATAAACTTTTAAAGTCAACTTCTGTTCTTTCCCAGTTTGAAAAAGCTTTTTAATTTTTTATTCCTATTTCTATACTAATCATGCTAAGTAGTAGTGAAAAATGACTTGGTATATTTTGGGGGCAATTAAACATTTTCAGTAAAACATTTTCTTGTACATGTCTTCGGAACATAGCCCTTTACGAGACAACATCTCTCTTCTTTACAAAAAAAGTATTTTCCTTATTTGTTGCATTTTTATTACATTATCCCTGTAGGATCAGTGTCATGTTAAAAAGTAGTGAAAGTCCTGAGGGGAACAAACTGCTGAATTCTTAGAAAAGCTGAACATCTGTCCTCTTTTTTAAGTTTAAAGGGGATAAATTCATGATTTCTGGAATTCCGGGAGTTCATTATGAGGATTCAAAACATGCGCAGTTTTAGCAAGACAACTTAACATTCTGTGAGCAAGAGAAGCAACAGACTTTAACAGAAAAAAATGAGGCCCTTTTATTGGTAGCCAAAATACTTTTCCTACCTTTCTTGGTTCCAAAGATGTTTTACTGCAATTCTGTTCACCAGAAAGCTCAATCTTTTTCTATATGGCTTTTTTTTTTTTTTTTTTTTTTTTTCTGTGGCTATGGGATACGGGCATTCAAACCTAAAAAGGCTGACTGTGCTTTTAAGGACAAAATTGAAAATGCTTTGTTTTTATTGCTCAAAAAGTGTTGTATTTCAAAAAACAGTGAACAATCTCTTTGCAGAAAAGAATTATTTTGATTGTGAAGTCTAATTCTTCGTCAGTTGAAATAAAACATAATTTTTCAACAAGCTGAAAACCTCGTTTTTTACTAGAAATACAGTATTAACACAACAAAAAAACTGCAATAGCCAATCAAAACCATCAGTGTGCAATGCGAAAGTCATTAAATAGTAATTTTAGACTGAAGATACCCTCCATCCTTTCGATATCGTTCGATTCTTGCAAGTGAGTTGCCACAACTAAGACATTTTCTTCTGGCAGGCAGACAAAAGTGAAAACTATTCCCTAGGAATGGTGGAATCGCAACTTTTGACAAAGATTATGTGGCCGCATGCTTGACAAGATCTAGATCCTATAACTGATAGTTTGAGAGTTTATTCTCACAAGCCTCAGCCCCTGATCCAATAGGTATAGACATATGACGGTAAGGAACAAGAAAGGACGTTCAACCCTCTGGCACGTGACAGAGCACCCAGAGCACCGTGGGCAGCAGGGGAGGGAGGGGATTCTGCCCCTCTGCTCCGCTCTGCTGAGACCCACCTGGAGCATCCAGCCCTGGGGACCCTGCACAGGAAGGATGTGAACTCCTGTCTTGGCTGAAAAAATGTTTTGTTTCCTGCCAGCTTGTTTGAAGCTCTGTACCTTTTTGTTGTAGATAACCAACAGACAGAGATCTTCAGATTGTCTGTGCTGCTTGCTGCTGCCCCATGTTGAGCTGCTTTCCAGCCTTTTTAGATGCTTGTTACACTGGATCTGTTGAAATTGTTGATTTCCCATGAGCTTCAGAAGCACTTCAAAGTATTCATCTCCTCAGACACCCCTAAAATTTTGTCAGATCAGGCTCCCAGCAGAAGGGTCCTGGAAATTCCCAGAGTTTTTATGCTAGTCTTGGTGTAAGTAGTTTACTGAGTTACTGGTTTTTACCAAATTTGATCTGCTTTTTATTGAGTATGTCCTGGCAAGTTTTGAGCAGAAACTTGACTATGAGTAAATTGAAGAGTATTTGTCTTGCAGGCTTTTGCTTTTAATGGAGTGGGCTCTTTGCGTAACTTTTATTTCAGGGTATAGGCCATCTCTCTGTAACTCAGAGAGACAAATTAATTTTCTGCCTGTGAGCTGTAGAGTCTCGTAAATTTGATGATCTATCAGTGTGTGCACTGTGCCTCTCATTTTAGTGGAAAGGGGTTTCAGTCAGAATTCAGGCTTCACAGAGGGATTTACATCACATCCATAGCAAACTCAAATGCTTCGTGCTTTCAAATTGACCCGAATCCAGTGCTGGATCAGATCAGCCTCCAGCTTTGGTATGCACAGAAAGGAGCTGGGTCTTGTATTGGGTTTGTGAAAACATCCCTGGTGCTGAGCCAGATGCAGTCCTGAAAGCACAGCATACTCCTTTTTCAGGCAAAAATGACCAGGCAAATCAAGTGAGTGGCATCACTTCTGTGGGGATTGCCAGTCACTGTCGTGCTGCTTTCCAGACCAGCACGTGCTGAGCATGAGCTGTGTGCCAGAGATTGCACTTTGTCCTGCAAGTTCTACATCTCAGATTGAATCTTGTTTTTATCATTTCATTTAACTTCTTCTCCCCTCTCCTTCCACATCCCAGTTCTTACTTTCAGTCCTTTTCTAAACAGAGACTGTTTTGTGGTGCAGAATCACCTTTTTGGTGTAGCGTATCACTCCCATGCCACTGCTGCTCTCAGCCATGACTGAATTCTCCTGTTTTTGAAGGCATTTGGTTCTGATAAGCGCCCTCCCCCTTCATTCCTGCCCGGGGACAGCACAACAAGCTGCAGCTTGAGCATGGCTCGCAGCCTGTCTCAGGGCTGTGCAGTGCAAAAGGAGCAGCTGCAGCCAGGGGCAGCATGGTTCGAGCTGCAGGTGTTGAACAGAATCTGTGACTCCTCCTGTATTCCTGAGGAGGTGCTCCCATGTCACAATGATGCTCCGAGGTTATCCTTTGGTAACAGAAAATCACTTTTTGGAAAAGCATTGGAAAATAAAGAAGAGGCTGAGGGCATCAGTATGGGCTGCCTTTAATGTATCCCCTTGAAAGAACAGTGGTGGTAAGTGGTGGCATGACCCTTCCCTGGCATTCTGAAATTCATCCCCAAGTTCTGTCTGTGCTGTGCAGCCATTGGTTTCATCAGTTTGGAGAAAAGAGAGGCAGAAGTCTCCTCTCCCAGCACACCTAAAATGACAAATGCAGACGTAAAATACGCTGTCTGCTCCTGACACCACTTGTTGGTTTTGGGCTGAACGGAGTGAAGCGAGAAGAGCATCAGCAGTGGGTCAGTGTCATCCAGCCTGGTGTTGCTTTTCCTCACAGACTTCTCTTTCACCAAGCAAGATAATTTCTATGGAGAGGAAGAAGTTTGGTTGTGACCTCCTTCCCTTGCTCGGCTGGTGAGAGGAGGAAAGTTCCTGACAAACTTTCATCCACTGGAAAATGGGATAATTGTGCTTTCTTCCATCTATCTGCACACGTTGTGACAGCTGTCAGCATTTGTATCTCTGCTTTCTGGCTCTTGACTGGGGCTCCTGTGGGTCACAGAAACACAAACAATACTTGTCAATAGAAACAAAGCCACTTGTCATTTGATCAAATGTTTGCATTTAGTTATTCTCTAATAAAGTTTGAACTGTGAGGTATTAACATTGTTATGCTCACTCACTTGAAATTTGTTTTAGAATAAAAGTGAGCAGGAAGCCAAAACAGCCGTGGTGCTTTCTGTTTCTGTGATTAGAGATCATGTCTGCTTTGTGGATCCTCTTGCTTGTCTTTTCATTCTTAACAAAAAGCACTCTTGAGGCACGGAACCTCTTAACAATCAGGTGTTAAATCTTTACTCTTCTGCTTTAGATGGGCTTTAAATCATCAAACATAACCTGTTTTGCAAATGGTAAAAATTTACAAGCTTCGGCATCAAAGCTTCAAAACTTCTCCTTGAAAATCTCAGAGGGGATTTCAAATGCTGAGGAGAACAAACTATTACCTAGTTAATTTGCATTTTCATGAAAGGATGTTCTGATATTAATGAGATTAAAAAATAAAAACAACTAGTCTGTACAATAGAAGCCCCTTGGATACAGTGCTTTCTGAACAAGTTTAATTAGAAAAATGTGATGAGATATTCCGAGAGTATTTTCCAGGAGGAAAACAGCTGTTTCACCTACAGCCAATCCAAAATGAAGTAAAAACTTGTTTGTCTCACCTCCTTGTACTACAGTCTAAAGTAACTTAACTCTTGAAAAGCTAGAGGGTATTAAATAACTTTTTTCCCCACTAGCTGCCATTAAAACTTTCAGTATAAAAACAGGGGAGAAGGGGAAAGCATAAATATGAGGAACAGTAATAAACTCATAAAAATATATGTTATTGTTCACCAAAGAGTGTCCTTCAGGTCGATAGCAAAGCTGACTTGATGTTCAAATTAATTTAGCTTTGGTATTATATTCACCCTGGGGCAGAGCTTGAGGCGATATTGCTTTTTCATTGTCCGTGCCTGATGTGGTGCCACTGTGACCCAGGTGACATTTGCAGAAGGAAACTCATCTGGATATATTTAATTCTCAAGGTAACATCTTCCCAAGATGTGAATTGCTGCGTGGCTCAGAGCCCTGCTGAGGTGCACTCAGCCTGTCCTGGTTGGTGTCACCTCCCTGCCTTTGGACAGACCGGGCAGCCCCAAAAACTGCCACCCTGTCTTCCTCAGATACCCAGGGGAGTCACCAGCAGTGGAGCAACAAGGAAATAATGACAGAAGGAGCCTCAGATCTCTGGAATGCTGTGCGGTTCCGGCAGCTTTGTCTCTGCTGCAGTGTGGAAATCACACTGATGAATAAAAGAAAGGTTCAAACTATGTCTGAGTTGATGAATTGTCATTAAACTGTGCCGTGCCATCTACCTGCTGGATGCTCAGTCTGTGGCAAACACACCTTGTTTCAAACTTAATATAACCAGCACTTAAAGTTGTGTAAAATTTATTAAATATTGTCTTTGCTCTATTGCAAGACCATAAAAATGTTCATTATTGGAACTCTAGAGGGTGGTGAAGTTTTATCCTATTGGAATTTAGTGGTGTGTCTGAGCTTTAGGTGCAGCTGAGGAGGACGGTTTTTGCTTGTGAGGATCATCTTTTAAAAATGAAAATGAGAATGTGGAAAGAAGCAAGACGAGATAAGTGAATGCTGCTGGCACTGTGATGGAGTTGGAGATGTAGAAGCATGGTTTCAAAGCAGAAGGCTGCAGAGAAAATAATTAAGGGGGCTCAAAGGAACTTCATGACCACACAATTGTCATAATTTGTGGACCTTTGTAACAAGAAAAGAAGCTAGGTGGGATATTGCTATAATGCTAATATAGGTGCAGCAACGGGCACTCACAAATGAATGTGGGAATAAGATACCTGGACTATTTATTCTTGAGGAAAATCCCAAAATAATTAGAGGAAGTAATAATTGTTTTCCAAATGGACAACAAAGATGATAGTGCAGGATGCCACAATCTGAATAAAGCATAAACAAAGAGATCTTTTATAATTCAAGTGAGTGTGTGGCAGTCTCTACAAAAGATTAATTTCACAGAAAATTTCCTCAAGTAGAATTGTATGTACCTAGGCTGCTTCAGATTCTATGTGGGATGCAAAGCTTGCAGTGAGTTGGAGCTCCACAGAAATTACTTCTGATTCAGAATTATTTAATGAACTGTATATGTGGCACAGCAGAGGGGCCAGCAAAGGTTTATTTTGGACTGTTTGCTTCTCTTACATGTTTTTATAAAAGGTGGGGTTTTGAAATGCCTTAGCTTCTTAAACCTTATATTGGAGTATTCTGTTTTTTTAACATTGTCCTAAAAGTGAGCTATTTGAATTTCCGACCAAAGCTATGTTAAGCTACAAGGCTGAGTTTCAGTGTCACAGCACCTTCTTCACTAAGTCATGCTAAAAGCAAAGTTTTTTTTCTGTAGAACTGTGAGAGCCAGAGTGCTCTCCTTTTCTGTGGGTGATGTTCAGTTCATGAAACTCTTTCATCAAATTGCTCAGTACCTAAAAACCCCAGCCTCTTTCTGTCTGAGCAGCATCGTGGCAGGTCTGTTTTTTTCTAGCTTGGTGTGAGGATGTAGTGAAAAATCTCATCTGGGTGCTGAGTTTTTGTTTTGGCTGAAATAGGAACAGATGAGGAATTCAAAAAGCAAGATCCTTGAGGGAAAAAAAAAAAAGGGATGTAGAGAAGGAACTAAGTGATTAGCTAAAATAAATTTAGGATGTGTAATGTTAACAGATAATTTACTTCACAAGCTCAGTTTAGATTATTTGCAGCTGCAGTTCTCTGGTAATGCATGTTTAGTATGTCACAACTTTTTCCTTAATTCTTTCTTTAATTCTGTTATTCAAACTTAATTTCTCTTACCATGTGTTACAGCTATAATAAACACCTGGAGCTAAGTACCTAAAGGTAAAATCAGGATCATGCCTCCCTGTTTTTGTTTCATGTTGCTTCTGAAAGTCATTGTATTTTCAGAGTCTGTCACAGACTGGTCGTCAGGAATATGGTCTGAAATTTGTCAAAAATATTGTTTAGTTTCAAGGAGTTGCACACTGTTGTCACTACAGATTTTTTTTTTTTTTTTGTTTTTTTTTTTCCTCCTTTTTCTTTTCTTCTGACAAACACCCACTAATTCCAGCCCCTCCTGTCTGGGGCAGAACTGCAATTTCAGAATCATAGCCAAGGGTAAAGCTGCTCTTTCCCTTCCCACAGGATTCAGCTTCAGATTCCCACGTGGAACTGACTGAAAAAAATACGCCAGAAAATGTATTTGAGAAACCCCCAAGCTTTTGACTGAAAGAAATGTGTGAAAAAATACCTGCTTTCCGCTGAAAAATGCAGATTCTACTGAGAAATAAAATAAGTCAGAAGTGTCCTGGCATCACCACTGTCCTCCACATGCAGTGTAGATGTGATGTTTTCAGGGAGCTGTTTGTGCCAAAATAACGGGACACATGAATTAAAAATCCCATTAAGTGATGTAGCAGCACTCCTGAACAAAGTATGGTAAACATTTTCAGCCACAGTATGTCAGAATTAGAGGGCAAAGAGTGAGCTTTGAAAGAGGGGAGAACAGCAATTTATAAAAACATTCTGTGGTCAAGAAGTAGATTTTCACCTGCAGGCTTTTAGAGGAACATTTTCCCCCCAAACAAATACCATTTCTATTGCTGCATTACATGGTAGCTTTTCATAAGGATGTTCAAATGTGGAAAACTTCTCTGCAGTCATCTTTTTCTGAGGTGATAACTGAAGCTTTTCATAAATGTAAATATGAATGGCTTTTTTCTGACAAGGCTTTCATAACTGCCCTCCTTTGTGTATTCTGAGGCTGTGGGAGTTCACTCAAAAGCAGGGAAAAAGCTCCTCTGGAAAAGCACATATTGTATTTACATAGTTTGAAATCTAATGTACTTCAAATGAAAAATTCTTGTAATTATATTTGTGAGTCAGAAAAGAACAAAAGCAAAGACATGTTTAATCAGGAAAGGGGATTTTGCCAGTTCTCAGTGGTTTTTGGTAAGTTTAATGTGAAGATTGGTCTTTCTTTAATTTGGTCTCAGTTGGTCTCAGCATTTAATTTCTTGGTGCAGGGTGAAAGTGCAAATATAAAGCAAGAGTTCAGTAAGTGCTGGAAGTCTCTGGAAGCTTTTGGGAAGCACCTGTGTGCTGGAAATGGACTTTTCAGATTCATACAATGAAATTCTGCTTTTGTCCCCTGCTCCATAAAGCTTGGATAGACAGGTGAATTCTAACATGCAAGCATTCATGAGGGACCTTGAGGTTGCCACTAATATATTTATTTATTTCACCTTTTATATGATTGCCTTGCCTTTCTTGTTACAGATGCACTTTGGCACAATAATCTGGTGACTATTGTCACTTGCTCTAAAAAAAAAAAAATTAGGGTCTGCAGGTGAAAAAGGCTGATTCTTTCTTGTTCCGGCTGGCTTAAAAACCCACAGAAAAATCAGATAATTCAATCTACAACTGAACCCTGTGGGATGAAAAAGAATGGGCAAGGGCTTGTGAGGGTGCATTCCCTGAGGAAAGACATGTACAGATTTCCTGGTCTGACCACTGCAGAGGCATTCTTGCTGTTTGGATTCACTTTTGCCTGACAGCTTTATCCAGCGTGAACATGGGATTTACTGCTTCAGTGGCACGACTCCAGTCCTGTGCCTTGATTTATAATTTAAAAAGAAACATGAGCAATTTTTGTATGTTGCTTGAGAGTCAGAAATCTCAATTTCTTTTTTCTTAAAAGTGAAACAAAGCCCCCCTCAGGCAGTAGCTGTAATCCCAGATGAACAAACACGTGACTATGATGCTTTATTGGTGGACACGAGGCTTCAAACCAATGCCAGCTTCTGGCTTTAAAACTGACTTGCATTGGGAAGAAAGGGTTTCTGCTCTTCAGAACTGTTAGATAAATTGTGAAATTACAATTGTGAAATAACAAAGTCACAGTTACTTACTTTCCAGGTTTGCTGTGGGATGTGTTGGGCCTGCCGCAAACAGTGTGGAGGCAGAAGGTATTTCACTGAGCTGCCTTTTGTCTCCTTGTGCATAGAGCCCATGGTTATTTTAGAATTTTGTAAGAATGTTTTCCTCCCATTCATGTGATTTCTTTCACATCCTTACCCCCATACTGGCTTTCCCACCCATCCAGGGAAGCGTTGGAGTGTTTCAAAAGATTTTTGGATTTGTCTGTCATTCTAAGTTTAGGTACAGCAGCTGCAGGATTTGAGTTTTACTGCCTTTTTTCCCTGATCCAGAACAGGCTGAGAGGGCTGCACTGACCACAGCAAGAACATGAAGAGGAAATAAAGCCGTAAGGCTGGAATACCCTGGATTCCTGCCACATTCCCAGTGTGGTCTGGGCTGTCAGTAGACCCTTTGCATTTAGATTTAATACTGCTCCATGTATCTTGAAGTGGAAGGGCAATACAATGATTTTGCAATGTTCTCAAACCCTGCAAAAATGCTGAGAAGCTATGGATTGAGGCCACGTTTGGTTGGAACTGTCTCCTGGATGACACAGAGGGAGGTGTGAAATGATCCTGTGTAGTCCAGATGGGTATCCAGAGCCCTGGATTTCAGGGAGGTTGATGCAAAATTACAGCACATGAAATGTTGCAGCTTTTGTTAGCTGGTCTATTGTAAACTCTTAATGGCTCACAAATTCATGAAAACCTTTATTTTTTCCATTGCATGCTTGGGGGCCGGTGGGGGTTTGTAGTCCGAGTCCAGCAGGGACCACACGGTCCAGCCCCTCAGATGGGCTGGGTAATTGACAGTGGAATTGCAGCTGGGAGCTGAATTTTGATTTGTACTTATGAAACAGCTTCTATTCCGGTCTTGTTCTCGGGGGAATGGATGCAAAACACCAGAAGGACAAGATGCAGCTCTTCCTCGTGCATCATGTTTGGCAAATTAACTTCTGACCTTTTAGTGGCTTTGTAAAGATATGAGTCTTTGCCTCAGTTTCAGGTTATTAGAGAGGAGATATTTTTTCTGTTTCCCTTTGGACTGTTACGTCTTTGTGGTGTATGAAACAGCCTTGATGCATGCATCCAAATAAATACTGAAAACCTCTTGTGTTCATATTTCTGCAGTGTAATGACTGGCTTATGAGAAAAGCTTGGGGATGGTGTCATGAAGAGTGTATTTATTTTTGACTTCTGGTACTGAGCAGGAGAGATTAACTCTTTTGTGCTTATTTTCAGACTGGATATTTCCATCTGCCCCATGGAGATTACTTCATTGAGCCTGTTAAAAAGCATCCACAGGAGGAGGGAACTCCCCATCCCCATATTATCTATGGTGCAAATAACCTTCAGAGGGCTTTAAGGAGAAGACGGGCCATCCCAATGGAGAAGGAGCAAGCATGTGGACTAAATGGTACCAATTTTGCAGGATTTCTGCCTACTTGCTTTCTGGGTCTTTTTAAGCAGCTTCTGTTTTCCAGTGGTGTGTGTTTTTCCTTCTGCCAGGCTTTTTAAAATTCTGTAAGAAAAGATTATGCAAAACGAGAGCATCTCAGTCAAAACGCCACAGGAGCCACCCATCTGGGTTCCTTTCTGAAAAATCTTCCTTACAACTGCTGGGATATGTTTTTCACACCATTGATCCTTTCTACCCCTTATTTTTTTTCCAACCAGAACTTTTCAGTGACTTTGAAATTTGGATTCTTGAGGAGTTCTGCGATGACAAGATTTGCAGTCAGCATAATTTTTAATAAAATGCTCTCACTTCATGCAAGTTCTGTCCTCTATATAAAATAACTCCCCTGTAATCCATGGTTTAAACTTAGAATTTCTAGATCCTTTGTGATTGTTATCAGAATATTTAAAGAATTTTATTATTCTGAAAGTGAAGTAGAGGGCATCAGCTGTGAGATTTTTTTTTTGGTAAAAGTAGAATTAGCTGAAATATTGGCACAGAAATACTCAGGATCATGTCTTTTGGAAAAACAAACAAATACACTATGCTGGAAAGAAGGAGTTAATCTAGAGGGTTGTTGGCACCTCTTAATTACAAAATTAGCCCCTTTATTCAGTAAATTTCCCTGATTTATTTCATACCAAGAATGTACCAATCTTTATCAGCTCTCTGGTGTCTGAGGCCTTGAATCTGAGTCTGCACCAAGCTTTGTGCAGGTATGGTATTGGTAGGGGTGGGTCAGTAATTACCTACATGACCTAAGGCCCAGGTTATGTACAAATAGAGCTGCAGAACACACAGGAATGTATTTCTGTCTTTCACAGGTCAGTGGTTTAAAAGAAGTTGGTTCCTTTCCAGGAATGGGGAAATGAAATGAGGAATGTAGGAATTTTTTAATCCTCCATCATGACTGCTGCTGACGTTTTACTGCTGTGGGATATGAATTGGTAAATTGAAGTAGCAAAGAACAGCTTGACCCCACTGTATTTCCTGCCATAGACCTGCATGGCACTTCTTGTTTGCTGGCCCAGGGTGGTGCAAAATAGTAATGGGGAAATGAGAAAGCTGATGGGGGCAGTTACTCAATCTTCTGTGGCACTGGAAAGGTAAAGATGAGAGGAAGCCATAAGAATTAATAAGAATGCTTAATTAATTTTTCATCAAGTGAAAATGTATATCTACTTATTAGGAAAATAACCCTGGGTTTGCAAAACCAGGAGTGTCTAAAGGTGATGTTTATCTTGGTGTAAATTTCAAACAGCTCCCTGAATTTTCATCCTGCTGAAGACTGCTGGGATAAACAAGAGAAATTAGTTTAGATTTGCCTGTGAAGAAAGAGGAAGTTGTTCTTGCCTACGGTCTTCCAGGTTTGGGTGAAATAACATCTGTATGCAGTAATTTCAAGAGGGGAGAGAAGATAGGAGATCCCAGGGAACATGATGTGTGTTTGCTTTGTGTGGTCTGCTTATTTTCTTTCTACCTCTCACTTTTAGCCTCTTGTATATTTCTTCAAAGTCCTGCAGAATGAGAGAGAAAAAGACTGGCTGTACCTGGACAGTGGAAAAACATGAGCATAATTTCCCTTGATTTCCTCACTCTGACTAGCTAAGTCTGCTCTAATGGGCTTTGCGATTTAAACTCCCTGTCTGATGTTACTCATTCCAATGTGACAGAACTGCTTCTGGTGATAGTGTGTTCATGATATTGCAGGCAAACAAAGATAGTGTCTTTACAAAGTAATATACTGTAATTACTGTTTCTATTTTAAACTGAGCCAGTTTAGAGGTAGTATCTGCTTTTGATCAAGCAGTAATCGTAGCTGCCATAAAAATTAAATAATCAGCGTGAGAAAGGGCATGGGGGTAAAAGCATTTCCTTCATTGTATTTTTTCCCTTTGTGTGATAGGATATAACCATCGTGATTCCTCAAAGAGCCTTTACTTCCATGATGTGTGTTCTGTGTATCCTGGGCTGCAGTCAGGGCAGCAGGGGAGGGAGGGGATTCTGCCCCTCTGCTCCGCTCTGCTGAGACCCACCTGGAGCATCCAGCCCTGGGGACCCTGCACAGGAGGGACAGGGACCTGCTGGAGCCAGTCCAGAGGAGGGACACCACAATGATCAGAGGGGTGGAACACCAGGGGATTGCTCAGTCTGGAGAAGGAAAAGCTTTGAGTGACCTAATTGTGGCATTTCAGTACCTGAAGGGAGCCTGCAAGAAAGATGGGGACAGTCTGTTTACAAGGACCTGGTGTAACATGACACGAGGGAGTGGCTTCAAACTGAAAGAGAGAAGGTTTAGATTAGATATTAGAGAAAAGTGCTTTATCTTGAGGGTGATGAAGCTCTGGAGCCAGTTGCCCAGAGGAGCTGTGTGGATCCCTGGCAGTGTTCATGGCCAGGCTGGATGGAGCTTTGAGCAGCCTGGTCTAGTGGAAAGTATCCCTGCCCATGGCAGAGGGTGGAACTGGATGATCTTCCAATTTCAGTATCAAAAGCCAGTACTACTAGCTCATGCCGTATGATTGCAGACATAAAAACTGAAGAGAAGCCTTTGACATATCAAGTTAATCATCAAAAAAGCAAGACCACAACTGAATAAAGTACTGCAGTCAGACACAATCCCTAGGGAGTACAACAGGTAGTTACTGTCTGAAACAGTGAAATGGCATTCTGGACTCTGTTAAATGAACTATGCCACCATCATTGAAAATACTTAAAATACAGTTTTACGCAGACAGTGTTGCTCTGCTCCCTTCACACAGCAGCCAGCCTCTTGCCTCCTTTCTTCCTCCCATCACAGTTCTAATTTTGGAGGAAAACTGCTCCACATGCAAAAAAAAATCAGTTTTAAGATTTGTAAATCCTCTGCAGACAAGGAATTTGAGACCCACGTCAAACCCAAACTAATGCTAACTTCTGATCTATCAAATCCTTCAACACCAAAATGAGGGTAAAGCCGATGATAACTTTTGTACACCTAAAGCTCCAATTAAATCTTCTCAGAGATCTATTTTAAGACCCTAAACCTTTCATTCCTTAGTAATATACTACAGCCAACTGCAGCAATCACTGGGTTGCAATCTGAATAAACTCAACTGCTCTCTCCCTGTGAACGACAGCGACCTGTCCTCCTCACCAGCCCAAGAAAACCCAGTCCACCTGTTTGGGTTATATCAGTCCCCTCTTAGTAGCACTTGGTCAGGAAGACCTTCATTACTTCACTCCATTGTCACTCACAAACTTCACAAAAATTTCTCTTATTTTGCAGCTCACAAACAAAACCAACACCTTGTGACAGACAGCATGGAAACAAGCAGAAGAAATGGGAGGTCTTCTCTTTTTCTCTTGAAGAAAGGATAATTCCTCTTCTCCTGCATTACATCTCAGAGCACTGTCAAGTTTTTAAGATAACCTATTTAGAAGAGCAAAACAATTTCCTCTCCTGTGGACACAAAGGATTAGAGAAGTTCTTTACAAGGCACAGGGTCACTTCTCATTTATCTTTTCTGCTGCTTTTCACACATATTTCAAATGGCACAGTAAGACAGGTGCTAGCAGTGTACAGTATTGTTAGTTTCAAGATCAGCAGCTCAGTTTTGCATATAGCTAATGACTGAGTCATCTGGCAGCTCCCTGAGCAGCAATGGAAGTGTACGGCACAAACAAGTTTTAATTTACGTAATTCATCACAATAATTTTTCTCCAAGTATCTGAAACTGTTAAAGACATTAACAACTATCAAGTAAGTAATATAATAATTGCAAGAGAACAGGAATGTACTGATTCCGAAGTGTTACTGCATATAGGTGAGGGAGTTAACAAGAGGGTTGGACCCTGGTTATTCATGCAGTTGTTGCCACAGTAAAGCTTGAAAAAGTTGTTGCACAAGGTTTCTTCCAAGAGAAACAACCTTGCATTAAAAAAAAAAAAAAAAAAAAAAAAAAAAACTGGAAAAAGACTGCACAGGAAATCGGCATCCTCTACTTATTCCCTCCTGTAATAATTCCTTCCCTTTGGTTTTGTCTATGCAACTATTCTTCACATTCCTTACCTGACAGGCTAGTTTCTAACTAAAAGATTTCCACTGTCACTACTGAACTCTATGCACTGACTCATAAGCCACCAGACAATGGAACTTTTTCCAAGCAAAAATCACCACTACACCTGAACCTGGGCACACACCAAACAAGAATTAACTCAGGCATCTTATTTAATTTTACAAAGTCAAAAAAGATTAGAGCTCAAATAAACAAATGCAGACACTCTGTATGATGAATTTCAGCCCACAAGACTAAAACATCTGAACACCATTCCTGTAAAACTTAGAGTAGGCAACTCTACATCAGCTAAGCCCCAGCTCAGCAGGGACAATATTAGGATTGAAAACACAAAACTAAGAACAATCTGCAAAAGAGAATTAGTTTTTACAATTGACTGTGAACTGCAAATTGAAAATGTTTTGCTTTGGAGTGATCACAAAAGGCATTATTCTAGGCTATCTATGATGTCATGTGAGTGTATGAGCCTCAAAAGCATGAAGTACATGAAATCCTGAAAAGGTGGCAGAGCCAGCTTACTACCTTTAAAATTTATTTATATGCAAAGTACTCACTAAAGCCTAACCAGTGAAAGCATTTGGCACAGAAAGAAAGAATTATCTCACTTTCTCTTTTCATTCTCTATTTCACTTCTAACAAGAGCAATTGCTCTGACAATGACCAGCATAAACACAATATGACACTGAATTATTTTTCTTTTATCCTTATTGAAAAGTCTACACAGAGATGAGGTAATAAAACACAGAATGGCTTGGTTTGGATGGCAACCTGGAAGATCATCCCAGTTCCACCCTCTGCCTTGGGCAGGGATATCTTTCCCTAGACCAGGCTGCTTCAAAGCCCCAATCCAGCCTGGCATGAACACTGCCAGGGATCCACACAGCTCCTCTGGGCAACTGGCTCCAGAGCTTCATCACCCTAAGATTAAAGCACTTTTCTCTAATATTAATCAAACCTCTCTCTTTCAGTTTGAAGCCACTCCCTCGTGTCATGTTACACCAGGTCCTTGTAAACAGACTGTCCCCATCTTTTCTGCAGGCTCCCTTCAGTACTGAAAGCCACAATAGGTCACTCAAAGCTTTTCCTTCTCCAGACTGACAATCCCTGGTGTTCCACCCCTCTGATCATTGTGGTGCCCTCCTCTGGACTGGCTCCAGCAGGTCCCTGTCCCTCTGTGCAGGTCCCCAGGGCTGGATGCTCAGGTGGTCTCAGCAGAGCGGAGCAGAGGAGAATCCCCCCTCCCTGCTGCCCTGACTGCAGCCCAGGATACACAGAACACACATCATGGAAGTAAAGGCTCTTTGAGGAATCACGATGGTTATATCCTATCACACAAAGGGAAAAAATACAATGAAGGAAATGCTTTTACCCCCATGCCCTTTCTCACGCTGATTATTTAATTTTTATGGCAGCTACGATTACTGCTTGATCAAAAGCAGATACTACCTCTAAACTGGCTCAGTTTAAAATAGAAACAGTAATTACAGTATATTACTTTGTAAAGACACTATCTTTGTTTGCCTGCAATATCATGAACACACTATCACCAGAAGCAGTTCTGTCACATTGGAATGAGTAACATCAGACAGGGAGTTTAAATCGCAAAGCCCATTAGAGCAGACTTAGCTAGTCAGAGTGAGGAAATCAAGGGAAATTATGCTCATGTTTTTCCACTGTCCAGGTACAGCCAGTCTTTTTCTCTCTCATTCTGCAGGACTTTGAAGAAATATACAAGAGGCTAAAAGTGAGAGGTAGAAAGAAAATAAGCAGACCACACAAAGCAAACACACATCATGTTCCCTGGGATCTCCTATCTTCTCTCCCCTCTTGAAATTACTGCATACAGATGTTATTTCACCCAAACCTGGAAGACCGTAGGCAAGAACAACTTCCTCTTTCTTCACAGGCAAATCTAAACTAATTTCTCTTGTTTATCCCAGCAGTCTTCAGCAGGATGAAAATTCAGGGAGCTGTTTGAAATTTACACCAAGATAAACATCACCTTTAGACACTCCTGGTTTTGCAAACCCAGGGTTATTTCCTAAAGGTAGATATACATTTTCACTTGATGAAAAATTAATTAAGCATTCTTATTAATTCTTATGGCTTCCTCTCATCTTTACCTTTCCAGTGCCACAGAAGATTGAGTAACTGCCCCCATCAGCTTTCTCATTTCCCCATTACTATTTTGCACCACCCTGGGCCAGCAAACAAGAAGTGCCATGCAGGTCTATGGCAGGAAATACAGTGGGGTCAAGCTGTTCTTTGCTACTTCAATTTACCAATTCATATCCCACAGCAGTAAAACGTCAGCAGCAGTCATGATGGAGGATTAAAAAATTCCTACATTCCTCATTTCATTTCCCCATTCCTGGAAAGGAACCAACTTCTTTTAAACCACTGACCTGTGAAAGACAGAAATACATTCCTGTGTGTTCTGCAGCTCTATTTGTACATAACCTGGGCCTTAGGTCATGTAGGTAATTACTGACCCACCCCTACCAATACCATACCTGCACAAAGCTTGGTGCAGACTCAGATTCAAGGCCTCAGACACCAGAGAGACTGATAAAGATTGGTACATTTCTTTGGTATGAAATAAATCAGGGAAATTTACTGAATAAAGGGGCTAATTTTGTAATTAAGAGGTGCCAACAACCCTCTAGATTAACTCCTTCTTTCCAGCATAGTGTATTTGTTTGTTTTTCCAAAAGACATGATCCTGAGTATTTCTGTGCCAATATTTCAGCTAATTCTACTTTTACCAAAAAAAAAAATCTTCACAGCTTGATGCCCTCTACTTCACTTTCAGAATAATAAAAATTCTTTAAATATTCTGATAACAATCACAAAGGATCTAGAAATTCTAAGTTTAAACCATGGATTACAGGGGAGTTATTTTATATAGAGGACAGAACTTGCATGAAGTGAGAGCATTTTATTAAAAATTATGCTGACTGCAAATCTTGTCATCGCAGAACTCCTCAAGAATCCAAATTTCAAAGTCACTGAAAAGTTCTGGTTGGAAAAAAAATAAGGGGTAGAAAGGATCAATGGTGTGAAAAACATATCCCAGCAGTTGTAAGGAAGATTTTTCAGAAAGGAACCCAGATGGGTGGCTCCTGTGGCGTTTTGACTGAGATGCTCTCGTTTTGCATAATCTTTTCTTACAGAATTTTAAAAAGCCTGGCAGAAGGAAAAACACACACCACTGGAAAACAGAAGCTGCTTAAAAAGACCCAGAAAGCAAGTAGGCAGAAATCCTGCAAAATTGGTACCATTTAGTCCACATGCTTGCTCCTTCTCCATTGGGATGGCCCGTCTTCTCCTTAAAGCCCTCTGAAGGTTATTTGCACCATAGATAATATGGGGATGGGGAGTTCCCTCCTCCTGTGGATGCTTTTTAACAGGCTCAATGAAGTAATCTCCATGGGGCAGATGGAAATATCCAGTCTGAAAATAAGCACAAAAGAGTTAATCTCTCCTGCTCAGTACCAGAAGTCAAAAATAAATACACTCTTCATGACACCATCCCCAAGCTTTTCTCATAAGCCAGTCATTACACTGCAGAAATATGAACACAAGAGGTTTTCAGTATTTATTTGGATGCATGCATCAAGGCTGTTTCATACACCACAAAGACGTAACAGTCCAAAGGGAAACAGAAAAAATATCTCCTCTCTAATAACCTGAAACTGAGGCAAAGACTCATATCTTTACAAAGCCACTAAAAGGTCAGAAGTTAATTTGCCAAACATGATGCACGAGGAAGAGCTGCATCTTGTCCTTCTGGTGTTTTGCATCCATTCCCCCGAGAACAAGACCGGAATAGAAGCTGTTTCATAAGTACAAATCAAAATTCAGCTCCCAGCTGCAATTCCACTGTCAATTACCCAGCCCATCTGAGGGGCTGGACCGTGTGGTCCCTGCTGGACTCGGACTACAAACCCCCACCGGCCCCCAAGCATGCAATGGAAAAAATAAAGGTTTTCATGAATTTGTGAGCCATTAAGAGTTTACAATAGACCAGCTAACAAAAGCTGCAACATTTCATGTGCTGTAATTTTGCATCAACCTCCCTGAAATCCAGGGCTCTGGATACCCATCTGGACTACACAGGATCATTTCACACCTCCCTCTGTGTCATCCAGGAGACAGTTCCAACCAAACGTGGCCTCAATCCATAGCTTCTCAGCATTTTTGCAGGGTTTGAGAACATTGCAAAATCATTGTATTGCCCTTCCACTTCAAGATACATGGAGCAGTATTAAATCTAAATGCAAAGGGTCTACTGACAGCCCAGACCACACTGGGAATGTGGCAGGAATCCAGGGTATTCCAGCCTTACGGCTTTATTTCCTCTTCATGTTCTTGCTGTGGTCAGTGCAGCCCTCTCAGCCTGTTCTGGATCAGGGAAAAAAGGCAGTAAAACTCAAATCCTGCAGCTGCTGTACCTAAACTTAGAATGACAGACAAATCCAAAAATCTTTTGAAACACTCCAACGCTTCCCTGGATGGGTGGGAAAGCCAGTATGGGGGTAAGGATGTGAAAGAAATCACATGAATGGGAGGAAAACATTCTTACAAAATTCTAAAATAACCATGGGCTCTATGCACAAGGAGACAAAAGGCAGCTCAGTGAAATACCTTCTGCCTCCACACTGTTTGCGGCAGGCCCAACACATCCCACAGCAAACCTGGAAAGTAAGTAACTGTGACTTTGTTATTTCACAATTGTAATTTCACAATTTATCTAACAGTTCTGAAGAGCAGAAACCCTTTCTTCCCAATGCAAGTCAGTTTTAAAGCCAGAAGCTGGCATTGGTTTGAAGCCTCGTGTCCACCAATAAAGCATCATAGTCACGTGTTTGTTCATCTGGGATTACAGCTACTGCCTGAGGGGGGCTTTGTTTCACTTTTAAGAAAAAAGAAATTGAGATTTCTGACTCTCAAGCAACATACAAAAATTGCTCATGTTTCTTTTTAAATTATAAATCAAGGCACAGGACTGGAGTCGTGCCACTGAAGCAGTAAATCCCATGTTCACGCTGGATAAAGCTGTCAGGCAAAAGTGAATCCAAACAGCAAGAATGCCTCTGCAGTGGTCAGACCAGGAAATCTGTACATGTCTTTCCTCAGGGAATGCACCCTCACAAGCCCTTGCCCCATATCTTTTTCATCCCACAGGGTTAAGTTGTAGAATTGAATTATCTGATTTTCTGTGGGTTTTTTAAGCCAGCCGAACAAGAAAAATCAGCCTTTTTCACCTGCAGACCCTAATTTTTTTTTTTTTTTAGAGCAAGTGACAATAGTCACCAGATTATTGTGCCAAAGTGCATCTGTAACAAGAAAGGCAGGCAATCATATAAAAGGTGAAATAAATAACAATATATTTAGGGCAACTCTCAAGGTCCCTCATGAATGCTTGCATGTTAGAATTCACCTGTCTATCCAAGCTTTATGGAGCAGGGGACAAAAGCAGAATTTCATTGTATGAATCTGAAAAGTCCATTTCCAGCACACAGGTGCTTCCCAAAAGCTTCCAGAGACTTCCAGCACTTACTGAACTCTTGCTTTATATTTGCACTTTCACCCTGCACCAAGAAATTAAATGCTGAGACCAACTGAGACCAAATTAAAGAAAGACCAATCTTCACATTAAACTTACCAAAAACCACTGAGAACTGGCAAAATCCCCTTTCCTGATTAAACATGTCTTTGCTTTTGTTCTTTTCTGACTCACAAATATAATTACAAGAATTTTTCATTTGAAGTACATTAGATTTCAAACTATGTAAATACAATATGTGCTTTTCCAGAGGAGCTTTTTCCCTGCTTTTGAGTGAACTCCCACAGCCTCAGAATACACAAAGGAGGGCAGTTATGAAAGCCTTGTCAGAAAAAAGCCATTCATATTTACATTTATGAAAAGCTTCAGTTATCACCTCAGAAAAAGATGACTGCAGAGAAGTTTTCCACATTTGAACATCCTTATGAAAAGCTACCATGTAATGCAGCAATAGAAATGGTATTTGTTTGGGGGGAAAATGTTCCTCTAAAAGCCTGCAGGTGAAAATCTACTTCTTGACCACAGAATGTTTTTATAAATTGCTGTTCTCCCCTCTTTCAAAGCTCACTCTTTGGCCCTCTAATTTGACATACTGTGGCTGAAAATGTTTACCATACTTTGTTCAGGAGTGCTGCTACATCACTTAATGGGATTTTTAATTCATGTGTCCCGTTATTTTGGCACAAACAGCTCCCTGAAAACATCACATCTACACTGCATGTGGAGGACAGTGGTGATGCCAGGACACTTCTGACTTATTTTATTTCTCAGTAGAATCTGCATTTTTCAGCGGAAAGCAGGTATTTTTTCACACATTTCTTTCAGTCAAAAGCTTGGGGGTTTCTCAAATACATTTTCTGGCGTATTTTTTTCAGTCAGTTCCACGTGGGAATCTGAAGCTGAATCCTGTGGGAAGGGAAAGAGCAGCTTTACCCTTGGCTATGATTCTGAAATTGCAGTTCTGCCCCAGACAGGGAGGGGGCTGATTGAGTGGGTGTTTGTCAGAGAAGAAAAGGGAGGCAAAAAACAAACAATCTTAGTCTAAAGTTACAATAACTGATGTAAGTGTTGACAATAATGCCAAAAAAAAATCTGTAAGTACAAAGGTGTGCAACTGCCTTGAAACTAAACAATATTTTTGACAAATTTCAGACCATATTCCTGACGACCAGTCTGTGACAGACTCTGAAAATACAATGACTTTCAGAAGCAACATGAAACAAAAACAGGGAGGCATGATCCTGATTTTACCTTTAGGTACTTAGCTCCAGGTGTTTATTATAGCTGTAACACATGGTAAGAGAAATTAAGTTTGAATAACAGAATTAAAGAAAGAATTAAGGAAAAAGTTGTGACATACTAAACATGCATTACCAGAGAACTGCAGCTGCAAATAATCTAAACTGAGCTTGTGAAGTAAATTATCTGTTAACATTACACATCCTAAATTTATTTTAGCTAATCACTTAGTTCCTTTCTCTACATCCCTTTTTTTTTTTCCTCTCAAATACATTGCTTTTTGAATTCCTCATCTGTTCCATTTCAGCCAAAAACACAAAACCAGCACCCAGATGAGATTTTTCACTACATCCTCACACCAAGCTAGAAAAAAACAGACCTGCCACGATGCTGCTCAGACAGAAAGAGGCTGGGGTTTTTAGGTACTGAGCAATTTGATGAAAGAGTTTCATGAACTGAACATCACCCACAGAAAAGGAGAGCACTCTGGCTCTCACAGTTCTACAGAAAAAAAACTTTGCTTTTAGCATGACTTAGTGAAGAAGGTGCTGTGACACTGAAACTCAGCCTTGTAGCTTAACATAGCTTTGGTCGGAAATTCAAATAGCTCACTTTTAGGGACCAATGTTTAAAAAAAACAGGGAATACTCCAAATATAAGTTTAAGAAGCTAAAGGCATTTCAAAAAAAAACCCCACCTTTTATAAAAACATGTAAGAGAAGCAAACAGTCCAAAATAAACCTTTGCTGGCCCCTCTGCTGTGCCACATATACAGTTCATTAAATAATTCTGAATCAGAAGTAATTTCTGTGGAGCTCCAACTCACTGCAAGCTTTGCATCCCACATAGAATCTGAAGCAGCCTAGGTACATACAATTCTACTTGAGGAAATTTTCTGTGAAATTAATCTTTTGTAGAGACTGCCACACACTCACTTGAAAATGTACAACTTGGAGGATGTAATTATAAAAGATCTCTTTGTTTATGCTTTATTCAGATTGTGGCATCCTGCACTATCATCTTTGTTGTCCATTTGGAAAACAATTATTACTTCCTCTAATTATTTTGGGATTTTCCTCAAGAATAAATAGTCCAGGTATCTTATTCCCACATTCATTTGTGAGTGCCCGTTGCTGCACCTATATTAGCATTATAGCAATATCCCACCTAGCTTCTTTTCTTGTTACAAAGGTCCACAAATTATGACAATTGTGTGGTCATGAAGTTCCTTTGAGCCCCCTTAATTATTTTCTCTGCAGCCTTCTGCTTTGAAACCATGCTTCTACATCTCCAACTCCATCACAGTGCCAGCAGCATTCACTTATCTCGTCTTGCTTCTTTCCACATTCTCATTTTCATTTTTAAAAGATGATCCTCACAAGCAAAAACCGTCCTCCTCAGCTGCACCTAAAGCTCAGACACACCACTAAATTCCAATAGGATAAAACTTCACCACCCTCTAGAGTTCCAATAATGAACATTTTTATGGTCTTGCAATAGAGCAAAGACAATATTTAATAAATTTTACACAACTTTAAGTGCTGGTTATATTAAGTTTGAAACAAGGTGTGTTTGCCACAGACTGAGCATCCAGCAGGTAGATGGCACGGCACAGTTTAATGACAATTCATCAACTCAGACATAGTTTGAACCTTTCTTTTATTCATCAGTGTGATTTCCACACTGCAGCAGAGACAAAGCTGCCGGAACCGCACAGCATTCCAGAGATCTGAGGCTCCTTCTGTCATTATTTCCTTGTTGCTCCACTGCTGGTGACTCCCCTGGGTATCTGAGGAAGACAGGGTGGCAGTTTTTGGGGCTGCCCGGTCTGTCCAAAGGCAGGGAGGTGACACCAACCAGGACAGGCTGAGTGCACCTCAGCAGGGCTCTGAGCCACGCAGCAATTCACATCTTGGGAAGATGTTACCTTGAGAATTAAATATATCCAGATGAGTTTCCTTCTGCAAATGTCACCTGGGTCACAGTGGCACCACATCAGGCACGGACAATGAAAAAGCAATATCGCCTCAAGCTCTGCCCCAGGGTGAATATAAACAAGCTAAATTATTTGAAAATCAAGTCAGCTTTGCTATCGACCTGAAGGACACTCTTTGGTGAACAATAACATATATTTTTATGAGTTTATTACTGTTCCTCATATTTATGCTTTCCCCTTCTCCCCTGTTTTTATACTGAAAGTTTTAATGGCAGCTAGTGGGGAAAAAAAAGTTATTTAAAACCCTCTGAGCTTTTCAAGAGTTAAGTAACTTTAGACTGTAGTATCAAGGAGGTGAAAAACCAATTTTTACTTCATTTTGGATTGGAAAACAACTCAAGAGTGTTTCTGTTCTGAGACAAAACAGAGAGTTTGCCCAATTTCTCCAAAGACAGTTTGGGAGAGTAAAAAAGAAGCCACTGTTTTCCTCCTGAAAATACTCTCGGAATATCTCATCACATTTTTCTAATTAAACTTGTTCAGAAAGCACTGTATCCAAGGGGCTTCTATTGTACAGACTAGTTGTTTTTATTTTTTAATCTCATTAATATCAGAACATCCTTTCATGAAAATGCAAATTAACTAGGTAATAGTTTGTTCTCCTCAGCATTTGAAATCCCCTCTGAGATTTTCAAGGAGAAGTTTTGAAGCTTTGATGCCGAAGCTTGTAAATTTTTACCATTTGCAAAACAGGTTATGTTTGATGATTTAAAGCCCATCTAAAGCAGAAGAGTAAAGATTTAACACCTGATTGTTAAGAGGTTCCGTGCCTCAAGAGTGCTTTTTGTTAAGAATGAAAAGACAAGCAAGAGGATCCACAAAGCAGACATGATCTCTAATCACAGAAACAGAAAGCACCACGGCTGTTTTGGCTTCCTGCTCACTTTTATTCTAAAACAAATTTCAAGTGAGTGAGCATAACAATGTTAATACCTCACAGTTCAAACTTTATTAGAGAATAACTAAATGCAAACATTTGATCAAATGACAAGTGGCTTTGTTTCTATTGACAAGTATTGTTTGTGTTTCTGTGACCCACAGGAGCCCCAGTCAAGAGCCAGAAAGCAGAGATACAAATGCTGACAGCTGTCACAACGTGTGCAGATAGATGGAAGAAAGCACAATTATCCCATTTTCCAGTGGATGAAAGTTTGTCAGGAACTTTCCTCCTCTCACCAGCCGAGCAAGGGAAGGAGGTCACAACCAAACTTCTTCCTCTCCATAGAAATTATCTTGCTTGGTGAAAGAGAAGTCTGTGAGGAAAAGCAACACCAGGCTGGATGACACTGACCCACTGCTGATGCTCTTCTCGCTTCACTCCGTTCAGCCCAAAACCAACAAGTGGTGTCAGGAGCAGACAGCGTATTTTACGTCTGCATTTGTCATTTTAGGTGTGCTGGGAGAGGAGACTTCTGCCTCTCTTTTCTCCAAACTGATGAAACCAATGGCTGCACAGCACAGACAGAACTTGGGGATGAATTTCAGAATGCCAGGGAAGGGTCATGCCACCACTTACCACCACTGTTCTTTCAAGGGGATACATTAAAGGCAGCCCATACTGATGCCCTCAGCCTCTTCTTTATTTTCCAATGCTTTTCCAAAAAGTGATTTTCTGTTACCAAAGGATAACCTCGGAGCATCATTGTGACATGGGAGCACCTCCTCAGGAATACAGGAGGAGTCACAGATTCTGTTCAACACCTGCAGCTCGAACCATGCTGCCCCTGGCTGCAGCTGCTCCTTTTGCACTGCACAGCCCTGAGACAGGCTGCGAGCCATGCTCAAGCTGCAGCTTGTTGTGCTGTCCCCGGGCAGGAATGAAGGGGGAGGGCGCTTATCAGAACCAAATGCCTTCAAAAACAGGAGAATTCAGTCATGGCTGAGAGCAGCAGTGGCATGGGAGTGATACGCTACACCAAAAAGGTGATTCTGCACCACAAAACAGTCTCTGTTTAGAAAAGGACTGAAAGTAAGAACTGGGATGTGGAAGGAGAGGGGAGAAGAAGTTAAATGAAATGATAAAAACAAGATTCAATCTGAGATGTAGAACTTGCAGGACAAAGTGCAATCTCTGGCACACAGCTCATGCTCAGCACGTGCTGGTCTGGAAAGCAGCACGACAGTGACTGGCAATCCCCACAGAAGTGATGCCACTCACTTGATTTGCCTGGTCATTTTTGCCTGAAAAAGGAGTATGCTGTGCTTTCAGGACTGCATCTGGCTCAGCACCAGGGATGTTTTCACAAACCCAATACAAGACCCAGCTCCTTTCTGTGCATACCAAAGCTGGAGGCTGATCTGATCCAGCACTGGATTCGGGTCAATTTGAAAGCACGAAGCATTTGAGTTTGCTATGGATGTGATGTAAATCCCTCTGTGAAGCCTGAATTCTGACTGAAACCCCTTTCCACTAAAATGAGAGGCACAGTGCACACACTGATAGATCATCAAATTTACGAGACTCTACAGCTCACAGGCAGAAAATTAATTTGTCTCTCTGAGTTACAGAGAGATGGCCTATACCCTGAAATAAAAGTTACGCAAAGAGCCCACTCCATTAAAAGCAAAAGCCTGCAAGACAAATACTCTTCAATTTACTCATAGTCAAGTTTCTGCTCAAAACTTGCCAGGACATACTCAATAAAAAGCAGATCAAATTTGGTAAAAACCAGTAACTCAGTAAACTACTTACACCAAGACTAGCATAAAAACTCTGGGAATTTCCAGGACCCTTCTGCTGGGAGCCTGATCTGACAAAATTTTAGGGGTGTCTGAGGAGATGAATACTTTGAAGTGCTTCTGAAGCTCATGGGAAATCAACAATTTCAACAGATCCAGTGTAACAAGCATCTAAAAAGGCTGGAAAGCAGCTCAACATGGGGCAGCAGCAAGCAGCACAGACAATCTGAAGATCTCTGTCTGTTGGTTATCTACAACAAAAAGGTACAGAGCTTTCAAACAAGTGGCAAGGAACAAAAACATTTTTTCAGCAAGACAGAGGTCACATCCTTGCCTGTGCAGGCGTCCCCAGGGCTGGATCCTCAGGTGGGTCTCAGCAGAGCGGAGCAGAGGGGCAGAATCCCTCCTCCCCTGCTGCCCACCTGCCTGGTAGCCCAGGAAAGCGTTGCCCTTCTGGGCCAAACACATCTCTCCAGCTCAG
>CM019236.1:14351464-14502839 GCA_009741485.1 Malurus cyaneus samueli | reverse complement strand
ATTATTATATTACTTACTTGATAGTTGTTAATGTCTTTAACAGTTTCAGATACTTGGAGAAAAATTATTGTGATGAATTACGTAAATTAAAACTTGTTTGTGCCGTACACTTCCATTGCTGCTCAGGGAGCTGCCAGATGACTCAGTCATTAGCTATATGCAAAACTGAGCTGCTGATCTTGAAACTAACAATACTGTACACTGCTAGCACCTGTCTTACTGTGCCATTTGAAATATGTGTGAAAAGCAGCAGAAAAGATAAATGAGAAGTGACCCTGTGCCTTGTAAAGAACTTCTCTAATCCTTTGTGTCCACAGGAGAGGAAATTGTTTTGCTCTTCTAAATAGGTTATCTTAAAAACTTGACAGTGCTCTGAGATGTAATGCAGGAGAAGAGGAATTATCCTTTCTTCAAGAGAAAAAGAGAAGACCTCCCATTTCTTCTGCTTGTTTCCATGCTGTCTGTCACAAGGTGTTGGTTTTGTTTGTGAGCTGCAAAATAAGAGAAATTTTTGTGAAGTTTGTGAGTGACAATGGAGTGAAGTAATGAAGGTCTTCCTGACCAAGTGCTACTAAGAGGGGACTGATATAACCCAAACAGGTGGACTGGGTTTTCTTGGGCTGGTGAGGAGGACAGGTCGCTGTCGTTCACAGGGAGAGAGCAGTTGAGTTTATTCAGATTGCAACCCAGTGATTGCTGCAGTTGGCTGTAGTATATTACTAAGGAATGAAAGGTTTAGGGTCTTAAAATAGATCTCTGAGAAGATTTAATTGGAGCTTTAGGTGTACAAAAGTTATCATCGGCTTTACCCTCATTTTGGTGTTGAAGGATTTGATAGATCAGAAGTTAGCATTAGTTTGGGTTTGACGTGGGTCTCAAATTCCTTGTCTGCAGAGGATTTACAAATCTTAAAACTGATTTTTTTTTTTGCATGTGGAGCAGTTTTCCTCCAAAATTAGAACTGTGATGGGAGGAAGAAAGGAGGCAAGAGGCTGGCTGCTGTGTGAAGGGAGCAGAGCAACACTGTCTGCGTAAAACTGTATTTTAAGTATTTTCAATGATGGTGGCATAGTTCATTTAACAGAGTCCAGAATGCCATTTCACTGTTTCAGACAGTAACTACCTGTTGTACTCCCTAGGGATTGTGTCTGACTGCAGTACTTTATTCAGTTGTGGTCTTGCTTTTTTGATGATTAACTTGATATGTCAAAGGCTTCTCTTCAGTTTTTATGTCTGCAATCATACGGCATGAGCTAGTAGTACTGGCTTTTGATACTGAAATCCTCAGTTTAATTACTTGAAGGAAGAAGGGGGAAAAAAGCCCAGGACAATGTTTTATTTTCAAATAATAACCTGTCTTGTTCTTTCTTTTTTTTTTTTTTTTTTTTTTTTTTTTTTTAGAAGTACATTGTGGCTAGTTAAGCAGCTTTGTTTGAATTCCTGGTATAAGCTCAGATTGTGGTTCAGACTGTGTAGCTTCTGTCTCTGTTAAAGAAATATTGGTGACATTTTTCCCAGCATTTGTTCGTGCTGTATTTAAACATCACTTATAAACCAGCTTCATTTGATTGGCTTCTCCAGGAGACAGAGACTATCATTCATAGCATGATGAGTTTGCACATTGGAATTTAGGAACTGAGGTTAATTCAACCTCAGTCTTGGGAAGATCACTTTCTCTGTGCGTAGCTCATCTTCCTACAGCTGGCTCTTCTAAGCTGTTCATGAGATGGTGGCCATGAAAAACAGAGCAAATAGGGACATTCAGTCAGAATGACCTCTGTTTTAAAGCAGGGACAAGCAAGCAAACAGCTTGCAGAAGAACAGAGAGTATTGCTTATCTCTGAAACAGTTGGCATTGAGCATAAATAAGTGAGTGCCTGCTTGCGCAGATAGCAGTATTTAGCATTTCAAAGGTGGGGTACCTGGGAAACAAAGATGTGATAACTGGTTTTTCATAGCAGTCAATGAGATAATTGCTATTAACAGGAACCAAAACATTTCCCCCCTCTCCAGTCAACATCATGGAGTGAAATCAAAAGATTCTAACTTTCTTTCCATTTTCAAGAATACACTGGAGGTTTTTTTAGTTGCTCTCAGTACAGGTAGAGGAGAAAAGCATAAAATATTTTAAATAAAATTTTGTGTAATTCTTTCTCTGCAGTTAAATGAGAAGGAGTCAAAATTTGAGGCTTACAAAAGTGGATTTGAAATTTGTGCTGGCAGAGGTCTGAGATAGCAGTGCACCTGCTTTCTCAGTCCTCGATTGTTTCCTCATGTTCTTCTCCTTTCTCATGGAAATTTACTTCCAGTAGTTCACTGAATTATTACCTCCTATTAATTGAAGCAAAGTGCATTCCCTAAGTGCTTGCCTTACAGAGGAGGTGAGGGAGAGAAATGTGGCAACACAAGTTTGTGGTTATAAGGTCATGACTGTCACTTCTGCCACCAAAAGGCATCATATACACTACCTCACTCAATGACTAAATAAATTTTAAAGTTCTGTGACAAGCCACTTTCCAAATAATACGAATCAAAACTGTAAGGAGGGAAAAGTTTCCTTCACTGTGATTCAGCAGTCTTTCTGTTCAGCCACTGTGTCACTGGGAAGAAAGAGTGTTTGCTACACCATGCTTGCTTACTGTACTTGCTTTCCTGTAGTTTTAAGGGAAGTCTGTAATCTCTTCCATGGCTTCATTGAAAGTTTGCTTAACTACTCATCAGATGCAGTAATCTCAGTCCGCATCCAGGCTGGCTTAGTTCAGCATTTCTAACTGAATGCTTTCTTAGAGGAATATGTGGTGCTCTTGCTGTGTACCCACAGCTTTGCTTATCAAACTGTGTGTGATGCTATTGCACTCCTTGAGGTTAGCAAATGATTGGGTAAACAGCTGCCTTAGTAATGTAAATGCTAAAATGCTGCAGTATTGATTTGGAGAGCAGTAGAACCCCTTTAAAATTAAACTGCTGCAAATCATATCCATCCCTTTATCTTTTGTAGAATAACAGTAGCCTTGAATAATTGTGAATCATATTTTCACTGTTGAAATAGAAAACCCAGAAAGCCAAGCTGCATTTGGTAAACACTTTTGATTCAGGAGTTCGAACATTGGCTCAGAACACTTGATCCATTGACAGAGTAGTATTGGCAGGGATGTTGAGCCTTCAGTCTGATCAGGGCCAGATCTCTCGGTCATACTGAACTCTCTGTGAACCTTCTAATAAGAAACTACAATTACCTTATTATTTCTGGGCAGATCACAGCTTTCAGCTCTTCTCAGAAGAGCTGGACTTATTCTGTGGGGCTGATGAACTGACATGGGCTCAGTGTTCAAAATTAGTTTCTCCAGAGTCTGCATGTCCTTGATGAGCCTCCTGTCATACATGATCCACTTAAAAAAGGGTCTGAGCTCAGTTTTTCTGCATGAAATGCAGTGTCCTTGGAGCTTTGTCCCCTCCCTGCTTGTGGCTGTGTCCTTCACTCTCAGTGTCCCAGCAGCTGCTTGAGCTTGGATGCATTTTGTGTGCTTGGAGAGACGCCTTTGGATCAGTTTTGCTTCAACGGTGGTCATAATCTTCCTCTAGATTTTAGCTTTATAGTTAGATGGGAATGAAGGGAGCTGCATAATTTGGAGGTTACTTTTTATATCCACCACTACTTAGGTTAATTTGTAAGGCCCCTCTTCTTAGGGAGCAGGGGGCCACAGTCGCATTTATCACACATCACAGACAATTGTTTGGGCTGCATGGATATTCTGCACCCCCAGGCTGTTTCTGAGCTTTACACACTTTTTTAAAATTATTGTTTTAATTTTTTTTTTTTTGTTTTATGAAAAGGAGTTATCTCAAAGAAAAAGACATTCATCTTGATGCCAAAAAATAGGTGGCCAGAAGATTTCTGTGTACAGCAGATATTTTCAGTGGAACTATTTTCTTGCATGTCCAGGTTCCTCTGTGAAAACATAAGAGAATGTTGATTTGTTTATTCCATTGTCTCATTTATAGTTATTACTTTTCTTCTCTTACAAATATTCAACATAAACTTGCTTCAGCAAAGAACATGTAATCAGGTGTTTTAGCTGAAAAATGTAGGCATTCCTGTGCTCTTTAAACAGCAGTGATGAAGTCTTTGTGCGCATAAATTAGACTGCTGCAGAAAGTCTCTTCTGAGCTGTTCTAATCCACATCAAGAAACATTGTCCCCAAAGTAATGTTGGTACAAAATAAAATGTCCAAAGCTTTCATGTCCTGTGTTAATTTCTTCTTTCCTGTACAAAATGTCTTGTTATATTTTGCACAGCTGCAAAACAGCATTTGAGCTGAAGCAGCAGAGAGATATTTTTATATTTTAAATACTTTTATACTTTTAAATACTTTTAAAATACTTCTGAACACAGTTAAAACACAGCGTCAGCTTGTCTCCCAGTCTGCCAAAGGTGAAATTAGCAGCAAGTTTCTTGCCTGCCCAGACTTTCAAACAAGCTGAATCAAGTTCCTTCCTCTCTGATCTGCACTGTCGTTGGCTGAGCCCACAGTCTGTGTTCCCCTCAGCTCTGTGGATGTTTGGGTTTGAATCAATCTCTTCTTTCAAGTACTGCAGTTTTAAACAAGGGATCATTTTCTGTATTATATGCCTGGCATTATTTGCCTGACATTCTCCAGATAAAATATTCACTGAAGCACTCTCTGCTTTATGACATTTTCTTTTCAGTGTCCCAGTTGCATCCACTGCCCATGGTGAGGTGCTTCTGTCAGTCAGGTCTTTCTCAGAGTAAATGGAAGATGATGAGAGGGCTGAAATTTTGTCTGACAGGAAGGTCACAGGAAAGAAGGGCAGGAAAAGAAGGGAGTTTCCTGCAAAGCCTAGACTGATATGATTGACAAGCAGCTGAAAGCTGTCCAGGTGGAAATAAGCTTTATGCTGGGGAATGGATTACTTAACAACCTCTTCCTCAGCTGAGGGGTGTAACTTGGTTTTATCTATTATTATAAATTTTTTGGATATTCTTCTCTCCTTAAGCTATAATTGGTCTTACTCTTTTATGATGAATGTGAACTGGTTGTTTCTTTCAGGCAAACTTGGATTTTTCCCACTTTCTGGTCCAATGCACTTACATACCTTTATCACCTTAAAGCTTCCTGGAGACAATAGGAGCCAGGGACTATTTAAAAATGAAAACTGAAATTGTCATTTTGCAAAAAAACAGAGTCTCAGTCTGTTGGCTAGGATTTGTTTGATTCTCTTTCTACAGGACTACAAATTTCAAAGTTCAAACCTAGTTCTTAGCAAACACTTTCAAACTTCTTGGCATTTTAGTGTAGAAGCCCCAGTTGCTCCTGTCTGCAGAGGATTCTGGCATTGTTTTCTGCAGGCAGTGATCTCAGGGAGTTCAGTTAATTAAAGCTGATGCTAGTTGTGAACCTCAACTCCGTGCATGACAGAAATGGAAGCAAATTAATGGGCTTGTGACATCCAGCAGGTTATAATGCCTCTGACAACCAGTGTGTAATAGGAAACTGGAATCAAAGAGAAAAGTCACCGTCAAAACTGTCTAAATCTGGAAACATCCTTTAGCCCATGCAGTGTACTCAGGAAGAGCTGAGTGTGACACAGGTCACCCGAGGCTGCTGCTACCCCAACAGGATTGCTCATGCAAGATGCCTGGTGGCAGGAGTTATTACCCTCTCACCTCAGAGACACTGCTGGCCGCCTTCCCCGAGATGATGTGATTTATGCCATTCCTCCCCTTGCTCCTTCTGGCAATTTACAGATGCTTCTGTCAGCTCTCCAGTCTGTCCCTGCTGTGCTGTTTCAGTGTCTCTTGTCTGTGTATGGGTGCCCCTCCAGTGGCTCAGTCAAGCAAAATGAAATCTTGTGTGCCAAGCTGGAGCGGGAGAACCTCAACAGTCACCTCTCAAAATGTCATGAAGCTGGAAAATGTTCTTTTCAGGACTCGCCTCTAAGGATGGAAAATGTTAAAAGCAGTGTTTGTCTCAGATTCTCAAGATGTCATATTAGCATAATTGGTTTTGGGGACTGACCAAAGTCTCAGGCTCAGGGGGATGTTCCCGTCTGTGAGAGCTGTGCTTTCAGTTCTGATGTTTGCGGCAGAGGCACAGCGGGGTTGGGGCTGAGCCTTTGAAGGCTGCAGTGCTCGGTAACATCATCTGACTCACAGGACATTTGGCCAGGGACAGGGAGGCCCCTCAGAGTGCTAGCATGCATTTTCCTTTCAGCACACCAGTGGGGTTGGTGTATTTTAAATGCAGTGGGGAAATGGAATGGAAAAAAACAACAGCTGGTCCGGAGAAAGGCCAAATAAACTCTGTTGTGTAAGCCCAGAGATAAGAAGGTTATAGCACATGCAGCATTTCTTAATGATATCATATCAAACCTTGAAAGAATAGCATTTTGTTTCAAGATTCAGAATGCCAGAATGCCTTTCTCTTCTCTTCCTTAGTAACCTAAACCAAACTAATTAAAATCATCTATTTAACTATTAACTGTTTAAGTATTACTTCAAAGACTATTCTGTTAGTAGCTCTTTCTCTTTTATGTCACAGACATTATACATTAATTCAGTTGGAATACTTGACATTTCTGAAACTGGGTTTTGAACACTGGAAACTGAGATTTCAGGTTTCAGGAATGATGGGTGAATGTAACTGCTGTTTTCTCATGTATAATGAACTTCAGCGCAGGGTATGTTTACTGATGATGGATTCATGAGAATCCATCATCATGGATGGCCTCTGTGTCTGCAGCAAGGCTCGAGCGTGGAGGTCTTCAGACAGGTGCAGGAGGGTTGGGAGATGGAGAAAATAAACCACAGAATTTCACTAATTTGGCACCTGTCACTCAGCACTATCCCCACTCCCCATCTTCCTTTCAAATTTCATCTCACATGATGGTGATCAAAAGACAGAATGGCCTACAGTATTTTAGGGAAATATGTGTTTATTCTAAGTGTTTCTGGGTGATGAACCATGGAGTAGGATTCAGCCATTTTCACCCTTACTTACACATAATGGCTCATGCTCATCTTGCTCCTCACAATCCTTTCATATTGAAAGTAAGTCATGATATCTTTGAATGATGTCTGGAAATTTCTTCATGGTTTCAGAAGAAGCAAGGGGGAAAAAGGCAGTTGAAATTTAAATGCTATAAATGTAATAACATTAGAAGTCAAACACAAGAGTTTGTGCAGTCCATTAGAATAGCTAATTAGTTCTGTTATAAAATAAATGGCATTACCCATTTATTTGCTCTGATAGTTCAGGTATGATTTCTGAATATTACTGTCTGTTGGTATCTTCAGACTGATTTGTTAAGGTTCTTACTTTGTAAAACTCAGTGGTGACAGGTGAAATGGTTAGAGATGCTTTTCTTGTAGGCTTGGGTTTTGCTACAGAAATTGCTTTGGTACTGCCCTATTTCTGAGGTCCCCAGATGAGAGCAGAATAGTGACAGACTGGAAGGGATGAAGCAGGCAGAGCTGTCAGCTAAAATGTGTTTGCAAATGGTGTTGGATTTCCTCATGTGGGAAACATAGGTCTGCGTTATTTGCTCTCTAATGGTGCTCTGTGGTCCAGCACGGTATGTTTCATACCCCCTCTCAAAGAAAGGCGTGGAGGATTCTGTTTCCTCCAGATCTGCAGACTTTCTGACCCTGCAGTCAGCTGCTGGTTTGCTGCTTGGTGTGAGGACAGCAGAGGGGAGAGGTGAGCATCCTGCATGTGGAGAGGTTGCAATGGGGATTGCAAAAACGGCTGAGGCTGAAGACTGGAGGGAGCACGGCTGAGCTGCCTGTGCCAATGTGAGGGTCTCAGAAAAGGCTGTTTTTCCCTGATTCTCAGACAGGTCTGGCACCATGACCTGAATTCTGTTGTTTTCCAGCCTGTCTGCTGTGCCATGTCCAGTGTGCTGCAATAAAATCTTGTTTGTCCCACTGTAAACTTACCTTTGGCTGAATTAATGAGCAGGTGCAGTCTGTGGAATGAGATCATTGCCAAAATCCTGAGAATGTCAATATCACATAGAATAGCTAATGTAAGTACCTAATCTCATCTTCACTTCACTGAAAGGCCAAGGACGCTTGTTTTCCCACTAATTTCGGAACATTTGGAAAGCACAGATTACTGTCTTGCTCACTGGCTTTTAAAGTCACTCTTAAGTACTTTTAGTGCACACTACCTATTAACTGTGAGAAAATATTTTTGAGAAAATAAATGTGAAAAGGAATTTTCACATTTATATGGTGTTTATACCCATAAGCTAAACAAAATGTTGAAATGCAGTGCTAAAATAAAATCTGGCAATTTGGACAGGGAACACTAATGGACCTTCTGTTCAGCTACTTGGATGACAGAAAAAGTTCTGTTTAAAAGTTACAGGGAGTACTGCAAATGCTTTTTATTTGGTTTCAGAGTACATTTCTTCCACCTCCTTGTCCCTGTGTGTGTTTTGCTGGCAAATTGTATGATACATTTTCTTTGATATACCATAGCTGCTTCTACAGCTGACATAGAGAATAGCTTCTGGTGAGTTCTGAAAAAACAGGCATCTGTCTTCTCTGTTAATAGACTTTAGATAAGTTGTCGAAAAAAATGGGAAAGTATAATTCAGATTTTTTAACATTCTCCTGTCTTTTTGTGTTGTAGGTCAGAATTTCAAGGCAGCTAGCTGAAAGTTTTTAAACTGTTGATTCTAAGACCAGGAAATTCTCATTGCTAGTGGTCAGTGAAATAATCCCACATGTATTTTACTGGATGCTTCATTAATTTATATAAGAAAATGCACCCTGATACATTTTTACTGAAATATTTAGGAGCTGAAGTAAGGTAATTTCTTAACCTGTCAAATCTGCAAATACAAATTTCTGTCTGGAACCATCTAAAAAAAAGACAATTAATTTTGTCTGCTTTATGCTTGGACTTGATATCATCTGTTTCAATCTAGTGCTTCATAACTGGACTACCATTTTACAGCTGGTGAACTCTCTCAAATCCAGTCTTGAAAATAGGTTTTAAACTGAATTCTTGACTTATTTTCACATGTGAAGGAGTTCCAATAGACAAATCTGTCTTCTTGAAATCTACCCAATGTTTTTGAGGTGGCAGTTTGAAAAAATGAGGGATAACAGTGGCGATAGTTTCAACTAGGCTCCCCAAATTTTGTACATATGCATGCTGATTAATCCCTCTGTAGACATTTTGAAAGAGATTGTCGGAAATATGTCACAGTTAAAGTAGTGCTTTTTAAAAGCTGAGCTAGAAACTATTATTTCTTATAAATGTGAGTATATTTGAGTAACTGAACGATAAAATACCCAGAAAATACTAATCGGGTATCAGAATATATAACAGAAACCTAACATTATAAACATGTAGAGTAGGTGCAAAGTCAGGCAGTTTATATAGTAAACAGAAAGAGATCCTCTTTAATAAGTTTTCCTGAGGAATTTTATTTGAAAGATGCTTGTGCTATTCTCTACAATATATATTCTGGTGGACTGTATTACTTTTTATATGTAAGGTAAGTGCTGCGCTGGCATTTATTCTCGTAGTGTAACACTGGAGATATTCATGTTCACTGCTATTCCCACACAATGAGATCATGTTTGTGCTAATCAGTGAAATACTCTGGTATTCTTTGGCACGGCTGCCAAGTAGAACACAGCGCTCTGTGTGCACACATTAAATTTTCTCAGTCTCTTGCTCTGAGCGGCCGAATCCTGACTGCTGAGAGGAATGGCTGGGAGGAATGACCCCTGTGCCATGAGCATTCACACGGTTACAGCAGGTCTGACAGGCACAACTGTCTCAAAACTCTAAGGTTTTGACACTTTGAGCAGTTCAGAGACTCCTGGGGATGAGCTGAGCAGCGCTTTCCGAGCTGCCTTTGACCCAGAACGAGCTTGAGTGCAGTGGAGGCGTCAGGGCAGAGAGTGCTGACATCCATAGAGCTGTCCTCAAAGTGCTGTGAGGGGTTCAGATGCCTGGGCTCTCTCCTGGGAGTCACTCCTGGTAGCTGAGCTGGACCCTTGTCGAGTGTTCAGTGAGGGGAGTTGTTTGGTGCTTTGGGAAGGGAAGAGGTGCAGCTAGGGAAGGAGGCACAGCAGAATGCTGCGAGATCAGGACAGGGAGCAGAACAGGGGTGGGATGATGTGAAACAGCTTTAGTTCATCAGCTGCGCCTTTCGCAGATAGTTTCAAACCAAACTGCTGAGATTCAGTTTTTGTGAGGGTGAAGCTAGGAGCTGGAGCACGGTCAGCCTGCAGGGAGGCTGCATCCTCTTCTGGGGCCACTCAGCAGCCTGGATGGTCACAAGTGGAAGCATCTCCCAGCTATGCTGTGCCGCCTGCGTGTGTTTGCCTCCGACTTCCTTCCTATCCTCCTGGAGAGGAGGCAGGAGCAGCTGCTCCCAGCTGGCTCTGGACTGATCATCTGCAAGCACAGAGAGGTGCAAGTGGCTGATTTTGCTTTATTAACTTGAAGGGACATGCTGAGCCAGCGAGGAGTTCCTGTGGTGCTCAGGTTGGCTCTTGGGGACACAAAGGAGGCACTTAAATCCACTTGACATTTGTGATTCTGCATGGGGTGACATAAGCAGGCAAAACAGTGCTGGGTGTACCTTGGGATCCAGTTTCTGAAAGATCCTCTGCCCGAATTAGGGTACAAACAAGACCATATGCTGAAGTGAACAATATGGATTTTATTTAAAAATGAATGCAAGGGAGAGAAATAGAAGTAGCAGGAGTAGGAGGGGGAGGATAAGATCGAGCAGAAGATGGTCACCATCTATGGATCAAGCACCATCCCATGGGTCCTTCCTCACTATCAGCATCCTGGAGCATCACCTTTATACAACCTGAGTTCTGGGCAGCCACGGGATGGTCACAGATGGTGTTCCCATAGCTTGGGGTGGTGCATATATGAGCAGGTGCTTCCCTTCTCCTGGTTTGCCTCAGCAGTGATTTTTGTCCCGATGTGTTAACCATGATGTGCTAACCAGATCCTGCCTCTGCCAGCCCTGGAATAGCGCATTCCTATTGCAAATTCCTCCCTTCTGTGCTTGACATAAGTTCTCACTGTGGTCCCTTGCCTTGTGGCAGGTTTCATATCTGTGATCTTGACACTGTTTGAGACAGGCACCTGTGCTCTTTCAGCCCTTAAAAAGGATTGGTTTTGTCATGATGGGCATATTCCAGGGAGCATTTTATGAAGGATACCTGTGTGGAGGGATATCTGGGTATCTGCCTTTCCTCAGTTGTTGCAAGGCTGAAAAAGCAGGTGGGTGGGTGTGTAGAGCAGCAGTCTGCCCTCTCCAGGGAGCTGCTGTGGTGCACTGAGGTGTTTGCAGAGGGATGTTCTGTGGTTCCATGAGCTAAATGACAAAGCAAGTGGGAACAGAAGCCTCTGGTTTCTCTCCTTCAGCTCTCCATGCTCCCCTTCAGCTCTGCAGCAGTTTATCCCTGGTCAAATCACAGGAAACCCTGGCTGAGGAGAGACCAGAATGGAAGAAAGAACTTCACAGCCTGGAGGAGAGTGTTATACTGACACACCTGCCTCTCTTGCAGGGCTTCAGCTTCTGGGTCTGTTGGGAGCAGAACAAAATGGTTCTTCATTTTAGGACTTTGATAGGTATCGGCGCCATAGGGACTTCAGTGTCTGATAAAAGTGGAGCCACCGATTTTCTGAAGTAAAATATTTTCACAACAAAATGGATGAGTTTACTTAGAATCCATGAACCAAATGTGATTATTCTTAGTTACTCTTTTATGAGGAGAGGACTACTAATGGTTACCAGGCTTAGATTCAGTTGTTCTTGTGGGTTTTCCTGTATAAGAATGAATACTCTGAGATGCCCAAGTTCCTTTTTTGCCTGAGGAATGACTTTCCCCGGTCCCTGTGGCACAACACCCAGCCTGCTGCTGTGTGCACAAACTTAATAAAACCAGGAGGTGGAGACCCCTTTGAGCTGCCTCTAGTCTCTTTAGAGGCTGCTTGCAATCTTTACAGCTCAAAAACCACATTCTCTCTTGTCCGAGACACCTGCAAAGAGCAAATCTTCATCTAAAGCGCTCACACTGCTCAAATCCATGGAATTACAACCCTTAATGGTCCTTTTCCATCCTTTCAGCACAGGTTTTTCTGTTTTGTTTTGTTTTTGTTGGGTTTTTGTTGTTGGGATTTTTCTGTTTTTGTTTGGCGTTTTTTTGTTTTGGATTTTTTTGGTTGGGTTTTTTCATTTTGTTTTGTTTTGGGGGGGTTCTTGGTTTGGTTTGGGTTTTTGTGTTTTGGGTTTGTTTTGTTTGTTTGTTTATTTGTTGTTTTGGTTTGGTTTGGGATTTTTTTTTTTGATTGTTGGGGTTTTTTTCTGGCACCTGTCCTTGCATTGATGCTCTGTGCCCTATTCCTGCAGCCTTGGCAACTCTTGGAGTTTGTTTTAGGACAGCCTACAACGTGAAAATCATTCGGTAGAAATCACTTAAGTGACTTTGGAGAACTGTTGGGCAACTTCAGAGACCTGTGCTGCCAATTTCTGAATCCTGCTGGTTTGTAGCTCTCTTGCTGTCCAAGAAGTTCCACAGAACATGTTTGAACATTTCAGGACTTTCTTTCACTGCCGAGTTCTCTGGTGTCAGCCCAAACTTCCCTTCAGCATGCCAGTTTAGGGAATAGAGTCACTGGATGGTTTAGATTGGACCTCTAAGATCGAGTCCAGCTGTTATCCCAACACAGCCACGTCCCTAAAGTGCCACATCTGCACCTCTTTTAAATACCTCCAGGGGTTCTCACTCCACTGCTGCCCTGCAGCCTCTTCCAGGGCTCGGCACCCCTTTTGGAGAAAAACTTGTCCCTAACACCCAACCTGAACCTGCACTGGCACAATTTGAGACCATTTGGTCTCATCCTTTCCACAGTTACCAGGGAGAAAAGCCCAACCCCTGCCTGGCTACACCCTCCTTTCAGGGAGCTGTAGAGAGGGACAAAGAGCCTCCTTTTCTCCAGGATAAATACCCCCAACTCCCTCAGCTGCTCCACATCAGAGCTGTGCACATCCAGACCCCTCCCCAGCTCTGTCCCCTTCTCTGGATGCTCCAGCACTTCCGTGTCTTTGTTGTTATGAATGAGCTGATGTAGCCTTTTAGTCTTGTTCCTTTCTGCAGCAGGTTGGTGATCTCTAATCCTATAACCAGTTTGGTTTTTCTTCATTATTATGTGAACCAAATTCATGGAACATGATCTTTTAGAACAATAATATGGAACAGAAACTTCTGGAGTTTGACTCAAGAGCTTCTGTGCACTATTTGGATAACCAAACTGAAAATCAGATCAACCCTGACAATGCAGAGACAACTGTTTCAAGATGACACTTTGAGGTTTTTTGCATAAATTTTGAGTGAGTGAACTTTCAGAGAGACAAAAAAACAGGAGAAAAATTTTTAATAAAGCCCATACGTTTTAATTCTCATTTTCATCATCATGGTACCCCAAAACTGTATTTCTTTTTTATTTTTAGGCTAGCAGCTCTTAAGTTACTTGGTGAGAGACGTTATGACATAGACATAATTTATTGGAAATTTGTAATCTGAAAATTTGTTTCACAGGGATTATATTCTGTATTAGAAGACAGTTGTTTTTCCTTAGATTTTAATATAATTGTACTTCCAGTTAAATTGCATTTAAGTGCCATTTTACCAATAGCTAGTAATGCTAATTTCAAATTTCTAAATTTCTAATTCATGGAAATTTCACCTTATTCTTCTAAACTGTTTGATATTTAATTCTAAACCATTTAATATTTTCACCAAAATAAGGGGCACCAGACACTGAAGTTGCCAAATGAATGAACACAGAAAGTTCAAATTACATTGAGCAATGTACTCCTCGGAAAACATCTCAAAAAGCCATAATTTTTAATTGTCTCTTTTTGACTTGGGTTTGATTCCTGGGTGAAAAAGTAAGAATATTCAGGCAGAAGGACAGTCATTGATGCAAAATATTGGCAACTTAAGGCAGATATTCCCTGCAGCATTGTTCTCTGTGTGCCTCCCGATGCCCAACACATCCATCGTTCCATCTTTACAGCCTGAGTGGTAATGAGCAGCACAGACACTCAGCACCAGTATCTGATTAAGTGCATCATCAAGACAGGTCCAATTTTAGATTCATTCTGCTTCAGAGTGGTGTGACTTCACTGTTTGATACGCCATGTTTTTGACAGCAGGAATGTCGAAGTTAAACAAACCTTGCAGAGTTGTGAGCTTTCTTTCTCTGTGCTTGTTTTTGCTGGGACTTGGGGGTTGTCAGCATGGGCTTGTGCGTGATTAAGTAGTTGTCATAGTTTCCTGTGTGAACACTTCTTCACACTGGGAAAGCATTTGTGTGACTTAGCTTAGCATGTTGCAGAAATGCTTATAAAAAGGGCTGGTTTGGTTATCTGTTCAATTTTAAATTCACACTCTTGCTTTCTTGTTTTTCCATTATAGCATGTCAAGCCTTACTCTCGTCATCCAGACTTGGTTTTGTTATGGCTGTTTAAAAGCAGATCTCGTGTGTACAAAACTGCCTTGTTTATTTCAGGAGGGGTAGTTAGAGCAGGGGAGGACTTATTGCATTTGTTTTGTAAATAATTACTAAGTTCTCGTAGTATATCAGCTATGAAAGTTGCTCACTCTCTTCGTGAGTGAAAGAGGATAATATCCCTTGTACAATGACAGTTTTTCAACAGAGTTTTTTGCCCTCTTGAAGGACTCACTCCAAACTGTATCATTTGGTTAACACTTAAACTAAAGGCATGTCTTAAAACAAAGTAAAGATTTTTGGAGCAATCGTAATGTAGAAAGTCATGAACAGTGTGGAATTTATTTCTCCAGCATCCCTAGCATCATTACACCTCCTGTCCGGAGATGCAGCATTTTGGCTGTGAACAGGATAGAGTGGCAAAAATGACAGAGCTCTTGGGCAGAGAGGAGGGAGCTGAGAATAGGAAGTGAGGACACAAATCAATGCTGCTGTATTCTGTGACAGTCATCAGTTGTTGGGTGCTTTCTCCTCTTCTGGGAGTTTCCAGGCATTTTCACCTTCTGCAAAGCCGTGTGTGCCTCCAAAGATGTTGAAAGCTGGCTTTCTATAGTTGGCACTCTCAGGACCCCTCGTGTTGCACTGCACACTGCTCCTTGAAGAGCACCAGCAGGAAACAAAGGCGGGAAAAAGCCTTTTCCATGGAGATCTCAGATAATGCCTTCAAGTGAGATGAATCATGTTTGCTCTTTGAAGGATTTTGGAGTGGTGGAAGACAAGCAGAAATTAAGTGCCTAACAATCAAGCATAATCAAGCATCGTTTTGAATGGATGAGCTGGTCAAAGTGAAGAAGAACTTATGTGGGGTTTTTTTTTTATAAGTGAGACTATTGACAGTTAAAGATTAGAAAGGCCTTTCTTACAAAGGACTGGCAAAGGATGTTGTCACCTGATGAAAAATGAAATTGATGTGTTAGAGAGTATAGATTTGCTTTGACATACAGAAACCTTTAAAGTGTCCTGAATAAGTTTGTACAATAGGTTTTTTTTTAATGTGTAGGTGAATCTTGCAGATAACTTGAAATCTTTCCTTGTAGCTGAAAGTCAAGGGTCTTTTCTATTGTTGTTAGTCAAGGAGGATTTTCATGGGTAGTTTCAGGGGACATTTTTATTTTCACTAAAAACAATTTGAAATTTGATCTTGCAAAACCAACCATTTTACTGAAGTTTATCAGCCATTTCCATCTAGAAACTGATGAAATATTGTCATCTACACCTTTTCTTCTGGTTATGTAGTTAAATTTCTGCATATCACATAGTCGTATAGGGACATGGTATGTTACTTGTTGGGCTGAATCAGTTTTTCTGATGAAAGCTTCACAAAATTATCTCTCACAACAGCTAGAAACTTCTGCGTATTGCTGCTTGAATTTCATGCAGTTTGCTACCTGAATCTCTTACCAATGTTTGGTTTTTTTTTGTCTTAGATTGTCCTGGGTACGCTTTCAGCTCAACATTCCTTTTCTATTCCTAAGTACGCTGACAGTATTCCTACCTGTGTTATACCTCTTCCTCAAAAATCCATGGAAACCCTCAGGGTATGAGTACCCCCTTTGTCCCTTCTGTTTCCTGTGGAATGGGCTGTGCTCAGCAGTTATGAAGGAAGAGAGGCAGCACCGTACATTGCTTGTCCCAGACCATTCCTCCCTGGATGCTCCTCAAGTGCTGGGCCCCCAGTCAACAGTGGGGCCGTGCCTGGGATATCTCAGTAAATCTGAAATCACTTGTTATGCTTTACTAATTTTAGGTGAAAGCAAGATAAGGCTGTTAACTTCAAAATTTAGTGGGTAACTGAGGCAGTCAAGATTTGAAGAGACATAAAAGCAGAATGATACTTGTGTATAGCTGCCTGTATTTTAGTGAGGCTCCAAGAGGTTATCCCTCCCTGCTTCATCTGACTGAAAAAGCTCCCAGGAGGCTTCACACAGTGGGGATCCAGTCCTTAGATGTCACTTGGCCGGGTGACGTACCCTGCACACGGGAGTTATCCATCACTATAGAGAGAATTCTTCTGCAGAATCCTCTGGTTATCTGGCATTAATTTTCACGATTCAGATTTATCCTGAGATTTTCCTGAAGTACAGAGCCTCATGCTTAACCAGGACTCCAGACTTTTCCCTGAGGGTTGCGCATTGCTGCAGTCCCTATGACTTTAAACATTTTTACCTCCAGCCCTATCAGCTGTCCAGGCAATTAGCAATACTTCTTGCTAGCTGTAAACAGAAAACGTGACAGCTGGCCTGAGGTTTTATTTGGCTGTAAACAAAGCACTTAAACAGCAGTCTGAACAGTTTTTTGTTCAGACGGATGTGGAGTTTTGTCTCAGCGCAAAACCCTTAAAAACGTAGGTAATGAGAACAGTGCTTCATAGAAATAAGAATGCTGAAAACCGTGCAAATGTACAAGGAAGGTTAATGAATACAGCTCAGAAACAGCCCCTCATTGAGGTGATGATTGCTGCCACTGAGCAAAGATTGAGGGAGACAGCTGGAGTGGAGCTGCAGTGTGGGTTAGTGGGGTTGGGGTAGAGGTTACAGCAGTGATAGTTCATTGCTGCTGAGTGCAGCACACCCGCGTGCAGTGGCTCAGTTCTAAATGTGGCCGGCGTTATTTTGTTTATTAATGTGGCGTATTTCAATTGCACTCATTAGGTGTTATCAGGATCTAGGCATCTTTCAGGCTGACCTCGGAGAGAACATTTCTAAAAACCTGAACACGTAAACCAAGATACTTCTCATCTTTTACGCTGAGAGATATGCACATGCAGCGGTGCCGCATTTCGTTAGGTACGCGGTGTGCTGTGATTATTCTCTCTGCGCTTGGGTCTAAAGGGCAAACAGCTCATTCATGACAAAGGTGTAGCAGATCTGCTGGTGTGAACGCAAGGTTTGGGACCCAGCTGCCAGGTCACCTGTTCTTCAAGGGAAAAGTGTTTGGGTAACCGTTCCTCAGCACTTGGTACTGCTGGGAGGTGGAGGGAATGCTGGATTACTGTACCCTGCCTTACAGCTGTGGAGGTGATCCTGGAAAGGCTGTGAGCACTTGGAGCTGTCTTTCTGGCCTGTGGATGTGCCCAGTCTGGAACTGGGATGTCCTCTTCCCTTAGTGAGATGCTGAGTGACTACTGCAGTATATGAAACAGAAACAAGTGCTCCTGATCCTTCCCAGGACTGGGGAAATCCCAGCACTGTGGAAGAGTTTCTCAGGATTATGGGCTGGAAGAAAGCCAGCAGTTGCTGTCAGACTGGCATCTCATCTGCCTCTCAGGCCCAGTGGTGTTCCCGTGGATGGTGTTTCCCTGGTGACACGGACAGCTGGCATTCAGAGCTGGAGTGAGGGGAGAAGAATTAACCCCACTGAGGACAGTGCAAGGTTGCTATCAACCCTATGGAGCAATGACTTCCTCCTGGAAAGATTGAGATGCACAGATCCCAAAATTACGGTGGAAGCAGTAAGTGTCTGGCCTGTCATCAGGCAGGGTGACCACAGGCGAGGCCACCATGCTGGTACTCAGGTGACACCTGCTGGTCAAGTGTCCCCTCTTGTCAGGGATATTTTCCATGCATGGAACAAGGCATTCTTGAATGTGCCACAGCACTGGGCTTAATGTGCCTTCCTGATGAGAACATGAGCTGCCTGTGCAGAGGGCCCTTCGCAGTCTGGTGTCACTTTGGAGGTGGCCCTGCAGCAGACCCAGTGGGTGGCAGCCAGAAGAGTTGCTTCCAGCTAATATCATCCTGTAAGCATTACAGCCATACAGTTCAAGCTTGAAAATACATTCAAGACAGCATTGTTTTTTACCCTTCCAGATACCTACAGCTTTTTCAAACAGCAGCAGCATCGGAGGGAGAGATGGGAACAGAATCACACGGCTGCCAGGAGGGTTTCTCGGCGCTCTGTCAGCAAGGAGCGGTGGGTGGAGACGCTTGTGGTTGCAGACAGCAAAATGGTTGAATATCATGGGAGTGACCATGTGGAGTCATATATCCTCACTATAATGAATATGGTATGTACACTGTTTTGGGGTTTTTGGATAGATGAATGAAGCAAATCTGGTTGTGCTGCTGGACTCCTAATTACGCTTCTTGAAAGTCTGCAACATTCACAGAGAAAAATGTGATATCATGCACACGTATGAATTGAGACTCTGCCTTTTAAAGTATTTTTTACCTTGTATTTTGTATAGGCACAATTTTTCTCTGGATTTGTGTGAGAGAAGTCTCATACCTAAAAATGCTAGTTTTCTTTTCACTGAAATTCTCTGTGTCCCTTGGAACTTTTTGCTCAGTGGTGATTGCAGATTGTTGGATATGGCAGAGAGAAATTCTGCAGGTTTTAAGCCTACAAATTCTTTCACATATTTGTGGATCAGAAAGTCATACAGGAGCCTAATGGAAAGTTAAGTAACTTTACAAAAGCTAAAATAATAGCTTATTGCTGTTCTGGTCAGAAATCCAAAGAGCAATATATGAGTTATCATGAAGCAAGTTAACTGTCCCAACTGAAGCCGATATGACTTTTTCTAGATAAGTATCCTTTCTGGAGTACAAAGTTCACATTGAAATGAAGAGAAGTTGGGCTTGAAATGCTTTCCTGTGTTGCAGATTGCAAAATATAGGTTGTTCTGGGAGAAGCCGTAGCATCTGCCTACAGATATGTCTTCTGTTATTACCTGTATCAATATTTATCTGTATCAGAGTAGACACTGAGGCTTAGAGTCTGTTGAGGATGTGTTCCATGTGGTTTTCACGGACATGTGCAATGTGTGTAAAGTCAATCAGAGTGTCATTCCAGCCGTGGTGACTGATGTGTCCCTTGTGTTTATACAGTACGTTCCCAGCTGTGCCCCAGGCAGTCCAACGTGCTGCTGAGGCAATGAGCCTGAACAAACAGGTACAAAGGTTGTTGGGGCACATGAGGTTTTGTCCACACAGGGAGAAAATGCATGGAACAAAACCCTGTCATTATCTGGTTCAGGAACAAACAAGACTCAACATTTTCCCTGCAGTCTGACCTCAGATATTAGGGTTACTTAAAATGTTTCAGTTTTCTGTAGAGTACCTTGAAAAAGATCCATACCCAAATCACACCTCTGTAAACACAGTTTCCACTTCAGTTTGGTATTTTTCCTTTAGTGGTCTTCTCCACAGCAGTTTTGACCCAAAGGCAATCCATTTTGTTCATTTGTATTTCCTGTGATATCAGATGGCATGAGTCACACATATAGATAGGCTGTGAGTAGCTTCTGCTAGGATTCCCTTTCCTCTGCCTATTCAATATTTTGATGCTGTTTATGGCAATTGTGTCACATTTTTGCAGAGTTTAGTTCTTGGTTTTTGTTTTTTTTTTTTTTTTTTATGTGGAGTCTTTTTTGAATTGAGTCATTATCTTTTGCTTTGTTTTTATCACCTCTCCAATACTCCAAAAACACAGACTAGCATCATTCAGCTAATTTCTCTTGCCTAGTACTGACTAAATTTTGCTCTTTTGTGATCAAATCCTGTTCATTTAAAACAGAGCTATTTGATATGCTGTTTTTTCTGCACCCTGAGTTGACCTCTCCATCAGTGTTGTATGAGTGTATATGCTGTGCTGCTTTCCGTGTTTTTTATAAACTCTGAAATTTTTGAAAGGGAAATGGGCATAATATAATCTTGTGTGGGCTTTTGCTCTTTAGCTTAGTAACTTTTGCCCAATGCTGTATCATCACTCATTTGGCAGAACTAGCCTTTGCAGTAGCTCTAAAATTTATTGCATTTTGGTAAATTTCCAATGATTTGAGGATTTAAAAAACAAAACAGCTTCCAGATGAACAGTATGCTAGAAGTAAATGTGGTATTTTCTCTCTGAAGTCATGTTCTGCTATAGAGGTATCAGTTAATCTCATACCTCCTGGCTCTGGCGCAGGTCACAGGGCTGTTCCACGATCCAAGCATTGGCAATGCAATTCACATTGTGCTGGTCCGGCTCATCCTCTTTGAGGAAGTGGAGGTAAGATTTTTATTTTCCTCAAAGTATCACTTAGAAAACTTTCAGGCTCAGTGCATTCAGCTGTAATCCTATTTGCTTAAAATCATAAAATAAATTTACTATGTTGTTAGTCTTCAACATGTCTGGATTCAGAATAAATACTGCCCTGGATAGCTAAGTATTTTAGCTGACAATTTGGGGTATTTCTGCATAAAATTTTCTAGGAAAATGTATTCAGAACAGTTAGATTAGGAATGGGGAAATGGAATCTCCTCACCGTCAGAAGAACATGGGATGCCAGGGAAGACTAGATGAGAAACAGAAATTACCTATTAACATTCAGAATCTAATTACCTAGCATTGTCTGAAATGCATTATGAACTGTAGTGCTACGGTATTAGCAGGTCTCTGAAGAAGTAAATCTCTCCATGTGCAGTCCAAACACACATTTTTATTTTTAAATGTCTTTTGAAACAACAAAAAATGAGGACTAAGTATGTGTTAATTGCTGTAAACTGACATTATATTGATTAACTTTCAATGTTATTGTGTGCTTAAATACATGCTGATTGTCATAATTTTATAATTACTTTAAATGCACTGTGCATGAAATAACTCTGACTGCAGGGACACCTTAATTTCACAGATTTTCTTAGTGGCTTAAGATTTACAACCACAAGCCACATGGTCCCAGTGCTGTTGAAGGCAGTAAACCAAACCTCACAGCTATGTTTTCAGAAATATTCATTTGGAGACTCTGTCTTTTCTGCTCTCAGTGTAAAGTAAAAGTGGGACAAAAACTTGAGTTTTTGTCTAAACAGGACAATTAGGACCCAAGACCTGTGATCACTTCCAATTAAGTCTGTTTGCCAAATTTCTATGGCTGTTTGCATAAAAAACATGGATTCCTGTTCAGTAGCGGAAAGGCAATGTTGGAACTAACAGTATTAAATATCTTTCAAAATTTGTTTCTAAGTTACCCAGAAATTATTGTTTGGTAACAATAAATATCTAAAAACGAAGTAAACTGAGGCAAGATAAAGTGAGTGTTCAAGACCAGAAATCAGAAAACTCGATTTTGGATGAATTTCTTTTGCATACATTGTATTTCAGTGTTTTCAGGAATTTGCATATAAACTCTCTAACAATAAGTTAAGGAAGAAACATTTATGCCTGTGTTGTTTCTCTTTGGAATTGAAAAATATTGTGAAATAAATACTGTGTTAGCAGCATAATTGCTCTCTGAATATGACAGTGTTCACATAAGATTGAGTGAGAAATTTGATCATGAAGTCCCACAATAAGTAATCTTCACCTTCTCTTCAGAGGAAAATTTGATTTCAAGAGGATATAAAATGTTTGAAAATTTCAGTTCAGTGTTGGATCTTATGAAGCTCATTTATCAAAATGTATGTTGAGTTCTATGATTTTTCCTTTAGCTGCACCAATTGCGGAAATGTCAGCATTTTAACTTAATATTCAATGTTAGATAAATAGGTGTCATTGCCCCTAATGATGGCTCTAAGTTTAGGCAAAAGCATAGTCGATTACATTTAGATTTACCCATCTTCACAACTGACTTCACTGAAGTGTGATTGCAATGCAGCGTGGTCTTTACAGTAATTTATTCCTTCATTTCCCATCAGCAAGGCTTGAAGATAGTGCACCATGCTGATAAGACATTAGCCAGCTTCTGCAAGTGGCAGAAAAGTGTCAATCCCAAGAGTGATGTCAACCCCACACACCATGATGTGGCTGTCCTTCTGACCAGGTATGGCTTTTTTGGTGATGATTTGGGTGATTTCTATTTCATTTATGGGTCATGTCATCATTCAGTTCATCCTGCACAGAGCTCAGTAATGTGGGCAAAATACTTACTACACTACGTGTGCAGAGGGGTTAGAGATGCATCTTACTCACAAAACTGAGATCTGTGGGTCCCAGGAGATGGGCAATTTGCATAGCTCAGGTCATTTTCCTCACTTGATCCGATCTCATTTGTTGCTCAGTGACTGCTCCATTCTTCTTTGAGGCAATATCCAAAACTAAGCAGCTTGTAGAAGAAAAGCTCCTGAAGAAATGTACAGGTGCAGGTCAGAGAGGAAGAGTATTGTGCAAACATGGTGCCGTTCATTTTTAAGCTTTAAAGCATATGATTTTAAAATATCTTCATATTTAGGGAGGCACAATCAATTTTTTTTTTTTAATGTCCCACCAAGGGAGGAACAGAAAACTTAAAAATGAGGTTGTCTGAGGTTATGCAGGGAGTTATGTCATGGCATGAAATGGGATTTCCGTAGGTCTGTAAAAATGGACTCAGTCTGCGCTCAAGTGGAAGAAAAGTTTGGGTCTGTGGTCTGAGAGAAACAGTCCTTAGCTAAAGTCTGTCAGGCCAGAAAAACAAAACCAACCTAAAGCACCCTTCAAGTGGTTCAGTAAAAAAGAATCACAGAACCATTTAGATTGGAAAAGACCTCCAAGGTCAAGTTCATCCTTTGACCAATATCCATCTTGTTAACCCTTTTTTTGGACAAAAATCTTAAAATAAGAATGGGAAATAAGGTCTCACAATGATGTGAGACTTACCTTTCTGAATAAAAAGCCTTCAGACTGTTACCTTGAAAGATGCTGAGGTGTGGTGAGTTAATAAACCATGCTTCAAAATGCTGTCAGATGTGAAGGTTCTAAATATTTTACTTATGGAAGTTGACAATAATTGCAGGTATCTAGGCATTGCAGCCACATAAATATTGGCTACAAATTACAGCAGTATAATGATAGCAGTAGTTCAAGTGCGTGTTGTTGCATACGCATTTGTAAAAGTATTATCACTACGCTTTACCTAAAATGCAAATTAGCATGTTATGGGATAGGAACTCAACACCCAATGTCACTGAAATTCCACAGTGGGTTTTAAGTTATTTAAATTTAAATTAAATAAATGGCACATCTCTTTTGTGATTCCAGAAAGGACATTTGTGCTGGCATGAACCGTCCCTGTGAAACCTTAGGCTTGTCTCATCTCTCAGGGATGTGTCAGCCCCATAGAAGCTGCAACATCAATGAGGACTCCGGCCTTCCCTTGGCCTTCACGATTGCTCATGAGCTTGGACACAGGTACAGCTGGGAGGGCAGGGGAACCTGTCTGAGTCTAATTTATCGTTTGCATGTTGGTACTTGAATTGCAAGACGGAAACAAAACACGAAGTGTGTTAATATCTCTATTATTAAAACAAAACCTGCTTATTTTTTCAAAGCAAAAGAATAAGAAATGCTTTCTTAAGCCTTTGACCTGTGTTTTACAAATGCAACTATTCAGCCTGTGCTAGGACAGTACATTAGGATGAAATAATTAAGCTACAGAGAAGCATGACTTAATTGTGCTAATTTTTCTGAGCATATACCAAATTTCTGTGCAATCAGATGATCTCCAGATCAATCAAGAACATTTACAGAAAATGTACCTGCTTCATTATGTCGAGGCATTTCAACATTGCGTATTAGCTAGAAAACATTTTTAACTCATACCGTCAAACTTCATATGTTAATCTTATTTGTAATATTAATTATCCTTTCTGGTGAACCAGTAATTTCTTAATGACTGATATCTCCTTTATGGTGCTATTGTGGGTGCACTTAGATCAAGATAATTAAAGTTCCTGGATATTTAGTTTCAGACATGGTGAATATTTTTTTGATTGGGTATTTTGGCTTGAACTGAATTTCTCAGAATTTTAAATATTTGGGGATGTTCAGGTCGGTTAGATGGTTTATTAGCTCACCCGAAAAAAACCTGGATTTTTGAATCTGTTTTGATAGAACTGTTTTCCTCAGGGCAGAGCGTTGTCTGAGGGATACTTTGGTTTGGCTGTAATGCCTGCGCTTTCCAGCTGGGCTGTGATGCTTGTCTCAGTCACATGCTCATTGCTGTACCTAAAATCACATTAAATTTCACTGTGTGCCCAGCCCCCAATCAGGATGGAGTTTCTCTTTCCTGATAGGATATGGTGATGATGATGATGATGATGATGATGATGATGATGGTAATCACCCTGTCGCCTGTTAACTGGCCACTCTTTATTCAACCTCTCCACTGGCTGGAAGGAAATTGGATAAATAAACAATGCTGAAATCACCACAATTGGATCTGGATGTTGAGGGTTTAAGCTGCTTGGTCCCCATAGACTGTTGCTGTGAGAAAGCTGTTTTCATTCCCACTGAGAAGACAAACATGCACCCATGGCTTAGATGAATGCCAAAAGCCAGCTCCTCACCAGACTGCCCCTCCAGATGTTCGCAGCCTTAGCATTCGCTGACGCTGTTTGGGGAAAAGAGCCTATCAGAAGGGGGAAATCCTTGCTTTTATGCCTCTGAGTCATTACTGGAGTTTATTCCAACTGAAATCATGCTCTGCTTTTAGAACCTTTTGAGTCATGATATGATTACATTTCTGAGAAACACAAGTGTTTTGAACACATTTTATCTGATTCGTGACTGAATCGTAACCTGAGTAAGCCCTCACTGCTCTTAGGACTTACACACCTTCAGACGTTAACAATGCAGGTGTCAACATCTTCATATAGCAATATCTTTGTGTGTTATTATTTCAGATAATCCTCACGCTGAGGTGATGAAGAGGCATGCATATTTACTCAGTTGAATCCCATCCAATTTTTTTTGGAGTTAACGGCTTTTACAAGCTGTTGAATAAAGAAATTTTTCAGCAAATGAGAGAAGCAGGAAGAGAACCTGCTGTGGAGATCTGTTTCTAAGGCAGAGGTTGACAAAATTAAATAGGATTAGGGAATAGAGGTTGGAGGCAAATTCACTAACTTTCAATACTTTTGTAAACAATATCTCTATTAAAGTCCACTAAAAAGTTTTAAAAAGAAGCGAGCAGTAGGGGCATAATTATGTGACACTTTGAGATGGAGTGTAACAAAGCCTGATCTTAGTTAAAGTGGTGCAAGCCTGCAGTGATGGGTCCAAGTATTAGGCAGCAGTCTTAGCTATAACAGCTGTAATGTAACTTATATGTTCAAACTGTGACTCCTGGCCCAAACATGCCTTGGTGTTTGGACTCCCTTAAAGGTACACAGGTATAGTCTGTGACACTCTGTTCTTTATTTCTTTGCAGGGCAGTATTACTGTGCATAACTCACACTCCTGTGGGAGTGCAGATTTTCATAGCTTTACATCACATATTCTAAGTATGTGTTTTCTTTTAGCAAACAGGTAACTACAGCTCTGCAGGGGAGGAAGCAACATAAATGTCTTTTTAAGCATAGAGTGGAAACTGTGGGTAGGTGATGTAGCACAGCGATCAGCTGGAATTATAAGATGCTGTTTTTCGTATCTCCAGTTTTGGAATCCAGCACGATGGGAAGGAGAACGACTGCGAGCCCATTGGAAAGCGCCCCTATATTATGTCCCGACAGTTGCAGTACGACCCCACTCCCCTCACCTGGTCACAGTGCAGCAAGGAGTACATCACACGGTTCCTAGAGTGAGTGATCAGGTGGCAGCATGTGCCTAAATTGGGTACAACTGTACTGGAATTTAAAGTAATTTTGTGTTCTTGTATGATAATTGTAGGGGGTTTTATTGTACTTGAATTAATTTCCATGGGGGGCATACCACTGGCCTGTTGCTCGCTTATTTGGGAAATGCTCTGTTAGGGTTTTGTTATCTGGAAATGAACTCAAATCTTGTCATATTGGCTCAGTTTTCGTACAGATCTGCACCTTTTTGCAGTTACCAGGAAGAAGGAACATAAAGGACACCGACAGAACTTTGTGGCCTTTGCCTTTGGCCACAGTGTCACTGTCCTTGGCCTCAGTGACTTGGTCCAATCTGTTCCCTTCTTTTTAAGAGCAGCAATGTGGTATAACTGTAACCCAAGGAGTTCTCTGAAGCCATCCTGCAAACCATAATGAGCTCATGATGTTTCCTCTTTAAAATCTGTATTTTGCCATTTTAAGCCATCTCTTACTAGACAGAATAACTACTTGGTTGGCAGAATTTCAGCATAATTTAGCTGGAATCTGGAAGTATTATTTCCATGGGCCATAATTAAAGTTGCCTCTAAGTTAGGTACCAAAAGTCTGTATAGAAGTGTTGCAAATGTGTGGTTTTGGGATTTTTTTAGTATATGCAGTTTTTATCCTTTAGTCGCGGATGGGGATTCTGTCTGGATGATATTCCCCAAAAAGAAGTTCTGAAGTCCCCAATCATTGCTCCTGGAGTGATTTATGATGTGCACCACCAATGCCAGCTTCAGTACGGTTCCAATGCTACATTCTGTGAGGATGTGGATGTAAGTGCTGAATGTTTTTCCTTCATTCTTGTATTAAGAATTCAAATTTCTTGAGCAGCATGGAAGTGTGGTCAGTGCACCTCATTTACTAACTACAAAAGCAGCATTTTTAGAGTCTCATAGCTAGATGTGCAGTGCAGGCATTGCCTGACACTCTGGATATTCTGGAAGTGAATTGTTGCACTGTTTGCCTTGTATTTCACAAGACCTTTACTGGATCTGAGCTATATCTGTGGTTAAATGCCTGTCCTTCAGCAGTGGAAAGTTTGAAGTTTATAAGTTCTGGTTTGAAACTTATAATACTGATTCTTATGTAAATTATTAATGCAGCTTAAAGACCATTTAAAAATATTCTTCAACCTTACGGCTTTCGATTCAATGATCGAATCATTCTGGGAACAAATCTTCAGCTCCTGGAAGAGTTTTCCAGAGAAATTAGCGTTGTGTTCTCTTCCCATACATCCTAATTTTTAACGCTCTTGATGATCTAACTAGCAAAATAATATTTCAGTCCCTGTGAAAAACGTTTATTTTGAAAAACCAGTGTTTTTCCATCAAACCTTAGATTTTTATGCAGAAGTGCGTAATTCACAGAGTCTCCTGGATTCTGTCTCACAGCACACCACAACAGTGTTTTGTGGTGATGCAAGGGAGCAGTGTAGTCACAGTAACCATCCCAAGATCTTGGAGCCCTGCAGACTAACAGTTTGCATTAGCTAAAGTGCGATGCACTTTCTCCCTGTATCTAACTTCTCAGACCCTTTTGGGTCTGTGCAACTTTTTCACACATAGAACAGCTCACAAACAGTGTTTTCCAGTGGTAGCCGAGCCAAGGGACCGCTAATTCTGGCTGTGTTTTGTGCAGCAGGGTTCAGTAAACACTGGAGACAGCACACAGCCTGCTGACCCTGCTGAACACAGACGAGTTCTGGCTGTTGGCAGTGCTGGTATGAGCAGCTGTGGACTGGGCACTGCTGATGCTGGCTGTTTATTCCATTCAGATAATTGTGTGTCTCTATCTACCCTTCTGTTAGAAGAAGAAATTATTTCTGATTAATCTTCTCAGCCTTAATGGATAACATGATTACCAGTGTTGAACTACAACTGCTGAATCTGTAGAAGGTATTGAAAGATTGTTTTCATTACCTGCTGCTACAGTTTCCTTAGTTACTGTAATTTGTCTGTTGGTGCCGATAGAAAATTAGGATGTAGTTTTGCAGTATTGGTTCAGTCTGTCTCTCCTTGAGTTTGAACCTAATAGGCCTTTACATTCGCATCTCCTGATTAACCAATTTTTGCAGCTAGACACATGTCAGAAAATTAATTGGTATCATCTCATTTTGCATTTTACTGAAAGGCCTGTATTTTGCTGGTAGCTCCATTGGCCAGAGATGGAATTGTGAAGAGTACAGTCTGCTTAAAATTTTGAATCATCAGTCTTTTTGTCATTTTGTCTAAGAGATATAACTCTTCTTCACCTTTCCTCTATTTACTTAACCTTGATTTTTTAAAACAAGTTACTTTTGTTCTGCACATTTTAATGTCTGACTGAATTTGATCCACAGATCCTTTTTTGAGGGAATAATTTTCATTTATCTGAAGGTTGCCATGAGTTCAGTGATGACACTAAGCAAAAACTAATATTTATAATTCAGGTAGTGGTTTTCATGAAGCACTTGGGTGGCAAAGTATCCTATGAAGTACACAAATATTGTCCCCCCTAATAAGGTAAAGAAAAGCAAATCATGTGGAGCAATTTTCTAAGTCATAGCTAGATCCATAGCTTCCAATAGAATAGGCTGTAGGAACTCAGAATCCTCATCTTAATGCCTTTTCTCCAAAACATTCACTGCCTCTAGTGAAACTAAGTTTTTTTGGATTAACTTTCTTCTAGGCATAGACCCTATTCTCATATATTGGGTGGAAATGTATATCCTGCTGCTGATGATAAGAAAACTCACTTGCTGTGCAGTGAGTCCAAGGCAGAGTCATGAATTTCTGCCTGTTACCTCCAAAGCCACACAACACATAATGCATTATCTCATACTGCTGTTTTTTCAGTATTCTTAGATATAGAAATTAGCTCTGATGCACAGAGATCAATATGGAAAAATCCTTGCAAAGCTGAAGAATTCCCTCTGTGAACTCTTGACTTTGAAATCTGTGGGTGCACCTTCATTAAAAATGAACTGCTGATGGGCAGCTGTGTTAACTTTCCTTGTGAATTTCTCTGGTATCTGAGGCACAGTGCAAGGGTAAAATCCATGCACTAAAAACACAAAACATATTCTATGTCCAAGAGTTAAAATAAAGGATAACTTCCATAATGAGAGAAAATTTATCAGCCAGAACCCTTGGATATCTCTGCCTTAAGAACCTTACAATGATGGCTTCACGCAGAGCTGCTAGGGAGTGCTACTCCTGACCTAGAAACAGAAAACTGCCAAACAAAGTTTGTCTTGTGCACGCCGCTCCAAAACAGTGAGCCAAGATGTGGCAGAATACAAGACACTGTATTCCAGCTGGAGGTTTGGAGGGCTTTGAGATGTTCCATGCCATCAGTTTTTTTTCTGTTGCAGTTTTGGCAAATCAAGGTAAACGCATAATGGAAAATGTAAATAAAAGGCAACTCTCAAAGCAAATTATGCCCAAGCTTAGCCATTTTAAACAGAAGCAGGTCAGAAATGAGCAGCCAGACTATGCATTTCCCACTTGGACAAGCATTGCTGCCAGCTCATTGTGGGCTGCGTTTTTGGAAGTGCACAGTTTATGTGTTGACTTCCAAATCTGGCTCTGAGAATCCCAGTGGGAGCTGCTAGTGGGATCCCTCTATCAGCTGCTTTGTATGATGATTTTCAGGGCTGTTCCTGCCTCACCGGCTGATGCTGCCAGCTCTGTTCCTGTTTCCAGTGCTGGACTCTGGCATCTGAACAAACAGCCTCAGTTGAGAGCTGAGCTTTTGTTTCTGTTCTTCCCTTTGGGAGTGCATGGTCTGGTTTCTCCAACTTGGAAGTGGTTTTTCACACAAAGCCCTGAACAGTCAGGAGTTCCTAAGCATGCAGGGCTCCTGTGTGCCAAACAAAAAAAAAAAACTGGTGTATGAAGAGGGAGAAATAGCCTTCGATGCCTGTCCTGACTTTCTAGAGAGCACTTCTGACTGAGTGAAACGGGTTTGATAAAAGGTAGCTGGAAAGTTTCCTGCCCTGCTTGCTTTGTTGACTCTCAGGAGTTTCTGTCACTCCAGAGGAGCTGACCACTGCACATGGAGCAGCAGCTGAAATGCTGTGTTTTGTTGGCAATCTACTGCATTGAATTGGCACCGGTTTCTGAGTTATTTAATGTTTAAGCATTCACTGACCACAGACCCTATTCTTCCCAGTCCACTATGCTTTTTTCCCTTCCAGCTAACTGACTGCTTTGTTTTTCAGATTATTCCCTTGCCATCTGCCAAGCTGATGTTTTAAGAGGACTGATCACTTTTCCTCATCTAGTTTTGGGTCCTCCATTAGTATTGTTGGAGACGTGATGTTTGTATTTGCCTGGCTGGCTTCTGTAATCTTCTTTGATGTTACTGCATGTTTTTAGGCAGACAGCAGTGCAAAATTGAACATAGTAGTGGTTAGTACCCTTCAAGTGAAAATTGTACAATTTTCTGTTCACCTTATCTACAAGCAGTAGTGACCAAACTTTGTTAAGCCAGTTTTCTTGTGTGTAGCTGGGAGCTGAGCTGCCAGTTAGGAGAATATTTGAGCTCACATAGTACAGGGGATTCACTTGATAATTTACCATGTTTTTATTTCTCAAGTAGTCCCTCTAGTACAGTCATGATGAGTACCTAAATTTGGGCCCATGGTAGTTCCTAACTTACCAAAACTCCTGATCCCTCTGGAAATACAGTCCTTACAAGGCTTTTTAAATGGGTGTACAAATCTGTGGGAGACTTCTGAAAATCTTGGCCACAGGAATTGAGCCCTGCCTCAGACTGCTGCAGTTTTCTTTCTTTTCCAGAACCTTTGCCAAACACTCTGGTGCTCAGTGAAAGGGTCCTGCCGCTCCAAACTGGATGCAGCTGCGGATGGCACACGGTGTGGAGAAAACAAGGTGACTGTGAGCCTTGCTGTTTGCTGTTTGTGCTGCCTGCCAGAGGGCAGAGAGGAGTCACGAGTAGCTCTACTGTCGCTCAGTGTGAAAGAGGGTCATCCTATGACATCTCCATTTACATTTCCGCTTAAGTGTTCAGCCCTCGTGAACTGAAATAACAAATAATTCACCGAACCATTTCCCTGCGCTAATGATCTGAAGCTCTCTGTGCTTTCTGTTCTCTCCTCAGTGGTGCTTCTCTGGTGAGTGCATTACAGTAGGGAAGACTCCTGAAGCAATCCATGGCCAGTGGGGCATTTGGTCATCCTGGTCCCACTGCACAAGGACATGTGGGGCTGGAGTTCAAAGCGCAGAGAGGCCCTGTGATAATCCAGAGTAAGCTGAGTTTCCCTAACTTTTGTTTGAGATTTTTGAGGTTCTTAGGAAGCTCTTTTGTGTGAGATTGTCATCTGCAGGTTCCACATCAATGCATGTCACCGATACTGACACCTCTACTCCCAGTTAGACATGCCTGTCTGAAATTCAGCTGGCTTATCTTTCACAGTATTGGTCTTCTTCCTTATTCCTTACCCTCCATGGGGCTTATTTCAGCACAAAATTAAAAAATACTCCACACTTAGCATTTTAGACTTTGCAGAAATAATATACATATTGCTTTATCGATACTGCAATAATTAAATGAATGTCCTCTAACACCAGGTGAGAAGAGTTTCTAGTAGTCTGATCCTGAGGACTCACCTTCTGTGTCTTGTTCTTGTCATCAGTTTCAGACACACGAGTTGTCAGGTACGGAACATGAAAGGCAGAGCTCTCTAGTACATATCTGAGTTCATGAAGACTCTGCATCTCATTTTCACAAATCACTAAGAGGATGCTTAACAGCAGGCATCATTTGTCTTTTCAAGGTGAACTATCATATTCTCTGGAAAGCATGGGATTTCAGAGCAGTTCACTTGATGAAGTTAATTTGTTGTGAGCTCAGCCAGCTAGTGCCAAACACCTCTTTGGGATACAGGAGTTGTCTAGACTTCTGCGCTTCACACTGATATGTTTGAGTAGTTCAATATGTGAGCAGTATCTCTGCCCTGTCAAGGATTCAGTCACCTTGTTATGCCTCTGGGACCTGAAATACAGTGTTCTTTTAAAACTTTTTTTTACCTGCAGCCTCATATCCCAGTCTCGATGTTCCTTTTCTAGACCACAGTTTGGAGGAGACTACTGCACGGGAGAGAGGAAACGCTACCGCATGTGCAACATCAGCCCGTGCCGCAGAGGCTTGCCCACCTTCCGCCAGATGCAGTGCAGTGAATTCGATACAGTTCCCTACCAGAACGAGTTCTACCACTGGGTTCCCGTTTATAACACTGGTATGAACCTACAGATATTTTTAATGTGTGGTGTAAAATGTCAAAGTTACATGCCTATGAGAAACCTCTGTGAGGGCAAGAAGTCACTGAATTATAAGTTTTCTTATTAATTAGAAAAATCTGGTGTGCCTCCATTTTCTGGTGTGCCATTTGTGTTACAAAAGGCAGTGCTTCCTCTCTGCTCATAAGTTTTTTTTTCAGACCTGTGGTGATAATGGCTGTGATTGTATCTAGTCAGTTCCTGAAAAGGTATTGCACTAAGAAAAGCTGTTGAAGTCATGTCTGTGTTAATTGTTTGGGATAAATCTAAACCATCTTTTCCAGTGTTAATCACAGAAGAAGTGGAGTAGTGTGGTGTAGAGCTGCACCTTTGGGCCTCCAGGCATCACTGCACCCAATAAGCTGTCCCACTTGCACAAATGTGACTTTATTACTTCCAAACTCAGATCTGCATGGTAGGTTTATTTGGCCTTACAATGAAGAAACTATAGCCCCTCTTCGGTATCACACTGCCCCGTATTCAGAGCTTCAGGGATCATCGACTTGTAACTTGCTTTGCAACAGCTAGTTATTAAATACAGGGTAATAGTCATGACCATGCCGTTTGATTCTTGGTTTGTGCATAAATGTAAGGTGTAGATTAGTCAGTAGAATCACAGAATTGTTAGGGTTGAAGTGATCTCTGGAGATCATCCACCCCAACCCCCCAGCCAAGGCAGGTCACCTGGAGCAAGTGACACAGGAACACGTCCAGGTGAGATTTGAATGTCTCCAGAGAGGGAAACTCCACCACCTCCCTGGGCAGCTGTTCCTGGGCTCTGCCACTCTCAATGTCAAGTTTCTCCTCACGTCAAAATGGAATTTGCTGTGTTGTGGTGTGTGGCCATTGCTCCTTGTCCTGTCTGGGCACCGTTGAGCGGAGTCTGGCACCATCCCTTGGCATCTTTCAGATATTTTGAAATGCATTAATGAGCTCCCCTCTCAGTCAGTTCTTCTCGATACTGAACAGGCTCAACCCCTGCAGTGTCTCCTCAGAAGAGGAGATTCTCCAGACCCTCAGTAATCTTTGTGGCCTCTGCTGGACCCTCCCCAGTAGCTCCTTGATCTCCTTATGCTGAGGAACCCAGAACTGGACACAGCACTCCAGCTGTGGCCTCACTGGGGCTGAGGAGAGGGGGAAGGATCACCTCCCTCACCTTGCTGGCCAAACTCTTCCCAAGGCACCCCAGGAGCCCACTGGCCCTCCTGGATGCCAGGGAACACTGCCAGGTCAAGGGCAACCTGTCACCCACCACCATTCCCAGGTCCTTCCCAGCAAAGCTGTGCTCCAGCAGCTCAGCCCCCAGCCTTTGCTGGTGCTTGGGGTTATTCCTCCCCAGGAGCAGGAACCTATACTTGTTCTCTTTAAGCCCCATTAAATTTCTTCCTGTGCAGCTCTCCAACCTGTCAAGGTCCCACTGAATGGCGGATCAGCCACTCCCTGCAGTTCCTAACATCAGTAAATTCAATAACAATGTATTTTTTTATGGAAAAACAAGTCAGTTAGAGTAAGGAAAGTCAGGATTAAACTTCCAGTTTCATTTGCCAGTAATATTTTTCAGCATGTTAATTGCTTTTTCAGTTATTGGCAGCTCTGAATTGGTTTCCTAAATTTCAGCTACTGTTTCCATCTCACAAATACACCATTGAAGATGAACCTGGGGCAGGCAGACTTCCAGTAGAATTCTTAATGAAAGAAAAATGCCATTGATACAAAGAGGTTTTCTTGGACGGAATCCCAGTAAATCCATGACAAATGCTAACAGCCTAATTTTTAGGCCAAAACAAATTCATAAAACATTTTCTGCCATCACCTGTCATTTAAATGAAGATCCCAGACCAGCAGGTAACATACTCTGGGTGTAGTCGTGCAGGGTTGTGCTTGTTCTGTTCATGGCCTCTCTATGACACTGCAGCAGAACTGGTGGTTCTGCACATGCATTTGTTACAGAAGGTCTGTGTTTAAAGGACATTGAGAATCGTGAGTCAAATGCTTCCTGGAGCACTGAAAGTGCTGTCCATTTCAACAAGAACTGGTTGGAACTGTACAGACAAACCAGTCCTATTTAAAATGCTGTGCTGCTGAGCCAGATATATTTCATTTGGAAAAATCATTTGCAAAATCCTTCAAATACAAAGGAAATATTTTTTCCTGTGGCTTAAAAACCTTTTGGCTGTTTTCACCCATTTTCTCAGTAACCAAAATTTCAGCACAGATTTCCATGTCTTCCCCATGACCTTGGAGGCCCTTAACGTTTTCACATTCATTCTTACATTAAACTAACGGCATTTGAAGTGTTTTCTTCCTGCTAAACTCTTTAATTAAAATTGGCTTACTCAGATAGACAGGCTCTCCTGGTAATAAGCCTGGAGTTGGCCAAATCCCATGCTGATTCTTCATCTGACATCAATGTCTGACGGAGTATGGGTGGCTTTCTTGGGCACACTGCTTCTAGTTTTGTCCAGCCTGCATTCCCTGAATTATATCTGAGAGTTTTCCTGCCATCTGAGTTTCAAATATTCTTTCCCCTTCTGTCAGTGGCTAAAGGTGTCCTGGGCAAAATAGCTGCAAATAAGGTCATGAAACAGTGCTCTCTCTGAGAGATCCAGCAGTTTGAGCCTTCTTTGTATGTGTTTGTCCGAACAAACCAAGGCTTTAAACAAGAACAAACAATCAGTCTCTTGTAAACCACCCACAGAAACGAGCTGATGTTTCAGGGCTCTGGAGAATTACTCACAGTGTCCTCCTGATACACACCGACCTTCGACCTTCGTCAGAGTGTGCCAGCTTCCCTTCCTTTCTCTCACAACTTGTTCAACGCAAATGCATGGACTTTCCACTGTGTTTTGTCAATACATTGTCTGCTGCCAAGAAGGCTTTGGTGTTTGTGGAGCACTAATCCTTCCTGGACACAAGGTGCCCACCAAAGCCACACTGTTGCTCCCTTTCTTAGCGGGATAGGGGAGAGAGAATGTAACAAAAAGCTCCTGGGTCAAGATAAGGCACAGAGAAATCACTCTCTGATTACTATTGTGGGCCAGACTGGGCTTGGGGGAATGAGTTTAATTTATTAGAAGTTAGACCAGAGTAGAGTAGTCATGGGAGACAGTCTTCCCTGACCCTCTCCGACCCGCATCCTTCCTGTGGGCTGCAGCTCTTCCTGAGCTGCTCCAGCGTGGATCCCTTCCACAGGCTGCAATCCTTTGGGAACAGCTGTTCCAGCATGGATCCCTGATCTGTGGGTCCTGCCAGGAGCCTGCTCCAGCATGGCCTTCCCATGGGGTRACAGCCTCCTTTGGGCATCCCCCTGCTCTGGTGTGGGGTTATCTGTAGGCTGCAGGGGTACAGCAGCCTCACCATGGGCTGCTCCAGGGGCTGCAGGGCAATCTCTGCTCTGGCACCTGGAGCAGCTCCTACCCCTCCTCCTGCACTGACCTTGTGCCTGCTCCTCTCACACATTCCCACTCCTCTCTCCAGCTGCAGTTGTGCAGTTTTTCCCGTTTCTTAAAAACATTATCCCAGAGGTGCTGCCTCCATCACTGGTGGGTTTGGGCTTTACCAGCAGCAGCTCCTTGGATCCGTCTGGCCTTGGCTCTGTCAGTTTTGGGGGAAGCTCTTGACAGCTTCTCACTGAGCTGCCCCTGTAGCCCCCTGCTACCAAAACCTGACCCCCAAACCCAGTACAGCTCCCATTTCAGTATCAGGCATTTTTAACTCTCTTATGCTGCACTTGGGATATAAAGGAAAAAGAAAATATAATGAAGCTTTCCCACCCCTGAGTGCTCATACAGTTTTTGCATGGAAGTGTCTAGCCAAGGAGACAAATTTCTGAGCTAGACTTTCTGTGACATTTTAGATATTCTGTGTTCCTTCACCCCACTGGGAAAATCAGTAGATTATGTGGAAAATCACAATTTTCTGTCTGCTGGCTTTATTTTAGCAGCATAAAGCAATTATGGTGAATATCACATAACCAAAGAGTCCTTTCTGTTGTGTAAATTATAACTTCACAAGAGAGCAAAGACTTTTATTAATACCTTATGATTTAGTGCAACAAGCAGCTTTAATAAGCAGCCTCACAGAAAAGCAGTAAGTGACACCGAGCTGCTACCTAGCCTACTTATGTTTGAGGTTTTAGCTGAGAATTTTCCGCTCTAAATGACTGTGTTGTGTCTGTTGGGGAATTTTATGAAATTGCTCTGTACTGCAGAAACCCACTGTGCCCAAACTGGAGCATCATTGTACCCCTAGGAATTTTAAAATGATAGGGACTTCCAAATTCCAGGGTGATAAACTATCCAGCAGCCTGAGCAGAATATTTTCTGAATTTTTCTCATGACCCAGGCCCCTGTTTTGACACATTGGTCAGACTTCTGTACTTACTTCTCTTTCCATCACGCTGACTCCATGTTTATTTATTTCATACCAGTTGACAAATTCCATTTATATGAATCTGGTGGCTTCTCAGGGCTTAACTTCCATCTATCAGTCCTACACTAAATCATATAGCTACCTTTATTTCCTTTATCAGTTCCAGAATCATTTAATGTCCTGTCAGACTGGGGTTGTTTTGCTAAAAAGTGTTTTAAATTTCATACTTTTTCTAAAATATGTCTGTATATCAAGTAAGATGTGTTCCGACACACTCACAGGGGCTGAGCTAACAGCATGAAATTATACTTCTGCTGCCCCTGTTTCAAAATTAAACTTCCCTTTGGAGCTCCAGGCTTGGTTAAAGCGATAAGTGGGTTTACCTCAGCTTTTTCCCTCCCCGTTTGTCTGTTTCCCCCCTGTTAATTGTCTTTTCTGTTTTTCTTTGTTTGGGATTTCCTCAGCCAAGTTTGAGTGCTTATAGAGATGAGGGGTTGAAGAGCCTACCTCCTTTCTTCCTTGTGAAGTTGGGAAAGATATTGAAGCCTTATCTTCTGCTGGCAGACACGTTAATCACATCCTTCTTAGTCAGGTTAAGCTGGATCCCTCCTGCATGTGAACTCATGGGAGTCAGCTGTGAGGTAAACAAATTCAAACTGGGAAGGAAATGTGTTCCTTTCTACTTATCCCCATGTTGTTCTCGTTACACTTGGCGAATTTGAACTTTTTAATAATAAACACAGGGGGGAAAAGAATCAGATGCCCAAATTTTAGGATTTTTACCCAGCTTTGCTGGTTTGCTTCCTCAGTCCCTGCCTGATTAGCAGATAAGTCACTGGGCCCTTATCAGAGCTCTGTGGCTTGGGATTCCATTACATCTGTATTTCTTCTGTGTGCTAGGGGATTGATCATTCCGCTGGTCAAATCAGCAGCAGCTGTAGGGTGTGAACACCACGTTAAAAAAACAGGTTGTAATTTTTCTAGGCTGTTGAATGTTGGTGGCACCTCAGCTAATATGCCCAGGTAAGAGCAAGGCCCTGGCAGAAGGATGCAGCCAAACTGAGGGAGGTTTACAGGAGAGCAATGTGGAAGTTAAAAAGTCACTGAGAGGGACATTTTACAAGAATTAGTAGAGACAGGACAAAGGGAATGACTTTAGGCTGCCAGAGAGCAGGTTTGGATTAGGTAAAAGGAAGAAAATCTTTTCTGAGGGTGGTGAGGCCTGGCCCAGGTTGCCCAGAGAGGCTGTGGGTGCCCTAGCTGTGGCAGGAGGGTTGAATGATCCTAAACATTTCTTCCAACTCAAAATGTTCTGATTCTGTGATTTGAAAAACGTAGATTGAGAAAAGCAAGTTTTGATCTGGAAAGGAAGAGAAGGAGTGAGTTAAATGCTGGCTACGCAAGGGAACGTTTAAGCAATGCTTAGTATGGGTACCCCTGAGCTGGTAGAGATTTGTGGTTGTTACTGAGTGCTCAATTACGAGATGGAATCTGGTATTTTTTTGCATATGCTGGATTGCAGGAATTTGGATGTATTTTGGTCTAAAAGTTACAAGATGGCAGCCTTTGTGTTGAAGTCTCGTCTTGAATTAATCAAATTTACTGAAGTAACTGAAACTGAACCAGAGGCTCCTTCTAATGAGCCCCTTCTGAGCAACTTGAGTGCTCCTATTCAGCCAAATTAAGTATTTTTTGATTTTCAGGACTAAAATAAGAAAAAAAGCTGTATTCAATGCCAGTCTTCCACCATTCCAGGAAATATATTTGTTTTCCTTGTGTGAGTTTGGTATCTATTCTATGTTTAAAATATGAGACTTTGGGGAGTCAGTAGCTGATTCTGATAGAATCTATTTACAGTCCTGGAATAATAGATCCAAGGTCCCTGAGCTCAACCATAATAAATAGTAAAGATAGATAAATAAATAACTTGCCAAATGCCAAATACAGTGCTAGTATAATTTCCTTAGTGGTGCCCTAACCAGTCTTTCTGCAGATGAAAAATCAAATAAATACCAGATAGGATTGAGTTTGTGTGGAGGGAGAAATACTGTATCAGTTCCAGTGGGGCTCAGTAGAGAAGATACAGAAAAGAAAGCAATAAAAATTTGTGGGTAGGATCTAATTTTAGATAAGTTAACACAATCAGGAAAACCAGCAAAGTTTTCATGCATAGAAAGCATTTGCAAGTCTGAAAGTTTGTGCATGTCTGCAAAACACAGGGTGGCAGCTTTAAAATGGTGCAATAATGGTGGTCTGAAGTCCCTACTGACTGGAGGGTTTAAGGCTCATGGCTTTTCTCTGCAAAGCATTTTAGCTTGCTGAGCATGAACAAATTGCTTTAGTGCTTGGTGAGACTGGGTCTTTGAACAGACCAAAACCTGAAGACTGGTCCTCTGTTGCTGTCCCTCATCGGTGTGATAGTGGGCGATTTTAATTCAGCCAGATAGTTCTTGTTCTGCTGGATGCTTTCCAGAGAGTGATACAAAGGCAGGGATTATCTGTCTTTGCTTTGACCCTCATTTAAGCTCAGTATCTTCTTCCTTGCACACAATTTATTTGTCAAACTTTTGTCCTTTCTCTCTGATGTCTCAGTTTCAAAATTTCCCGTTCCCAAAGGCCAGTGTCTGTGAGACAGGCAGGTATATGTTTGGCTCTTCTTACTCAATAAATGAAATAGACTAAAGCCCTGATCCATCACAGAAAATCTTGTTTCAGAGGCCACTGGTTGCTCTTGTTACAGCTTTTCCCTGTTGCTTCTATGGCACATCCATCTGAGAACAGCCTGAGTCTGTCAGACTCACCAGTGTTATCCCTGTTTCATAAGCTGTCAAGTAGAAATAGAAAGAATATTTGAGATTATTTATTACATGCCAACAGGTAGATCGCTGAAGATCAGAAACAACCAGCTCTCTGAGAGAGACTGACAGCAGTGATGAAAAGTTTAAATTATCTCTGAAATTACTCAGTCACCAGCTGATGGAAAACATGAGTTTTCCATGAGTTTCTTATGAGTTTCCTTGGCAATCTCACCCCTTCTCTAATGACAGCTGGCTTTGCTGGTTTCCCATCCCTTTGTCCATCATAACTGACGGCCTCAGTGCAGCCTTGCTCAGCAGTGGCTCTTGGTGTCCCAGCGATGGAGAGCTCACAGGTGTGAGGGGTCCAGCCTCCAGCTTCTTCCCACAAATCCACAGGTGCTAGTTACCAGGCCTGTGTCACTCCTAGCAATACCATTTCTGCTCAATTCTGATTCTGCTGGTTCTGTCAAATGGCAGGGAATGTGAGCAAATGGTTGAATGAAGACCCTGAGCATTGCCGTTCAGTCTCGCTGAAGCGTTGCCTGAGTGTCCTTGTTTCCCTTTCAGCAAACCCCTGTGAGCTCCACTGCCGCCCAGTGGATGGCCATTTCTCAGAGAAGATGCTTGATGCAGTCACTGATGGCACTCCTTGCTCTGAAGGAAGGCACAGCCGAGATATCTGTATTAATGGCATGTGTAAGGTATTGGGTATGTTTGCATGTTTCTTTCTCTACCATTTTATTTTGAAAAGTTATGAGAAAATGTTTAACTTTTTTTTTTCTGTAGGATCAACGCCAAATACTCTACTTTATCTCATTTGTAATAACCATGAAAACAAGTTTATAGAAAAGGCTTTCCAAATAGAGATAAGAAAAAAGGTTTTAAAAAAAAATTCCCAACCTTTTTAATGAACCCATTAGATTGACTGCTGATCACTTCTGGTGCCTTTTAAATCCTCTGGGGTTTTTCCCATTGTTTAAAGCATCAGTTTAAGGAAATCTGTTTCTGATGTGATGTTTTCACAAAGAATTGTGGTTAACAAGAAGTATAAACTGGTGTACTCTTTTCTTTTTTTTTTTTTAATGGGAAATCACAGTTTAACAATACATGTAGCAGTTCTGAGCTGCCTCATAATAGAATCAGATATTCAAAGTTGAGGACAGTGAAAATTATTTTCGTTTACAACATTAAATTGAAAACACTGTTCAAGAAGATGATGGGCAAACACAGAGTATATGGCTCAATAATGTTCTGTGTGTTGAACAGCTGTTGTTTAATAGTTTAAACACAGAACTGTTCTGTGTGTTGGTTGCAGGTTTCCAAGATGATTGCTTTGTCTGTACTTGAAATGGTGTTCTGTAAATTCTGTAACCTCCACAGTTTTAGCACTGTTTTTGGTAAATTTCCTATAAATAAAACGGGTACTTTACTTGTAAGGGGTATATTTACATGTGCAGTTTATTTCTTAAAATTGAAATTTGTGTCTTGTATCCCCCTTGAAGCTTGATAGCTTTTTTTGCTATCTTGCTATCTTGCTTGCTTTTAGCATCTGCAGAAACGAAAGCAGGAGTTGGTGACTTGTGAGAGTTACATTAGGTTATCCAGCCTAGGGGTTGTATGTCCTAAGCCATTTAATCATATAAAAATGCAACTAGAAGGGACTTCAAGAGGTTGTCTGTTTCATCCCTTTACAAATTATATTACTTTTTTGACAGCTTTGATATTCTTTTCTTAAAGACTTCCAGTGATGGAAACTTCACATTTTTAACAGGCAGTGGGTATAATCTCTCTTTAAACTTCTTATTAAAGCAGAATGTCAGTGCCTCAGACAGCAGTAATAAAAGATGTGTTTCAAGCTATCCTTGCAAGACTTGCACTTATGGAAGAGAGTTACCATGACCCTGCTCAAGTTCACAGTGAGGAGGTCCTGCTTAACTTTGCTGAGAGCCAGGATGGGCCCTCGAGCTGTGATGGTGAAAGCCTGACCTGGCTTTGAACAGTTCAAGCTGGAATGAATCACATCTTTAGCATATTGAAACACTTGGTAGATGTTGCCTACCATATCCGTGCTTTTGACCTTCATTTCAAAGAGACCAATTACTAAACTCAGTTAGGCTGTCTTCGTGAAATGTTTATTTTCTGATTTCCAGCCCAGTTGGACTGGGATCACTATGGTCAATTTTAGTTTCCATATGCATTCTGTATTCAACCTTGCCTGTGATAGTTCAGGTATATACGTATTTTAGAGACAGAGAAACTTAATTAATCTGAATTTATTGATCAGAGGTGAAAGAAAAGCTAAACTAATTGCACTCTGTGGATCTCAGATATTCTTCAGCATAAATAGTTCTGTGACCTCAAAGGGTTTCTGAGGAGCTCCATGCAAAGTGCAGGTTTGGTCAGCGTTTCACATGGTGGCTGCTGCTTCACATCTCCTGGCAAACAGATTCATTTGTAGCCAGGATCATAGAATAACAATCTAGTCATGCAAAATGAGACCAAATGATGAATAGGTAACCCAAATAGCTCACAGTATTTAAGGATAGCATGCTTTTGTCTGAAATAGGTACCCAGCATAACACTTGAAGAGCAGTTTTTTCATACAGCTTCATCTAATTCACTAGTATTTTAGTCCAGCTAGTTAAACACAATAGATACATTACAGGTCAGGGAGAATAAACCTGGAAATGTGTTTAATATAATTAGTCTGGTCCATCACTCTTGTAGTTTGATTGCAGCATGTTGCTAATGATATGGAAAAGGCATTCACAAAATTTAGTCTGTTAAAGTGCTGTTCTGGTTTTCAGAGCTATATCTTGAGTACTAAAATAACACTGCACTTTGGTCCTGAAGATTGAGAAAGAAAAATCTAAATGAGTAAGATATCGCTGTCTATATTGCTTACATGTGATTGATGTGTAGGGAGGCTATTTTTTATCAAGCGAGTTTAGAGTTTTCCTACTGGGCATGTCAGAACAAGACAGATAGATCCAATGAAGATTTTAATCTTCTAAATTAATCTGATTTCAGTCTGATTTTGCTGTTTGTCATGAATTTGTTCAGAGCAATCAGAGAAACTGTTCTTTCTTTTATGGATAAATGTGGTTTGGGCTGCTTCATTTTAGCTACCTGAGGTATACTGGATGCTTTCCTAGCTGGCCTGACAAAGCCACAAAGTGCATCTTCAAGTGAGAAGTACAGACACTCCACTGACTCACTTGCTCCTTTCAGTTTATCCAATGTGTTCTAATTTTTCAGAAATGCTGCCTATTCCTCAGTGCTGAAGGAAGGCTTTCAGTGAGGTGCTGCTAGCCTGGTATTCCTTTAGAGCTGTCGATTCAAAGACAAGCTAAAATTGTTAGCTCATTGGAAGGCCTGGCCCATAAAATAGCTGGACCCTCTCTCAGCAGTGATCTTACACAGAGGAAGAGTCCTGTCAGGAGATCTGGCAAGATTTGTCTATAATTTAATCTCAAGTCATCCAGCTATACTATGACTAATTTACTGTTTAACTATATTCTTCTCATTCATTTTTCAGTTGTCACTTTGCCCCTTTTATTTAAAAGATCTTTATAGCACATAGCCTATCTTCCTGTGCTAAATGTATTCATCACAAGAGCACTCTTAATTCTTACTAGGTCAGTCAATTGTTCCGCCAGTGAATGAGCGAATATACAGCCAGCAGAATATGTTTGTTTAGCACTGATAGGTACATAATAGGGATTTTCGATTAAATGTAAGCCATCACATCATCTGAAAATGAAGGCTTACATGTTCTTTGCACTGTAGTGTGCAGATGCTGAGGGTGAAGGACCCGGCATCTCTGATATTTCTAGCAACCATTTGTCTCCTGTACAGAATTTTGATAGGTTTAAGTGACCTTCAATCATGCAAATGTGCATTCTGTTCTCTGTGTTAATTCACAATTGTTATGTTGAGAGACTAACATTGTACTGGAGAATTACACAGCAGTGTAGTGCTAGGGAGAGAACCACTTTTTTCCCCTTGCTGAAAAGCAGATTACACAACTTGTGTTTTTATGTAGTAGCTTTACTGCTCCTCACTGTGGTTCAGCATCTTCCTGGCACTGCTTGTGCAACAGGACATTGATTCAGCCCCAAATAGACAAATTACAAGATGAATTACTGACATCAGGAGACATTTCTCCCCATTCAAGACAATGTCATGTTCAACAAGAAGTGAACATGATTTCTTTATTTGAAGACTAGTAGGGGAGACAAAAGGAAGACCTTAAAGTTCAATGTGGCATTCCCATAATGGATATTCAGGCAGCACATCCTGGCCATACCCTTCAGTGACTGCCAGGACTTCGTGTATCTGCCCCCCACTGCCAATCTGACACAAAAGCCTCTCCCCCTGGAAATGGAAAAAGGGCAATATCTCTGGCTGTTTTCCCTTTACACACTGAGCAGCAGGAAATAAACTGTTTGTCCTTCCTGTAACGCAGCCAGGCAGTTCAGGTCAGTACATCTGCCTCTGCACTGTGTGCTGTGATCAGAAATAAAGCTGGTCTCAGGTGTGTCAGAGAAGGCTCTGGGTGAGTGGGGCAATGCAAAGGGCTGCAGGGAGGGGTGTAGCTTGTATTGTCCGTTCTAGGGCACATAGTGGTCACTGTGACACAGCAGGATTTTCTCTCTGGCATAGGATGCACTAGGACATCTGTGTCTGAAAAAATCAGAGCCCAGTTGCTGCTGAGATTCTTTCCTGTTTTATAACCTGTGTCAGTCTCCAGATCCCCTTTAAGTGCTCTTTGTGAGAAATTCATCACAGATTCATAGCATGGTTCCGGTTGGAAAGGACCTTAAATATCATCCAGTTCAGGACTACAAGTGCACATGGATGGGTCACATTGACCTTCTGGGAAGTTTGAGGCACTTTTAGAAAACACCGCTAGTGCGGGCAGAAGAGCCAGAATAATGAGGAAAGCGAGTCAAAAGAGGAATGAAGCATCTTGAAATTATTCTAATGGATGACAAAAATAATGTGCTATTCACTGGAGTGATAAAGGAAAACAGAGTCTGGAAAATAAAGTTCATGGAAATGTATTTAGAGTAAATGAATGCTGTTTATTCTGACACATGAGAGTATTACTTTGTGATGGCTTTTAATGGCTTTCTGAGACGAGGCCCTGCTGCTAGATATGAAGGTCATTGCAGCACCAGCAGCACCCCAGAGCTGGGGAATAAAACAAAGGCTTTATTTACTGCAGCACAGTAAATTTTCTGCTGTGCCTCATTTGTGGGTATTCCAGAGCCCCAAGAACATCTGGGAATGTTTCATGTGTAGGTCAGGCTGATGTCTGACCAGATACAAACTGTTTCAAATATCAGGAGAACACTGAAATACAAACTTCTGATGTTATTATTACCGGAAGGGACAAAGGGATTCCTTTCATATCACAGCCATGTCATATTTTGATGCCACAGATCTGTTGCAAAAGGAAATGTGTGTTCAGGTGGGAAAGATGTGAGCTGATTGTGACCGAGCTGGTAGAGCGCAGCAGAAGCACTAATTGGCAACCAAAGGCAGAAAAGTGATGGTACTGTGGTGCTGCCATCTCAGGCAGAGCCAGGGTGGCAGCAGCTCAGAATTAGTTTGTTAAACCTTTGGGGGTTTTTACACTACACAGTACTTGGAAGGGAAATATGCTCAGTGATGTTCATTTCAAAGTATGTGATTGACAGTGACAATTAGATAAATTTATTCTGTGTACAGCCTCTCAAACGAGAATCCACAGTGAATAAAAATGGATGGAAACCTTTCCAGAAACATGAATTTTGTAACAGAAAATGATAACATGGCAAAAATTACACAATTTGAAGGCAAGTAATTTTTTAGAGAAGTTCAAAAGAGAAGCTCCCAGCAGTCATTAATCTTATTTTCTAATGGCAAAGCATGAAGCACAAGGATTCCTTCTCCAGACTTTCCCCACCTTTCTGTTTGAATGCATATGTGCATAGTATAGAAAGACTTCAACTTTCATTTCTCTCCAGAGTATCTGATTATTCATCTGGTGTAATGATAAACCAGATAACTATGATTTTACTGTTTGCAAATGATTAGCAAATGTACTTAGAGTACAGCATATTCACTGCGGAACACATCGCTTTGAGAAAACAGCAGCACTCCAGCTTCTTCGAATTGCAAGGAAGTATTAAATATAAACTGCAGTGCAGCTGTAGATAGCTGGGGAAGAGACTGATCTGGACTGCTGGCAAGATAAGGAAACATCCTGTTCGTGTAGCAGTGGTATCTATGTGTTCTGAATAGTTGATAAAATCCACCCTTGCTCAAAGAGTTGCATACTCAGAGGCAATGAGTTAGTCACCATCTTAACATGTGCTCTACAGCTCTGTGCTGCTCATAAGTGTGATCCTTGGTGCCAGGATCTGTCTGTATGCAAGACATTTTAAAACCTTCCATTTTTTTGAAAGTGGCCTTCATTGAGAGGAGAGAGAAGCTAAGGCTGCTGCAGAACCTTTGACATGGCCATGGCACTTCAGAGCTGGTGCTAAAGGTGCTGGACTTGTGTTGGCTTTAACTGATGAGTGAGTCCTTGGAATCTTCTTTACAATGACACAGCTTGACACCCTCTGTAGCTTGAGGCCATTCCTCACTTCTGTTTTACACAGCATCTCTAATTGTTCATTAAATCACTAGCACTTAGACAAAAAATGTTCAGGTGTTTCTCGAGCTGAAAATTATAGAAAAATACTAGAGAATGCAGGAGCCTGTATACCTAGATTAGAATAATAGATGGATTGTCCTGTCAGAAACTTGAAGAAGATTACAGTAGCTGAAGGTAAAATAGGGTCAAAATCAAGAGGTAGTATCCAGATTTTCATGTATCAAGATGGTTTTAGAGAAGTTGTCAGGTACAGCATCTGAAAGCATATTTTGAGAAAAATCAACTGAAAAACCCTCACATAATACCAAGCTTCTGGGTACTCATCTACATCACAGATCTCCAGGTATCTTAGAAACTATTAACAACCACTACAAGTTGGACATTAGATTGTGTTCTGCAGCCTTGCTTATTTTTGAAGAGAGGTAGAAAAAAAACCCCAAAACCAAATGAGCATTTTGTTGAAATTGACATTAGAGCACAGAATTTTTGGGTTGGGCAAGGAAGAAGTTTTTTTCCTGACTCACATGAATAAATTTATTCTTTCTCCCTGTAGCAATCATGAGCTGGAAAATCAGTCTTTGCCATAACTTTATCTTGACCCATGCCCCTGTGCTGGCAAGCTGGAGAAGCATTGTTATAAAATTTCATGCCTGCTGAAGAGTTTCTGTTTGCTAGAGGGTTTTAGTTGAGGTTCTGTGCTGTCAGAGGTGATAGAGATGTCAGTGCCATTATTGCATTGAATTCCTGGGAACCTGTGGATGGCTCTATGACATAAAAAAGCAGACACAAATGCTAGATGTACTGGCCAATCCCAGATAAATGAGGCCGTTTGTGTGGCACATTTCTATTTCAGGTGGCTGGTCACTACTGCATGTTTTATGACATGTTGATATTGAACATGGTTATTGTTAGTTCGTTAGCTGATTGTTTTTCACCTTGGTGTAATACACTGTACAGGATATATACTACTCCTCTTCTTACAAGTACAGTGATACATGCATACTCTCAATAATTCATGGGGGAGGCCACTTTTATTCTGACACTGTTTTTCCTTCTAGGCTGTTGGCTGTGATTATGAGATAAATTCCAACGCAACAGAAGACCAGTGTGGAGTTTGCCTGGGAGACGGCTCTGCTTGTCGTACAGTTAAGATGATGTTTAATCAGACTGAAGGATTTGGTAATACGGGTTCTTCTCTTAAATTTTTCCATTGGTGAAGTAGTTTCTCTGTGTAGAATTTATTAAAATGCTTCTCATTGAAAGCTGAGTGATCGTCTGCATGGGTAATTGTAAAATGGGTGTTTCAGTGAGTCACACTTCTGCCACAAAAAAAAATAACCGTGCTCTGTGCTTTTTAAATTTGCCTTTTTAAGGTGTCTTATAAAATTGTCTGAGACGAAACAGGTCCTATGCCACTTAGGCAGTTAACAAGAAAATCCGAAATAGTAAGTGCATTTACAAAATGAGTGTAATTTGCTGTCTTGAAAAATCTGGACCTAATCCCTGTACAGCAAAAAGCAAGAAAGTGCTGGAGTGAGTGGCTTGGGGATTCATTTCCAAGTGTCATAAATGGGAGAGGAGTAATTCCCTGCTGGGCTGAAGTGGTCTGAACAAGCACTTGGGACTGAGCCTGAATTCACTGACAGCAGTGAGACATTCAGGCTTTGAGTGGGCTTGTGTGGGATGAATGGGAGCTGGAGAATCTGGAAGCAGGAGTGAGAGCCTAAAACTGGGTAAGAGATACAGCGCTGAGCTGGAGCTGAAGAGACAGCTGGAATGAGCAGCTTTCAGTGGGAAACCAGGACAGTAGGGGCAGAGGTGGGAAGACAGGGCGCTGGAGAGTCTGCTAGGGTAAGGTGTGCAGCTAAAGAGAGAGGCTGAGGCAGGGATGAGAGGTCTCAAGGTCAGTAATTGGTGCCATTGTAGTGAGGGAAAAACTGCAGTCTGTGCCTTTTGGGTTTGTGGAGTTTCTCAGATAAAATAGTTCTGCCTTGCACAAGTATGATTTGTGCTACTGATTTAGAGTTGGTTTGACAAGATTTTGCAAAGTATGGGGTAAAAGCTTCTTTAATATTCCAGGGCTTTTTCCTCTACTTGACTTTGCTTTCCTTCCCTCTGTGTCCCAAAGATGAACTGTGAAGATGCCTGCAATCCTGCAGCAGTGCAGGTTGCGTTTATATGTAAGATTTAAAAAGGAAATTATAGAGCTCCCTCCCTTTCAATACTGCCATAATCTTTCAGCTTCTATTTTTTTTTTCTGCAAATCTAAAATTCACCCAGTCTTTGACTCTGTGTGAGCTTCCCAAGGCTAAAGATGTGAGCTTCATTTTTGTACTGTACAGTACAAAAAATTACAGTACTGTAATTTATGGAAGGAAAGCTGCCTCTTATTTTATTTGAATTCGTTTGTGTTTTATATTCACTTAACTTTTCCTTGCAGCAAGATTCAATCAGCCTCGCTGACAGATACTGCTGAGGTTTTTGTATATTGAGGTTTGAATATTGAATATTTGCTGAGGTTTTGAATATTGAGTAAAATTATTTCAATGCTTTCTTTAAATAAGTAAATATTCAGTAAAAATGTATTGATTTTGAAGATGCTCTCTCCTATAGACATTGACTGCATTTCAGGCAAAAAAAGAAAGATGTCAGGCAAGGTAGAGGTTGGTGGGCCCTTCAGAACAAGGTGGGGATTTCACTGATGTGCACAGGTGTTAAATCTGGAATAGGAAAAAGGTTTAGTTTGCAATATCTGTCTTATTTTTGCCTCTGACTGATACTGTGGTGTTTTCTCAGATTTTATAGCGGAGTTGCTGCTGAACAGTGTATGTAAACATAAAAACTTCGGCTCATAAATTCAGCAGAGGTAACAAAACTGTATCAAAGCATGCTCCCAGTCGCTGGCAAAGAAGATTTGAAAAGTTTTTCTGTGTTTAATGGAATAGAAAAATTAAAAGCCAAAGCTAATACACATTGATTTAAATCTTTGTTCAGAACCTCAGTCCAGCAGGACCCTTCTTGGGACTAGTGCTGCAGCATTCTGTGCAGGCTGACTCAGTTTTCATGTCTAAGTAATGAAAATCCTAGGAAGAGTTTATAATTCAGCCTTTTCACTGCAGAGCAGGGTGATCAGTTTGTCCTGAAGAGGAAGAAGTCTGCTTAGAAGTCCTCATAGAAATCTTACTACTTCATGGTCAGAAAGAGAAGTTTTCAAATATGTAGTATTACTTATTTTCTTAAAAATTCTTTTGTCTTTCCCATGGATGCAAAATGGGAATAGTCATCCAGGGGCATCCAACAGAGCCACAGGAATGACTGCCTCATCTTTGTAGTGGCTTCTGTTGGAGTTTCATGATGGAAACAAATCAGAGGTTTAATGTGAACACATTGTTGCAGCTGCTAACACTAATACTTCCCCTTGTTTTAAGGGGATTTGTTAGAAAATCATTTAAGTTGCTTTGGCAGAACTTTGGTGGCAGAAGGGTTGCAGGATGAGGAGGGGACATGGAAAAGCAAGGAGGTCACGCCTGGGAAAGAAGTCATGGTAGTGTCTAGAGCTTGGCACAGAAGAAAATTGTGCCTCAGGAATATGTATTTTTGAGAGAGGTTTGCAGATACAACAGGCTTGGGAGTAGGAAAGTTGTCATAAGGAGAAATAGTCAGATCTGATTATCATTTCATCTGCATGCTGTGCTCCGGCCTGGATGGGAAAAGAGAAACAAGTTCTTCAGTCCTTGTAAAGCTGTGAATACAGCAAGGGTTTCGGGAATTTATTCGTATCTGTGTTGGGAGCATGTAGATTTAATTTTAATTAAAAAGGGGAAGGATTAATAGCATCTGAGAGTTGCCAATTCACAGGTGTGCAGAAGCACCCACAATAGGTTTACTCCAGGATTTAATGAGCCCAGTGTGTAGGTGAGACAGCTGACATTTTGGCTGTTACCGAATCTTGGATCTCTAGATCATAATCAAATGAAACCACAGAACCAGGAGCAATTACATAAACACCACCCAGAGAATTTTTAAACAAAAGTTTATTATGTTGAGTGAAAAGCTCACAAGCTTGCTGCTGATCAGATTTCCTTTCAAAATCAGGTTTATTGGGAATCAGTGTGAGGCCCTGGGAAATCAGGAGGTAATTTAGCTGGTGGGGAGAGCCAGGGAGAAGGCAGTGTGATTCACTGACCAAATGGTAACATCCCTTACCAGACTGTTGCAGTAGATTGAAAATAACTATGCCAGATCTTGAAGAGATATACAGATTTATATGTTCTAGCAGAACAAAAATTGTTTTATTGTTTTTATACATTGTGTTTTGAACAAATGTTATTCTAATTGCATTGGAAATAAACCCCCAACCCAACCCAACTGTAAAAGGACACCAGCACTGCAAAGCCAAGGTGTCAGGACGTGACATAATTAAGATTTTCCATGCTGTGTTAATTTGGCCTGGTTGTAAGTATGCCGTCTAATCAAGCCTTTCATTGCCTAATCACACACTGTGTTCATGTCTTCTCTGCCCTGAATGAATAGAACATTTGGGAAAATCGTTAGAATTGGCTACTTACAATAAACCTAGACTGTCCATTTCCTGAATAATAGAAGTTATTCAGTCAGCCTCCACATTTTGTCTCATCATTCACTTAAAAACACACGAAATGTTTTGATTTCCACAATCAGTGTAAGAGACTTGCAAAAATTGGCATCCAGAGAACTCTCCTTCTTAAACATCACTCACTGGGAATCCATGTATATAATTTTATATTATCAGTGTACTTAAGAAGGGCCTGAAGCAGACAGATTCTGTTTTGTACCATAAGCAGTATATGACATTTTAACCAATATTTAGTACACCACAAAGGGGCTGTAAAGAAGATTCAGATGTTAAAAACTCTCAGGCACTTGTAGTTCTGGTAGGTGAAGAACATTGCTACTGAAGATGGCTTAGCGTGCCCAATGTGATTTATCTCACTCATGTGAGTGAGTAACCTAAGGTGATAAGCTCGTTTCACAAGAAGGATGAACAGGATGTGAGTCTCAGAATTTAATTCATTACCTCAGCAGTGTGTGATGAGAACTGGGGAACTCATGTTCCAGTCTTGAAGCAAAGCAGCACAAAATGTAGCTCACACTCCCAGTGCACCTGCTTTCAGAAATGTCATTCCTCTAATTTGTAGAGCTCAGCTAGGGGCAATAACAAGAAAGCTACCTGAGTTTGTCTTCAAGGATCTTTGTGAACTTCCTATTTTTACAGTTCAGTAGCAACAACAACAGCAGTTTCCTGTAAGGTGAGAAGCACAGAGCTTGATGTCACATACTGCCTGTGGTGCAGACAAAATTCTGTGTGAGATGCTTTGGGTCATTCTTAACACAAAGACCATGAATCTCTTAAGAGATAAGTAGAAGGGCAAGCCCTTGAACTTTGTTATGAAAATCATAGTTTAAAAAAGTGTGTTCAATTTATAGTAGTAGTTTGAGGTATTTGAATAACATTCATTTTTTTGTTGTGAGGCAAAGAGTCACAGAGAATTTAAATGCCTTAGAGAAGGTATGGAATTCTGTACATCCCTGTGCATTGGATACAGATGAAAACGTTCTTTGCAAATTGAAAAAAAAACCTTTCCCACAGCAGACTGTTTTGCTGTAACTCCGTGGCGTTTCTCCAGATTGCAGTGTACCAGAGCCCTTGGGTATGGTTATGGAAATTTTGGAAATGTTGTCATGTGTGGAGTAGATTTTTCCTGGTACAGCTCTGAAAGTCTTTCACCTCCACATCCCTTCTAAAGGCCACTGGCGTTGCCTAAACACTATTCCCCAGCTGGTGCTAGAAAACCTGACTTGGAAAGCCACACCGTTAACAAACTGAAATACAAGCCCTGTGGTAGCACACTTGTATGTATTTGCAAACAAAGCTGATGTTTTAATTATCTTAGAAATAAGTAAAATGCAGTGACATTTCTGTTGTTCATCTCCACGAACTTGTCTTGTCTCTTAGGATATGTTGATATTGGGCTGATTCCAAAAGGTGCGAGGGGAATCAAAGTCACGGAAGTTGCAGAATCAGGAAATTTCCTTGCTGTGCGAAGCAAAGACCCGGAAAAATACTACCTGAATGGAGGCTTTATCATCCAGTGGAATGGTGAATACAAAGTGGCAGGAACAATATTTCAGTATGACAGAAGAGGGGATCTAGAAAATCTGACTGCTCCAGGACCCACCAATGAATCAATATGGATTCAGGTGAGCAGATCATGAGCAGAACCCGAATGTGTTGCGGCTCTGAAACTGAGGCTGGCAAAATACATATGGTGGTATATAAACCACTCTGTTAGCATGCTATCTTGGAAAAAAAATAGTTGAGCTGTTTCAGAGAGAAATAAGCACCTTGTTTGAGAGCTGTTCATCCTGCATGAAAATACATGTCCTCTGTCGTACTCTGATTATTCTTAAAGGCTGGTGTAATCCTGTGCTGCCACTAGGACAGGGATCCTGTCACCTGGAGCTGGGCAGTCCTTTACCCAAACTGTCTTGTCTCTTGTACCAGCTGAGACCAACATATGGCTGTGATGTTAACCAGGTCCAGATGAGAAAAAAATTGTCACAAAAAGGGAACTGATACCAGGCTGTGAACAGTGAGGGCTAGGGAAGGCTGACAGCAGTGACAACTTACACTGAGCAAGGAAAGCATGCAACATTGCATAGTGGACTAATAGCTTGTGATAAGTGCAACTGATCCGTTTAACATCCAGAGAGGGTGCTTTCTTTTGTTTCTTTCATGTTTGTTTATGAATTCTAACTTAAATGTAACCAGCTACTGTCAGTTCTAAAACATAATTTTGAGCTGGCCCTTTGATCTCTGAAAGTATCTTTCATGGCTTGTTTGCCTGTGTATCCACCATGAAATTAAAAGCAGTATTAAGGGTGTAATGGGCAACCATTTTCACGCTTTGAATGTCTGATGAGGAGACAAAACTAATGGGTGCTCATTCTTCACTTTTAGTATAATTGGGAGGAAGAGTAAAAGTTCATTGCTGAAGTCTTTTATCCCTTGATGATGTTTACTTTCTCCCTCTCAGTAAAATTCCTTGAGTGCCTGTTCTCAGTTGCAATTTTTCCTGTTAATTTAGAAACACTGAAAAATAATATTAAAGCAATGTCTGAACAACATCTGTACTCTTCTGACTTAATGGTTGTTTCCTAACAGCTATTTCAGAAGGTAGGGAAATTATAATTTATAGTGGGTGTAGGCAATATCTCTTAATCAGCAGCACAGGTATGCTTCGGATGGACTTTGCATTATCTTTTCTTACAATCAACAGGATACTAATTATGTTGACCCATTTATTTCCACCTGTGAGGAGGTGCATAGTAAACAGTTGCACCTTTGAAAGACTCACGTGTGCCACTGCCAGCACAGAAGTGGAAATTTTGCAAGTCTGCTTCTCTGAACTGGTAACAGACTCCAAAATGGGCAGCTTTAATTTTTCCAGTCTCACGCTTTGAAAGCTTTTGCACAGTAGATTATTAATTAAATACTTAATAAACCACACTCTTTCCAGCTACTTTTTCAAGAAACCAACCCTGGAATTGAGTATGAGTACACTGTACGTAAAGAAGAAAGCAATGAGAATGAGATTGGAGAGCCAGAGTATTTTTGGCAGTATGGAGAGTGGACAGCTTGCAGCGTTACCTGTGGAAGAGGTAATTCCTTGCTTCCTTTTTCTCCTACTCTTTGTCTTCATTATAGATGTTGATCACATAAATCAGATCACGTGGTTACAAAAATAATATGAGGAATAACTTGTTTACTTTGAGGGTGACAGAACACTGGGAGAGTCTGTGGAATCTCCTCTGGAGACATTCAGAATCTGCCTGATGGTGATCCTGTGCAGCTGGCACCAGGTGACCCTGTTTAAGCAGGGGGTTTGTACTGGATGATCTTCAGAAATCCCTTTCAACCCCATCCATTTTGGGATTCTGTGAATAATGCATTTTAGCTTGAAAATATATATTTTTTAAACTATTTAAGTCAAATAGGTTTCTGAAATTCTGAGCTCCTGTGAACCAAAATAAGAAGGTACAGTTTTCTTTCCCTCAAAATTTGTTGTCTGTACTCTTCACCATAGCCCAACTTTCCAACAATGCTAATAATTCATGAGCTATTGTTTTCCTATGAAGTCTTTTCAATATTTTAACTCACAAAAATACTCCTAATTTCTGTCCTGTCATGACAAGCAACTTTTTGTGCATTGCTCAGTAATTGCTTGTAATTGATTTAAATTAGTCTTGAGAACTTCCATGTCTTTGCCAGTTTGGCAGTGGCTCAGGTACCACTGCAGTTATAATGTGGTTTTGTACAGCATCTTAAACCAGACAAGCAGAATGATGACTGTGAGGTAGGATTTGACAACCGATCTAGAAGTTTGCCTCCGGTGACACACAAGAAATGATAGCAGTTAAATTTTCTTTGATAATATCAATGAGATAAAGTTAATATTTGCATTAAACTGATGAGGAAAAAATGGTTTAAGGTTTCTTTACAACAGTAAATTATTTTTTTAGCCATCCATTGAGGAAATAATTTTTAAATTGTGAGGAGAAGGTTGTATATGATGGGAAGTCTGCAGTTAGGGGAAAGGACTTTTAGCCTTCCATCTGAATTAGCTCCTGAGTTTCACAGGACAGAAGAGTCCTGGAGAATAGGACAGCAGCTTTATTCTCCAACCACCTGTGTAAAAACTTTACAGATGAGTAGAAGATCAATGTTACAACCAGACCAGTAATATGAAAAAGGCCTTTTCTAATGCTAGGATATTGTTAGTGGGTTTTGATAATTGTTGCTTTTTTAAACTACTTTGCAGAAAGAAAGAAAAAAATAAGTATTGTAACAAATCCAGTTGTAGTTTTAGAAGCAGTGATCACTGCAGGAGTAACAGTTTTTAAATCTCTCCTGCCAAGAAAGATACTCAAATAATGCATTTTCAGTGCTTTGGACAAAGGGCATTGTATGACCTAAATTTTGGAAGATTAAAAGGAGAACTTTTAGAAGCATAGTGTAAAATATCCCATCCCAATAGCATTCACATACTATAGAAAAATAGTTCTATATATATTATCAACGTATTGTAGAGATGTGTGTTCATTCATATGTATGTACACTTGAGTAGATAGATGGAGTGATTTGTTTTCTGGATTTTTTTTTGGGGAGAGTTTCTCAGCACAAAACACCATATGGTTTCTGGTTAGCAGAAAAACACCCACCATTTTCTTAAAATAGGTGCACAAAACAAGTGTTTTGCTTAATTGTGTGCTGTAAGTTTTGGTTCTGGTACCTACCTAGCTGTGAGTCGTGTTTAATGTAAAAATTGTTATGATTAGAAAGGGTAAAGGAGGGGAATGCGTTAGCAGACTATTTATTATGCCGTTTTGAGGTTCTTACATCAGCTGCAGTTTTCCCAGAAGTGTTTCTCAGTAGGTAAATTGTAGCCCTGTGTACTCTCTTCTATCTAACAAACTGTGTGACGTGGTTTTGGTTTCTACCTGCTACATGGGCTGCTTAAATAGACAACCGTGGTATGTCAGGTTTCTTTAGTTTTTTATTTACTTATTGACTTCTTCTGTTTGCTGCATTTGTGCTCTTAATAAATGTTCTTTGAGCTTACTGCCTTTGTAAAAATACAAAGGAGATGTTTCAGACAAGGTTATGGAGTTGGTGGCATCAAATGGAAGGGCAACCAGGATGTGCATGCTAGTTCACGAAAGGGCACAGAAACCTCATCAGTTCTCTGCATTCCTTCATGAACACAAGAAGAGAAATGAATAAACCTATAGCCTTTTTTTCCCCTGAGATACAAATGTTTGGAAAAGTAACTGGACAGGTCTGGAGAGGATGAAAATGTGATGCATCCAGGGTATTGTCTCACTCCCTGCATATTGAAGAAGAGAAACCCTGGCACAGCGCTTCAAGGTTTCACTTGGAGCAGGGGAACCTGGTATTACAGTCTGCAGTTCTCTGCAGGCACACCTTGTTCAATTTGTGAGCTCTGGGCCATCGGGGTGTGGAGCAGCATTCCTGTTCAAAGCATCATTAAGGCTAGAAAACACCTGCAAGATCATGGAGTCCATGCCTTGAAAAGACACAACCATGTCACCTCAGCCATGGCACCAAGGGCCACGTCCAGTTGTTTCTTGAACATTCCCAAGGATGGTTCCACCACTCCCCTGGGAACCCTGTTCCAACGCTTGACAACCTCTGAAGAAATTCTTCCTGATGTCTCACTGACTTCCACAAAACTTCCATCTGGCTTTGAATGATGTGATTGATTTCATCTTAATTGCTCACGCTGTTTGGATTCAGAACTCATTGCTGTTGGCAGTAACACACTGGTGGTAGCAAATCTCTGGCATCTGAAGTGTTTTGAAAAGATTACAAGATAAAAATGTACTGAAGTAGCAAGATCATCTGCTGTGGGTGTGCTGCACAAAAAGTCTCACTGAAGACAAGCCTACAGATTAATAAGAAAAATCGTTGTTATTTAGCCTGAGGTTAGTAGTATATAGCTGTCAAGGATTATTGCAATTATCATTTGGTAAACAGTAAACCAGTATTTTTAGAATAAAAAGGACTAATCAGAAAAGTGAGCTGTTGAACTAACTTTGACAGCCACAGCCAGTGGGGGAATTTATCCTTAGACTGGCAAAGATCCTGGACCTGCCAAAGATTCAGCATTAGCCCTTTCATCACAAACACAGCAGTAAATCCAAGGGAACTTCAGCCTTTGGTTGCCACAGAGATCAGGACGATGCAAACAAAGCCTTCTGGAGCAAAGGAAGTGAAGCCACCTTAGGGAATGACAGATTGGCAACAAGCAGGGCAGTGGGCTGAAGCAGGATAACTTCATCAGTCCTAAGAGAAAAAATACAATTTTAGCCCTATGAGTAGTTCCTTATCATGGGAAATGTGCCTGGGAAAAGTTCCAGCAATGAGTAGAGTGAAGATGTCTCTTCCCAGAATGAGCCCAGGGCAGCTCCCTAGAGATATTTCCCTGAGATCCATGGCCTCAAGGCAGCACCATGCCATTCCTGATGCATATCCTTCTCCATCTCCACCGCAGTGGAGAAACAGAAGATCCAAATGTGCTCATGGCTTCCTTCATTTCTGTCATGGTCCCATGTGTTGTAGTCTCAGAGATGGCTCTGGGCAGTTGTTGTAACACCATGTAACAGGGAATAAATACTCCCTGAAAAATAAACGTTTCTATGGCAAGCATACCTAATACTGCATGCAGGGAGAAGGAGAGCACATTGCAATAGCTGGTATTCATTTGCAATGTAGAAAATAGGTAAGTAATTATATTGCAATACAATCCACGGCAAACAAGCACCAAAGGGGATAATTTGGAGAAGTCATAAGCCTTTCTCTGTCCTCAGTTGGACAGCAGTTGGACAGCAGGACAGGTTGAATTTCTTCCTGCCATTTGCCTTATGCAGAAAGGAACGGCTTGCAGTGCAGAATGTGTGCTCAGTACTGCAGTCCTGCACCCTCTGGACAGGAGCTGTCCTTCCAGAGCCTGCTCTCAAGACAGCAGCTAGAGCCTGTAAGCTTTTTCACATGCAGATTAACTAAAGTATGTCACTGAGGTTTTTTTCTAGACCAACTACCTTCTTTAAGTAATCTATTACCATCTTTAAATAAACCTATTCCTTCTTTAAATAATCACAGAATCACAGAATCAGTAATGTTGGAATTGACCTTTCTTTGCAAACGAAGTGAGAAATAAGATCTGCATGGGTCAGCTTCACATCTAGAGTCCTGCATTAGGGATGAAGTGTCATGGAGAAGCAGAAGGAATCTCTGAGGAGATTTAATGAAATGAAGAGTGTTCTTTGTTCTGATGATTATCTTTCTTAGTTTTTTCTTTCTTTTTCAGAAATACTTGCAGGGTTTTTTTTGACAGAGCTGACATAGTACACATCAGAACTAATGAACTAATTAGCATTGAGGTTAGAGAGAAGTGATGAAGGCAGGAAAACAGCTACCTCTCACAGTCCTTTAGAAATAGTGTTCAAGTTTGAAATATCTCTGAGGTTTCAGTATATTTAGAATTTTTAATCTGTGGCTTCAATAAAGTATTTTACACTTAAGTCATATAACTGTAAGTACTTATTATTGCAGGGTCAGTGCAGGGTGAATAGTTTTCTCTTTTTTCTGCAGTGTTTTCTAGTTCAACTTCCTCAAGCTGATAAAACCAACTGTTTCATTATGTCATAACATGTAAACCTACATTTATGTGGGTATATTGATATAGGCATATAGGATTCCTTCCAACTTGGAGCTGAGCTGCCATAGATTCTGAAATTAGAGTGGGAGTTCACATAACTTCCATAATAAAAATTGTTTGTTAGAATAAATTAGTACATTGATGTCGGCTGATCATTTTATGAGAATGTGGATCTTCAAAGCAAAACTTGAAAAGTTTTATAGTGTCTTTAAAGTGAATTGCAGCAGCTGAAATGACATTAAAAATTTATCAAAGCAAAAGATTTCGTGTTATTTGTGCTTGGAACAGCAACATATCATGATTTTGAAAGGGGTAGAAATATTTCTGAGAACTGCTTTGTTTACAGCTAGCAGGAAAGTTGCTGAATATTCCAGTTATGTTTGTTCCACGGCATAAAAGAGAGCACTGCTCCCTGGGAGTCCTACACTGACTCAAAACTTTTTCTCCCGTTTGAAATCACCTGTGAATAGGAGATCACCAAGTCCAGACTTACTGCAGGCTTGCAGCTGCTTCCACAGTGTGTACCCTGGAGCTGGAATGCCTCAGTCCCTTAATCTTCCCTTGCAGGATGCACTAATCACTGATCAGCCTTCGCGTCTGACTGGAGCAGAGTCAGTCATCAATTCCTGTCCTGTAGTCAGCAGTTGTTTTATATGTCTCAGTCCCAAGTCTGAAAGTAATCAAAGAGTGAAAACATTTCCTCTGATACCTGATTTTCTGAGGTGGTAAAATAAGGGCTATAGGTTTCCACTGGGTTTCTGTGGAATGACCCAAATATGCATGGAAATCTCCCTTCTATGTTGCTGAGGCAGTACAGGGTTAATTATTGGATTGGCTGATCCTACAGGTCTTCCCCAGCCTTAACATTTCTGTGATCCTATGAGTGTATATGTCAGAGGAATATATTCCCATTTCCCAGTCATTTTTTATGGATTGCTGTTCGTATCTTCCACACTGGTTATTAGGAGGCCTGGGGAAAGGAAAAGCTTGTTTCCTAAACATTCTGAAAAATAGCCTAACACTTCCCCTTGATGATAACACTGCTGTTAGACCCTGTGCATCCCAGGAGAAGAAGAAAAGCTCCAGAGATCCAGTAATCCACACATTATCTGTGCATTCATTAATTGCTGTGAATTAGTAGCACAGTTAATTTAAAGAGAGTTAATGAATGTTTGTTTAGTTTTTTTTCTAGTCCTTAGGATTTTTTTGGATTGTTTTAATGCCTCCATGTCAGTCTCACTACCTTTTCAAACTGTAATATTTCAATACTTTTTTTTTTAACATTGGGTTGCAGCAAGAGAGCTGTCTCAAATTATTGCAGAACTATGTGTAACACAGGCCCTGGAAACTGGCTTTCTTTAGATTCACACTAGGGCAGTGTAGTATTTTGGTACATGTTTCTTTCTGTTAAATGAGTGGGATTTTTTGTAAATAGAACTGTTAGGAAATAACCCAGATTGTATGGAATGTTTCTGTGTGACTCTTCATCACCCTGCTCTGCTTCTTGTGCTGAGCATTGTGTATTACAGAAATACTTAGAAAAAGTCTTTCAGAAAACAGAAGACTTTTTTCATCATCTGTTTCAGTCAAAATGTGTACTAAAACTTCTTAAAAGCTGAATTCACATTAAGAATCATTCTGTGAAGATTCCGGGCTTCGTTCTAAGAATCTGGGCTGTTCTGTGACTCTGGTTTGTGTTCCGCTTAAGCAGCCTTCCCAAGTACAAAGAAAAGGTTATCTTGCTGTGAATAGCTGATGCTGCTGTTTTTCCTCTTATCTGTGGGTAATCCAAAAACCCATCATAACCATATAAACCTGCTTCAGGGCCTGCAGGAGCCCTTTCTGAGACTAACAAATGCATTAAGGAGAGTGCTTTCTGATATGTCACTTGAGCTCTGATCTGATCCAAAGAGCTCTGCCTAACCTTTTCAGCTTGACTAAAGGATGCTCATACCTGAGGATTTCTGCAGTTCAATCCCCCAGCCTACAGAGATTACTCTCTTTTTTTGTGTGTATGTGTTTTTTTGGAAGGGGTGCGGCGGCAGATCGCCCACTGCGTGTGGAGGGGAAGCGGAGCCATCAAGAACTCCTTCTGTGACCCCGCGACGCAGCCGAACGGGCGGCAGAAGAAATGCTATGAGCAGGACTGCCCGCCCAGGTGACAACTTCTGGGGTGCTGGGGTGCTCTGAAATACTGGCTGTGTTCAAAGGAAGGGATTTGTGATGCCAGGCTGGCACAGTGTGAGCTGCAGTGCCTTACAGAAACCCCGTAATTAACAAAATACAAGGGAGACACCCTGAGACAGGTGACTGAGCAGTCTGTGGTGGAAATGGCAGAGGTTGTTCTCTGATATATCTGGATACTATTTTTATTCAGTTTGGGTGCAGGTGTGCCTGAAGACCATGTAATTTCTTATTTTTACATTGTGTTCTTGGCTTAGCTCAAGTGATATATGTTACTTTTTGTTTCAAACACTAACTAGAAGAACCTTTTGATGGCATTTTTCAGTATTTCTTGATAGTCCTTTGTCCTTTTTATGAGACATGATGAGGGGAAATGCCAGCTTCTATAATTTTCATTCTTTCTTTATAACACATTATTTGGCATTTTTTATTATGTTCCTTCTTATTTTTAACTTTGAGTGAATTGCTGCTTTCTTCATTCTGTGAGCAGTAATTATTTCCATTCTCACAATATTCTCTTAATTTATCTTCATCTCTGTTTTTTCGGTGCTACTCTTTTAGCAAGTGGAGTAAGGAAGACTAATCACAGCAAACATTCTGGGTGCTAGCAGAGCTGTGAGCTTTTGCAACAGGCACAGATTTGCTGGAGGAGATCAATACTGGTTTTCATTTCCTGCTTTAGGTACTGGAACATGTTGGTTTTGTCTTTTACTGTCTTTGAAAGTTGTTTATTGTGCTGTTCACAAAAGTGCACCAGGCTTTCCCTAGTAATTCTTGTTCAATAAGAATCAAATCGGAGCAATGAACCCTTGGAGCTCATTGTCTTGCATTTGCCAGCAGTGAATTTCATGCAAGTTTGATGTAAAAAGGTCTGCGTGGTTGTTGGTTTTATTAGTTGTTTCCAAGTGTCTTCACAACAGTTTTTGATGGCTCTTCTGGGAATTACATCTTTGTGCTTGCAGCATAGACTACCAGCACTTCACAATTCTTGTAGATTGCCAGGAAATCAATTGACAGTAGATCAAAATTTATAATTACTTGGCTAGTTAAGAGCTGAGTCTACCCATATACATCGAGGTGTTTTCTATGGCACATATAAGTTGAAAAATTCTAAATTTATTTGATTTAAGCCATTTGTTCTAAGTGGTAACATTATTCAGACCTGCACTTGAAAGTGAGAGAGCGGAATTTGTCCCTTGTTGAGCAGGTTGCAGAATGTCATACGTGCACCAAACTCTTCTGCAGACCAGACAGAAAAGTTCTCATGTGCTGACAGCCTGAGTGATGCTCCTTGAGCTCATTCTGCATTGCAGGGAAATCACTGGTCATCCTTCTGAGGACAGCAAAATCATGACAAAGTGCAATGCAGGAAAACCATATGTATTTAATTCTGGAGTCGTGTTGTGTATTTATTTTTCTCTTAGTAACATGAAAGTGACTGTGGCAGCTTGACCAAGGGTCTGAGTCCCTGTTCTGGCTCTCAGTAGGACCTAAGGAGGAGCAAGGGCAAGGCAAACATAAATCAGATTTCTTTCTAATGCTCTTCCAGCTTCCAACTGGTTTTAATTCAAGGCATTTCCAGAGGTTTTTATGGCTTGGCTAATCAGCAACCTCCAGTGAACCTCAGTTCCAAGCACTCACCCAGCCTCCCTCTGCAGCCTTGTAAAACTTCTGTTAAACACCATTTCCCCTATGCAGCTCTGGTGCCTGTGAAGCACCACCACATTTTGACTGTTTTGAACCTGGCTCTCACCAAATGTTATTGGTGGCCCTGTGTTGGATAAGATGGCAGTGAAGAATGAATTATTATTCACTCTTCCCAAGCCCACCCTTTTGTAAATCTGCTCTTTTCCAGGCTGTAGTCCCTGCGTGAGATTTAGTTGGTGTTCACTTTCCGGGGCACATGTGGCCCCTCTAATCCAGACAGATGGTTACAGATGGTTACTAATCTTCTTTTGAAATCCAAAACTACTTAGTGCAGTTCGTTGGTTCTAAGGAAAGTCTGAAGGTGTGACTGTTCCATATGGCATTATATGGGATAACTGAGTGTCCATGTGGAGCTGCTGAGGACAAAGTATTCCAGTGACGGGTGGCTAAATGCTGTGCTGGAGGTGAGGACAGGGCTGCTAAACACAGCCCTGCAGGACACTTTTGTGCTGCAGCCACATAGCTGAAATCATTGCGTGACCTTGCACTTGTCCCCAGTGAACCAGGTGCTTTATACTAGCATTCTATCTAAAAAAAATACGATGGTCGTTCCTTTGTAAAAACTTCCCTCTGATGATCAGCCAAATCCCACTGATGAAAAACATGCCGCCATTAAACATGCTGCTAGACCACTAAATAAGGAGTAGATAATTTATCAAACAGTAGCCACAGACAAAGAATAAAATGTTCGTGGTTCTCATAAACCAGGGCTTACCTCATTAATCCATTTCAGGAAGTTGTAAACTGTTTAAATTACTGGCTTCTGAGAAGTCTAAGCCTTAACATTCTTGTTTGTTGGCTAATTTGCTCTATATTTATTTTGCATTTACATTTATTAGGACACTTTCTCCTAAAATAATTTGGAGCAAATGTAATATAATATTAAAAAATCACAATACATGTAGGCCATGTTTTGACTTAGAACAAAAGAAAGGTGGCTGGACACCTGAGAGTTAAAATGTCATGAAACCACTCATGTACAGTTTGAGTGATAGTGCTTAGCTGCAGGGCAACAAGACTGCATGCTTTTTTCCCACATTATGCTATGGGGTGTGGTTTCCAGTTGAATGTTTCTTTGGTAGGCAGGTATTTAGTCCCGTAGGTTTAATGTTAAAATCAATATATAGAACTTGAAAAAGAGTGAGATTTTTAACTACTTACAGCATTGTGAAAAAAGTTTTGCTTTCCCCTGTACAGAAAATTGTCTGGAGAATTTTTGACTTAGCTACCCACTTGAACAGAGTAACCATAAACAGATTATTTTACAAATACTTGGAATCTCCTGCTTTTTATCTGCCGTTATTGTGTTGTCCTGCTGCCAGACTGCTTAGTTGACTTCCAGCAGCACAACAAGAACGGGAAATCTGGTTTTTATTACAATGCACAGAGTGAAACAGTGTGCCCTGTTGGTATTTGCAGTGCTGATGCTGTACAAATACACAGTGAAAGCCGACAGTGTCTCTTTAGGTGTGACATGGTAGTGGTGGGAGGGAGGGAACATTCAGTCCCATAGGCACGAGTAGCAAATTTTGGTTACAAAATCCCATGCTGCTGCTTTTTCAACAGGATCCACACCTCATTCACTGCTCATCTGGGTGTCATGATCATAGCTTTTGGGCTCTGCCTAATTTGTTACCAACCATAGAAACTCAGTGTAGGAGGAAAATTATGTCTCATTTAAGGCAGCTGAATGCCCCCTGAAAGAACGAGATTTTCTTCCTAACTCTGTTGCAGGCTTGATTGCAGAAGAGCTGAGCACTCACACCTTAAGCTGAAAACTGCCTGAGGTTATGTTTTCACCAGACAGGCTGCTGTTTTGTCAGCCTGAGGAGAATTAGTGCTCATGCAAATTAATTGCTTAATTGTGCATTTCGCTTGTTTGTTTGCTACCACAGTCTCTCCATGCCATGTCTGCCTGAGGAGATAAGACAGTCATTTCACTTTGCAGGGATTAGGTGATGCAGTAATAATTCAGAAAGAACCACTGAGTTGCTGGAGCAATAAATGCCAGAGGTGGAATCAGAAGCCAGAGTAAGGAGCAAGTATTGGATGGCAACGTAGTTTGCACCAGCTTGTCCCAGTCTCTCTCCACAGTCAGCTCATCTGCTTGCTGGTTTTATTCTGCATATCCTTTTCTTTTCCAAGCATTTCCCTGTATTTGTGATCTAAGGAAAGCCTTGTTTAAAATGTGCCAAAAGCTGTGATTGCCTGACAGTACCCTCCACTCCATAGTTTGGCTGGGAGGTCTGGCAGCTTGTCATTTCAGGTCAGAAGTTGCACATTGAGCTCCGATTGCTCTCAGTAATGTCAATTGTGTAAATTATGGATGTATGTTCAGGACTCAGCTCCAGTTTTGGTTATGCCTCTGCCGTGGGAGGAGACAGCAAAAGCTCCAAGACAAGTGGAGTTTGGCAAAGCTATTCCTGAGGTGCTGCTCCCTTCTCTGTGGTCCACAACCTGCTCTGGGGCGTCCTGAACCTGAGCAGACAAATGTTGGCAGTTTTGCCATCCTTGATTTGCTTTTGATCCCCTTTGGCAACTCAGGTCCTCTGGAGAAAACATGAAGAGACAAGATTTGCAGGTGGCTCCATTGCAGATTTCTGACTCTTGGATTCTTAAGGCATATGCATGTATCCTAGGATGAAAATAGAAAAATACATCATCAAAAATTCCAGTTACTAATAAGAATGAATTTCCAGTTAGAGCAAGTTTTTTTGAACTTACCTGCACTGAGAAAGAAGTCTACAGAAAAAGTTCATGGTTGACTGTAGTTCATGTTTGATCATAAAGATGCTGATAATCTTAATTCTGGGATTTTCTAACTGTGGAACACCTGACTCACACAGCTTTTAAAAGCTTTTTTTGTGTGCAGTAGTTAATCCCACACCATTACTGCTGCTCTACGTGCATTCTGTAGTAAGATCTGATAATTTATGGCTTGGAGTGTGGTATTTCAACCTGCCAGTTGTGGAACACTCAGTCAGAGCCATTTGAAAATGCTGAGGGGGAAGAGGAGTCAGCTTAGCACATCTGTACCTTGAAATATGTAATCTGGTCCCATTAAAGTCAATAGAGCAATTCACATACTTGTGTGCCATTTGTGCCGAAATGCCAGCCATTTACAAGATTATAGAAGACAGAATTGTAAAGAAGATGGAAGAGATGATAACAACTCTGAAATGGCTTTATTCAGGTGGTGATAATTTTTTCTTCCCTTTTTTTTTACTTCCTCTGTTCTGCTGAGGTGTGCTGACTTTTTTCCAGTTGTTTGCAGAAGCCTGGAAGAACAAAAAACAATCTGAAAGAAGGCAGGAGGAGGAGAAATATATTTTGGGTGTATTTTTTGTTCAATTTGGTTCAGAGATGTTGCCTCAGGGTTGTGATGGCAGTGGGCTGCATTCTGGAGCAAAGTAGTCAGAGCCACAAAACCCTTCTGGAGTAATATTTTTAATTCTCTTGCAAATGAGCTGCCACTGACTGGAAACTACAGTGACAAGAGGAGAGGGATTGTCAGCAAAGACAAAGCAAGGAGTAAAAACTGTTACAAATCTGGATGTTGAACTTTGATATATTTATCAGAATAGGGTTATTTTGTCCCTTAGTTCAAGGATCTTAAAAGGGAAAAAAAAACCCCCAAGTAGAATGGTGTTGGTTGTAAGCCAAAAGTGATTTCTTTCTGCCTTTTTTTTCTAGAAAGGTAGTTTTAAAATATATTCCTGCTTTATTTTCATTGCAAGGCTTTGTCATGACCTCCTTGAAAACTCGGGAACAAGTAATATTGTGTAGGAGTTTGTGGCTTAGCATTTAGAGCTGGGCCAGATTTTCATACAGCAGCTTCAAGTCGTGTTCTTGCTTAGGGCACTCTCAACTGATGGAAAAAAGGCTTTTCTTCATTTGATTTTTTTCCTCCTTTTTAAGTTTTTTATCTTGACTATAAAGATAAATCTTTAGGCAAACATCACAGTTGATGCCAGTGCTTCTGAAACTGTAGAAATTCAGAAATTTTTTCGCTCCCCTTTCTTATCACTGGAAGAGATTATGCAGGTCACAATCTGCTCTGGATCAGCATGAGGAAGAGTAGTTGGATGATGCTGGAGAAAGACTAAGGTGAAACAAATGTAAAGGGGGCAGCTCTTGGTAAAGTGTTTTGCATTGGAAAATACTGCTCTGGAGGAAACAGTTACTCTAAATTTGAACGTTGCATTCTACATGGAATACTGACTTTAGTCATTACAGAGACACACAAGGGGCTCATTTCTACTTTGTGAAAGTTGAGAAAAGTCCAGCTTCGTGCAGACCTGGACACCATGCCCAGAAGGACAGCACTGCAGGGCACTGATCCCCCACAACAGAACTCTGACTAACCTGCTTTTGGGGTTGTGTGCCTCACTGCTTCCCCTACGGGCCTGGTTAGGTGACCCTTATGGAGAGCCAGTCTGAGCACTTGAGCAATTCTGGCTGCACAGACAGGGTAAAGGGACCTTTTCCACCACTGTGCCATCATTACAGACTTCCCAGTGACTCTCATCTGTTAACTCCTCTGTACTGAGGTAGCAGTAAACGGAAAAACAACAGGGTGAGGTAATAGATTCCTTGCTTTAATAGGTTTGCCAGCAGTTCCTCACATTTGGATTTAAAAGACAATCTACTCAGTGGATTTTTATAATTCATTGAAACATAAATCTCAGTGCCTACTTCTGTCTGTAAATTCTGCCTGCTTCTGTTTTCTGTCTTTCACCCACTGGCTGGTACTACAGAACAGAGTGGGTGGGTGAGCTTGAGTGATTTTAACTTACTGTGAAGAGCATGTGTCTGGGCCCAGATTTTAAATTACCAGCTCTTTTTCTTGTAGTTTCTGACTCCTCCTTCATGTGCTTGCGGTGGTTGTTTTCTGATATTTCTCCCCTGGCTGGTTTCAGGTGGTGGGCAGGGGAGTGGCAGAAATGCTCGGCCACGTGTGGCCCCACAGGCCAGAAGAAGCGAGCTGTGCTCTGCATCCAGACCGTGGGATCTGATGAGCAGGCTCTGGATGTCACCGAGTGCCAGCACCTGCTCAAACCAAAGACCCATCTGTCATGCAACAGAGATGTCTTGTGCCCCTCTGACTGGACAGTGAGCAACTGGACTGAGGTAAATATATGCCAGCTGAAACACTGAACTTTCCCTCAGAATGACCTATTATAGTCTGCAGAGAGGACCAACGATATGCTGGTTTACCTTTTAAAATTTGTTTCTAAGTACTTTTTTTTAGTTTAATGTTCACAAATCCTTTGTGCAGAAGGAAAAAAGGCAGCCCTGCTTTCTGAGGGCTTTAGCAGGTGTTGTGTGTTAACTTGCTAAGCTTTTGTAACTGTAGAATATAGAGCTAAAGCATCTGTGTGACAGTCATGGCCAACAAAGAAGCATTTTTACATTCTTGAGATTCACATCTCTTGTGTTCAAGACTCTGCCTTTTTTCCAATAGCTTTGGGAACCTATGGGAATCGTTCAAAACTGTGCCAGGAGAGGTTCAGGCTGGATATTGAGAAGCATTTCTCCACTAGGAGGTTGGTCAGACACTGGGACAGACTATCCTAGAGATGTGTATGATGTCCCCAGCCTGTCAGTGTTGAAGAGGCATTTGGACAATGTCCTAGCAGCTTTGATTTTTGGTCAGCCAGGAATGCTCAGGCAGTTGGAGTAGATGATGGTTGAAGGTCCCCTCTTGAATGAGGGTCACAGCTGAAAATACAGTATTTCCATCTCTTTTGAAATCCCCTCTCTCCTCTTTCCCCTGAGTCTTTTTTTCCACTAAACTCACTGCTGCGAAGCCCAGTTCACATACTGTGCTAATTAAATTTTGTGATAATATTGGATTGGTTTATGCTGCCACACACCATCATCACAGAATGTTGATTGTTTTGTTAATTGAGTCACCCCATGCTTTAAATGCCTGTGAAAACAGACTTAGGTTGCATGACTAGCAGTACAATTGTATAGGAATGGCATGCTGCCAATGCTCATATGCTGTTGGATTTTATTTACAACTTGCTGACAAAAATACATTTTTACGCCTGCAGAAACTGGACAGGCTGTTTCACCTACACAAATGACAGGATTGTCAGGCGATTTGTAGCTGCAGAATGTTCTTTATTGGTGAATGAAAGGGAGAGATTTTTACACATGTAAAGCTTCCTTTTATTGTAAACTTATCTGTCCGCTAAAAGATCATGCTGTGTCTTACAAACCAAACATACTTCTTTAGGTAGATAATGAGGATATCATATTGTTGTCATTCTGAAATCTCTTTTTAGTACACGACTATAGTCTAAAGCTAATTCTGGCAGACAGCCATTACCCTGAAAAGTTAATAAGGTTGGACATTCCTTTTAACTCCCCTGAATGCTATCATAAATCATGCAAGTGGCAAAGGCTGGCTAAGTAAGTGAGTTTTATTTCTGTGTAAGCAGCAACACAGTGTTAGTAGTTGTGGTCTTCCCTGGAAAGCAAAAATCCTTTGCTGAACAACTTCAGAGGTGAAATCGAGCTGATGTGAACTTGCACAGCACTTTGATGTGCTGCTCACCTGGAAGTGCAGGGAGGACAGACAGAATAGCTGATGGACTTAGCTGCTGTGAGGCTGCTCTGCTTGCTCCCCTGCTCCTGTTGCTGTGGAGCTGATTTTATTTTACAGGTGTGGTCACCAGCAACACAAGGTCACTGGTGTTTGTACTGCCCTGTGACTAAAATGAGATAAATATACCAGTGGCATTAAACTCCCGGAAAAAGGAGTATTCATCACTTCATGGTGAGCACCTGGTTAGGCTCCCTTGTATTGTAGGAATTCCTCCAGTAGTTTGCAACATCTCCATTCCTACTCAGCCAGTCATCCATTCTGGTATCTAGAACCAGAGAAGTGTGATTTCACAAAATCCTTGGTGAAGTGAAAACTGCTGAAGGCATGGCTGTGCCTGTGGGCCTGAAAAACATCACAGAAAAGCTGCTTCTCCTTAGCTTCCAGCACCCTTCACACACAGCTGTGCTCCCATTTAAATAGAAGCTGTGTAGCCTAATTACTTTCTGTAGTCTCTAATTGAGCAGAGATATGCTGGGAGCTCTGGCAGCAGTTCATGGTTATACCAAAATTGAATGAAAAATCAATTTCCTAAAGACAACAAGGGTCTGTGAGCTGCGTGGATCATCACAGCGGGTTTGTGGCACTGTGAGCAGCACTGAGGGTTTGAGTGCAGGTTTTGAGTCTGTGTTTATAAATCTGTTGGAGAAGGTGTTGGCTAGATGACTTTAAGAGTCAATGAAGAAATCAAATTCTGTCATATTACTTTGGTATTTTGTCTTTATCATGTAATCTTTCCTCACTGCTATTTCCCCAAGGTGACATTTACTGTACAAAAAATTTGGAAAGAACTCCATGATAGCAGAGCATCACTAGAATGAAGGGCTTGTTCTTCAGGAAAAGCTTTGTAATTGATTACTTGTCGTGATCCTTTTTTATTATAAATAAAATGCCATTCTGATACTTACATGGAGCAGAGTGAAGAGGGGAGATGCATTAATTCTGTTTCATTTGCAGTGCACAGTCACTTGTGGTGGTGGAATAAGGACTCGTAATGTTACTTGTGCCAAAAATAATGATGAGCCCTGTGATAGTTCCAAGAGACCAAACTCCAAGGCCCTGTGTGGGCTTCAGCAGTGCCCCTCTGCTGGGAGATTCCTGATGCCCCCACAGGCACCCAGAAGAGGCAAGATCATAATCAGTAAAACAACTGCTGATCCTGACCGGAGTCTTCCTCGCAGAATACCCAGGCCAAACCCCAGGTTCCACATAACAACAAAAATACCCAAGCGTGAAAGTGCAACTCCCTGCTTGCCTACATCCTCTGGTTTGGGTAATGTCTCAGGAAAAGAGGGAGCAGCCAACAGGACATTACAAAATAAATTTACTGGATCAAGTGATGTTTACAATTACCCAGTTGTTACTACTGAAAACAGTTCACATCAAAATACTACTCCATGGCCCTTTCACAGCAGCTTAAGTACCGAAATTATAAGTCAGGCTGAAAACACTTCTCAAAGTGAAACAGTTTCTACTGCAGAGACTGAGGTGCACAGAAGTGAGGACACTCCTGTTTCTCCTTTTACCAGTAACTCAGAAATAACTTCCAGTTATGATTACTTAACTGAGGAATCTGACAGCACTGATGGGCCGCTTGGAGTCAGCAAGAAACCGGCTGATCTCTTTTACAGCACAGAACCCGATGCTGAGATCGGAACCAGAAGCACAACCTTGGACACTGCCTCTCCTGTCACTCCAAATGAGAGTGTGACTCCTCAGTCCCCACCAGCATCTCATCACCCAGACCCTGCTGTGCTCAATCCTGCTAGCAGAGCAGCACAAGGGCTGGCATTTCCAACAGCAGCAAGCTCTGTCAGCCTGCAGGTTGATGTTCCTGTTGTTGAGGTAACCACCCCAGAAATGCCCACAGTGCTTGGCCGTGCGCCCAGAGACCAGACTGACAGTGGAGAAGAAATAAAGGTGCCTGACCCTGTAACTACCAGCACACCATCCTTAGCTCTCCAGCATGCTTCAAAGAACCAGAGTGCAGCGTCTGAGGGTGTTCTAATGAATGTCACAGGAAACAGCCTGGTAATAACATCCAACAGTTTGCCCAGTGATGCGTACTGGATAGTAGGCAACTGGAGTGAGGTAAGAAGTTTTGCTCATAAGAAGTGCAGAGTGTGAACAGCTGCCTGAAAAATGAAGCTTCTTAGCTTGTCACAATTATCTGAAATCAGTATCATGCATTCATATGAAATGCTTATCATAAAAAAAGAGGTAACTTGGGATATCTAAGATTAGATTGCTTACAGAGAATGAATATAGTCATCACAGGGCCATATTTTACAAACTCCAATTTTATATCCTTCCCTCTGTAAAGTTTTATTTTTATGTAAATGGAGTTCTGTTTATGCCAATAGATTTTATGTTCCGGAAATCATGATACCTAAAGTGAGAGGTGTTGGTATCTGAACTAATAATCTCATTTTTTGATGGCCTTTTTTACCAAGCTAAACAGGGTCAAATCTAGAAACCTCCTAGCACTGATCTGCCCCAGTGTCTCAGTGTTGATGAAAAAGGCTATAAAAGGTCTGTTTCTGTGTACCTGTTTGCTCCTGGGTCTGCTGAGAAGGATTTAAAATCAGAGAAATGCAGAGCCAAAAAGGACAGTGTGATAAAAGTGTCCTGTGTCAGTGGAGGCACATCTAGGCCAGCAGGATCGTGTTGGATGCAGTGGGTACCACCCTGCTCTGTCACCTTTGGTTCAGGACATGCACTCCTGATGGCAGTTTGAAGTTTCATCTTGTGCCTTCCTGTGGCCAGGTGAGAAGACTCTCAGCTTCCCATATTCTAGCGGGGCTGGTGAAGCCCTGTCTACCTTCCTGCCCCTACCCCATCAGGGGAGTCCTGCATTTAGATCTGTTTGGGTGCAAGAGCCTACAAGAGAGCATCAAGGGATAGGTTGTGCCCTAAGCCCACCACAGCCAGAGCAAAAGTCTGCCATGCCACAGTCTGTCCTAGTCATTCATTATTCACTTTGAAATATTTTCCTTACGCATAGCCCACATCTTCCATACAGAAAATAAAGATTCCAGTTTTTTATATGCAGGCTGTGGAGGACAATTATCTTCTTGATAACTGTTTTGGGGTCTGATTTAAATTCTTTTCAGATTTTCCTATTATTCTCTAAATATCTGGGGACTTTGTTGTTCTTGTCTGGTCTTTCTCCAGTTTCATCACATATTTCTTTGTCAGTGATGTTCATTGTGGCCCCAGCAGACACATGACATATAAAATGGAGTAATTACTATTGTTTTATTTATTACCCTCTTTGTGACTGCAGAAATGAGATTTGTCTTGTTTTGGAACCACCTCACTTTGATTTATTCAATTTGGGGTCCACTATGAACCCTGGATCCCTACAACTGTATTTCTGGATCAGCTGAAGCTCTCAGTTATATTTGGGAGTAAGTATATATATATATATATATATATATATATATATGTATGCATGCATGAAGTTTCCCCTAACTGTAGTGTTCAGCTTCTATTTTGTATTTCAGGTTACTACTTTTTTACAATTTTTATTGTGGTGAGATGTCATTAAATACGTATTTCAAATTTTCCCAACTTGTCATTATCTTCAGATATATTAAGTGTATGGTGTCTTTCATCATTCCGTTAGTTAATGAAAATGCTGAGCTGAAAATGCTGAAGAGAGATTGGCTTGGGACAGAGCCCTGCAGGACTATGTTTGAAAAGCCTGTTCATTTTGACACTGAACCACTGAGAATCACTTCATCAGCTGAACACCAATCTCATAATTATTTCACCTAGACTGTGTTTACACCATTTGCAAAAGGAACACTTTATGCAATCATGTAAAAAATGCATCACACCACCCAGCTCCTTATTTTCATAAGCCATGTCCTCCTGTCAGAGCAGGATATTAGACTCAGTTGAATTATTTCTTCTAGATAGATCCATGTGGACTTTTCTGTTGCTTTATTGTCTTTGTTAGTACTTGCTATTTTGATCTTCATTGTTTAATAATTTCGATTTCATCTTCTTGTGAAGGCAGCTTGGGTGAAGCTTTCCATTAGACCACAGATAGGACTTTTTATTCTCCTAGAGATAAATTGAAAGATGTTCTTATCTAATCCTCTGAGACTTTTCCAGTCTATTATAAAAATGAATTCTCAACAGTTCAAAGATTATTGAAGAACACTTGTAGAGATAAGGTTAATGCATTTGATTTCACAGAACTGATGAAGTAATTTTGAGGATACTTAATGCATCTAACTTCATTATTCTTTAATGATCTAGTAATCTTTTGCTATTCTCATTCAAGCTCTTGTTTCTTGTTAAGCTTTATGGGAAGCGTGGCTCATTTAATTTTCTTTTACAAATTTCAAGTAGTGATGAAAGAGAATTTGTGGAGTCTCCACCCTTGGAGATATTCTGAAGCCATCTGCACATGGTTCTGGGCAGCTGCCTCTAGATGGCCCTTGAGCAAAGGTCCTTTCCAATTTCAACCATTCCATGGTTCTGTTTAGAGTCAGCCATTCTTATTAAATAAAAGTTATCCGTTTCACATGCACACTTTGTGAGTCTAACATTCACAGAACCTTTTATTTTTGTTCATTACTTTTAGTTAATTTTTAATCTACAGTTTTCTGACTTTATTTTTGCTCTGTTTACCCATTCTTAGCAAAATTTTGAGCCTGTTTCTAGATGACCTCTCTCCAAGGCGCTGGTGTTTCAAGACCACTGTATCTACCTAGATGAATGTCTGGGTGTGCTCTTTCTCTTTTAGCAGCCACCAATATTCTGACACTGCTCTGTAGTAATAAACAGCAATAAATAAATTAAATAGTGCCAAGAACATTGATAGTCATTGAGGTGGGAAGCTGTTCCATGTCCCATAACAGGGCTGGCACTTGCCTCTCAAGGGAGAGTGCTAACTTGAGTAGGAAAGAACAGTGCTGTGACCTGCACACAACAGATTTTGAAAGAATGCTGCTGTGTTTCACCTTCTTCAGACAAGAATATAAAGCCTTCTCAGTGTGATCTGCCCAGCATCATCTGTAGAGCTGTCTTTGGTCTTCTCACCTGTGCTCAGAATGGGGCTTTGGACAAAGACTGAGCAGCCCTTCAGGAAAGTCTGGGTGTTGTCAGACTGGTGTAGCAAAGCTGGTGAAGGCATCAAACCATCAAGAAGCAAGGCAAGGGCAGTCCACCACTCAGAAAAATCGTCTTGGATAGGCAGAACTGAACAGGGGTATGCAGTTTCCTTTAACAGGATCTTCATGGCCTCTTGGACACATGTCCCAGGAATCTCCATGAGGTCAAAAACCTTCAATGTTGATTTTGTTTGCTGCCTTAGCTTCAGCTTATGTTTCCTTATTTTTCCAAGGACACTTACTCAGTTTTCCATATTTAACTTTCCTACTTCCCCACAGGGAGTTCAAACCACACGATACCATTGGCTCTCTTCATCGTTTTGCTGACTTGATCCAAGATTATTTATGCTGTTTCTCATGCCAGCTAGAGGCTGCATGTTGGATTTGGCTCTTTGAGTGCACTGTCCCCCACTTTCTAAGGCAGAAAAAACTGAATGGGTGTCTCCAATCACTTTTCACCCCTTCCTGCTTCAGAATGCAATGACAGTGTTTGGGTTTTTTGTAAGGAGACTGCACTCTTGGGATATGGACTGAAATAATCAATATTCTCTTTCTTCAGGCACTCAAATCCTCCCAAATGTTGAAAACACTCAGCCACTTGCTGAACTAATAATTCAGAGAAACGTTTTCCTGTTTTCCCAAGATTCTCGCACATTTATTAAGATTTTTAGCATCATGCAGTCTATTAGCTGACTATCTCATCAGCAGTATTAGGGGTAGAGAGGGAACAACGCTGGAGATTGGAGGCAATTATATTTTACATTGGATCCTTAAAGATAACGGAAGAAAACAGTGGAACAGCTGGTTCAGATTTAGAATCTCTCAACAATAGGAGTTTGCCAAAGAAAATAAGTACATAGTATAAATCAGGATTGGTATTGTCAAAAGAACCCCCTCCTCTTGAATACTAAGTAAAATTTAGGTGAATTTGAAGTCCTCTTATCTGAGTATCTCAGATAACCTAAGTAATCTAAAATGGCTCTGAATATTTATATTTAGGTTCCAGGATTGTTTCCAGAATAATGTACTAATGTTGAGTTTTGCTTCCTCTTGCCCTTGTGCAGTGCTCTACCACCTGTGGATTGGGGGCATTCTGGAGACACGTGGAGTGCAGCAGCAGGAACACCTCTCACTGTCAGGACATGAAAAAGCCTGATCCTGCAAGGAGATGTTATCTCCGCCCATGTGCTAGCTGGAAAACAGGAAATTGGAGCAAGGTAACTTCATTCAGAGCTGTGTGTGAACAGTAAGCTTGCAGATTTCAGTGAATATGAAATTCTCAATACTTCATTTTTAAAACAATTATTTACTCAGTGAATGCATACATGATTCCCAGCTGACCATTCAGCAGTAATTACTAATTTCCTGACTGAGTTATATCTGGAAACACATCTGCTGTGAATTTTGTTCTTCCTGTGGTGGGTTGTGCTCATTCACTCTGGCATCTAGGGGGAAAGCAAGACTCTGCTTGTCTTCTGTGGAGACGCTGTGACAGAGCTGTGCATAGCTGCTTGTGGCACCTTCTTAATATCTGCCTCCAGGGGCATATCCTGATTTTAAAAGCCAAGGGAATTTGGAAGAGGAAGGTCTCATGTTCCTATTCACCCTTGTCACCATGTAATACCACGTATATGGCATGCTCTGTTTCCCATCCATGTTACCTCTAAGTTTTGTATGTAAACAAAATAAAAAACAAACAACAAACAAACAAAAAAAAACCCACCATAAAAAAACCCCAAAACTGTACTGGGGAGAATGCCTGCTGTATATAGGGTCCTGTTTGGTCCTAGTTTTGTACCCATGGCCTGGTCAAGGGGCAGAAGAGTGTCCAGAGTGCCAAGTGGAGTCCAAGGAATTGTGCTTGAGTTCAATTTCAGTATTATCAGCCCTGTGAAGAGCACCTGGAAAGACTTTGGTGACTTCTTGAAGCTTATTACATTTTGTCTTCATGCAGTCTAAATATTGAGTTTCAAACCACGGATTATTTTTCAAAAAAAGGGAGATAAACTACAAAATTATGGTTTAAATATTGTTGATTTAATAAAGAAAAAGATAGCTGTCTCAAACTTTTTCAGTACAGGTCATTTCTGTGGACAATGTTAGTGCCATTGGGCTGGAGGGCAGATTGACACAAATAAAAGGTTAGAGTTACAAAACCTGTGCTATTATTGTGCTCTTTGAAATAAAATTGATTTGTACAGGAATTACATGCCTGTTTAGAAAGTTCAGGAAAGGCCAGGGCTTTACATAACTACATTTAAGCCTTCAAAATTAATTTTAAAAGATACATAGACATCCTGCCCTCCCAGCTGCAGTACGGCAATTTCACCTTCACTTTTTCTTCATAAATGTCATTGCTCTTGCAATAAGTGAATGATAGTCATGTCACAAAGAGTAGCTAGCAATGAGGTCTAATGATAAAATATTACAGGAAGCAAATCTTAAAAAATGCCAGTCCAGATAAGAAACAAGTTTGAGGCAAGAGGCTTCTCCTCCTTGTGTTACCTTCCTGATTTTCCATCAAGTGAAATATACAAACCTAATTACAATTTCATACAAAAATGACTAAATTTTTTTTGCTTTACAAGTGGCAATTGTTTTTTGTTGCTCATTTCAAACCTCTTTAAGACACCTTAGGACAGCAAGATGGCTAGGTTCCCTGCTAGTATAGTAGAGCTTTTTCTGTTAATTACTCTACTCTCATTTTTTTCCCTACCCTAAAAGAAAGGTGCTTCAGACTAAATCTTAGAGTCTGAGTTTAATGCCAAATATAATTTCCATATGTTTTGAGGCTGTTGTACTCAGTTTCTTACACAGTCACTTCTGTCCACTGTTTCTATCCAGTGAGACAGAAACTCCTGTGGATAATAAGAATTCCCTTTCCATCCATTCTTCATCTATTAGCATTATAGGTTAGTATTAGTATTATATTCAGGTATAATACTAGTATTATATGGTATTAGTATTATATTCAGGTATTAATACTAGTATTATATTCAGGTTCCTTGCTTAACTAAAGGATGATTATTTACAAGAAGGAGAGCAGCATCAGTTGCTACTGCATCATTGTGGTGAAGGTGAAAACTGATCTGAGATTATTCAGTGGTGCACTTGGAATTGGCTTTAATTCTGCAAGAAGACAAGATGTGTGTTTTTCCTTATCCTTGGGGTAGTGAATTCAGCTGTTCCTCAAGAGCAGGAAAAGAACTTTGGCGCCTGGGGACAGGACCTGGCGATGCAGCATGAGGCCTTGGAGGAAGCTCTGGCTGGAAAAAGGAGACTGGAAGGGCTCACTTTGCTCCCCAGCAGAGCTCTAAACTGAGAAGTGATTTTACAGGCTGTGAGTGGGGCTCAGGGTGCCTCTCCCTTCTCTCTCATTCTCTCCCACCCAGGCTTTTCTTAGAGTGTGGATGCTCCTGGTGCCATGGAGGAGCAAGGAAGGTAAGGGTGGGAACTGCTACTCGCTCCCTTCCTCCCTCTGAAACAACTAAGGAACTGACAATATTCCTGAATACAGAATCTGGTTTTGTATTTATTGCATTATGACTTCGAAATTTCACTGTGAAATTTTTGGAAATAGCTGGCCAGATTTCCCAGTTTAATGTGCATCCATGTTATTGATGGCCACAGCAGTGTTGTCAGTTAAGTGTTCACATGGCATGTTCCAGGCTGCTGTGACTAAACCAGTGTTTAAGCCTCAAGACAGATTGGTGTTATGGTAGACTGGAAATTCCCTCTGCTCAGGATGCTCAGAGTTCAGTTTGTCCTCCTCCTCTGTGACTGGGGAAGGTATAGCCCCTCAGTGGAGCATCAGGTGGAGATTTGCCCCTCTCTGTTTTAGTGCTCTGTGAACTGCAGCGGAGGCTTCAAGACCCGAGACGTTCACTGCATTGATGTTCGGGAGAAGCGGCTGCTCAGACCTTTCCATTGCCAGTTACTGGGCTACAAACCACAATTCAACACGAGCTGTCACACAGAGCCTTGCTTGCAATGGCATGTGGAGCCCTGGAACGAGGTACTGTTCTTTAGAAGAAGCTTTGGGAATCAGCAGCTGCCTTTCAGGCAACAGAGGCTGTCAGATCCCCTGCTGTCAGATGAACTTCTGCTCCAGGGAAGGCACGCAGCTGGTGTGCACCACTCTGCAGTTCTTGTGAATGGCTGCAGCAAAAATTAGCATAGGTGTTCATAAAGCTTCACAGAACCATTCTTAGGGCTGCGAGTGATTTACAGCTGGAGCTGTAAATTACCATTTCATATTGCTCTCTCACTACAGTGAGTTTAGAATTTTCCTTTACACTTTTACACTGAAATTTCACAGACCCAGCGGCTCAGACCAGACATAAGTCTGAATTTTGGGTTCCTTTGTAATGAACTCTACCAACAAGCTTAGAGGCAGCCAGGCACATACTTATGTCAACTAAACCATGTGGTCTGATTATATTTTAGTATTTAACCCCATTGAAAGCAGCTTTGGAGAATGTATCACAATGTTTGTGCCCCTGTGATGCTTTGGGATTTTAAGGAAGGTGATGACATTTGCTTTGGTTATGACAGGGTCCTGAAAAATCACACCTAGAGGAGACCAGGATGTGTGTTTTCTGTCAGAGCAATCTGCAGGGGCTGGAAATATTAAAAAAAAAAAAGCCAAATCATTGCACTTGTTTGCCACTTAAAATATTTTGTAAAAACACTAGTCCAACCCTGACAGTTGTCCTCATGCTAAGGACACTGGTTAGAAGTGGATTGAAAAGGTTCACTTATCAGATGTCAGATATATTTTTCTGTCCATAGGGGTGCAATTCCCTGTAAGACAGGAACAATGCATTTTTCAAAGTATATCTAGTACCTTGTTTCATGTCAGATTGTGAAATACTTCATGTATTTTAAGTAGACTCTACTACAAACTTAGTGAAAAAACAGTAAAATATCAGTAATGATAAATAGTTCTAGAATGTGGACAGAAGAATGTTTAAAAAATAACCTGGGTCATTGTATTTGTATGACACTTTTATTGCCAAGCAGTTCAATTATTTTATGGATTGAATTTTAATGTCCCCAACCACCTCATAAAATTGAGATGCTGCATCTCATAATCTTGTTCTGTCTTCAGTTAATATTATAGATTAATCCTGCAGACACGTGGCTGCTGATCTCTGTTGGTGATGCTGATGAGCAGTTCTGTGTTGCTGTTCTGTGTAGCCACTTCTGTGCTGTCCTTTAGTTCTTCAGTATGATGTGACTAAATAAAAAGTAGGTAAACCCTACTTCTCCCCAAGCGGCAGCTTCTTCCCTGTCTCTTTTCAAGCACATGGAAGTGTCTGAGTGCAAGCTTTCCTTCATGTCCGGACTTCAGGGTTCGATGTGCAGGCTGGCCCATCCAGCTTAATAATATCTGGGCCAGTGACCCAGGGTTCCTGTTTCCTGTGGCCCCACATTTCTAAATGAACATTTCCAGCTGTCTGTTTCTGGTTTCCCATCATTCCCCACCTCTGACTGCGCCCCTCTTGTCAGTGTTCCAGGACATGTGGTGGTGGCCAGCAGAAACGTCACATCTACTGCCCACGAGAAGGGCGCTGCGACTGGACCAAGAGACCTGATGCCACTGCAGCGTGTGGCAGCCAGCCTTGCACACAGTGGGTCCACCAGGCCTGGAGCCCGGTAGGATTCTGTTTGTTTCTGTCTTGTTTTTTGTCAGGAGTTGGCCATATTTGGTCATATTATCCACTTGTTCTTCAACCTCAGTGCCTGTGGCGCTGAAGCTACAAGCAAAGAGTTCTTGAAAACATTATTAAACGTTTAACAACCAGCCCGTGTCCATTTCTTCAGGTGAACTACTTTTTGTTGCTGCATTAGATTTTGTTGGAAGTCTGGGGCTTTTTATCTTGTGTGATAAAAAATGAGTTATCATTAGCATTCTTCCGTTGCTCATTTGAAATTTTCCACTGTTTGAGGGGATTGGGTGATCCCTAAAACAACTTTGTGGAATATTGGACTTGTCCACAAAGAGACATTCTGAATTTTGACCAATAGCTTCCTACTTTAGCACCTGGAAATATGATTGACAAATATGAGGCATATCTTTCGGGAATCTTCCAGTATCTGCTATACATACTAGCCTATAAAGAAACTGGTAAATCTAATTACTTTTTCCCTCCAGTTTCCTTAATAAACATTGCATACATTACAAATACTCCTCACAGCAGAATGAAATATTGAAGGAATGCTAAAAGCAGGAGCCGCAAATAAAGAAACAATGAAATGTTGTTTAACACAGGTGTTAAACGTTGTCTAAATGTAATGAGTTGGTTTTGACACAAAGCCATTAGATGGGACATGATTATAATGTAATGTAGATTTAGTGTAGCACTTACATATACAAGTGAAGTGTGTAAAATAAGCAACTGAATACCAAACACTATGGCAACTATTTTACTAATTTATTAATCCCATATGGATGCATTAATTTTTAATGTCACGTTACTAAAATACTTTAAACATTAATATTAAGTTGTTGCAAGAATACCTAAGATCCTTCAGTATATTTTACACCAGTACTGTTGTGTTTTATGCACAGAGATACACATTAGAGAGGGGATAATTTGCAGAAAAATTACAGATGTTCCATTGCTGTATTCATCTCTTGTGCTTCATTAGCTGACTTCCTCTATCTGTTGAATTATGTATCTTGCTTGCACTATTTATCTGTAGAGAAAAAGAATTTAAAACTAACTGAAATTCTCAGACACTTTTGGAAGTCAGAAGAATTATGTACAATTACAGAATGGTACAGAAAGATATTTTAAAAGTGTTTGGGGTTTATGACCTTCTGTGTGTAGTCAGAACAAGCAGCTGGCAGTCCTTTTGGGATTGTAAAGAAATGGTAACCACCATTTCAATGTCAAAAAAGAAACAAAAGCTTATTGGGGCTCGTTTAAATCTTAGCTTGGTTGTTTGTAGACCTAACATTGCAATCAATTATTCATGTTTAACTTAAATTGGGAGAAGACACAGGAACCAAAAAAATGCCCTAATTTGCACTAAATTGGTTTACAACTGTCTTAAATTGTAAGAGGGACTGGCATTTCAGATCACCCTCATCCTCCTCTGTGGAAAACAGTCCTCTCCCTCTATTTACACATTCCAAGCGGCTGTATTTTTTCTATTTAACCTCTGCTGTATCCTGGCAAACGTGGTCACAATGCACTCTGGAGGTGTCTGGATGGAGCAGGCAGTACACAACAAACTGCCATGCCCTTGCTTCTGGATCACATGGCAGTTTTAGCTTCCTGTCACATCACAGCCCAAATATTGGCATATTACAACATTTCCGTGTAAAAATAAAAGTTTTATATGTGATAAAATTACTTTCTTTCAGTGCACTGTTTCTTGTGGAGGGGGCATTCAGCAAAGAACTGTGAAATGCGTGAATACTGAAACCAATGAAACCGAAGATGACGGTCTGTGTGTGGATAAAGACAAGCCCACAAAGTATCAGAAATGCAATCTTCAAGAGTGCAGGGAAAATGCAGGTACAGTAACAGACATGCATAAAACAAACTGCAAAAGGCTCTCTATTTTTGTTGAGATTCTGCAAAAACTCGAAGCTGGCTCGATCTGTCGACTTGATTTGAGTTCTGTGGGCTCAGTAGTTGCAGGTCAGCCTGGCTGCTGCTGCTCAGCTCCTCTCCTGGCAGAACCACGCTGTTGTGTCTCCAGCTCTTCTGGCTTTGTGTTGCCGTGATGGGGAGAGCAGTCTCTGAGCGTGCATCCCTGATTTATGATGCCACAAATAAATTAGTAGGTCTGCTTGGATTGGCCTGTCCAAGGTAACTCAGGCTGCATTGAGGACTGTGGAAGGACACACAGTGAGTCCAAACAGATTCCATTTCTAAGGATAGAGCTCTCTGGAAACTGCAGATTCTGGACTGAGGGTGCAAGCAAGCAAATTCTTACAGAAAGACTCTGTAGAAAAATCAGTGTGCCTCAGGGTGAGACTGTCTAAAATCAAGAGGTGGAGAGAATTATTCTTGTGAGTCAGGGTGTCCTGTACCTCTGTCCTCCAAAGGCCCAGGAGCCCAATTGTGTGGATGGTTGATAGCCCAGGAAAAGAGGAAGAAGGAGGCTTACAGATAGATACAGACATTTATCTGAAGTCTGTGTACTGCTGCATCCAGGAGGTGCCCTTCGGGAAGAACAGAAACAGCTCAGAGCCCTTCCGGAAAAGCCTTCAAAAGCCTTTTGGAGGGTGATCTTCCCTATTAGCAAGTCAATGCTAAGGGTCTAATTTGACTATGAGACAATGGTTCAATGAGATTTAATGGTTTGAATCCTGAGGGCAGTGCAGATCTGACATGCTCTTGAGAGTGATGCATCACTCCTGCTGCTGTTCAGAGTGAGTTTCAGCACGCATTTTGCCCTAGGGGTGAATTAGTCTGCTTTTTTCCTGTCCCTCTCGTGTTCAGAAAGACAGATTCAGATAAATACTGCCTACCAATATTAGTAATAGTTATTTCTGTGAATAAAAACTCAAGTGGCCCATAAAATATCAGAAAATCCCTACTGGGTAAGCACTGGTCCACTCAGCCAAATATTACGTATCGAAGATTGGTATTTACAAGATCCTAATTAGCAGGAATATAGGAGTTTGGTGCTTTCCTGAGATTCATTTCCATGATAGTCCTCCAGCATTCTCAGCTGACATATATTAGGACTCTTAAAAGGCCCTGGATCATCCTTCTGACCCTCTAGAAGTGCATTACATTTCCTGCTTTCCAGTCCTCTGTAACTTAGTTGTAGTTAACTAGGTCTAGTGATTGAGAATGGTTTGGTTCTTTCACCATTTCCCTCATTACTCTGGGGTGGGTCCCACCTGAGGGCACAGAAATACTCAAAGAACGCCACTAACCATCTCCTGGTTTATGGGGTCATCACTCTGCTTCCCATCCCTGACTTCCAGCTCTGGGGGCTGGATACTGAGGACAGCCATTCCAGTGGTTCATGGCCTGGTGTGAAAAGAACTGCCTTAATCTGTTTTAAACTACATTTATACAAGTTGTCTTTGAGTTTCCCTAGCTGCAGTGTTGAGGGATTTTCAGGACAAGAACCTGACAAATTCAGCTCAAGATGGTACAAATAAGTACTGTCTTCCTGCTTTTGCACATCTGAGGAGCTCCAGTTTCAAATATCTGACTAAATCTGGCCTCTCTCAGTTCATTAAAGCTACCATAGTCCTATCAGCGCAGTAGCACAGGCAGTAGCAGACCCTGTCTTACTCTAGTGCTGCAGGAGTTAAAGCACAGCTGAGATGAATGTGCAGTTTCATGTGCATTTTCTGCGTTGTCCTGCTCACCCTGCCAGCCCATGGTTCTAGTCTGAAGTGGAGTTACGGGTACAAAAGTAGCAGACTCACAAATCTTCTTTGCCAGCTGTTTATGGTGGCTCATTCTTCCTTTGTTTCATGGGTCAGCTGGATCTCCCTCTGAAATTCCAGGATCTTTCAGTGAACTCATGACCTGTTTTGGAAAATACAGCACTTATTACTGTTGAGTGAAACTTCACTTTTGCAGCAGACGCAGCTGATCTGTGTCTTCCGCTTTGACTTTTCTGTTGGGCAGGACTGCCAGAGAAAGCCACCATAAATTAGACCCTAATAGGCGCGACTGTCTGGCATAAAGACGTTTCAAGTTCTGTAAATACGGAGAGTGTGGCAGCAAAACGCAGCTAATTCTTCTCATCTTCTTCACCACAGGGCTGCCGTGCAGCAAGGACCAGCTGTCGGTTCACTTCTGCCAGAGGCTGAAAGGCATCGGCAAGTGCTTGCTGCCATCGATACAGACTCAGTGCTGCTTCACGTGTAGCCAGCCCCGAGTTCGAAACAAAGCCAGATATGGGGATCAACGAGGCTTCAAACAACAAAATTACACTAAATCTAGAAGAAAACCACCTCAAAACCAAGAAAGCAACAACCAAGCAGCTTGGCACTAGCTGTTTTTTGTCTTGTTTCCTTGAATAGAGCTTCTGTTTACAGGTTTTACATTCCTTTTTATTTTCTGAATCATCCAACATAAGTGGAAATCTGTGATCAAAACTGGGAAAACACATCACCTAGGGTTATCAGTCATCATTTACTGGTTCTTTTCTTTCTCTGTAATAGTCCAAAATTTGTAACATAATTTACAATGTACGAGCAGGTAGTACTTCTTAGGCTTGCGTAGACACTAGAAACAGGCTTGCAAGAATTTTCTGATTTTTTTTTTTTTAGAGAATGTTTAACTTGTTCCTCCATCTCTTTTCTGAAACCCACTTGAAACACCAGGACTGCTTACTCAAGAGTGCTTAGTGAAGGTGGCCAGTGGGGCAACAGACACAGACCTGTGCCATTTCCAGCTCTCTTTATGGTCACTTGCCTTTCTTTTCTGGGAATCAAGGTGAGGTGGCAGTGTTTCTCTAAATTCATTGCTCACTTCGTAAATTTAAAAGGAGAGTTTTATAGTATCTGCTTACGGTAGGCAGGATGAATTGACACGTCTTTTTTGTCAGGAGAAAAAAATCTTTTCTTAGTACTTCACTGAACCTCCAAAGGATACCTCAGCAACAACCTGTTCTTGGCAGTTTTCTTCTGTTACAGATGTCTTGCTGTAACCTGAAAACCCCATCAGATATGGGATGTTAAGTTCCCAAATACATTTGAAGGAACATTTCTTGGTACTGCAAAAGCAAAGCCGTTTGTGTCTATCACCTTAATAGAATCGTGGAATCATTTTGGTTAGAAAAGATCAAAAAGTGCAACCTCTAACACAGCATTGACAAGTCCACTGCTAAACCACATCCTTAAGTGCCGTCTCTACGTGTGTTTTTTTACACATTTAGGGGAGAAACCAGCACTATCTCTTAGACAGTTTTATACATTCTGACAGAATTATTTCAGTATAAAGAAAAATCTGATTTTGCAGATCTTTTGATAGATAGACAATAACATTCTTAAGTATCATCCGTAGTTCCTCTCCATTTAAAATTAACTATCCAAGGCCATTTGAAACCAGGTAAGGCAAGACTTCCAAGTCAGAGCTATGGCTAGTCTCCATAGCTGCAGATATTCAGATACAAATGATACAAGTGTGCAGGACATGAAAAGCTGTCAGGAACTGATGGAGCATAGAGATTGTACCAGCTTCTTCTGCAGCAAAAATTTAACCTCAACACTCATCCTTTGGGAAGGGTGGTATTCTCTCTCTATCAACTTCTCACTTTCACTGGTTTTATGTCAGTGGTCAGCTCCATTTAGTTTAAGAATTTTACAGCTGCTGACCCTGAGGAACCAGGCACTGAAGTGGCTTCCACTGTTTACAACACGAAGAGTGAAGGAGTCACATAGTGAGAAAGCAAAAGACTTCTGAACGGATGTAGATAAGGGCAATTTGAAGTTGAGTCTTTTGCATTTAAAAACTGAAATCCTTCTGTTCTTTGACAAATGATAAAGAAAGGTGCAATGAATTTACCAGCTGAACAGTTTTGCTATTTTCATGTTCACTTATGTGATAGAATTTGGGTTTACAGACTTAACCCTTTCTTGCAGCTTCAAATGTGACATGGAAGTATCTCAGCTGGATATTTCCCTTGCTGCATTTTGAAACCAATTTTACACCATCAGCATAGAGGCCAACTGAAAACTACAAACTTTGTAATTCACACAGATATTCAGTGATAGAGCTTTCATTTCATCCAGGATCTCCCAGGAGAGCATAAACTCATATCCACAAAAGTGCTCTACCACCTCACTCACAGCGGACTGTTCCCACAGTGCAAATCCTTGGTGATAGAGGAGCTGAGGGCTCCTGGGACAGGAATCTGAGACTCTATGTAGTACCAGCATGGCTTGGGTCAGGCATTAGGGCACCACTAGCCAAATAGCATATCTATTGCTAGTGAAGAAAATGCCAGAACAAACTTCAGGGAGCCAAAACTGGACCCTATGAACAAGGCTGGGCATTTTGAAAAGAGCTGGACAAGAGCAGACATTTAAATTCCTTTGGACTTCAGTACAATTTGGACACCTTGGTTCTTCCCGCTTTTTTGAAAATCTCAGATTTGCACCCTCCTTACCTTACAATTTCAAATTGTAATACAGGGAAATGTCACATTTTATGCAGTACACAGTGAGACACGTGGCCATGAATCCCAGTGTCACTATGGTTGTGCAACTATAACTAGCAGTAGGTTTTTTTTCTAGACAGACCTTTATGAAAGTTAACAGAAGTATTTCAAGCCTGGCTATATTGTATTAAACTAATGATAGCCACGAGTTGAATTGTCATTTTTCAAGGGTTGGTGACCTTTGGCTAAGGACTTACTTCTTCACTTGAAGCCTCTGGGAGTTCAGAATCTGCAGCATGGTAAGGTTAGATTTATTAACCTCTGTGATGGCAATATAACCCCAGTTTTAGGTGCTGATAAAACAAAATCCACTGTTTAAGATGTGGTGCTAGGTTAACAAACATGGGGATGACTTGCAGTGGTGCACGTGCAGGCGTGCACACACTCTTACAATAATAGATGTCTGTGGTGTTGCTGGCCAGCACCAGACATGATATGTTTTAAGTTTCACAGTGTGCTTCCGTCCTTCTGAGGACCTGCATGGGTGCTGACCCTTTGAGCAATAGAAATCTGGGCAGTTCTTACTCCTCTGGACACAGAAGTATTGAATTATGTGCAGGAGCAGGGGTGTCCTACCCGATTCAGGAAGGATTTGGGCAGAGTTTGGTCTCGGGCTGCCTTGTGGAGAGCAGTTCCCCAAGTGCCAGACAGCCTGGACTGGTGGGCAGTGCATGTGCTCCTTATATTCCCAGAAGCATTTATAGGATGCTTCTATAGGATTTGGGTGGGACAAAGTTCAGGGGCAGATTCCTCTGTGCAAAGAGGTACCTGCAACATTTTATCCACAGAGGTCAGCAGAAGCAACCAGGTGTGTGGGCTGATGAGAAAGGAGCTGGCTGAGTGGATATGGTGCAGGTGGGAGGAGAATGCCTGCAGGTGTTGTCCTTTCCAGTGCTCCTTAGGGCTAGTGTGGAGTAAAACCATTTCTGCCTTCATTGTTTTCTTCAGGGAGCTGTAATTTCATTTGAAATTAATAGAAAGTTAATAAATTATATTATGGACATTAGTCAAAATAATCTCTCATCCCAGGGAAGTACAGTCATTGCTGTTGCTCAGCTTAAAACTTTAGGGAAGATACTGTGACAACATGAACTGTGTTAAGAGAGCAGTGCCACTGCTTTTATGACACCGCTGTTCTTAAGTAAAAGGGATTTATGATCAGAGCCCAGATGGTCATTAGTCTCAAAACTGAATTGAATACTAAGTGCAGAGGTGTATTATGATTATGTTATCATACTAGCCCAAGACACATCAGCTTCAACAGATTGCTCAGGAAAAAAATGTGTATTTGTCACAATCACAGCTTGTTCTAATATTTCAAGGTTTAAAAAGCAAACTATGATGACATATTTGTTTCAAGCTTCAATAAATGGCATTGCATATGTTTGATGTCTCTGGTGTTTTATGTTTCCAGTGCAATAAGATTTGTACAATGGAATTTCTAGGAAAAAAAAAAAAAAAAAAGCTTTCAAAATGTGTTTTATATGCCAGGGATCCCCATCACTGTTACTGTGTGTTTGATACTCCAGCATAAAAGACATAATTTGAAAAAGTGAGGGGAAAAAGTAGAAGAAGCACAGGTGCTGTAAAGGAGAGCATTACACTGATCTGAGAAGTGAATGGAAGTTCCCTCTCTCTGCTTTGCAAAGTCTCTTTGGGCATTCATGGATGACCCACAGCTCAGCACAGCCTGGCCTGCAGTTCCTGTGGTGGCTGCATTGTGTGGCACAGCACCCGCCAGAGGAACTGTACCCACCTGTGGGCTGCCAGCATCTGCTCAAAATCAAACCAGAGTGGTGACAGGATGAGGCAAAAGGAAGAGGTTTCAGGTGGGGTGTTACAGACAGAGGCATTTAATGCAGCACAACTAATAGTTCAGTGTTGTGGATCTGGAAACACAACACATTGCAGACATGAGAGGGAGAAGCTTCAGCCCTGCTCAGTGTCCTAAATGTCTTTGTTTCAGAGGGTTATCATGTTCCCTGGAGAAAAGGACTTGGTGCCAGACACTCTCAAATCGGCTGAGCCAGCTGTGTTTCGATTAATAAGAAACATTCCCTGCTGCTGCCCAGCACTGCAGCGTCCCAGCCATTATTCCCTGCAGTGGAATATGGGAACTCACATGAGAATATTGCTAATTTCTGCCACTGATTGCTCCCAGCCTCCTCTTTCCTCTTGGTGAGCAAATGCCTCCAGCACAGTCATAGAAACAAAACCCAGGATGAGTTAGCCAAGGAGCACAAATCTGTCCTACAGTGATTGCAGCAGTGAGATCCAGGGAATGAGAAATAACCACAGGACCTTAAGAGTGGCCAACCACAGTCTGTGAGCTGAGGTGTCAGGGTTTTTAAAGGAATCTCTGGTGAGCACAGGGAAACCAAGAAGCTGAAAAATATCTGGGCTTCAGTCGAAGCCTACTTGATACCACAAACACATAAAAAAAGAAAATTGATAAGGATTGTTCAAGGCTTCTCCTAATTCACTACTATCATTATGAGTCATCAAGTTAGCTTTTGCTAGATCAAAGTTAAAGATTTGGGAGAGAGAAAAATAGTTGCCTGGAGGGACTGTATATTTTGGAAGGCAAAAATTGGCTAGATCTCTGGAGTTACCTCTCCCTCTGTCAGGTTACAAGCAGGTGAGAAGATGGTCTGGATTCAGTGAATCGGTGGCTTCCATTGGGGGCTGAGACATCAGAGAATGAATTAGAGGATTCCAAAGTGGTTTGGGTTGGAAGGAATCTTAAAGTTCATCTCGTTCCAACCCCCTGACAGGGGCAGGGACACCTTCCAGTAGGCCAGGTTGTTCAGAGCCCCATCCAGCCTGGCCTTGAACACTGCCAGGGTGAGGCATCCATGGCTTCTCTGGGCAATCTGTGCCACAGTCTCACCACCTTCAGAATAAAGATTTTTTTTTTCCTAACATCTAAACCTACTCTCTGTTACTTTGAAGCCATTCCCCCTTATCCTGACACTACATGTCCTTGTAAATAGTCTCCACCTTTCTTGTAAACTCCTTCTAGGCTGGATGGCCACAATTTGATCACCCCATGGCTTTTCTTCTCAGACTGAACAATGCCAACTCTTTCAGCCTTTTCTCACAGCAGTGTTGTTCCATTCCTCAGATCATCACTCCAGCAGGTCCCTGTCCCGGGTCCCCAGGGCTGGATGCACCAGGTGGGTCTCAGCAGAGCGGAGCAGAGGGGCAGAATCCCCTCCCTCCCCTGCTGCCCACGGTGCTCTGGGTGCAGCCCAGGACACGTTTGGCTCTCTGGGCTGTGAGTGCCATGGCCGGGGCATGTCCAGCCTCTCACCCAGCAGTCTGTCAAAGGGCACTGCAGTTTACTGTGGTGCTGGTGCTAAGGAAAGCTCCCACTTGCAGCACTGGCACAGTGGAGTGATGGCAAATGTGGCATTAATGGGAAACTGCCATAAGGAGAGCTCCAGGGTGGGGAAGCTGATCAATGAACTATCAGAGAGGGGATGTTTTATTACAAACCCATCAGGACTCACGATGAACAGAAGTGCAGTCAATCTTCAGGCTCCCCACATGATTATTTACACAGATGGCAGCCATGGAGATATTATGTTTCCTGTTTATTCTCCTGTATCTGTTATCTGCTTCATAATATAGCTGAACTAAAGAAGCTTGACATTAAATTACCACCGTGTTCACTAGGAAGTATATTTCCTTGTTTGGCTCTGGAAGTAAAAATATTGTCATGTTCTAATATATGGGAGCATGAATCAGACTCATAGCAAACAGTGCTGGCTGATAAAATCCCTGTCCTTTGCTGCAATGCCTATCTGAAAGCTAATGAATGGTGCTTTTCTGAAAGTTCTCTTCTGTGTGTCGCCATCCCCAGTCCTTGCCTTCGTGGGACATACCCTGGTGGTCACTGCAGATCACTGGAGTAACCCACACCCTGTGACAGACTGGTGAGATTTTTGCCCCTAGCAGCTGTGGATGTAGCAGAAAAGCGACTGAGCTCACCCTCCTGCCCATCTGATGAGATCCTGAGCCCAGCAGGTCTCAGATTCACACCCGCATAAAGCTGAAGTTTTATTTTACATCTAAACTGAGGGAAGGCCATGAGCATCCAGAGGCTCCAGTGTGAGGCAGGAGTTTGCTGAGAGCAGACTCTTGTTAGCAGGTGCTTCCTGCATGTCACCTGGAAGCTGACAGCTCCTTGTTGCTCCAGGGTCGCTTCTTTGCTGTTCATGCCTCTCTTCCAAACTTGTGTTTAGGCAAGAAGGCAGAGGGGATGGTGCAGCTGCCAGATCCTTCGTGCCTTGGTAATTATTGTAATTACACAGTCAGCAAACTCCAGATTTTGGCTGGAGCTTCCTGCTGGCACCCTCTTCCCTCCCACAAGGGTGGTGTGACTGACAAGGGTACTCTGTTACGTGAGGACCCTGCTGGGAGCTGTGCCAGGGGGCTTTGGATCTGCTGCTCCTTTGCCCTTCAATGCCCACTCAGACTCAGCATCAGTCCCCACAACCTGCACTCACCCTCCAAATGGGAAATGTGTCTTTCATGGCTTGTTGGACTCGTGGCATCCCAAAGAGTAGCAAGATGGGGAACACAAAAACATTCTCTGCTGAGCTCAACAAATCCTTTGAGCAGCCCATGTCTCAGTGTTCACTTGACTGCTGTTGTTACAATCGTGGGAGCAGGTAAAAAAGTGGCCACTAATACATTGGAAATATTCTTCAGGGAGCTTTTATTCTGCTACTCTGACTGCCAAGGCCATGACCCTTACTGGGTCTGAATCTGAAAAAAGGTAATCAAAACTGGAGTTGAAATTTTCCATCCAGTACAGACAATCCTCCTTACCCTGGCTGAAAAATTAGTTTGTGTAAACGGGAAGCAGCAGTGGGAGCAAACTATGCTAGAAAGTTTAGTTTCTGGAAAGTAGTGTATTGGAGTGTTTGAAACATTTCTGCATTAATTCAGGTTTTATGAGTAATCATGAACAATGTCAAAATGGATAATTTCAATATTTCTGAAATTAAATGTTTCTTTTGAGGGTTGTTGGTTGGTGCTCTTCACAGAAATTCTGTTGGTTGGTTTGTTCACCAGCTGCCATTTTTTCCTTGGAGTCACATTTTTGAGTCAGTGCTTTAAGTGCATTTTTATGCAGGGTGCTGGAGGGGGCCCTTTCCTCTTGACAGAGTTTTCCAGGACATAGTGACAATTATGACAGCACAAACAGCATAATATTTTGACCATAGATGATCTGTTTGGCGGTTTTGTTTAAATAAACAGTCAATCAACTGAGGAAGAAAGAGTTACCCAGAAAAGTGATTTATTTTCTGGTGGCCAGACACATTGTGGTGGTTTCATACAAAAAATCTGCTGAGCTCGGAGCTGAAAGCTTTTGCTTTCCCTGGAAGTATTTTCCTGGCCAATGGCTGCGGGAAGCTGTGTTAAATTGACTCTGAATTATCAGGAGTCCCCAAAGAGATTTATAGGGTGTGTCTGACTGTTGTTTCTGCACACTCATGGAACTCTTATGTGCTGGAACCTGAAGACCTTTTATAGCAGAAGCAATAAAATAAATCTCTGAAGAAACAAAATTGTGTGTCCTCTGCAACAGCCCCCTGACACCTGTCCTCTCGAATGACAGCTGCCTGCTAAGATGAAAATATGGATTATATGGACTGCAAACCCACTGTGAATTAGAGTTACAAGGGCAGCAGATTTCTTTCTTCTCTTTCATTGTCTTTATTTTTTAGAGAATGACTGTAAATACTTAGCCCTGGATTAGTGAATTAAGGTTGCTGGCAAGAGGACTGTTGCATCCTTAACAGTACTTGTTCTGATCAAAGGAAATCTATGTTCTTAGTCTGAGCTGTATGGATATCGTGTCCTGGTGACATGAAAACATTTTGCATGCTCATGAGCTGGGCTGCTCAGATGACATGTTTCATTTAGGGAGAGAGATGGATTTGACAAGTGGTTGTTAGATGGATACAGAAGTGGTTGGACCCTGGCATCCAGAGGGGAGTGGTCAATTGCTTTGAGTCCAAAGGATGTCAGTGACAAGTGGGACACCAGGGGTCCTTACTGGACCAGTGTTATATCTTCATTAATGGTGTAAAAAAAGGGACCAACAAGGGGGTGACACCAAGTGAAGGCTGGTTTGACCCTGAAGGACAGGATGGCATTCAGAGGGACCTGGACAAACTTGAGATGTGGGTCCATGCGAACATCATGAATTTCAACAAGACCAAGAGCTGGAGGTGCCCCTGGGTCAGGGCAGCCCCTGAGATCAGCCCAGGCTGGGCACGAACAGCCCGAGAGCAGCCCTGCCCTGAAGGACTCGGGGGTGCTGGGGGGAGGCTGGACATGCCCGGCCATGGCACTCACAGCCCAGAGAGCCAAACGTGTCCTGGGCTGCACCCAGAGCACCGTGGGCAGCAGGGGAGGGAGGGGATTCTGCCCCTCTGCTCCGCTCTGCTGAGACCCACCTGGAGCATCCAGCCCTGGGGACCCTGCACAGGAGGGACAGGGACCTGCTGGAGCCAGTCCAGAGGAGGGACACCACAATGATCAGAGGGATGGAGCATCTGTCAAGCCCAGATTGGATGAGGCTTTGAGTAACCTGATCTGGTGGAAAGTGTTGCTGCCCATACAAGCGCTAGAAATGAGATCATCTTTAAGGTTTCTTCTAACCCAAACCATTCAGTGATTCTACAACTGATTTTTCAAGCTTTCTCTTGCTAGCTGTTATTTTTATACCTTCTTCCGAACTCAGGATTGTGCTCTTTCTTTCCATGCCAGGAAAGGTGCAGCCTCAATTAGAAATCTATTTCACGGAGGGGTGCTTGTAAACTTCGGTCAAATCACCTCTCTCTTCCCTTCAATGAGATAAATACAGAGTTTCTTCAGGCATATTCCATGGACTTCCATTTTTTGGCTCTTGTTGAATGCTTAGAAATATGACCTTGAAGTGCAGACTTACAAACTTTCAGTCTGGATTTGTCACTGCACACAACATTGCTATTCTGTTACTTTTTCGGGGTCAAATTTTACTTACTAGACCTCTTCCATTATGTTGTAAACACAAAGTCAGATGGTAGTTTGCCATTACTGTGGTGCTATTTCCTAATGTCACAAACTTCAGCCCCCTCCATGCATGACCTCTCATCCTTACTTTTCCTTTTCCTTCCTTTATGAAACTAGATTTTTAAATTCCACCGACTTTAGCAGGTGACCCAGTTCACCCTGTCGAAGCAATCTTCCTCATTTACTGTCTTGCCAATTTTTATCTCATCTGAAAACATTCTCTGCACTGATTTTCTGTTTTCTTCCAGATCACCAATAAAGATATTTAATGGCAGGAATATCTTTCCACAGGCATGAATGTTTTTGGTTGACATTTCCCTTGGATTTTATTTTTATGATGAATTCTGAATGCGTTTGTGTTTAACACAGAGGTAGTTTTTGCACAGGGCAAATTAAAATTTTTCACTGATGGTCTTTTGCCTTCTCTAAGCCAGGTTGTCTGCTGAAGGTCAAATACAACAAGTCCAGTTCTGTTAGGATTGTGGTTGTACTAGTTTGGAGAGCCAAGCTACCATAAGCCCCAGCCCTAACCTTTATCTCACAAAATTTCAACCTCAAGGTACCCTCAAATCATGCTCAACAACTGCCTTGGATGTCAGATTTCTGTTACCACTGAGACATCTTTGGGTCAGATGGATGGTTTCCATCTTAAATATCCAGAATGGAAGGAAATCAAATTAAAGGCTCATAGAAATCAGGACACACTTCCCTGTTGCTTTTTGACACCTCTGAGGGTTTGAAATCACAGGAATTCTGAAAACTTAGGCAGCTGCTGTTGCATCCAGCTGCAGAGTGCATCAGAAGAGCAAGATTCCAGGAATTTGCTGCAGCAGGAGACATCTGGCTTCTCTTCATGGGGATGGTGCAAAGCTTACAGATGTTCCTAGGACGTTCCCTAAGCTGCCTGCTGGGAACTTGCAGGCCCAGTGTTTACAACTGGATGAAGCCTGGCTGTAAAGAAAAGGGGCTTACAATGTGGTGTATCCTGGTTTTGAAAGCCTTCCTGAGCCAACACTTCCATGTGCCTGAAGATTTAACCAGCAGGGAAAACTGCAGCAGAAGATGGGGTGCTCAGGCTCATGTTGCCCCAATCCCAGTGTGCTGCCTTGGAGCACAGGCATTAATCCAGAGCAATTTTCCTGCTCTTCCCCAGGGACTACATTAGTTGGCCATGGCTCCTACAAAGTAAAACCAAGTTGAGGAAGGAGGGAAAACTGTCAAAGGAGCTGCCTGTCCTTATCCTGCTGTAATTGAACAAATAAACTCAAATATCTGTATAGCTCAAGCCTTTGATCTAGGGAAGCTAGTCTAGCTCAGAAACAGCTTAGAAGGGGAAGTGTTTTGTTTTATTGTTCTGGAAATAGTGAGAGGTTCCAGGTGACAGTGACCTTGTTAAAAATCCACATGAACGTTGGATCTGCTTGTCTGTGTAGTGCAAAGCTGTGATCCCAAAAGTGCAGCCATAGACTTATGGTCAGGCAAAATGTCCATGGAAAGCTCCAAGGCAGTGGTAGTCACTGGTGGCTGATAAAAGGAAGCCAAAACTGTGCAGTTTCCATAAAAGAAAGAATTTCATTGTCTCAGTGAAGTACTTGCCACATTCCCCTTGTGCCGCCACTATGTAAGCTTGTGAATAAGGAATAATTTGCCTCTGAATGGACAATTTTGGGAACACTTATCTTTGATGATCTAGACTCAGCCACTTTATGACCAAAAATACCTCTTTCTATATAAAATAATACATTATTTCAAATGTCAGTGGTACCTAGCTTGTAAAATAACTGCTGAACTCAGAACCTCTGAGCACTTCAAACCCATAGCTGTTCAGAATCTTTTTAACAAGTAAAAAGATACTTCATTGAAGATATTTTGTTCAACTATGAGAAGCTCAGAATTCATTTTAAAAGCATTTGTATCAGCCACGAGTGGCATCTTCTTAGATTTAAAAAAAAAAAAAAATCATAGCTTTTTCAAGGAAAAGACATTGCAAAGTTGAAGTTCTTACTGAAAAGTTGACAAGCAATTAAAACCTTGACCTGTGTCTATTTGTTTGATCCTGTGTGCAATCTTAACAACTTCTGAGAAATAACATTTAACATGTTTCTGAAATCACAGTGTTAGCTCTGATATTCTGTCTAATTTCCTTTCTGTGCCTACATTACCCCTCCACAAATACTGGAGACATACTGCGTGGTAACTGATGAGCTGTGCTCTCATTTGTTGTTGCTGCTTGCTGTTAAATAACCTTTATCTGCTTTGTGTTACATGGCACTGGATGTTATTTATTAACACAGGCAATTCAGATGGTGATTCATATGAAATTGCTATCTGTGACATCTGAAGGCACTCCCAAAATGATGTGCTGAACATGATTTCTACCTCAAGTACCAAGTCATGCGCCTTTGAAGGTGCAGCTGGATACAACTGAACAGATTTTCATCAGCCAGGTGCTTGCCTTTTCCCCATTTTGTAAATGAGAAACAAGCCTAAAATTGCTTTAAAACGTTTCTTTCCTGGAAATTCAGTCTGTGTTGACAAAAAAAAAAACCAGTGTCTGTACTGTATACGTATCTTTTCCAGTCTCCAGCTCAACCCTTCTAGCCATCAGCTGCTGATTCTATTTCCTTCACATCTGAAGCAGCATTTGTGATTTCTTCCTAATAGACTTGCTTCATCATCTTTGTGACCCTTGATGAAGGGTCCTTCAGCACATCCGTGTGAATTCCACCGAGGAGCCCAGGACATTGTGCAGCACTTGGGAAGTGCCTCCCCAGGCTGAGAGAGGGAAGGATCCTCTCCCCTGACGTGCTGGCAGTGCCCTGCCCCGTGGAGCCCCATGGTGCTGCTGGCCTTTGCTGCATGGCCCTTTGCTGGCTCACGCTCTCCTTGTGCCCAGCTCCTTCTCTTCTTTCCATTGGACTCCAGCCTCTGCTGGTGCAGGGAGTGCAGGACTTTGCACTCCCCTTTGCCCAGCTGCCTGGGGCTCCTGCCAGCCCATTTCTCCAGCCCACTGAGGACCCTGTGAATGGTGTCACAGTGTCACAGCCCCTGGTGTTGAGCCGCCCCTCCCAGTGTGAAAATGCTGAGGGTGCACTGTCCCTCATCCTATCATCCTCATCACTGATGAAGATGTTGAACAGGACTGGCCCCAGCCTCAGGGCACACATCAGCCACTGCCCTTCAGAGAGAACTTGCTTTTAATCACAGCCCTTTTAGCCTGACAGTTCAGACACCTCTCGTGCTAATTTAGTCCATGCTTCACCAATTTGTCAATAAGGATGCCACAGAAGACAGTAGCTGAGACAGAGAGCGGGTAGGTATTCAGGGAGGTGAATTCAAAACACTGATTTGCTTGGCTGATGGTAGCCCAGCAGATGGCCTGGAGTAGCTAAAGATGTGTTCACAAAAATCTCTCTGCTGACAGTCCCCACAGTTGCAACTCAAAAGCAAAAGGCTGTCAAAAACGAGTCTGGACTACAAACATAGCCAATGAGTTCAGCCCTTTTCAGAGTGTGGGTAACTGAGAAAAATAATGTAATGTCATAATTCAGTCCTCATTCTGCATTTACAAAAGGGCAACTTAGAAGCAAATGCTTTTTGCAGCTGAAATGGAGAAAAGAAAATCAGCCTGTCTTGCTAAGTTGCATCTGAGGATGAGAACTACTGAGCTGCAGTTCTTTAATAAGATTAATTTTTATGGTATTCTTGTGTGCTGGTGTTGCATGCAGTAATCCTTGCTGAGGGTGGTGATGCTGCTCTTCCTGCCCAGCACATCCCTCCACCAGCCCTTCCCCTGTCTTGAGAAGCAATGCTCCCTGTCAAGTATAAATGCCTCTTTCTATGGTGCTGCAAAATTCCAGCAATAATAAAGAGTTGTGGAGAGAAAAACCTCTCCACCTTCACCAGGAAGACTGAAAACCATTTGAGGGAGGAAGAGAAAAATTAAATTGCTATCAGGATACTGATATTTTTTCCTTTTCAGGAGGATTATATGGATCTTCCTGCGCACTCCAGAGCTGTGTAGAAACATCTTCACCGCTTACCCAACTTCTGAAGTTGCTCTTAAAGGAATAGAACAGAAAAGAGAGGAGAAAAAGTGATGCTTCATCCAAAGCACTGTCGGCAGCAGGCTGAGAGAATTGGGTTTGTTCAGCATGGAGTGTGTCATTTTTGTGTCATTCCAGTAGCTGAAGGAATCCTACAGAATCAATGGAGAGAGACTTTTTACAAGGGTCTGGAGGAACAGGACAAGGAGGAATGGCTTCAAACCATTAAGGGTAGGTTTCGATTAGATATTAGGAAGAAAATCTTTACTGTGATGTGGTGAGGCATGGGACAGGTTGCTTAGAGAAACGGGGATCCCCAACACTGGAAGTGTTCAAGGCCAGGCTGGGTGCGGCTCTGAGCAATCTGGTCTAGGAAGGTGTCCCTGCCCATGGCAGAGGTTGGAACTGATGATCTTTAAAGTGCCTTTCAGCCCAAGCCATTCTGTAATTCTGTGATAAAATACTGGGGAGAGGGATCAAGCCCTTATGAGTGACTCAGACAGATCTTCTGACCGACCTGAAAAAAGTGCACAAGGTTGTCTACAATAATAACCCCCAAAAAAGGCTTCAAAGCCTCAGCACACATTCATTTCCCTCTAGAGCTGTGCTTGGTCATGAAATGTGATGAAAACTGCCTGCTTGGTGGGTGTGCCAGGCCGGGAGTCCCTGCTGGTGAACAGTGGGGCAAAAGTAACCAGTGCGTTAGATTTTTTTTTTCCTGACTTCATTATCTATTACAGTTTCTGAAGATAGTCGTCTTGTGAAGAACAGAACACCTTTTATTGATCAAAACAGTTTAAGGGCACTGTTGATACTTTGAGCACTGAATCAATAATGGGGCTGACATACCATAAGTGAGGGCAGACCGAGAAGGACAGATTGATTGATTGATTTTTTCCTTTTACGGCTTTTGAAGCAGCACCTCTCTGCGGTCACAAGGCTCTTCTCTACAAGTAATGGGTAGCTGATGGGCCAGAGAAGTACTTGAAGTCTAGAGAAAAATGGTGTTAAACAGCTGAGGTGCCAGTGGTGCCATTAAAAGTAGGGAGTCACTGTCTTGAGGTGTAAATGAAACAATGCAGTGACTCAGAGAAGGGCTCTTCATGACAGAGAGGCTCTGTCATTTTCAAAATGAAGTTTTGACCATGTCTCTTTCTGGCTGATAATGGGACCCACTTGCTGCTCTGATGTGAAAAACCGGGTCAGGGTATCAAGCATCTCCTTGTGTGGTGCCCAAACAGCAATCGTGGTGTGCTGAGGTTTGCTGTGCTGCTGACAGCTCTGCACCCTGCACACACACAGCCTGCTTGTCCTTCTAATAAACCTGACCCCATAAAAAACAGTGCCTGGCACAGACAGTGAAGAGGTGGTACAGTGTGGGTGTTGCCAAAAATCAGGCTCACCTGAACAGAGCCAGATAAACTTAAGAGAATGAGACAACTTTAATCCAGCCCTACTGGTACATTAGGGCAGAAAACCTCCTCCTGAGGTAACAAAATGGACCCCAAGTCACAGATCTTCACCTTTTATAGTTCTGCTTATTAAAATATTGGTCTTAATTCTCCAATGATATCTTAAGGTGATGATGTCAACCACCCCAAAATTGCTCCCCCACAATTCACTGCTGTTTACATATTTTAGGGCTCTCAGGCAGTGAGGTGTACTTGGATGCAGGGTCAGAAAGGAATTGTTTTGTCTAAAGATGGGAGAACGGTATTTTTTTGTGCTGTAATAGACAAGTGTAAGAATACAGATGCATGAAAATACGGAAACTACAAATCCTAAGGCATCATGGGGAGCAGAGCCCTGTTTTCCAAGGGGGAAGGTGCAGCTCTCCAGGGCTGTGCAGGGTGACAGGGATTAAGGCAGTGCAGTGCTGTGCACTCCTGGTGCCCCCAAGTAATTCAATCAGCACCACTTCAGAGCAGAGCCTGCTTCTCTACAGCTTTGAGCAATGAGGCTTTGATCTTGTTGGGGTACCCTGGCACCACATTAATACTGTTTTATTAAACATATTGTAACATTTACCGCCACATCACCAGGACAGTTTTTTTTTAAGAGAGCTGACCCTGTGATGAAGGGACACAGCAGAGGATGGGGAATTGAAATTTTAATCTGGTTTTCTGTTATAATTTTGAGTTTGACATTTATTCCTCCAGCTGGCATAAACCCCTGGCTTGCATAGGTCAACAGTGAGTGAACTAAGATTTTCAGAAATTGTCTTTAGATTGCTCTGTTTCTACTGTGATGTATTTTGTCTCTGTGATGGAGATAATTGAATTAAGCTCACATTATCATGTTCAAAAGGTGGCTACATGGCAGAGAGAGTGTAAGTCGCAGTCCATAATCAGATGCTGTTGGCACAAGGGCTTGAAGCCAAGAAGGAACTGGCTGTCCAGGTGTGGTGGGGAGGAGGGAGGAGTCACAGAGAGAACCCATTTGGCAGCTTTTGGCACATGAGAGCAGAGGTGTCACCGTCCCTGTTTGAGGGTGGCACATGCAGCTCAGCTTCGTGCTGTGCCTTCCTCTGTTATCTGCAATGACACCTGTGCCTGCTGTGCCCAGGAGGGTGGGAACAGCAATCACCCACCCCCATGAGCCCCAGCAAGGTGTCTGTGCTCTCCTGGCAGCCCCCAGCACAGCAAGCCCACAATGCTCACCCAAACAAGGCAGCTGGATGAGCTGTGGCTGTGTGGCGATTGCTGAGGCTCTGCTCCACAACTCTGCAGTGTCTGGAGATCAGCAGATTCTTCAGCACAGGTCAGCATTAATCTCTGCTCTGAGCACAGCTGGGCATGGCCAGGGAGGCACCTGGAGCTGTCACAGGCAGTCTGAGCATGGTGTCTTCACCTGAGGAAGGGAAAAAAGACTTTTGGCTTTGGAGATACAACAATTCCTGACATATCCTATTTGGTAGTAGAGGCAATGCTGTTGTGGAAGAGGGTCTCCCTTAGCAGGGGCTCTTGGGTAAAGGTCAAAAAAGAAAACTGATTTTTAGAAGTTGCTCAGTAGGCTCTGAGCTGGGGTATTAGAAAGGCCTCCCTCGGCCATCCCCATGTGGTTTTCTCAGGTGTAGTTACTGCAGCAGTTTGACAAAGCCCATTTGTGAAAGGGAAAGTGAAGAGGAAAGCAACCCATCACGGAGATGGCTTCTGAGAGCTTGGCTTTGCCTCTGCCTGAGCCGTGCCTTGTGCTGGCTGCAAAGTGGCCCAGAAATGTGAACAGACAGGTAACAACTCTGTCTCTCCATTCCATTCCAGGCCTGAGTCTAAAAGCACTTCCTTGTTTGCTGTACTCTGCTGTCTCCTCCATCTCTTGTCCTTCTCTCACACTGTTCCTACATCCTTTTCCTGCTCTCACTTCAGCTCAAGCCATAATCTAAATGCTGCCTAATTGGCTCCTGTTTGATATTCAGGAAAGCTGAAATGTTCCCTGTTGCAGTTTCCCAGTAGTGGCAGTGCTTTATCCAGGTTACGGCAAAGCAGGACAAGAATGCTGTCAGTGTTCTGAACACCCACAGGTTCTTCACTTATTGTGATGAGACATGCTGTAAGTCAAATATGAAGTACATACCGATCCCTCTCTCCATTTAAAGTTTTATGCATTGCACTATTTCTTAGCAAAGCAATACTTGCTTTTCTTCAATGACTAGAAGGCAAATGGCATTTTTTGCTGTACCTTAATTCATATGGGGACTGATGTCGCAAGGCAGAGCTGCTACTTCTCTTGCAAACACTCAGAGAGACAGCTTGCCATAGCCCCCCTGCACTAAAGATGATTGAAATTATTTTGTCAGTGATTTATGATACTGGTTCTGATGAGTTTGTAAGTTACATGATGGAAGACTATCCTGTAAACAAAGCCCTGCTTTGCAAAGCATGTTTTTTGGGTGCAATAAAAAGTACACCAAAGTATTGCATTGTGTGCTTTGCCAGAGCTACATGGCATTAGTTGCTGAGAATTCAAGGTTCCTTAAAACAGAAATAAAAAAAAATTGTAGCTTTATATGTTTGTGGTGCAAAGAGAGTAGTGCCTTCCTGTAAAGTATAAATATATTTGATATCCACAGTAGGAGTCTCAAATCTATTAGGCATCACAGGCTCTTTTTTTATCTGTTTCCTCACTGTCTTCACTTTTCTCATGTCTTTTTCTATATAGGAGATACCCCAAACTCACAATTACAGTCTGGTCTGGACATTGGGGATTTAGGTTTGAATCCCTTCAGGCAGGAGGGAACTGAATGAGAGAATGGCAAATTTGGGACAGGGACTCAGTGATGGCAAGAAGCAAGCTTCAAGATGAGTAAAACAGTACAGCTACACTTCAGAGCCGGCTGCAGCCAGCTGCAGAATTCCCTCCTGCAAATCCAGGATTATCCAGGATTCATGTATCATACAAGGAAATGGAGGTTTGTTGTTTGCTGGTCATTTCTAGTCAGAGCTTGAAAGTCTTACTCTGTGGAAAAGGTCTGATACTGAAAAAAAACCAAAACAAACTTGTCATTGGAAAGTAAAGCCCAAGCATTCTGAAATCATTCTTATTTCCACCCTGTGAACAATCTCAGAAAAATCTCTGGCAAGAAAATATACACATTGCTTGGCCTGCTGATGCTGAGGAGTCAGACTCAGGAAAGAGAAACTTGATAAAGTGGATGTACAGGGATTATCTGTTCAAAGCTACAAAGTAGTTTTAAAATCCTAAAGAAATATTTATCCTAGATAAACTCTCTGTTTGATCTCTTTGTGCTGTTAGTGTGGTCTGAAGGTGTTTAGACTCCATCCGATCCCTCTTCTGACACCACCTGTCTTGATATGGGGAGCAGAATACTTACGTGTGATCTGATTTTCCATAGTTAATAGGAGTGTTTGTGAAGAAATGTAATTGTATGATCATTAACTCTCAGCTGGCAATGGCTTCTTGGAAAGGTATGCTAGGTGATTCCACTCATTTTGACCTTTCAGCCAGTGCACCAGCAAAAGGTGCCTTTCCAAAAAATTATATTAATTCAAAGCTGTTCCAGTGTGCAGCCTGACATCCTTGCATACTCAGGGACACAGATTTCACATCCGTATGGGCCTCTGTCCCACTAAAGCTAAAACACAGAGAAATCCTCCTCTTATTGCCAATGTGCTTTAGACAGATTACAGACTGTCCCTGAAACATGCAACTGAAAAACCACACATCAAACATGATAAGACTGTCATTCTGCATCTAAGCCTCTGCAGAGTATTAGGTTAACCTGTGCTGATGTTGCCATACAAACTCAGGCTACAAGGGTAAGTTCTGACCATTCTGAAAGGAAGCGTCATGTTTCAGGATTGCAATAAAGTTGATAAAATTCTGGTTTATGAGCCTGCTTCTTGTGACAGATAGCAAAAGGCGATGTAAGTGTCAGCCCCGAACTGATACACTCTCAGTGGATGCACTCTCTTCTAACCTAGTGAGAGAAACCTTTCACAGGGTAGGATGTTCTGAATCCAAGGAGCTTAATAGTGCTTTGCATCTGGAGGGAGAGTACTGCATGGTTTCATTCATTGCTTTCTTGCCTCATCTCAGCTTTTTTCCATCGATTCTTGTTCCTGTTTCTCCTTGTCTTTGTGGAGATCTCAGAGAAGCAATTCCAAAACCTCTGGGGAACACAAGACTGTCTCATGATGCATCTCCATCATGGTAAATGGGGGTTATAGATATAAATATGGATAGCATTTTTTTGTTTGGTGGGAGTTTTTCATTCTTTCAGGTTTTTGGAGTTCTTTTTTTGTTTGGTTTTGGTTGTTGTTAGGTTTTGGTTGTTGTTAGGTTTTGGTTATGTTGGTTTTGTTTGTTTGGGGTGGTTGTTTTATTTTGTTTTAGTTTTAGTTTTGTTTTTTTCCTTTTGGGGTGCTGAACACTTTGGGTTTGGTTTGGATTCCCAGTTTTCACAGCTACCTTCTGTGCAACTTAGAGCATTTTTTTGTTTGCAGAAGAGCTTTGTGATCCAGTTTGAAGGCTGTAGTTTTTGGATGGATACAAATACCTGATGTACAGAAACTAAACATGTAGCTCAGATGATTTACCCTTGATTTCTGTGAACACTACAAAATGTCCCAGGCTGCCCCAGTTTATCTGAGCACATGTTCTTGTACTGATTTATCAGAAGATGTTAATGTATTCCTTGCTCCAGAAGCTGTGCTACATGAAAAAAATTGAGGAAAAAAACTTTTGGTGCAAGTCCAAATGTATCTCATTCTGTATGAGCATGCTCAATCACAATGGCTAACAAGGCATCAGCTGCATCCAGACAACTGTGAAAGTATATTCGTGTCCAAGGCAGATGGAAAACACTAATGTGTAGGAAGGCTGAATGGTTTTGGAAAGGCTCTTGAAGCACCAATCACTAAATTCTGTTCTTTTTTAAATAAGCACAGCCTTTAGCAATTTGTAATTTCATCACATCAGTTCATCATTGTCAGATTTGAGGACCAATTGCTTAGATCATTGCCAGAGATGACTGCAATTCAGAAATGATGGAGAAGGCAATCACGAAATTACACCGGGCATGAGCTGAAGACCTCAAATGAGTTTTCAAAGACCCCTTAATCTTGGCCCAGTCTCACAAGGGAAAAGTCAGACTGAGTGAAACTATTCCCTTTTATCAAGGAGTGTGCATGGACCAGGTTTGGATGCGGAAAGGAAAATGTGACCAGGCAAGACTGACAGAGTAAATGTGCCTAGAGCAACTCACACTTGATCTCACAGCTGGCCTCTCCCCAAAGGTGATGATGCACTGCTTCTAGAGGAATTGATATGTGACTGAATTTAAATACTGAAACCACATCAGACTGACCCAGTGTGTAATGGAATACGTATTACCAGACACTGTGGGAATTTTGTCCCAAAATATGACATGGAAGCACCTTAGTGGAATTACCCTCGGTAGTAACAGCATCCAGGTAGCTCTGGTCTGGAGGAAACTCATTCAGGGAAGCTTGCAGAACTGAGGAGCTTCACAGAAAGCTGAATAGTGGCATAGTGATTCCTGACAGATACAGGAAGGATTGCCATACATTATTTGTATATACTTGGATGATCAATCAGTTAGGTATCTTCTTTCCACGTGCCTCCTCACATCTGGCCATGGCACAGTTCAGAGGGGTAAGTCCTGCTTGTCAAACCTGATTTCCTTTCATGACAAGGTAGCCCACTTAGTGATGAAGGGAAGACAGCTGATGTTATTTTTATCTTCTTGCATTTTTCCAAAGCTTTGGATACTATCTCTCCCAGGATCCTTCTGGATAAAATGTCCAGCTCACAGCTGGACAAACACATCGTATGATGGATGAGCGACTGGCAGATGGCTTGTATTTCTCTTACCTAATGCTGGTAATCAGAGCAGGCTCTGCCAAACTGGAGAGGTGGTTTTCAGCCTACTCAAACCCTGGAATGCATTATATAAAGGCTTATTTCTTGTTTGACAAGTGGCACCACTATCAGTGACACCTTAGGAGACACACACAGTATTTTGCTGGGAGCTTGTCCTATCAAGGATGATACAGCAGTGACCAAAGCCACTGTTGAGAGGACTTCTGGTTGAACCAAGGGAGAGGATGTGCTGCCTGGGCCAGTCCAGTGCTATGGATGCAGTTCTGCATTTCACTTGTAACAAAGAAATAGCAATATGTTTATTGATGTAAAACAGTGATTTAACAATGTTTGATTTAAATATGACAGTGTTTTAATAAGAATCAGTGACAAGGTACACTTGATTTTCGCTGCACAGAGAACAGGGTCAGGCAGAATTGTTAGGGAGACCCTGTTTGCCATTGAGTCATGAGGTTCAGGAAGGATCCCCTTGCATTTGGAACTTCTGAGGGGAGTCTAGGTGCAGTCAGGCCCAGGCTTAGTCCCAGACTCAAGCAGTGGTTTCTGTCTAAAGGATCACATGTGCACAATCCATCCTTTATATCATTTAGGCAATATTTTGAAGTTTAGCAGGCTGTTAATCACTTGCTGAGAATCTGATGTAGCAAGGATTCTCCCAGCCTCAAGGATTAACCTTGAGCAGAGTCCTTACTCAAGGGGACATCCTGGCATGCAGCCCACTGCCATATAAAAGAGCCCAACAGGCCCTCAGCTGTCATCCATTTATGGAATAAGACAATTGACTCACACTAATATTTGCATACCAGACGTATCTGGGGCTGGCACATGCTCTACCAGCCTTCAGCTGCTGAGGAAGATTTACAGCCCTTAACTGCTGTGGTGCTGTCTGTATGCCGAAACAGCCATCAGGAATCCTGTTGAAGGCTGGAGGAGCACAGCCTCGGGGCCAATTTTGCTGCTGTGCACATCCACAGATCTGGCAGCTGGAGAACTCAAACCAGCAGAGAGCACACATGTGAGTGGCGCTCTAATGCAGCATTGCACTGACCCAGATTTGGCAGCACACACCTCAGCTCTGTCACCACCCTGCTGGAGCTCTGAGCTTTGCTGAACCGGACCCTTGGGTTCTAGTAACATAAGCATACAGGACATGTCTGCTGTTACATGGGTATTTAAGAGCACAAGCTCAGTAAACGAGGCTGCTGCAGAGGGACAGCCTCTCCACAACTGACACCTGCTGTGCCAAACACAGCAGCGGCTGCAGCTTTACAACACCAGCTTCTCATTCCTCATTACCCTGGGCAGCTTCTGGTCAGTTGAGTGCTGGCTTGCACAGGGCCCCCCAAAAGAGGAGAGCTCTCTGAAAACCAACAAATACACAACCGGAAAGGCAGTTTGAAGCACTATTTCTCGAGAGAAACAGTGGCTCCTTTACTCTGGGAGCTGGTGTCAACACTGCCTTTGCTTCATGAGTTGGGGAAGTCCTGCCCCAGGAGCTGATGTCTGCTTCCACTGCAGTGACTGCTTGGGCAAGTCACTTCACAGCAAAGTACAGCAGGTGCAAAAGACAGAAAATAACAACCCTCACAAAAGTAACTCTGAAAGCAGCAAGGCAGTGAAAAATCAATTTCCCCCTTTTCCCCCACAGCAGTTAGATGGAACCTTTATTCTCCATGAACAAAAGGAGAATGAAACAGATTTTGCTGAAAATTGCTAGGGTTACAGTCTGCTCAGTCTGAATTCACGAAGGGTTCAAGTGCTGATAAAATGTCACGATCACCCCTGAGTAAAACAGGTGAGAAAAGGCAGAATGAAATGCTTCTGGCCAGACAATAATGGAAATGGCAAGACATGGAGGTTTTCAAAAGGTGGTGAACCTGTCCTCAGAATTGTCTGATCTTCTTCACTCTTTTTAAATGAAGTGTTATCAACCACCTTTTGAAGCTGTTCAGGTTAGTTAAGATTAATAAAACAGATGCAATAAAACCTCAGACCAAGATTTTATTTTTTTTTTGTCAGTGACAGGTATTTGCCTCTTGTTAACCAGATGCAGAGAAAAACCCCAAACCAAACCCAGAATCAATTGATGAGATCCCTCAGCAGTAAGATAAAAAGGGATATTAATTGTGATGCCTTGGACTAGAGGTTTGGAAAGGAAGTGTCCACGGACGGGACTGTACCTATTAAATTGAAAAGTAGCATTTGTATTAAAGAAATAATCACGACCCTGTCAGTACATTTATGTTTGTGCTGTAACAGATGACTTTACAGTAATGACACCTCAGAGACATGAACAGAAACACCCTTTGTTCCTAATACTACTGGTTTTCTTAGCTGCTTTGGCCCTACTATGCCCTGCTTTTTCCAGACAGTGTTATCCCCTTTCTAGAGCTCTGAGGACCTTACCTGCAGAGCCAGCACTTTGCAGAGACTGCCTTTGGAGAAGGGTGCAGCAGGCTTTGGTTAGCAGCCCGGTGCTCTGTGGCAGAGGGTCCTGGATTAGGAGTGCCACGCCCCAGGAGCTGAGACACTGCCAGAGGCACCAACCACAATGGAGGCAGGAGGCCTCTGTTCATGTCCCTGCTCCTCTGACTGGGAGCTCTGGAGAGTCAATATACCCAACTGGTGTGAGATGAGACAGAATGGCAAGGTATTCTTTTCTTTGCTCATGGAGACACTCCAGAAGCTGCTGCAGGACGTAGATACTATGTGGATTTTAAGCCTGAGGTCTATTGTTAAACCTGCATGAAAAACACTTGTTATTAAAATGTATGTTATTCTCAACAGGGCAGTTAGAATGCAACAGATATCCCTGATTAACATTTCAATTTTCCCTTGCAGTCACAAAAACTTATTTGATCTTGCTTCATCTGTCATTGGTTAGAAGCCAGGAAACTTTACTTCAATGTTTATGAAAAACTTGATTTTTTTTTATATAAAAAGAGGCATTTATGACTAAAGGAAGATCCCCATTAAAATGAGCAAGAGGTCCAAATGTGAAATACACTTCAAATCTGGCTCAGAACAAAAACTGTGGTTAACTAAATTAGGAAAACTACAAATTCTTTTTATGCCAGGTAGACGAGATGGTGTTAAAATTCTTCTTCAGCTTGTCTGGAACGAGACCCTTTCAGCTGCAGCAGCCTCTCCACAGTGTCTGCAATGGTTCTTTCCCCGTGCACCTTGTTGTCTCGGGTGCGGATGTTCACTGTTCCACTTGTCTTCTCCTTTTCACCAACAACTAAAAACAACCAAGAGGCAAAGGAATTAATTGCTTTTTCACAATTTTGTCAATGACTTGGAAGGTAGAGTTTCTCTGTCAAAGACTCCTTCCACTCCAATGGATCCCAGACAGTTTTAAGGCCAATGCTAGACCCCCAGTTCACACGACAGGACTAACGTGTTGCTTCAAATCACAAACTTCAGGGTGAGTTTCAGATTTTCCCTGCATCACTCTCTCTGAAAGAGGTTTCTCTTACGCAAGCATGCATAGTTCACAAGTGTGCCACTGAAATACAGTGAAAATGTATTTCTTTTGCTGGAGTAGGAATGAGAGCATATATTAGTGAGGATGGAAAATCACTTAAAAACCAAACTGCTGAAGGCCAAGAGACTTCATGTCTATGCCCACATTCCTGACAGAAGACAGAAAAAAACTTTTTCAAAAGTATCAATAATGCTTCGGGTCACAGTTGTCTCCTTTCAGGGACAACTATACAAGCCAGGAATGCCTGTGATGTCAGCAGAAGAAGCTCTCTGCAGTGGAGACTCTTAGGAGCAAATTGACCTAAAACACTGATTGCAACTCTCTGCCTTGCTCACAGAATGATCAAATCCTTCAACAAAGGGGTCAAGCCAGTACAAGGTAACAAATACATTACCCAGAATAAAGTTATACTGCGCAAGCTGAGCGTTTCTGATCTTCTTGTTCAGTGTGCACCCAGGATCTACATCAACATCTGCCATAAATCCAGCATCATGAAAGTGCTGCCTGACCTAAGGAAAAAAGTAATTAAACTGTCACTGCTGGATATTCATGGCCATGAACTGTTAATGACTTGTAGATTTAAACCCTTTCAGATTAAATCTACAAGTAAACCCTAAAACAAAGGCACAGTCATGGGTTCAGGCCTTGGAGATGAGTCCAGTTCAATAAATTGAAATACATCAGCTATCATGCAACTATATACACACAAAGTAAGTAAACAATGATGTGAACATCTAATGTTTGGACTGAATGGTGATTTGAGTTTGATAATGTAAAAGTCAATAGGATAGTACAGCTTACTGATTAGAGGAGATTTTTTAAATTATTATTTTGCAGACTATTTTATTTATATATAATGTACTTGAAAGAACTACAGGAAAAGGTGTGCTGGATGCTAAATACGCAAAGACTCATTTTCATCTTTCTTATTGTTCTACAAGATGCACATGACCATGGGAGACCAGAACCTGAAGACAGATTTGAGTGAAAGAAAACTAACTTTTATTTTCCAAAAATAAAAGTCTCACAAAGATCAACATTTGTAATTCACATATCCAAAATCTAACATAGGTTATCTTTATGACAGATCTACAACTTCAGCAGCTAATTGTTGCTGTGATATAAAAACAACTCAATGTAATATGCAAGGACATGGAACACTTCTCTGAGATAAATACTATTGATCATTAATTTCAAATCAATACAATATACTGAAAATGAAGCCCTGAAACCATATACATCACCTTTTGAGCATATTCATCACACGCTGGTCCCACTGGTACCACCATTACTTGCTGTGGGGACAGCCAGAGTGGCCTTCAATAAACAAGGAAAACAAGTTTATATAGATTTCAGTATTTTTTTGCATGAAAAATGTTTACAGAGAGGAATAAAATCTACAAAAGAGACTTTTAATGCCAGCTGCATAGATTGGGTTCAGAGGTGATGACAGCCCTACGCTCATTACAATTACTTCCCAAAAAGAACTGAGTGTCTGAAAAGATTGCAGCGTGGGCAGGAGCACTTGCTCCTGATGCTCAGACCGGAAGACTGATGCTGTGTTTTACAACAGACAACAAAGCCTAATTGATTGAGTTCATTACTAACTAAGCACAGGAAAACATTTACCTTTGAGTCTTGAAGTAATCAGAGGGGTCACTCCCACAGGTTATTAACAAAGATAAAATAAATCAACTACAGACATGGCTCTTTACAAGACAGTTTTCCTGCAAAAAATGTTGGGATGCATATGCTTTGGGCAGATTAGCAGTATGCTGCACCTTGATGAGCAGTTTCATGTCTGAGGAAGGTGGTTCAGAAGAAACTGTCCTTGTCCTGTGGTACTCCAATGGCACATTACAATAGCAAGCAAATAGAACAAACAGACACTCCTGACTCTCTGGTACTTGTGGCTAATCTCCCTCCTACATAAAGTTTGCTCAAAATGGAATAATAACTTTTCAATGTTACCATTTGCCTCCATAGTTCTCAGTCAGAATGGCGATCATTCTCTCCACAGACCCCAAGATAGCTCGGTGAATGATAACTGGTCTTGTCTTGTCATTGCCATCATGGCTGTAAAGAAATGCTTTTGTAAGTTTTTCTTCTTGATGCAATCTTACGCCTGTAAGTGTCACTGAAGTTAGATTACACAAAAAAAAAAAAAAAAAACCCACCACCTTTTGTATTTACCTGACAAAGGTGAGGTTAAATCTGACTGGCAACTGGAAGTCAAGCTGAATCGTAGCACATTGGTGGTAGCGGCCAATGGCATCCTTAATCTGAATGTCAATCTGAAAAACAAAAAGACATGAACTTCTACTACAGTTAAGAGACGAGAATTCCCCTTAGAAAGCAAATTCATTGTTTTAAGATGGAAATTTCACTCAATGCAGAGGAACTAGATGTAGTTTTTAACTGTGCAGTTCTACCTCAGCCTCCACTACGCTTTCAGAGATTTGGAAGGTCTGATGCAAAAAATGTTAGAGCTAAAATAGGGTAAGTAACCAGAGAGATAATATATCAGGGGGAAACGACATTTAATGTCTCAGACTATATTTTGTGAGCTTTAATCTGGGACTTTCATGGGCCTTTTCACTGCGTGAATACAGCAGAACATAAATATAGCAGAATTGAACATGTCTCCCCAAAAATGAAATTTCTTCAGCCTCAAACTGGCAAACTTACACTTCTTTGTTACGCAGTATCTGAAGACTTTGCAGCTTATGATACAAGTTCAGGGCAAGAACATGAGACAAGCATCTGTTACACAGTCCACTTACAAGGAGCAACTCATATGAATAACACTTATTCTGACCTATGTTCTTTGCTTTGCATCTAACACTTAAATCCTGAGTACACTTAGGACACAACCTAGAGGACTTACAGAAAACAGTAGAGTTATAGTGTCCTGACCTTCTTTACAACATTCCTCACTTGTTCTTCATTTTACCAGTATATACCAGGCTATTATGTTGAGACTTAATTTATGTATTAGACAAATAGATCAGTTTCAGCAACTCAAAATCTAAATGTCTTTCAATTTTGCATCCAGAAATCAAAGTTTATCAGAGTTCAGCTAGTCACCAAAGAGTTTCTAACCAAAAATTATTTACACCCTAATTCAATTTCAAATCCAAACTGTAGGAGGAGCAAGTGTAAGGTTAAATAATGTTAAAGAATGTTCCCGTGTATTTGTCTAATTTCAATCAAATGAGGAAATTATTAACTTTTTGCTGCTACAACACATTTCACCTACAACACACAAACCAAAACTGATTCAATCAGCATATAAATACAGAAATCATAACCAGTTTACTGGATGGAAACACAAACAGAAATGTAGTGTGGGCATTTAGGGAAAGATGTAAAAGCAGTATCTTAATGCTCTGTGCTCTTATGTGCAGAGGTATTAATGAAATTTATAAAAAGCCCTACTTTTAGACGAGATTGTTCGCAAGAAACTTAACAAACTCACATAATCAATGCAAAGGGATTTTTGAACTACCAAAATCCCCTAGTAACTCAACAGAACTACAGAACTACACAGCTAAAGGAATAAAAATTTGTTTAACCAGTAAGTTTACTTTTGTTTTTCTCTTGACTTTCACTTACTGCTGAAAGGATTATTTCTAATGCAGAAGATGCTCTGCTAAAACAGATCTTACAGTGCCACCTTGTGTTTATGTCATCCACTAAACCAGTCAGTTCTGTTAAAGCAGCTGATTATAACAGTTTGTTCATGTAGACTGGGTTTAATTGACTGTTAAAACAGTTAAAACTATGTAAAAACCACGATGAGAGAGAATTATTTCTCTCTCAAGTATGCTAGAGTTTATATATCTGAAAATACAGAAAATTCCAGCCAGACGGCATCTTAAGATGGGATATCTCTAACAAAAGAAAACCCCTTCTTCCTTATCCCAGATTTTTGTATTATCCGAACAGAATTAAAAGCCAAATCCAGCTACGGGTTAGCATCATACTAACCTTAGGTCCATAGAAAGCTCCATCACCAGGGTTTAACTCCCACTTCTCACCAAAGGCATTGAGGCTGTTTTCGAGTTGCTGGAGTAAAAGGACACATATGCTCAGCGCTTTTTTCCATGTTACAGTATTCAGATCAACCTGCTCCTACAGATAAGGTGACACTACCAAATTCTCACTGCTTCTCAGTTACTGCTGAAATTCATTTATTTTCTGGAAAAGGAAAGTTTGGAAGAGCCCCAGCTAAAAAAAAATTATTTTGTCCAAATTTAAACAAACAAAATTAATGCACTTATTTTGGCCAACCCAATCCCTTTCAGTCTCACTTGGAATATGGTTTAAGTCTCATAACAGGGACTGCCAGAACTGATTGTGTTCCTCCCTTTTTTTTTTTAATTATCAGAAAAGACAAAGAGAGAGAGTTAATTTGATTCTGACATGGAGACTGCCTCTATATTGATAGCAAACAATTTACAGCAGCCAGACTGGACTGCAGTTATTGAAGTTATAATGCTCATGCCCAGCCCAGCTTCTCTGTACCTCCCAGAAGGCAGTATGTTTTTACAGAAGATGCAGCCTTGCATTCATTAAAAAGTTTATAAAACTACTGTTTACCTTTTCAGCTTGATTCCACACTTCAATATCTCCAAGGTACTTTTCAGGACGAGTGGAGAGATTCAGTTTAAACGAAAATCCAAAGACATCATACACAGAACGTAAGAACTCCAGACAGCTCTTTATTTCCTCTTCAATCTTGAGGATAATAGAAACAAAGTCTCACACATGGAAATTTCAGGTAATCTGATTTTAACACACAATTTCTTTCAGCAGCAGCCCCTACCTGCTCCATAGCACAGAATATGTGAGCATCGTCCTGCTGGAACCGGCGCACTCGGGTGAGTCCTGTGAGAGCTCCGGACAGCTCGTTGCGATGCAGGACACCAAAATCTGCCAACCGCAATGGCAGCTCACGCCACGACCTCGGGCGATGGTCAAACATAAGGCTGAAGGAAAGGTTTATTACTTAGAGCTCACTGAGAACCAAAATTCTGCAAAGAACAGCCAGTGAAAAGCAGCCAGTGATGAAGCACATGCCCGTAAGTCCAAAGGTGTAATTTGGATAGAGCAATCAATCTAAACTACTTTTGTCAGGAAAATAATCCTTTTTATAGCTGGCAGGCTCTCCCCTCCTCAAAGAGAGAAGATAAAGCAGCTCCTGAAACTGAGCATTAAAAACTGAATGCCTGAACTACCACAAAACTGTCAATGCCCAAGTAATGATAGGGTCACTCTAATGATGGAAAAATTACATTTCTTGCTGTATCAAGTAAAGAGGGCATGTACACAGCAATACACATAATTACACCATTCCTGACAGAATGAATAACTGAAGGTAGCATTCCCTACAATTACACAGGCAAAGGAGGAGAGTGGGTTTTGCTTCATTTTTCTTTTCAATCAGTATAATCTTTGGTATACTGAATTTGCTATGTACTTACCAGTGTCCAGGACAGTTCATAGGCTTCAGAGCAAATATTTCTTTCTCCACTTCAAAGGAAAACATGTTGTCACTGTAGTGCTGCCAGTGGCCTGAAGTCATCCACAGTTTGCTGTTGAAAACATTTGGAGTGACAACCTCCTGGAATCCACGCTTTCGATACTCACTCTACACCAGACACAGTACATAAAATAATTGATAAAGAAAACAAAGGCAAACACAGACTACAATCTGCAGCCATAAAAATATAAAAATGCTACTATACAGAAGTCCCATGACTTAGGAAGGGAAGGAGAAAAGAAAGACAAAATCCATGCCAAAATACATCCCTTCTACTAGCACCACCCTTCCCCCAAACAATTTCCCTGTAGTAAGCAAGAAGAACAAGTTTCCTCCCTGCAAGCAAAGCAGCAGTCTCTAATTACTCCATGACCCATAACATATTACACTGCAGCCCAAATACAGGATAGTAATACAGGCTTTAAATATTAAAACAAGAAGAACAGAATTTTTTTTCCTATACATTTTTTCAAAATACATAGTAAGTTTATCAAAATAAATCAATATTCATCAATGGAACAGCAGTAGTGTGAGCTTGGCTCTACTGTTAGGTGTCAGACAATTCGTATTACAAAGCATCTTTATCACAGCTTTAACTGCAGGTATAAAACACTGACAAAACTTGCAGAGATTTTGACAAGACCAATTCAAGGAAACCGAGTTTCTTTAGTTCCACGGCTTACAGAACTAAGAGATAACTTGAAACAAAGGGCTATTAATACCATTAAATGTAGCATGCTGTTATGCCTTTTTTTACAATTATGCAGCATCTTCTAGAACATTTCCAAAAGAACTTACCCGTATGAATTCAATTAATGTGTTATAAATGTAAGCTCCTTTTGGCAAGAAAAAGCAGCTACCAGGGCTGAGCTCATGGAAGAAAAACAGTTCTTGGTCCTGCACGAAAATAATACTTAAAACCTTAGTATTTGCATCCTGTCTTTTTCAACTGACATTCACAAATGAATTGCTACTGACTGGGCATCACTAATCAAGAGTTTCAAAAACAAAAACATGAGGGGGAAAAGCAATATCCATTAGGCCAGATGCATTTGCACCAGTATTTTTATGTCTGTCAGAAGTTACAGGGAAGGAAATTGTTCAGTTTACTCTTTCACTGTTACTGATGAACCAAAACTTTACTGTAACTCCCACCTGTGCCCCCACAACTATCTCTGTACATTGACAAGTAAATGTTTAGTTGTGCCTCTGCAGCTCTCTAAATATGTGCAAATAATGAACTATAGCTGGTTAATATGACAAACTGTGCACACCTAAAATCTGTATATGGGGAATTTTTCAGTATTTTGCCATAATGGACTAGCAGCAGACATTTTAACTTTGTTTATAAATATTGGTTATCTGACAGGGGTATCCATCTAGAAAAACAAAAACTCCAAAACCAGCCAACCAAAAAACATAGCTATATATTGCAGATTCTGAAATGACACAGAAGGAAAGAACTGCGTGAACAGGTCACAGCAAACTGCGTAGGAACTAGCATTGTCTGCAGACTGGAGCATTCATGTGTTGCAGAATGAACTGTTTACATTCTGTTCTGATTGATCTGTGGAATAGGGATGCCATTGTGTTTAAAATAAAAAAAAGTTATTCATTTTAGAACTTCGATGCTCAAGAGAAAAGTAATTGTCTTCACAATTCAACTGAAAATAAAATTGGGTCCCACCTTGGTTGTAGTAGCCAATATAGGCTGTCTTCAAGATACTTTCAATTTCAATTAAGGGGTTATATCCACACAGTGCTTTTGAAATAAATTACTAGAAAAGCTGTCTCACCCGTCCAATTTTTCGGTGATCTCTGCTTTTAGCCTCCTCCTGGAATTTCTCCCATTCCTTCAGCATTTTTGTATCTGGGAATGAAATTCCATAGATTCGCTGGAGGGACTCCATATCAGCTTTGCCTTCCCAGTAGGTAGAAGAATTCTGTATTCAAAATACAAATGAAAGATTGAAGAAGTAGAGAAACCTCCAAATTTTACTACTAGTTCCTGCTATGAAAATGTATGCAATTATTAATAAATCACTAATGTGGAACAACTCAGGCATAAAAGGCATTTTAATGTGAAATTCAGAGTGCTGATTGGAAAAAATCCTGAAAGGTGAATGCAGTAAGTAAAAACGGTTTTGGGCTCTCATCTTTTTTAAAAGCCTATTTGTTCTGTCTGTAGCTATCCTATTGCAACTATTTATTCACTAAGAGCTATAATCATCAGCTGAGCAAAACCTACGAACTCTGATTAGTACAGTTCTGCCAAACCTTAAGCCAAACTCACACACCTGGAAGTGCAGGCCCTTGACACTTACCTGGATTTCACACCACGTGAATATCAATGTAGCACTTTCACAGCTTGTGATACTCTGGTTTCGGCCAGGTTACCCATTATACATTACATTCCTGGCTAAGCCCAAAGACAGCAACACATCTGAAGTGTTGCAGGTAAAATACTTGTCTAAGGCAATTTCAGCACTTACCTTATGAATTTTTATGGTCTTTATCTTGCCAGTGTGTCTGACATGAGGCCCTCTGCATAAATCTATCAGGGGACCACACCTAAGAAAACGAAAGTGTTTATTTGGTATATTTAATCCTAGAACCATAAATTCCGTAATACTATGATCCATGCACAGTTACCTGTATACTGTAGTAGTTGGAGTATTGACCTTCTCATTCAGGATGCGACACTTGAATTTATTATACTGAGAAAAAAAGCAGCAGACATAATTTTTAATTCCGTGCTACGAAAGAGAAGTGGTCAACAGTTTAAATTATTTACAAATCTGATGCTATGTTGCATCAAAATAGGACTGTGAGAGAGACAGACAGGAGAACAGAGCAGTAGTGGAGCAACCTGATGTCCTACCACTGAAAATTCATTAATGTCTTTCTCAGGAAGGCCAAAAAGTTATTTGCAGCCACATATAGAGAGAAAGGATCAGCTTTTAGTGTTGTTCATTCTAGAAAATATTTTATGGAGCTTTCTGAATGCACCAGGAACATATGCAGTATCATCACAGACAAGATAATACAGCATAACAGCATACAAAATATATTGCAAACTTACATTTCTGGGAAGTAAATAAAGAATGTGGCTTCAAAGATTTTAGTTAGAACACCCCGGGGAAGAATGAGGATTGTCACAGTTCCAGAAAATCAGAATACTTGTTTCCAAGAACCTAAGAATTACTACCTTTTTTTTTTTTAATATAAAAAACAAGCTTCCAAAAGCATCTTAAAAAGTTAATTTGATAGACTTTCCTCTACCACTAATAAAAGATGCATTTAAGTTACAAATACTTAACAGACTAATTACACAAGAATAGAAACAACCTTCGAAATCAGCCCACCTTAAACATTTCAAGCAGTGTTTCCTTCTTAACTTCCAGTCTTTCAAAGGCTTGTTTTTCCTTCATTATCTTTTTGCATAACGTTTCCAAAGCAGAGAAGTCATTACTTGATACACCCCTAAAACAAACATACAAAAGTGAGTAATTTTTGCTTTCGTTTGCAAAAATGAAAATGATCATGTGATCCAGGTGCAATGCACTAAGTTGCGGTTAGGATGCCCTGCAAAAACAAAGCCATCTGCAGCACTATGAAGTAGCAGTAGAACAAAGTATGACTTGGTTCTAGGAACATGCACACAGCAGAAATTTTGCTGTGACGGCCACCTGCAACTTCTAAAAGAGAAAACACAAAACTTACCCTTCCTCAAGAAACATGTCATAATAAAATCCATTTTCTATTGGTGGGCCATAGCACAAGCAGCCACCATAGATTCGTTCCATGGCTTCGCCCATTATGTGAGCACTTGAGTGCCAGTAGACCTAACAGAAATAAAAAACAAAGGATCAGTCTGCATATACACAATGCATTCCCAATTGTTTTAATTCAAACCTTTCCTGAAATGCTTGCTTTTAAGGATACTTGATGCAAATCACACGTTAGAGCAGTGCACAGAACGCAAGTGACCTGCCCAGGAGCTTGCTAATCCTAGGAACCATGTTTACAAAAGCAGCATTTCCACTGGAAAACTGCTCACATTCTGGTAGCAATCAATTCTTACTTTCAACTATTGCTGAATTTTTTCAATTATTGGCAAGAAGTCAGGAAGCTAATTCAGAAGTATTTTTTTAATGAACTTTCATCAATCAAATCTGCATAAACACCAAAAAGCGTGCTTTCAACAGAAGGCTGTGGTTCTAATCCAGAGATCTTATTCATGGGAAATTCTGCACACTCTATCTTGTAGTACACCTAATGTTCTGACAAAACTACATATCTTAAGAGTTAATCTATCTTGGTTAGCAGAATTGTGACTGAAATAATAAATTGGAAGCTGTCATTTAGGCAGTATGAAAACCCTAGGCTTAAATGTAAGACTTCTGTGATGAGTAGACTGACAACTTCTTGTACCATCCAATTTTTTTCTAAAGACAATATTCACCAATTTATTGGCTGTCCACATTTATCTGATTGAGCAGCCAAAACTAGATACTTTTGCATTCACAAAAGAGCAGTCTACTCAATACTTTTATGATTTTACATCGAAAGTACTTTTGTATTCAGTTTTGTTCCCAAAATCAAGGCTGAAGATGTTAGTTACAAAGACCTTCTTTACATTAACATGAAGGCTGTAAATACGAAGTTTTAACAAGAACTTGAAATGAGCTACAACAACTGCAAGCAGACTTGGCTAAAAAAAGTACACAGCAGAGTGAACATTATCTGTAGTATCACAATCCCTCTGAAAAAGACCTACGAGGAAATGAAGATGTACCTAAATGAGAAACCTTTTCTCTTCATGTTCTGAACACAGTAAAGATCAAAAAAAAAAAAAAAAACTGCTAGAGGCTGAGTTTATCACAGCCCTGAAGGAAAAAATGTTTTGGTAAAAGATACTCACTGCTTGAGCCTCTTCATCTTCGAACTTAAGTAGCTCCAAGGAACAATCCTCCTCCAAAGGACGGTCTAGATCCCAAACCACCTTGTTCACTTTAGCAATAACCGTGTTGTCAGCTAAACCCTGACTGTAAAACAAATACAGAAATAAAATAAGAAAGTATATTGTATTTTGAAAGCAGCAAGTAGAAGTTCCCCAAATTTATCCTCCAGTTTGAAAAAGACTTCAGGAGTGCTCGGAGTGGATATAATGTCATAAAAAAAATCAAATAAATAAGCAGTTTCACCAGTCCTGAACATTTATGAAAAATCCTACTTGTATTTTAAGGATATGGGAAGAAAACTGTGCTATGTATTTAACCTTCACACACACTTGACTAAGAGGCAGCAGCCTCAAAATACTGACCTGACTTCACAATCCTATTGCAATGTAAGACAGAACTTCTCTCTTAAAGTTATCAAATACTGTTTAGCTGCAGTAGCTTTCCTGTTTGTATCCACTAGGCAAAATACCCTTTTCTTGATCCCAAATCACAAAAGCAAAGAAGGTTACAATGATATAGCACATTATTATGGATTAAAAAAAAAAAAAAAAGGTATTTCACTTCAGGGAATCACCTAATCTTTGTAATTTTAACAGGATGTTCACTGTGGATCCTTCAAAAATACTCCACAGCAGATATGAATAACCTGGAGATATTAAATGCTCTTTTTAATATATATCTCACATGCAAAAAAAGTGAAATGAGTAATACTCATATTGTTAACTTTCTCTGCAATCAATTGAAATATAACCCAGATGTCATTTTCGTCAAGTCCATGCCAACTGACTTGCAGTGCTAACATTTAACCTGATCATTCATTTTCAAATCACTTCTTAATGCAACAGCAGTACTTGCATGGAAGAATAAGCTATTAGGATGTGTCTAAAAGATCTCAGTTTTATTCTTATTTAATTTTAGAAACTGTTATCTTTATAAGGCAAAAGAAAATTGCACTCCAAAACTAAAACCTTACTGGTTACTGTCAGTTTATTGTACACAGGATGCTTTGAGATGATTTGAGATAAATGACAAGGATGTTATATATTACCCATCCCCTTAAATCCACTGTCTGAAAACGATTTTGTAGTATCACAGAACAGAGACATACCTAATGCCACAGGCAATTTGATAAGGAGTAGTCTTCCAAGATTCAGCATCAACCTGCTTGCCATCAGGTAATGTCACTTTAATGGGTTTACTGTTATTTGCAGCTCTTTCTGCAAGGAGTGCATCATGCTCAGCCTTAAGTTTATTGTACATCTCTAAACGCTCATTGATAAATGCAGGCCAGGGACTCAGCTATACATAGTAAAGACAAAGAAAAATCATTAAGAGATTATTAATCTGATAGCACATCATGTGAAGAATGCAAACACAACTGAGACACTTTTCATAAGCTGCTGACAATACATGTATGTCCAATATCTAACAAATAATCAAATTATTTCGGGTTATATAGTACTGATTATGTCACAACGTTGTAAGGCTTCAGTTTAATAAAATCTGTACCGCAGTACACCTCTTTAATAAATCACATGTTACCAAACAACTATACAACACATGTTTAATAAGCTACACAAGGACAAAAATTAACGAGAAAAGACTGTAAAAATTCAATGCAAAACCACATTTTTCTTACTGAGTTGAAAAGCTGAGGGAAATCTCTAGTCTGAGCCACCCAGACAGGAACTAACTCCAGTTTAAACACGTGTAATGACGTCAGGACTATCCGGCTGGGCACAGCCAATTTGCACAGCCATGCACTTGGCTCAGGACTGCTGCTGACTAGCAGCTGGCCCTCCGTGGAGTCAGAGGGATCTGTGTTTACCGACCACGAAGACGAAAAAGATGAGAGCACGTTATACAGGCTTTCTTCACCTGGGAGATCTGCAGCCTGCCTCCCGCCGCAAAGGGGCACTGGGAAAAGCATCACCAAGCCCAGCGACGGGAATCTGAGCTGGTTTCCTACCACATCAATGCAATTTAGTGTAAAAAATAATGGCACTTCACGCAAGCTGCGGGAGGTGTAACTGTAGCGCCTGATAGAACACTCCAAAAGGATAAACTCCGCCGGATAAATGCCGGCGGAGCACAGGGCAGCAATGAGCCCACCGCATCCTTCCACCCCCGCGGCCGAGGGGCTGCTCACCTCCGACCGACCGCCATCGCCAGCCCCTTCCTTCATCTTCTTCTTCCCGCATTCTGCTTTCTTCTCTTCCCTAGCATCCACCTGCGGAATGCGATCACCAGTCATATCCCGGCGGTCACTCACACCCAGCGCGCTTTAACTCCCCCCTGTCCCACACACGGGGGAAAAGACCCGACCCCCTTGTCCCGCCAAAGCCACAGCCCAACTCCCTGCTCCTTTACCCTGGAGCACATCCCACCGTCCCCCGAAGCGGCGGAAACCCTCGGGAAGAGGCCCAGCTGCCTTCGCCGCCCGCCCGCCCTGCGGACAGGACTCGCCCCGCTGCCGAGCCCCGGCGCGGGGCGAAGGAGCCGCTCGGGCCGGACCCACCTGGCTGTCAGCGCCCGCCATGGCTGCGCGGAGCCGCCCGGAAGGGGGGCACGGCCCGGCGCAGGCGCCGCTCGGGCCCGGGGCTGATGCAACCGGGGCGGTGTGTGGGCCCGCCCGGCCCCGGCGGGGACAGGGGGACGGAGAGGGCCCGGTGGGGCCGTACGGGGCTGTACGGGGCCGCACGAGTGAACGTGGCCCGTGGCGGGCTGAGGCGGCTCGAGATAGCCCAGGCTCTGTCCGCGCCTCTGTCGGCGGGAGCGGGGCCCGGCGCTCGCACAAGCGCCCTCCACTCGCGGGAAGAATCATAGACTCGATTAAGTTTAAGAGATCCCCGAGATCTGCGAATCCGACCCGTGACCGAACGCCACCTTGTCAAGTGTCAAGTAGACCGCGGCCCAGAGTACCATGGCTAGTTTTTCCTTGAATACCTCCAGGGACGGTGACTCCACCACCTCCTTGGGCAGCCTGTTACGTGTCTAATCATCATTTCTGTGAGGAGATTGCTCCTAATATGCAGTCTTAACCTCCAATGATGCAGCTTAAGACTATGTCCCCTTTGCTGTTAGTTGTTCCCTGGGAGAAGAGGCCAACCCCCACCTGCCTACACCCTCCTGTCTGGCAGTTGTAGAGGGTGACAGTCCCCCCTGAGCCTCCTTTTCTCCAGGATAAACACCCCCAGCTCCCTCAGCTGCTCCACATCAGAGCTGTGCTCCACACCCTTCACCAGATCCACTGTCCTTCTCTGGACACACTGTGGCACTCAGAGGTGCCTGGCTACTGTTCCCCCTGACACAGACATTCACCCAAGGATGGATCAATGGCCGTATGCTTCGCAAAAGAGACTAAAAATAAAAATTGTATTTACTGCTGAATTCCCAGGAGAAGAAAAAAAAAGTACGAAGAAGAGATTCTGAGGTGTTTGGGTCAGATCTGAACTGCAGGAGCACCCCTGGCTGTCCCAAAGGAAGCCTCAGCTCTGTGGTTCAGAAGCTGCAGGCACCTCGAAGGAAGCTATGTAATATTCAGGCTCTGTAATCCCCTTCCCCTCCTCTCCCTGGTGTTGTTTTTCATTAATAATAACATTTTCATTTAGGAAGGTTACTGTGTTGTAGCACATTCTCATGGTGGCTATGGCGCTCCCAGAGTGGCCAGTCCCAAGGTCCAAGGTGTGTTTGGCAAGCTTAGGTGTTCTAGCGTATCAGTGAACTTACCCAGTTGCCTAGTTTAAGCAAGATGTTCATTACAAGATTTCATGTTTTCATTAAATCCTGGCATACTTTGAAGAGGGTAAATCCAGGTCAGGGCTTGCTTTTGACCTCTGCTTCTTGCTCTAATAGCACCCAACACCAATTCTGCCTCATGGAATAGCTGCCTTCTTTTCACCTGCAACAATGAACAGGGAGTTTGGAGTGTCTAAAATGTGCTTAAATTGATATCAGAGTTCCTCAGGCTCTATGGATTAAAGTGCTGTGAGCCACACATTCAGGGAAACAAGTTTTATATAGCTTTCAAAATTTATTGTGGATGAGTGAAGGATGTTGAGAGAATGTCACTGGGCTATTTGACCACAAAGGTAGGACTTCAAAAATAATGCAAACATTTTAATCTATTTGTTAAAATATGAAAATGGAAAGGTGTAGTAATAGGAACATAAAGACAGAATCAAGGGTAGATCTGCATAGTTCATTTGTTGTCTGAAAATAAAGTATGAGCAGCATAAATATTCACAAAGCCATTTATTAAACAGCTACATTTAATAATATATATATGATCTTTTGTAGAATATAGACAATGTTTAGTAATACAAAAGGCATTTGTTTTATAATACCAAATTTTTACATTTGCAATATCTCCTAAAATCTTTTTCAGATGGACAAATTACAAGTGGCTAAGAGACAGAGCATTGCAACATTTATAGATAAACTAGATAAGGCCAAAATGAACAAAAACATATATTGAGGCTGTTCAAGAGAAAAAACTTTTAAGTTACTTTAAAAGCAATTGGGAAACTGTAGAACTGTCCCTTGTGCCAGAAGATGGCAGCAGCGAAACGCACTGTTCGACCCAAATTCGGCTCATAGCTTCTTCGAGAAATAGGATTTATGGCAAAAAGCACAAAACTAAATAACTGTTTTACTGACTTTATTCTTAAGCAGTGTAATTAATGATGTGCAACTGAATTTGACCATGCTCTAATAATGTAAGTTGGTATCAGTGTGCTTTAATGATTATCAGTAATGAATAGATGTGTGTGGTTCAAGTGAAGTTTGTTGGGAAAAATGTGGTCAGAAATGTCTACAGGAATTGCAGTGTTATTTGGCTTATATTTAATTTAGGAAAACTAAAAATCAAAATGAAATCAAAATGCAAATAAAGATTTAGAGCAATGAATGTAACACATTTACGCCATTTGTTTGCACCAGCTGCTCTAGGGAAACCATCTGACTTGTAATATAGCACTAGGCTTTCTGTAAAATGTCTGGGTTTGTTTATATTTGTGTGCATTAAATCAGTTCTATTCATTGTATTTACTAATTTCACAAACTCTGCATCAATTGGAAAATCAAATTGTATGAATGCCATTCATTTACACTGAGGGTTCAAATTACATTATTTGAATTCCAGGTCCAGTGGATTTCCATAAACCCAGTTCAAGCAAAGAGTTATCGTCTCAAAATTACAAAATCATACAAATATTAGGATCTCAGATTTGAGAATTGAAATATTTTAATGTAGTTTTCTATTGTATTAATTCCACCTGGGATAATACAAAAAAGCAGCAGACTTCTTAGAAATCTTGTGTAGCAACTGTAGAAATGTATGTTCAGAAATTGAAAAATGTGTGAAAGTAAATAAAATTAATTTGACATTAAATTTAAATATTGTGAAAATAACTGAAGTCCTGATTCAAACTGGAACATGCTAGAAAAACTGAATCTAAGCCTTGACTTTTGACTTTATTTCAGTTTCTGGTGCCTCATTGTTAAAATACTTATCATTTTAGGGGGACAAGAAAAATAAGTGATATTTCACACGAAAGAAAGGAGACAATTTTGGTTTGTTTCTGTATCCGTGATGGCTTTATGTTACAGCCACTATTGTATGTAGTCTGGTAATCTTCATGCACCAAGAGGTTTGTCCAAATACCAAGCTTGTTTCTGCTTTTTTCAGGAGAGATACATGCTTGTGCATGCTAGGAAGAAAATCCTCACTAACAGCAGAAATTCCAGACCTTTTGTGGCCTGGAAGCACTCTTCATGGAAACAGTCTTGTCCCACCTGTGTCCCCCAGGATGCAGGTCCTCTCCACCTTCCCCTCTTATCCCCTTCTTACCTGCAGCTGTGCAGAAAATACATTCAAATTACACAGGGTCAGTTTGTTCTCTACTGCCAGACAGGTTTTTTGAGTAAAGCAATAAGACTGTATTTGGTCAAATGTAGGAGACAACCAGTTTCATTGCTCATAGTTACAGGGGCTGAGATCAGAGGTTATAAATTCCAGGTGAAACTTCAAACTAGGGTTCACTCCTTGACGTCAGATGAGCATCGGACTTTTACTAGGAATCCTAGGGCCTTTTAAAGAAGGGAGATGCTGGGTGATTTACCCTTTCCTCCCTCCCCTCCTTTTTGCCTGTTCAATAAAACAAGATTTGGCTTTCTGCTTCTTCATAACAAATATACCAATCACAAATCATGCCTATTTTCCCCTACATCTCAATTTTATCCCTAGTTCACTTTGTTAAAATGTTTTAGCATACCTATAGCTGAGTCAGCAATATTTTGTCTCACATCATAAAAACTAGTCGGTGTGCATGCATTCAAATAAACTCAACTCTTTCCTGTGTTCTTCTTGTAGAGCTCATAAATGTCATTTTGAGGGGCACATTATTAATTCATTATTTATATGTATCAACGGTTAATATGCTTTCCAAACTCCTATCTTTAGTATTAACTGCCTCTGCTTCACAGTCCAAAAGCAGATTCCTCCTATTCGATGGTTCTAAGTTATGATTTGCCCTTAAAACTACTGTTGTTTTTCATTTAAAGCTTTTGTTTTGGATACTGGTCTCAGAAAAAGATGTGCAGTCTCCAGTTGTGACTCCCATTGTGGTCTGCACTCTGTCTTGTGACTGGGCTGTGAGATGTGAATCCAGAACTCCTGCCTTCCATTTCCTGTTCATAGGTTAATATCAAACAGTGAAGCACTGGTCATTTTGTGAGGAAAATAAAATGTTAGCTATTCCGTATACTGAGGAGCAGGGATAATAAACTAAGAAAAATCACATTTCTTGAATGTCCTTAATCACTATTAAAAATCACATTAATACATTTTTGCCAAACTTCTGGATCTTGGACACATCCTTAGTTTTTGTAACTAAATTAAAACTACCTTTAACTGAGGATCAACAATTCTTTGTACTGCATAAAACTTCTTTGCATATCTTTGCATATTTTCCAGAATACAAACTACTTTTTTGTTAATCTTTTTTTCCTAACAAAAAACTAAAATGCCTCATTTTCATGTGTATTTCAGAATTCAAAGTCTGAGAATGTGGGTTTTGTCAGATATGCTTGTAATAATGGAATTCCATTTTTTCCTTATAGGTACCACTGATATTTTTTTCCTTCAGAATAGCATTTTCTGTTTCCATAATGGCAGATCATGGATATACTTATGTAACAGAATTTAGGAGATAAATTTTATAAATGTTCTAATGTTTAAAAAGTAATGAAAAAAAAACCCAAAAACCAAAAACAAACAAAAAAAAAACCCAAAAAAATAACCCATACAACCCCCCTCCCCCTTTCAAAATGCCCTGATTTTCACATTATTAATATAGAAATATTCCTCTGTCTTCACTGTGGGCCAAGTCCTCCAGGGCACACCATGCCATGCCATGGCACATGGAGGAATTTTCTACATAATGCAGTTAGAGGCAAGAAATGCATTTTCCCGTAATTTTCTTACAGTCCATAACTTCTGATTTTCCAGACTCAGTTTCTTATTCCAAACAATCTCCATGATACTCCATTGCACTGGATATTATCTCCAGATACCAAGGGATAGAAAGTTCTTGCATTAGCTTCTCCTGCTAATGGTCCATCTGAAATTTTTTGGGAGTAATTGCAGACAACACAGGGAAGTCAGATACTGCATTCTAGGATTTTGTTCTCTTTGACCATATTTTTCATTGCAGTAATGATCTAATTTCACACGTTTCCAGTGAAACTTATTTTATTTGAAAAGTCTGTTCTTGGTTTCTCTTTTTAGCTATGACTCAAATGTTCTGGTGATGTTCTCATTAACATCCCTTTTTAGTGATATTTCATGGACACAATCCAATAACATTGCTTCAAATAAAGGAACACATGAAAACTGATGAAAAGAGGTACATCATAGCTGTGAATTTTGTCAAACCTCTTGTGACAAGTTATATAAAAGCTTTTTTCTTTGTGTCCTTTTCCCTTGGAAGTATTTGGAATATTACTAAAAATAAAACTAAAGTAGTAAATTATGTCAAGGCTTTGTAACAAGCTAGGTACAAGGGACAGAGGACAGAAAACTCCTTTGTAAGCAGTAGCTGCCACAAGGTGGATACCTGAGGGACTCCATTGTTAGGTGCTGATCAGTGGAAAAAGATATTCCAAGGGGACATACAAAGTTTAATTTATTCACAGGTTATCTAGAGGAATGGAATGGGGTGTTTTTTGCAATGGCATGGGATAGAAAAAAGAATTAATCACTATCCTTGAAACATCTGCTCTGTAGGGAAGGACCACAAATGTCTTTCCAGCCTTTTCTTTCCCAGACTAAGCATACTACATTTTAATCTATCTCAGGGAACATGCTGCCAGACGCTGGTTCTTCCCTTCTGAACTGTGAAGTTTGTGATTTTCTCAAAACAATAATGCTTAAAACAAGCTCAGTGTTCCTGCAGAAAAAAGAGGGCTATTCCTCAGACCTGACAGAGCACGTCAGTTAATGCAACAGCATCGTATCATCCACTCGCACTCGTTGTCTTGTGGGGTTGAGAAGTTCCATTCTGCACTGTGTCCCACTTTTCTGTACACTTTCCTGAAGGGAAAAGCATTGGGCAGTAGCAGATTGTTTCTTTGATTTCAACCAACCCCTCCAGTTTTTTGATCATGGATTTTTAACATATACCCTTTCCTCCCTCATTAACAGATAATGACTTTTTGAGCAAGAACCAAGCACAGGGCAGAATCAGGCTAGAACCAGCTTGAAGTATCCTTCTAGTTTACTACAGTTTCATTTTATCATGTAAGTGTTCAGTAATTCATGCAGCATCTATTGATACAGAGCTTTTTGTTTCAATAAATTATTTATTGTAACTAGCTGCACTTCTCACTGTTTCATGTCTCCTTGATGTCTCCCCATTATTTTCTCATGATTCTAGCTTTGTCTTGTGATTCTCCCTTACACAGAAAGCACTCTATCATTCAATGTACAAAGCCTGTGCTGCTACATAAAGCTCTCCTTTCACAAACATCATAGGGCCAATCACGCCATTAAACAATGGCACAGTTCAAAGTTGACACCAAGGGTTAACCACAAGAGAAGGAAATTTAGTGGGAAAATTTCTATATTTTCTACATATATATGTGTATTTTATCATCTAGGTCACCTGAGCCCAATATGCCACCTTGAGTGCAGCTGTTCTGGGATAAAAAATTTGTTATTGCAGCTCACCTGAAGCTGTTTTCTCCACCAGGGATTATCATCCCCTCCAGCCTCTTGGCATTTCTTCACGTGAAGCCACTCCCTAGCCCGGTTTTAGTGACCTAGTTTAGCAGAAACACCTTTTGCACTCAAATCAGGCTGACAGAATGAGGGTAAATAGCAATTATACACGCAGTTGTTCTGACATATCTGGAAGGGCAGTAAAGTCTGTCAGCAGAACCCAACCAGAAAGCCCCATCTTTCATACCATTTGCTGCCAGAATGAGCGTGACATGAAGTCTTTTCTTTTGCCTTTTTTTTTTACTCATGGCAGTCCAATTGATTTTGGCAGTTATGCACAATAACCCAATAGTCCCACTTCAGCTACAAATTACGTTGGGGTCTTGCTCTTCTCTGTCCCATGTTGGACCAACTCCCAACTGACTTCGAGAGAATTAAATTGGCCAAAGTCATCTGTCTGGTGTTAAAAGAAAAGCAGTATAAAAAATAATGTTGAAGACAAAAAGAGTTAAACCCTGGTATTTTCTATCTTTTTTTTTAAAAAAAAAATTAATTCAATTAATTAAATATTTTTTAAAATGTGAAAACTGTTGGAAAGTTGAGAGGAAAAAAGAAGTGTAGAGGTGCTCACTTCTTCAGAAAAGATGTCTAATTCCTGCCAACATTTCTACCACTGTATGTTGCTCTTTCTTTCTCCTTTGGCAGCAAAAGAAATAAGAAGTTGGGGGGTCTTTTTGGTTTTTTTTTACAAATATAAGGATATTTATGTCCTTTTGACCTTTTTCTACAAGTGCACATGCAGGAGAATGAGTTGAATATTTTCAAGCAGGTTTTTCTTCTCTGTGTGTGATAAAAGCATTTATGCTGTCAGCAAGAGCAAAATAAAACTAATGGAAATAACAAGCAGGGTCTTAAAAAACACATAATAAACTGCACTAATACAACGTATCATTTTCTAGAGGTTTCTATTGTCAGTGAAAATAGAAGCCACACTTCCAAAAGGCCTTTCTGTCTTTGCACATAGCATGAGGACACCTCCATTTCCTTCCCCTCTGCTTCTGGCAGCCTGAAAAAGGTGATCATTTCTGAGTTCCTGCCTTTTAGCAGGAACCAGAATCTGTGAAGCTCTGTTCACTTTTTTTTGAGCACTTATCCATCTTGGTCTATTTAAATGCCATTAACTGATGTGTGACATGGCCAGTTCCCCATTAATTGTAAGATCTCCTTTTCTGACACGCTGTGCTCTACATCTTTATTGACATCTGGCATCCCGCTCTTTGTTCTGTACTTCGTCATTCTCCATCCCCTAATATGTTCTTGGAGCTTTTGTCCTCACTCAGTAATCTTATTTGTTCTCATTCCAATGACGATGATGACAAATGACAACTGTGTATTCCAGCAAGTCCATACATCCTTTTTTTTTCAACCACATTAGTGCTTTAATAAACTGGAAATTACAAAACTCTGAAGCACATACTTTTATTTAATTAAATATTTTAAATATTTTTTATATTAGCTCATTGGAATAGGATCAATAATATTAAAATAAGCCAATAGTATTAGTTTTTTTCCCCCATGCATTCCCTGAATTTAATCATTAAATACATCAAGAGAAAAGACATACAGACATCTCAGTACTAATTTCCACTAAGGAGTTCCTGCCTCTGTCTCTGGCATCTTGCTACTGTTGTTTCAGATCTCTTGCTCTGCTGTGCCAACACAACCACCAAACCATATAAATGAACTGATCTGGTTCAAAAAATAATCCAGATTCTGCCTACAGATATTCTCAAAGATCAATCAGTTCTTGGCATGATATTACTATGTAGACTGACATTTTTGCCGACTGATATCCAAAGCTGGATAATTGTTGGGTTTTTTTTTTTTTTTAATGTTTGAGGCTTCTGTTCCATTTATATGGGAATACATGGGAAAGCAGACTTTGAAATAATGTTTCTTATTTTGAAATTACACATAATACCAATCCAGCTCCTTGGTTGTCAGTGATCTGGGATGTCTGACCTCATTCTGTTTTTGAGGAACACTGTGACAAGATTTCTAACCTTTCTTTTACAAGCAATATAGGTTACCTATTGTAGAGTTACTAAATCTCAAACAGAAATGATCTTTGCTCTGCAAAGCCGTTTAGATCCTCTGGACAGAATTGCCATGGTGTTGCTCAAGCACAGCTGCCCTTTGTATTTCACCACTTGCTCTTTATCTCAAACTATGATATGGTTGTTTGAGGAAGACAGATGTACATGAGGAGCAAGATGGCCATTGTCCTGTGTGCTCCAGTGACCATTCAGCACAGACCTGTCTAAGACATGGAAATGACCAAAAAAAAAGTGAAAATCACAGCAACTTGTATCCAAACCAAGATGATTGATCCTCCTAATTTAGTTTAGTTAGCATAATAGTCTGAACAAACCCAGGTATTATCTACATCCACTTACTGTCTATAAATACAGAAACTGGTTACACAAAGAATGTATATTCTAACATAGTATAGGCAAGAAAAGGAAAGTGAGTTTAGCAGGGAGGCAATGTGACTCAAGGGAATGTATAAGGTTACACTGTTAAAAAGAATGCAATAGTTGCATTCTCAATATTACACGTGACTAGAAGTACTTGCGAAAGAGGAAATGTAAGGATACTTGTTAAACTGAAAATAATTGCAACAACATCTTTCTCAGTAGAAATAAAAGCTAACTGGAAGGTAATGATGTCAACTTCTGATCGGTATGTTCTTCCATAGGCTTCAGTTGAAGCACATTCTGTAAAAGTGACTTAATGACTAATGCAAGTAGTATTTGATGTGTAAAAAGCTGCATTTTGCCCATGTTGCATATTATCTGGAGTGAAAGGCAGTAGACAGGAAGATTATTCCTCCTGAAATGCTCATGACAAGAAGTTTAACCTTTATTATTTGAGGAGGAGAAAAGAGTGGAGGCCAGTCTTTTCCACACTAGCATTTAATTTGTAAAATAAAAACATCCACCTGCATTTACCATACTTTGTGAAGTATGATAACAAGAGTACCAAAGTGTTGTTACTATGGATGTGTGTATATCTATCTATATATATGCATGTACACCCATGTTTTGTGTGCAGTTTTGTGATCTTGTGGTTCTTAAACATGTATCTCCACAGAAGTTGGTGTCACTTTAAAGGAAAACAAGTAAATAATGTCCTTTTTCCATTTATTTCTTAGCATCAGATTGGCTCACCTTAGGTTTTCATGCTGCAGTATTTTCACCTGAAAAACATTTTGGTTTTTAACACAACCTAAGGATATGAAGATAAGGTCGCAAAACACAAAAAGACACACAAGATACATCATGATGTATTTAGAAGTACTTTAGGTGTGTTCCAAAAGAGTATAGATACCTTAATATAAAAAAGTAAGAGATTCCATGAAAAGCAGGGAAAGATTTTGCAAGTCTGAGTCACGAGCTATGTTTGCAGTCAGGCAACGTTAAAGTATTTCATCTTTTCAGCCTGTAGGTGGGACTGTGTTTTCAGCTAACCCATCTACGAAAAAAAATCTGAATCTGCATCAGGCAGCTCCGGCTGCTGCTAATGCTAGCTGGAGCGAGTCAAGTGATTCTTGACTTGTGTTTGAGTTATTTCTGGGGGGAAAATAGCCTGAGTCAAGAATTACTTCAGTCCTAACAGGCCAGCCTGAAATCTCTGTTCTCACTGCAGTCCATGGGCATTCTGCCTGCTACAAATTCACAACTGCAGGATTTCCTATTAAAAAGTATTTATGCAGCTGAAAAAAAATGATGTCTGTGGAGAAATGTTGGATTTATAGCTATGGAAAATACAGTAAGTGAACTGATGATGGTGTATTAAGTGACATTTTGATTTGGGATTAACAAATTCTCATGCATAACTTCCTGGCTCTGAAAAATAAATCAATCACAGGCTGGGATTCTTCTTAATAGAAGCACTTGGGGTAAAGGGGAACAACTGAAATGTTTATAGTGCTCTAGGCCACAGACACTGACTCCCATCATGCTGAATGCAATTCCTCAGGTGAGCAAGAACCCTATATTATGAGCCAAATGTTTTTATGAAAACATTGCAATTGGATTTTGATGCTTCTGCTACACAATACTGGATAGATGCCTTTTGTTTCTTGTTTTGCTTCATGCTAGCCCTGCTTCTCCCACTCTTGTTCATTCCCAGCAGTACTTTACCTCACAAGGAGCAGCCTATGTGAAGGGGTAGCAGCCCTGTGATTTATAGACTTACTATCTCTTCTGTTGTGTTTACTCAGCTCACACTCAAGACAGCTAGGAGTGTAGGGAGATCACATGTAAAATGTGATCAATGAAAAAGATATTTTGCTAGGGAAAGGAGGAAATCAACACAGATCGAACCAGATTTTAATGCTGTAAACACATCTTTAGGGTCACCATAAAGCAATGACTGCAAAGGTCAGCATTTCAAAATGTGTCTTAAGAAAATGTTTTTGCAAGCTTTGCGGTGAACATGGCTGGTGTGATGTATATTGTAACATTCTGCTTAATCTCCCTATGTTATATGGAGTCATTTACAACAAAAAATGCCTGACATAACTTAGAGCACAGGAACACACAAAACCAGCTTCACCAGGGTGGATGTTTATGTAATCTTCAAGAACACTCTGAAGTTTGATTCAGTAATCAAATAAAACTATGAGAGGCACATTTCTCAGAGACACTACCCATCTTTGAATTTCTGAGCTTCTTTATTTTGCCGAACCTTGTTAGATAAATGTTGGTGCTTATTTCTGTACATCGTGTTATCTGCTGTTTTCATTCCACTTCTCGGTTGGAATTGCACAAGCCCTTTGAGCTTGCTTTATTTAATTGAGGCATCTTAAAGGTGAGCAGATGGTCACCACGGGAGTGCAGGTTTCCCATTCATAGCCTGCACAGTGAAGGCAGCAACAAAAGTTAAGTTTACACATACTGCCCTGACAATGACCTCTGAGCTGAACTAAACAAACCTCTTCTGTAAAGCCAGGAGCAGTTCACTCACCTTTTGAACGCAAACCTGGCACTCTCTAGCAACCATAAAACATCAAACCTTGCAGTCCTGCTCTGATTTTCAGGATGCATGTTGTTACAGGGCACAGAAAGCTCTACAAAAAGCAATCCTTTAGGACCTTGCTGCCAAAAAGCATCAGGTATTCCAAAGCCTCCTTCACAAAACATCTTGCATATTTCACATTACTTTATTCCAGAAGCTGTGTCCATTTGAAATGCACACTATCAAAATTTTAAGCGTAGCAGCCTTAGGTCAGTGAGTAGAACAGAACAGAGATGCTCTTATCACTAGGCAGAATTGTCACAGTAATTCCAAAAGTTCTTTTTCTCCCGATTAAATAATCTCAGACCTCTCCTTCACTGGCGTAACCTCTGCTGCTCGGGGTATGAAATTACATCTCTCAACACAGTGTAAAATGACAAAACTAGGCATCTAGACCTTCTTGGCACTGGGGGTTCACTAAGTTTCCAAAGGTACACGGGCAGGGATCAGAGATCCAGTGTCAACTTCCCTGTAGGCTTATGCTGTGCATGGGCACCTTTTCGGGTGAGGAGATGGGAGCAGGGCAGCCGTGCTTGTGCTCTGATGCAGCGCCCTTCAGGCTGCTGCCTGCATCCCCTGGTGCTGATGCTGCAACCCCTCCTTCCCCAAATCCCACAGCCCTGCCAAGCGCCGACCTCTGAGCACTTGGGGTGCCCCAAAAGCCTTCCTTATGCAGTAAAGGACAGCTTAAGCAAGCTGGAGCAAAACCCAGAATATATTTAAGAAAAAAAAAAAAAAAAAAGAAAGTGCAATGGGATTCTTTACTCCCCGGGTCCGATTGCGAGGACTCGCTTGGCGAGGGAGGGCAGCAGCCGAGCAGGAAGGTACACGAATTACACACACATCAGTGTTAGATGTACGCGATAAGGACACCCCCGCCGCCCGCGGAGGTGTGCGGGGCGGGGGGGCCGCAGGGAGGGGCGGGCGGGAGGGAGCGCCCGGGCCGGCTCCTCCCTGCGCACAAACCCGGCCGCGCCGCGCCGGGCGGGACGCCGCCGCCGCGTCCCGCGCTACTTAAGCGGGGAGGGCGCAGCCCGGCAGCCCCGCGGGGGGATCCGGCGCGGGGGGGACCAAGTGATCATAGTAGTAGTCATCTATCTATAAGAGAACGAAAAAAGCAGAGCCGAGATGCTCCGTCCGTGACCCGCAGACGGGGCTGGGAGGGGCAGGTTGTGAATCCGCGAAACACCTGAGAAATAAAACACGACCGAACAATTTCGAGGCGGGCGGGGAAGGGGGGCGAAAAGTTTGCCGGAGTTCGGGCGTCTCCGGGGGGGCGGGCGCAATGCCGCCCTGGCTGCTCGGCAGCCTCTGCTGCGTGCTGGCGGCGGCGGCGGCGTGGGCGGCGGCCCCGCGGGCGCGGAGGAGGAGGAGGAGGAGAAGCTGATCCGGGTGCTGGTGCTGCTGCCGCAGGACGACGCCTACCTCTTCTCGCTGGGGCGGGTGCGGCCGGCCATCGAGTACGCGGTGCGGAGCCTGCGGGACAGCGGCGCGGGTCTGCCGCCCGGCTACGCCTTCCAGCTCACCTACGAGGACTCGGCGTGCGGCAACCGCGCCCTGTTCAGCCTGGTGGACATGGTGGCCCTGCAGCGCCGCCGCCCCGACCTGCTGCTGGGGCCGGTGTGCGAGTACGCGGCGGCGCCGGTGGCGCGGCTGGCGGCGCACTGGGACGTGCCGATGCTGTCGGCGGGCGCGCTGGCCGCCGGCTTCGGCGCCAAGGGCGGCGAGTACTCGCACCTCACCCGCGTCGCGCCCGCCTACGCCAAGATGGGCGAGATGCTGCTGGCCCTCTTCCGCCACCACCAGTGGAACCGGGCCACGCTGCTCTACAGCGACAGCAACCCCGAGCGCAGCTGCTACTTTGCCATGGAAGGCGTCCATGTGGTGTTCCAGGAGGAGGCCTTCCACATGGCCGTGCACAGCTTCGACGAGACCAGCCGGCACCTCGACATCGACGACCTCGTCCGCGCCCTGCAGACGGGCGAGAGGGGTGAGTGGCGGCGGAGTGCCCGGCTGGGCTCCTCCGTGATGTTCGGTGGCGGCTGGGGCGGTGGGAATCCCGGGCAGGGAAGGATCTGCGGGAGGAGAAGAGTCATGGCTCGTCCCCGCCCGTGAGGAAACCCACTGCGGTGCTGTGGCGGCAGCTCCGGGCCAGGCATCCCTCGATGGATGGCAACAGCAGCCCGGAGTGAAAGCTCTGCCCGCAGAGGTTCATCAGAGTTTTGCTCCTGACGACGGAGAGGGCGGCTTCCCCTCGGGGATCACCCTAGGTGGGTTTTGTGGCATAGTAGGAAATCAGCGTTCTGCTGGTGGTCTGTTTTACCCAAAATTGCCCTTTTCTGCAGGGAACAGCAGACCTGTTGCTTACCCTGACATTTTTGCATTGACACTGTAAGTTCAGGGACTAAGCAAAGATGTTTTTCCTCTCACCCCACTGTGCCTTTATCCGACCTGCCGTTGGAAGCCCCGTTGAGTACCTCATCTGCAAATAACAGATGCATTTAGGGGAAATGACAATTTCAGGGGATGTGTGCATGCAGAACACCTGGTGATTTTGTCACCAACAGTTAGAAAGACACCTTGGTCATAAGCGGCTTGTAAAACATCTTGGACAGTCATTCCCAGATGAACTGAGTTGGCATCATGGAGCAGTAAAGCAGAGTGCTTTGGAACGTGCCGTTTTGTAGTTAGATGTGTTTTAAAGTGAGATCTTGCCAAGCAGTATGTGGATATATGGGCTTATCAGAAAGACTGTTGGAGAGTTTTACCAGCACAGGCTTCCTCAGTAGGTTAATGCAAAAAAAAGATATATTCCAGGAGTCAGCTGCAGAATGAAGTTGAAGTATGAAGGTGTTTTCTAAGCAAACCATAGATGAACGAAGCCCTCTGTACAGTTTTTACATGTCTTGTAAAATAGCATCCAAATTGGACAGATAAAGATCATGCTGCGTGTGGCTGGCAGAACTGGTGGTGTGTTGCTGTAGTCTGTGGATGGAGCAGCCTTGCACTGGTAATGTTGTTATGCTGCTGTGAAATCTTAACACGTGCAGAAGTGTGTGAGATAACAGAGATGCAGCAGTATAGGGCTCTTTAACTCCCTATTCAGGGGTAGCAGGTTCTAAAAATGGAGCTTTCCTTGTAAGTACCATTTGGGGAAATGTAACGAATGGAGGGAAATTAATGTGTCAGTGCTGGAGGAAACCACAGTGTGGGGAAAGATGCTTGTCAAGTATCTCTGTGTTTGGCTTTCCTGATGCTGAGAGCGTAACAGCATGCTTACAGCAGGAAAAAACAAGTGTTCGCCCCAACCCCTCTCTTCACACCATGCTGACAGTCAGGGAAGAGAGCTTGCTTTCAGCTTGGTCTGAAATGCTTTGCTGTGCTGAGATGTTTGGGCTTTCAGAGTTCTGTAACTTGGAAATGCCGAACAGAAGCAACGCTCTTCTTTCTCCCCACTGTGCCCTGTGGGGTCCCTCCTTCCATCTCACCTCTTTGTTCTCTCACGCCACTCAAGTGGGGCCCTCCAGCTTCCACTTGTGCCCTTCTGACCTTAAAAACCGAAGGCAGGACTCACCTGGCACATTCCTTTGGTCTCAGGGCTGTGCTGCTCACAGCATCTTTCACATTACCACAATATTTTAAGAGTTATATATCATGTGGAGGGTGCACCAGGTGATGTCTGAAGACCAGTCAAGGTCACTATTTCTCCTGGGAATTCATTGGAGATTTGGTGGGGCATCAGGGCTTGTGGGCAACAGCACACTGTCCAGAGCACTTTCTAGAAAAGTTTTTGCTTGGTTGGTTTCCAGTTTTTAATGACTCCTGTGTCACACCTGCTGTCCTTGTCTCTAAGACTTCACCTCCTCTAGTTTTCAAATACTGCTCCTGTTTGGGGTCCCACCTGACTGGTCAGGTTTCATTGAGCTGCCTGACTAGGAGTGGGTTTTCAAGCAGGTACAGGATGTTTGTTTGAAACTCTCCCAGAGCTGGGGCAAAACCTGCTGTCCTGTGAGTACCAGGACAGAGGCTGGCTCCAGGGATTGGATTGCTGCTGACTGGGCTCTCCACTGAGCACTCAGATGCCTGGAAGGGAGAAGCACACTCAGCCATGCACCACTGTGTACCAGAGACTGCATGTTCAGTCCCTGAAGCCATGTGAAAAGACTGGAGTCTTGGAGCCACCAAAAAAAAAAGAGATTAAAAATATGATAATAAAAGTTAAGTCCTTGTCTACAATTAATTTCATTAGTAGTTCAGGCTCTCTAATAGGCTCAGGTAGGTCTGCTGCAGACTTTGTGCTGTAGGCTCAGGTTTACTGTAAAGTTCACAAATGCAGGTCTGTGCTTAAATGCATAAGCATGTAGTCCAAGGGATCTGTGTAACAAAGGGAATGCTTACTCCTTTAACTGGAATTGTACTCTGAAGTATTTGCAAGATGAGTCAATAATCCTAGTCAATAAATTCAGCATATTAGTATTAGAATTACTGTGGTCTGTGTGTATTATGGTAGAGGGAGAACATTTTGCATGGGTTTGCACGTACACATTTGTATGTATACAATAGTAAGGTACAGATGCAGATTAAATACATAATTTACATTTTTTGGAAGATGTGAGGAACATATCCATAGCTTATTTGCTTCAGAATATTGTAATATGTAATCTTTGCTTTCCTGCTGGTTTAGAAACCCCTTCCAAATAGTTAATATTACTTCCCTTACATTCCTTTAGAGGCTTACAAAATATGATTTAATGTATGTTAAAGTAGTTCCCCCCACAAACTCTTTCTTTTATTCCTTTTGCTCAAAGTCTTTTACTGGTGTTGTGGGAATCTCTGATTCCATCTACAGATTGCAGTTTTATGATAGCTGTGAATTACAAAGGCAAAGTCAAGGAAGAATTGGGAGGGCAGCAAGGAAACATTTCAAAAGGAAATCTCTCACCTATACTGAAATTAAGAACAGTGAGACAAATTCATTCCTGATGTGCATCTGGAAAAGATTTGGTCAAAATTTTATTATAAGAATTTTTTTTTCTTCTTCTTTTCCTTCATGCTAATATACTTCACAATGGTCATGAAATATGTCTTGCTCTTTCGCTCTGGAGATTATTATATTACTCTGCCATAACCAGTAGGACAGAGCTATGCATGGTAAACTCTCCTGAAGCATGGGGATGTACTGAACATGACTCACCCCAGCGGCACATCTGGAGGTTTATGCCTGTGATGGCATCCAACCAGAAAGGCGATGGGAGAAGATTCATTGTGTGCGAAAAGATTTGGCCTGTTTGGCGTTTTCATTTCTTATAATAGAAAACACTTCCACCCAGAAGAGCCCAAATGCGGTTTTGATTCATTTTTATTGTTGAGTTGAAAATATTTGCGTACTTTATTGTAGCTTTTGAGTCCTGCCATGCGTGACGGCGCTCTTGGAAACATGCGTGCAGTTGGTTTTGAATCATCATCCTAATGCAGGATCCCTTATGCTTCTGCTGTAGCGTACAGTTCTGAAGCACACACTAAGCACAGATAAAATGCTCTGCTGTTCCCTCTGACATCAGTAGCTTCGTACCTGTAATCTCATGAACCCAAATAAAACTGTGCAGTACAGCTTGCTCTGTGTGGGAGTGCTCTTTTGTTGAGGACCTCACCTGAGCGTCTGCTTTCCTTTTGTAGAAGGAAGGAGTAGCAAGGAGAGTAGTCCCCCTACTCAGCAGGTCTGGGAAAAAACCACAATCATCACAGTATGGATCACAGTGCCCGCACAGAGCATGCCCGCACAGAGCACACCTTGTAGCTGATCATCTTGGCAGCAGAGCCTCTGCTTAGCTATTGGCCTGTGATAAATGGGGTTCTGTGGTGTTTGTACCCACTTTTAATCTTTGTGCTTATAAATTGGTACTTGGTGTTTCCATTTATTAACATTCAGCATCTCATCAGAGATTGTTACCTAGGCTTATTGCGTGGTATAGGAGAGAAAGTCACATGCTGGAAAGATCTGTACCACTGTCCTTGCTGCACAAGTGCTGCTCTCCCTTAAGGGCAGAGAGGCAGCAGGATCTAGGCCAGATACCTAAATATTAGATAGCTGAGGTGTGGGTGAGTTCAGTCTACACCAAACTGAATTCAGTGGAATGGAAATGGTAAAGTCATGATATCACTTTAATTGTCCATTTTGGTCTTATGTCCACTCAGAAATAACAACAGTGGTCTGTAGTTGTGCTCTAATCTAGAAATAGGTGCAGCTAAAGAAATTTGGAGCCAGAACTTATCATATTTTGCAGGGATAAAAAAAACCAGATCACACAGAGGCTCTGTTTAAATATCATGAGAGGAGACAAGGGAGGAGAGGAAGCCTCTCTGTGTTCACCACCTGTCTTGTCAGCTCTTTGGGAAATCAGCTTTCTTTGCAATCTCTGTTTTCATGTTTGTTGCAAAACTGGGAGGACAACTGGGGTCACTGGCAGCATTCTTGCTTCACAGGCTGTTCTCTGAAGTTTTTGAGCTGCTTCTTATCTGTGTTTCTCATTTTCTTCCACCAGTTGTAATCATGTGTGCCAGCGGTGACACTATCAGGAACATCATGTTGGCTGCTCATCGGCAAGGAATGACCAACGGGGACTATGCTTTCTTCAATATTGAACTCTTCAACAGCTCATCATATGGTAATGTTTTTCTTGCCCAAGTGTGTCGCAAAAACACACTTTTGTAAGCCTGGTAGTATTTTTAGATTTGTAAGCCTCAAAACATGCAGCACTGAGTCCCAGAAAACACCACTGCCTCTCCCTGTTGTTATCTCCCACTTGTGCTACGGTGTTGCAGGAAGTAAAACACACCTTGTGGCTCTAGCTGCGCCTGGGTGGGTCACAAGATGCCAGATATGCTACAGTGATTACTTATTTAATTACATTTTGGGTCAGTAGCCCCAGACAGAGACATTGGTTGTGGTGTGGGTGCCCCGTTCTGCAGTGTGTGCACTCTGGTCTGGGTGACTTACACCATCGCAGCGTTCTGAGTGCCAGCTCTCAGGACAGGGGTGTCCCAGGCTGCCTGGTGACTTGTGGTCTGAGCAGATAGCTGGAAGGAGTAATCAGCAACAGCCAGCACCATGGGCAGCTGTGAGGTTTGTGTCTCTAGAAATCATCTCTCTGCTGGGGCATCCACACAGCTAATTTATTTATCTTTTGATGACAGACTCTGTCTACAAAAATATTCTGGTTTGCTATGTTAGAGTCCAAATTTTCTAGAGTGAATTAAAATGGCTGTTTACACCCCTAAATAAAAAAGGTCATATTTGTCAAACTAAAACATGACATCAAAATACAAATTAAATGTGTTTTCTGTTTTAAATATATATAAAATACATATATGCCAAAATATCAATTGTAACTGCATGTTACAGATACTATACCTGCTGTAAGCTGGTGCAGTTGTCTCACTTAAGTTCCAGGTAATATTGGAACAATGTGATTACTGACTTCAAACATCAGATGGCTGAAGCTGGGGCAAGTTTTGTTGAAGTGCAACATGGCTCTTGAAAAGGGCAGGTTTTTTTTGCAGATACAGAGAAAGTAATTTCTTCCCTGTGGACTGCTTTAAGTAAACCATTACAAAATTCAAAAACAAATGGAAATTGAGAAAAAAAGGAAATCTTTGGGGCCTTACTGTCTTTAGGCTGTAAAGGCTGACTAGTAGGAACAGCTGAATTCAAAAAAAGGGTAATTTTTTAAAAATTAATCAGTTAGTCAGAAGTTCTTTTGCATAAACTTTCTGTTGCTCACCTACCTCCTGTAAGATTATTTCACAGTAAACAGTGATGTTTAATGAAGGTATGTAACAGTATAAATTCAGAGGTCTAGATATGTACAGAAGTACAGATACTGCTACACAGATCATCAAAATTAGCTAAAGGATGCCAAGTTTTGACATACAAGAAGGAAATCACTCAAATATCTAAAAGATGAAGTTGTAGAATAAGATCAAAACCACTCTGGGAACCTCAGCACCACCCTCCTTTGCATTACAGGTAGCCCAGTCTTCCTAACTTTTCCAAGGGATTAATGAAAACTGTCTGACTTCTGTTGTAGTCTACTTAGGATGTGGCATTTCCTGACATTTCTTTTAAACCAATTTTTCTGCTTGTGGATGTGTTTCCCATGTAGAGTGAAATGACTGCGCCTCAGAAGTTGACTTGTGTGCAGATGGTCATTGCATGTGAAAAGCAAACACAAGAGAAGTGTAGAGAAATTCCCCAAACACTCCTTGTTTGCAGTGCCTGGAGATACTCGGTTTTGTACTAAATAAAACCCAAGAGTGGGTGTGATTGGGCAATTGGCACTAACTTTGTGTTCAGATGACTTCGTTGCAGTTTATTGTTGCCCTCTGTTCTGAATATTTCTAATTTTTCAGAAGAAGCTTATTAAATGCCAAGACTGCAATAATTGTACACAAGTATTGTAGCAAGATGACCTCCCACAAAATAATCCATGAAGGAATTTAAATATGTAAATTATTCTAGGAACGCTGTTTTGCAAGTGAACCTTCCCCAGTCACAGGACATTTCAGATGAAACAATAATAGTGTCCAGGACAGGGGGTTGAGTTCTACCAGCACTACCTCCTACCTTATTTTTTTTTTTTTTTTCTTTTTCTCTCGTCTATAATTGCATGCCTTTTAGCTATTTCCACTTGGAAGTGGAAAGCTATAGCAGAGCCCTCAGTGCTGTAGTCTCTGCTGTACTTTTTGAATCCTGCACCTCTAAAATGCAGGTGCCCAACTGGGGCAGAAGCTTTTCAGTTTTGAGGCTCCTGCAGGGCTTGGGCTCTGCTTTGGGGAAGGCAGCAAGATGTGTTCATTTACAACTGCCAGATGTGCATTTCTTTCTCTTTGGAAGCTGTAAGGAGGACAGGTGCAGGCACTCAGGAGAAGAGTGGCAAAATCAGACCACTGGTTTTACTGGCATTTTAACTGGGATGTTAGTTACTCTCCAATGTCTCCACTGGGTCTGATGAACAGGGTTCTGTGTAAGTAGTTTTGACCTTGTATTGGGAAATAAATCCCTAAACCAAGGCATATATGTCTAGAGCTTCTTCCTAAAAAAAAATGAATCACTTAAAAAAGAAAAAAAAAGTAATAGCAGAGTTCATAGGATGTCTAAAGATTATAGTCCGAGATGGTGCTGAGCTGTGGTAAATAAAGCTTTCCTGGAGTGGAAAAGAGAGCTGAAAAAGCTTAGGTGCTCCTGCGTCTCCTGCCCTGTGCTGGGACTGACAGGAGTTGCCTGGACCCAAAAACTGCAGGAGGATGGACTTATCCCCCAGAGATGTGCAGGGCCTTTACTCCTTCCTTTGTGCTCTCTGAGGAAGCAGAGCGAATCTCCAGTTGAGTCCCAGCAGCAGTTCCATGTTGCTGGCAGGACAAAGTGTGAGCTCTGCTTCAGGAGACAGAGGTGTTCTGCCCAAGAATTGTGTCTTGCAGCCAGGTGATGCAGCTGGGAAGCGCTGTGCAAGGAGCACCATGGGTTTGACACCTGCACTCCATCTCCCTTAAAGTCTCTACTCCCAAACAACTTGCTTCTCTTTGTCCAAATGATGCTGTGGTCCTCAACCCAAGCAAAACAGCCACATCCTCTCTGATTTCAGCTTCCTGTGTGCCTCCAGGTCACCTTGGGAATTTAGCATTAGTTTTTGTCTTGGCTCATTTAGCCATAATGGGGTTTGTGGCTGCTGTTCAAAAAATAAAAAAGTCTGTACCTTTTAATTACTTGTAAGCATTTAAGGGCACCCTGCTTAAGGCTACCACTGTTCTCTTTAGCCTTTTTTTTAGTTACCATTTACATCAAATAGCACAAAACCTGCTCTAGAACAACATGAACCTTTCCGCTGACCTCCTGAAGCTTTGGATCAGGATCTCAGGGCCTGCTAAGGCCGGGATCTATTTGTGAGAAGGACTTCTTTGCTAATAAACAACCAGTCAGCTATCCTGCTTTTTAAAAATGTGGTTTCTTTGCTGGTGGTCTGAGTTAAATTGTTCCCTTGCTGTGACACAAAACACGTGTAAATACAGCGTAGGCGCAGGATTCCATTTGATTTCCATGTATTCCTTTTCCATTAAAAGCAGGGCTGGTCTGGCAGCCGTGGCACACATGGCTTTGTCCTTGACTGTGGTGGGAGAGCTGCACCATCTGCCTCCCATTCAGGGTGATGATCGTGCTCTTGACTTCACTGATGCATTTCTGGCTGTCCAGGAGGAGTGATGTGCAACAAAAACTTTGTGCTTGAATCCTCCCTCACTTCTTCCAACTTAAGTATTTCTGCATTTGAGATCTAGCACGTGTGTTTTGCTCCAAGATGCTGTCTCACTTAGGATTTATCCTACCCTTTTGAAACAAGCAAACACAGCATGGGAATAAAGTTCTCCTTTGGTTGGCACATTTATCTCTTGCCTGTTCCTCACAGCCCCATTTCCTACATGTCTTGAAGAAGGGTCAGTTTGCTTTTGTACTTTGCAATCTCCCCAACAATCAGAAAAGGAGTCTTTTGGGTGGAAAAGGAATTCCATGATGGTACCTAGTTTGGAAATATGCTTGTTTTCCTCTGTAGGAAATGGCTCTTGGAGAAGAGGAGACAAGCATGACCTTGAAGCCAAGAAAGCATACTCATACCTCCAAACCATCACTCTGCTGAGGACTGTGAAGCCTGAATTTGAGAAGTTTTCCCTGGAGGTGAAAAGTTCTGTTGAGAAGCAGGGTCTTCATGAGGATGACTACGTAAGTACTTCATGACAGGCTTGAGATCACAGCATCTTCAAAAACATGCTCCTAATTAAAGCAGAAGTGGCAGTGAGACTTTATTGGGTCAGAATCCACCGGGTTCAGTTGCAAAATCCTGTTGTTGCCAATACAATTTTTTTTTTTTGGTGGGTAATGCAAGTTGCAAGCCTAGACTTGGTCTGGGTGCACTATACCTGTGCACCACCATCTGTGACCAGTTGTCCTGTGCTCATCCCTTAGCTCATCAGCAGAAAGGCTGGGGAAAGTCAGGTCTCTTTCTGTGACCAACATTTACCTTTTTTTAACAGACAAAGAAATACAGCCTTTTTTTTTGTTCTCTCCCAATAATTTTTTTTTAAGAATCCAGTGTCAGAAAGTTACACTATCATTAGTGTAACTTCATCTAATGAAGTCATTCCTGATGTGAATGAGGAAAGCAGTTTTATTTCCCAACACAGCATATTTAGGTAGCTGCTGGTTTTTATTTTGAACTGTCTAAAATATGGATGAAGTCCTTGCAGGTTGCTTTAAGTCTTGGGGGATGCCACTGTCTTCACAGGTGGATGTATGGGAAAGTATGCCTGTTTTAAACCCCTCAAAATGTAGGAGGAAGATGCCTCTGAAAATTGCTTTTGAGCTACTTCTAAGCTAGTTCATTAGACATTTTCACAGAAAAGTCATCTGTGAAAGCTGGAATGTATAGCACATACCCGTAGCAGTTTCTGCATGCTGATACAAGCACTTCCCAGACAGCCTTCTCCGTGATGCAGTGTCAGCTTTCCATGTCTTATGCTTATAACAAAAAGAGGCTCCAAGAGATTTTGGTCAGTCCTTAGCTGTAGCAAATGAAACTCAAGAACACAGCCCAAACTATTTATTTTCCATCTTCCACTTAGGCCCGCACCTCATCTCTTTGGTTTAAGCATTGTGTTCATCTCTAGTGCATGAGTTTGTGTTTGAATGTTGTGTTAAAGAATGAGTAACCTTTCCTATAGTTTATTGTATAACTGGCTACCTTTTGAAAACTTCTGCTTCTTAGAACTTGAAATATTTTACCTACAATGTCAAATTTGAATTTGACATCATAGTCTTTTGTTGGCATGTTTTGTCATGGATTAGTGGTGAAACCCCACCTCACAGTTTCAAGGTTCTGCTCCCTGAAAGAATCTGCTAAATCACTTCTGTTCTGAAGAAGGCACGGGACTTTAATTTGTGCTGCTCCTTCCTGTTCTCTCTATATGTCCTTTTGCAGATGTCACTTAGCAAGCTATGTCCTTTGCTATCTGCCTTTGGTTATGGTTGGTGAGAAATGTGATTTGAAATACTTCAAATCCATTCATCACAGTATTGTGGCATTTTATTGGTCTGGACAGTGAGACACCTCCCCCAGATAAGAACAGCCTTGTACTGCTGAGAGCTCAGGATGCTGTCTGTGGGCAGCTTGGAGGTGGGCAAGAGGATGCTTTTCTCTTCTTTGGGATGGGGACCCACTGCAAACCCTATGCACTGTTGATTGGGGCTGAATAGATAAAAGCCCTGTTCCGGTCAAGCAGAATTGGATCTAAGGGAGAAGAAATTGCCCTGTGCTTGCAAGGGGAAGGTTTTGCAGGTTAATGTTTTTGCTGGGGAGACTCCTTCATAGCTGCACACCCACTGCCAGGAGTCAGCTTTGTCATTCCTCACCCATCCATGGCTGTTGGGCGTGCTGTCAATGCTCCTGGCTCTCCCAGGGCAGCTGTGGGGGGCTGTGTCCCTTCTCTCTCATCCTTGACCTATTTCTGCCTGGCTCTGAGGGCTGCCTCTCCCTGTGTCCTGTTTCCACCTGTGATCCAGAGTCTTTTGCCTTGTTCCAAACACTCCTTCACACAAAGCCATGAGCTTTTGCCAGGGCCAGGCAGTTGCATGGGCCCCCTGCTGCTGCTGAATCTCCTCTTCCTGTTCTTCCTTTCCCACTTGTCTTTCTTTACTCTTCCCAGTCTGTTCTTGCTGAAACATAGAAGATCTTCTGCTCTGTGTGCACCTACCATAGCTCTCTGCCATCTGAAAGATCAGCCCTTGGCTCACAGGCAGTCTCCTGGCGAAGGCCATTGGCATCTGCAGCTCTTTGTAGAGGAGATACAGATCATGGCCATGGGGGAAGGAGGTTTGGTTTGAAATGCAGACTATCCTGGCTTTAGATGGATGCTTAACTTATATCTCAGCAGAGCTTCCCCTACCTGCTTTTTAACAACCTTCTAATAGTGATGAAGTAAAACATCTGTAAGACAATTAGTCTCAGGCTGAGTATAGCAAATAAAGTTCAGCTGTGTTTCTTTCTTAGCAACTTTTGCTTTCTGGTTTGCTTTGCATCATTTATCGTGAGTTACACATTTCCTCACTTTGGGAGAGACAGTGGGAAAGAGATGCATCATATTCCCTTAACTGATTGTCCTTCTTCCCTGTTGAGAGGAGAAACATTTCAGGGCAGCCTTCAGGATTAAGAAAAAAAAATCCCCTGCAAGGTGCTTTTTAAAATAACAAAATAAAATGATGGAAGCTATTAAAAGAGCCAAGCTTGAATAAGCTCAAAGCCAGACTGAAGGCCAGTTCCTTTCCCTCTGAAAATTTTGTGGGTAGTGGGCATGCATTTAGAGTGCTTTTTGTTGGCAACATGGGAAAAAGTGGCCTGGGTATGCACTAGGCAAGGCTGTGTCCTCCAAGGGAAGATTGGGAGGGAAAAGTCCTTGAGCTGAGTGGGTGGGAAGTGACAGAGATGGATTTTGCTCTGCTGGATTCTGCTCTTGAAAACAAAAACTATGTGGAAAGATAATCAATAGAACAGCCCATCTCAAGTCCTATCCACGGGTGTTGAAATATAGTGCTCATTCTTTTCTGCAAGCTGTGTCCCAAGAGGAGGAGCTTAGGGAGGGTTGGATTTAAAGCATTCAGTGTGTCTGCTTTTCTGTGTGGATTTTTCCAATGTCATGGGAAAATGGGGCCCCAGACCCATGGTCTAAATTATCTCACAGTGACCCTAACTCAAACAAAAGTCATTAGTGCTGCCATTTTGTCCTGGCCTCTTGCCAGCACTAATCCTAAAGGCATTATTATCTACCAAAAAAGAATATAATAAAAATGGAAAATAAGCAGATGACAGAAGGAAAGATAAGGGAGACATAAAGGGCAAAGTCCTGAAGCAGCAGCTGTCCCACTGCCAGATGCAGAACACATACGGCCCTTGGAGGAGTAACAGGTCAAAGAGTGTTGGCTGTCTTCATCTCCAGCTGTGAAATAGCGCAGAAAAGAGAAAATTGTGTTTTGGGTACGTCTTTCCCTTGTCAGAAGTTTCTGTTGTTTCTGCATGGGTGTTAATGCTGTGGAAATGGGAAAGGTGGAAGAACCTGTGCCTTACAAGTGAGCAGGAAAGTGTGAAAAAGACAATTTCTCTAGGGATCTCTCTTGTGAAGTAAAAAACTTCCTTAAGCACCTTTTAACTAGACAGCATTGAAAATGAGAGTGGCAGAGAGGTTCTGAGAAAGCATCTTGGAAATGTTTGGGTAGGTAGTAGTTGCACAGTATGGGGCAATGGTGTTGTTCCTTGTCTGCAATGTTCCATTGCAATATCCTGTTGCAACAGCTGCCTGAGTCAATTAGCAAATATTGTTAGTTTTCTTGTTCTCCAGTCTGAGTGGGAAAGCAGTTACTGTCATGTTAATGTAACCCAAAGAACTGAGGGCTGGAGCATTAAATCCGCTCAGCCTTTGTTTCAGCAATCAAAAGTGTTTTTATATTTTTTCAAGAAACATGCCATAGCTTTATAGAAAACCTGACCATTTTGTTTTGTGCCTACCTAGAGATCAGCTTCTCTGATAAAACAGGAATGAAAGGTGGAATTTTTTCAAAGATCTCTTCAAATTTGGGGTTCAGGCGTGCTGTACATATTGCTTTTATACAAGTGATGACAGTTTTCTTACTTTTGTAATGTTAATGCATTAACAAGATATTAGCAGCAAAGTGTCCAGATCTCTGTAAACCAGCTAAGATCCTTGGTTTAATTGCAAAATACAGGGCAAGCTCTGCTTGCAGACCTGTAGCCTAGTTGAGGCAGACAGCAGTGGGAATTGCATGCAATTACTTGAAGGAAGAATTTAAAACTGTCTGTGAATTGGTGTGTGAATAATTCCCAACACATACTGTAGTTAAAAATGTTTATGAATAAACAGTGTTTCAGTTAAAGTATATGCATAAGCCATTTTTATTAAATAATGCTGAACACTTAATGAATTGGTGGTAGACTGCAGTTTGGAAGTTCTTAATGCACCTTCTGTTCCTGACTCAGGCCTAGGATTCAATAAATGCTTTTTTTATGTCCAGCCCTGTGTTCTGTGCTTGGATGATTTTACAGCCAGGGATATTTGCTCTTCTGAGGTTACAGACCACCCATGGCTTGTTTTTTCTTCTCATTTGAAAACTGAAAATGTAACTAATTAAACAAATATTTCTGCTGTGTTAGCTACATGACAGCATTGTTCACTAGGCGGATGCATGGGTTTTATCCTGCCCACAGCCTTTTTCACCCTGCAAATGGGCATCAGGAGAAAGGAACCAGAGCCTGATTTAAGTTTGGTTAACTTGCCAGTAAAGTCATCTCAGTGAAAGAATGAGCTATGTAGATTAATTAGATCAGCAAGATGCTACTTGGTATTGGACAGGACATCTCTGTTTTATTTAACATTTTCAGCCCTCTGAAAAGAGAAACGGTGCACTCAAGAGCAACCTTTCTAGCTCCAGCAGTTAACTACAAAAGCTACATGGGAGGTAGCTGTGCTCATAAAGTTTATCATCTCATCCATAACATCCGTGCCAGACCCTTCCCTGTGTGTATTCCTTACGTCAGCCTTTTAATTAGGATTGCACACCAGCTAAGATAAGGTTGGGAGAAGTGAGCAATTCAGCCTTGTCGCTGAGATGCTGAAAATGTAACTTACTCAGCAGTGTCCTTCTCCCTTGCCTTTTTTCAGGCTTAGGCAGGCAAGATTAATGTCAGGCAGGCTTTTGTGTCTTCTGACTGCGCAAGGATGGGAGAGAGTTTTGGTAGATTTTATGGGGGGAAAAAAAAAGAAAAAAAACCGAACCCTGCCAGGGGATAATTTGTTCAAATGAATGGGTCTATTCAGCTGCTGGAGTGCTTTGCTAATTGTGTTCGGAAGAATAAAAGCAAACCACAAGCTGCTTTCAGCAGCGGGAAAAAATGGTTTCACATGCCAGCTTATTAACAAGATGAATTCTATTAGTAAAACATATTTAGGATTTTCATGACAACCCTTCACCCCTTGGAATTAATGAGAGTGTCTTTATTTTCTGTAAGAGCAGTATTGAACTGTGGACTGCTAAATTTGGTGAATACAGCAGACACTTTTTTCCCTCTGGAATTAATACTTTCTCAATAATATGAAAGACTAGTGTCATCCACGTCAGGCCTTAGGCAAAACTACAGTGTAATAGTATGTTATTTGCCAGTAACAGATGTTATAAAAGACAGTAAAAGAAGGAAATTATTCTTCTCTCTTCCAGTGATTTTTTTTTCCAATGTTTAGTTTTTCTAGCCCATCTAAGCATATTTTTAAAGCTGTCTCAAACCGTGGAGGAGATAATATAAAACTGTATGTATATCTGAAAATAGTAACATCTGAACTTTTTGGGAATGTAAAAGTTTAGAGTTGATTTTCATGGATAAGTTGTATATTTTCCATAGCCCTGTGTTTTTACTTGGATTATTCACATTACACTTTACTAAACAGGCACTCAGACATTCTTTGAAGTACTTGCTTGAAATATACCTTATTTTCCACTAATACAGTGTGAAAAATATGTCCTTCTGCAAAATTCATAAGCTGTTTTTCTGTTTTTAATGCTTCCCCATGCTGTTTGCCTTGCTAGTAATCCAGAAGTTAATTTGGATTGAGATACTGTTTTTATGTAATTTCGTAGGATTTTTGGTGCTGGTGTACAATGGTCCTCAGGTTTCCATAAAATGGCACGTGAAAAATGCAATACCTTTAATAACAGACTTTTAGCATCCATTACCTTTTTCTGTGAGCCTTGTACTCCCTGGGTATCTTATGAAAATAACATTGAGTTGGAGGTTTCCTTATTTACAGCTCAACAAGGCATGACAAGGAGGTTTGGGTGAGTCTGTCCCATGTCAGGATGATGTTGCAGCTAGCAGCAGGGTCCTGGGCAGGCAGCTGGAAGCTGTTCTGTACTTGCCAGATGGCTGATGGACTGCACCAGCCTCAGACCTTGGGTGCTGTGCAGGGTTCACCTCAGCTGTGCAGGTACCCTCACAGACTGGGCTAAGAGTCCGGTGTTTGAATTCTGTCTGAGCCAAGCAGTTTAATCGGAGAGTTTGATTAGGAGGCTGGCAAGGAGGTGTGAGGAAGGAGCCATGCTTTGTTTTCTTTAGGGACATAGAGGAAGAACGATTCTTCAAGGCCAGAAATGTGATCTCCTTGTGTGAGAGCACCAGAGCAGAGGAGGTGTTGCCTCCATGCTGGCAGCTCCCACACTGAGGTGGTCCAGGGAAGCTATCTTGAACTTATTTGTGGTATTGGTACTATGAAAGTGATTCTGAGTGACAGCAGGGCAGGGTCTAACTTCATGGAATTCGAGTGACATGTCTTCTAAAAAGCCAGTGTAGGCGGTGATCAGTAACCACTGATCTGAGATCTCCGGCTGTGTCTGCACTTTAATTTCCTATGGCTGATTGCTCAGAGGTTAAGGTGAGCATATCGCTGGGAAAATTCATTCTCCAGAGGGACAAATCTTTTACCAGAAGGGCAGGCAAGTCCCCTGGGTGAGTCAGGTCACTTTGGTGCGTGAGTGGTGGCAGAGCAAAGACAGGCAACAGGGTTTAGGTGTGCTCCACTCCGTTGGGCTGTGAGAGAGAAGGTCAGTGTACAACACTGCTAGCTCTGAATTTTTACTCTTTTTTCAGGGGATATTTAGCAATTTTGCTAATGCAGAGGGGGTGATATAGTTGGCTGTAGCATGGGCTTGTTGAATAAAAGCGGTGGTGTTCTTGTGCAGGCAAGGAGGCACAGGAACCTGCAGGAGGATACTCAAAACTTCTGTCTTTAGTTGATACTCTTTTCATTAGGAGGAGAAGTCTGGGACAAAATGAGAAGGTATGTCCATGCTAAAAAGAGCTAATATATCAAAGTGTATTGAAAAGACAAGGAGTGTCTCTGTCCTGGAGCAAATGAATAAGGGTGGCATGAGAAAGGGGCATGGGACAATGGGGGAGGGTAGTGAAGATGCCCTTTGCTCTGTGGATGGGAACAAGGTGACATTCAAAGGCAGGACATTCATTTGATGGGAAATGCGAGTGTACAATGCATCCAGTTAGCCCATCAGCCTCAGACTACAAAATACCTTAGAGAGCAAATCAGGGAGGGTCTCAGGGGTCAGACAGTCAGGATGCAAGCAGCTGTGAGAGTGAAGTTTTAGATTCTTGGAGTGGCTGCAAATCCTCAGATTTAGATGGTGTTACATCTAGCAGTGCTTGCTTTGCCTGCAGCCGCTGG